>CM061223.1:33889703-35089703 GCA_030844895.1 Ambrosia x helenae | reverse complement strand
CTTTACTCTTATTATTTAATTTGTCTTTCAAATTTAAATATTATATCACATTTAAAATAATATTAGAAAATAGAGTCGTGCTTCACTTTTATTCACAACGCGCATGGTCTTACCGGAAGTGTGAGTTAGTTGTAAAATAAAAAAAACAAAAATAAAATAAAAATGAAAATCTAAATCTTGATCTATGCGTCTCATAGATGAGTCATCCCGCTTTAGACGGTTGATGTTTGTTTACGCCATCGGATTTCCACTGCCGTCAGCTGCTTACACACTCCACAACCCGACATCCATCCGGATCCAGTCACCTCCATCATAATCCAATATCTCCCACACTTATTATTCACCTCACATATCATCTATCCAACTCTCCAATGGAGTACAGAAGAATCAAAGATCAGGTTCCATTATTCATATCCTACACTTACTTCTCTTATCATCATTACTTCTTTCTTCTTATTCCATACCTTTTCTGCTTCATCTCGATTTTGTCGCTTCATTTTACTTAAATATTGGAATTAACCTCGATCTGCTATCCTGTTGTTATCCTGTAGTATTAATAAGTTCAGATACTAAAGTAATGTAATGCAATGTCATGTTATGTAACATTGTAATTTGTAATGAATGATATGTTACATTTGTAGGATAAGATTGGGGATCCTGTTAATGAAGACCTTGAGAGCTTACGTGGCAAACCTATTTTAGATGGTAATAATAATACATTTTTTAAGTTATAAATGTGTTTGTGGAACTGGAATGTAATTTGTGGTTCTTAGGGTTTGGTTTTGGTATTTGCAGTTGCTGCGCCTTATGATAAAACAAAGTGGAAGATGAAGTAAGTGGTGGATTAATATATCAGTGCCGGTTTCATTTTTGAGGTTATATGTTCTGATGTTTGTTGACTTTTATTGACTGTGTTAGGTCGATTGTTACGTTAGCGTTGACTTTTCTTACGAGCTCACAAGCTATACTTATTGTCTGGTCGAAAAGAGCAGGGAGATATGAGTACAGTGTCACAACGGCTAACTTTTTGGTGAGGATTTTGTGTGGAATGGTTGGCGTCATATGTTATTGGGAGGAATACGGTGTTGATGTCTGTTTTCGTTGATTTGGAATCAGGTTGAGGCTTTGAAATGTGCACTGTCACTTGTGGCATTGGGTAGAACATGGAGAACTGAAGGTGTGACTGAAGATAATAGGTATGTTTTATATTGCCTCTTACATAACTCATGCTCTTTGCAGCTTTAGAACAGTTTGATTTAGTTGTTTGTATAAATACCACTAATTCGCTAAAGCTATAGGATTGGAGTAGACATGGCATTGCAGTATATTATCCCACATTTACACTTAAGTCTGAAGTCATTTGCATCTACAGTCACTTGTTAAGATAATAACTTTAAGATTTAAGTGATACACGGCAATTTTTGGTACGCAACGGGTTTCTATAGTGTTTGGACAGCAACAGGTTAGCATGCAAATGTACAGGGTCCCGAAGTTTATTGTATATAACTCAAATGAATCTGTTGCCTTTGTGCATATTCTGTTTGTTGTCCTCTTCTTTACACGTGTTAGCTAGACACTTGTTAGCTCTGCTTGGAGAAAATGAACATCTTCATTAGAATTTGAGAATTTTGTCATACAAGTTTGCCTCAAAATTCTCAATAATATTAATGATTAATTGTGTTGCACTATGCAAGAGCATCTGCGTATTATGTGCAGAAAGATTACATATGATTTGATTCATTTTTAACCCTATTTTTGCTTGACAAAACTTGAATAATTGTTCCCTGTAAACCTCTCATTGGTTCATTTTGGCAACATTCCAAATCTTCCAAAATTCTTATGGAAACCAATGGGTGTTCTTTACAATACATATAAGCCTTCTAAATAACTCATTAGGAATTTAAGTCTATGCCACATTGCCACTCACCAATTTTAGTGTGAGATCTTTCCTTCATTCATTGTGTAACTGTGTAAGTCATATATAAAGTTAAGTGTTTATATAAGACAATTTTGCTGGCCATTATAAGAATTCCTCATGTATGAAAACAAGAAGCATACGGTCTTCCATTCCCCATTCCCTTTCAAGTTCTATAATATGGTTTCAGGCTGAGTACAACAGTGGATGAAGTTGGTGTTTATCCTATTCCTGCGGCACTCTACCTTGTCAAGAATTTGCTCCAGGTTGATTTTTATTGTTGTTTAATCTGACATTATTAGTTGTTTTAATTTTAACCGTATCTGAGGATGCATGTATTTGGCAGTACTATATCTTTGCGTATGTGGATGCTCCAGGGTATCAGATACTCAAAAACCTGAATATTATCAGCACCGGTGTGTTGTACCGCATAATCCTCAAGAAGAAGTATGTGTTCTTACCTTTAAGGATGAACCTGAATCTCCTGCTACCATGTCACACCTTGTTTGTGATCAGGTAGAATGTAAATGTTGCATTACAATTTACAATAACTTTGCACAGGTTAAGCGAGATCCAGTGGGCTGCTTTCATTTTACTTTGTGCTGGTTGTACAACAGCACAACTTAATCCTTCGTAAGTTTGATTATCTCTATATTACAAGTTTCATCATCGTCCCTGATCGTCTTTTACTGTATCATTGCTTGTTAATATATGTACCTGGATGACTGGGTCCTAAAAGTTCCCATGGCTCTCTCATTTCCTGAACGTTTTGTGATCTTGGTTCGTTTTTGTCACATTCTCAGACCCTTAACTTCTGATGCTTGTTCCATGTTATGCCTTTTAAACTTCCTTGAATTGCCCATTCCTCTTTTAGTCATGTATTGGTTATTGGCTGTTCTCTTACACTTTGTTTGACTTGGTTAACAGTTCTGATCATGTTCTTTCGACTCCTTTTCTAGGCTGGATGATGGCCATTGTGAGTCCTTGGCTTTTTCAGCTTATTCCTTTATACTGCCTAACCAATATTTTATTTAAACTAATGAGCCTTCTAATATGTACTCAATTATGTATTTGCAGATCATGGCACTATTAAGTGGTTTTGCTGGAGTGTACACAGAGGTAAAGGGTGTGTAATGTTTTTCTGTTATCCCAAATTGCGCTTAACTTTCAGTTAGGAACTGTTAGAAGCATAATCTCCTTAATATCAAATACAAGTGCAGCCATATATTATCTAGTATATAATAATCATGTGACAGTATGTATATATTAAATAAGTCACATTGGTAGGACAATCTTAATATAATAGTATGTCCTATATCTAGGCAGTTAACAAGGCTATTATCCAGCAGTTATATAGGAACCGTTTATGTTATGTTGTGTCTCTTTAACCACCGGATAACTGACTAAAGGCACCGGTCTATGATGTATTTAAAGGGCCTATGTCTGCAATAATACTTATTCGGTTTCTGTGTATAAGTTTCTCATTCTCTCTCTCTCAAATTCTATTCGCATCAAGTGTGTCTGTTTGTTTTTTGTTAGTTTTCTGTCCATTCTCAACATGGCATCAGAGCCATCCGATCCAAAGACCTGTGAAGAAACAAAAGGCCGAGTGATTTGGCTAGGCAAACCGACTTTTCCAGCGGTTAAAGAAGAAGAAGACGAAGATGTCAGCGGTTCCAGGAAGTCCTATGGGTGTGTGAAGTCACCCTTATTCCAAGGCATCACCCAAAGGAAAGGGAAAGAATTGATGCAGTTTGTTGATAATAACCATGGCGGTTATCAGTGGAATTTCAAGAATAAGGACAACAACCAAGGCATGTCTTCTAGGGAAGGTTTCAAGAACAATTTGTATCAAAGACGAAGTGATACAAATAGGGCAGAAAACAACACTTTTGATGCGAAAGAAACCGAGTCAGATTTCCCTAAAGGTATGTGTTGTTCTTATTGTAAGGAACCATTCCACTATAGACGTAATTGTCCCGAAAGAATTGGAAAAATAGAGTACATGGTAAAAGGGACAGACGGTGGAAATTGGAACAACATATGGTATGTGAGTCACAATAGGACTCAACATGCTACTGGTTACAAAACCATGTTCCAGAAGTTAGAAAGAACTTTTGGAATTGAAGGGAATATAGAAGGGTTCAAAAGGGATTTGTATAAAGGAAAAGGGGCCGTAGAAGTTTACAGTTCAGGAGAATTCCACACAATAAACAACGTTTATTACATCCCTACTTTGAGAAGGAATGTACTAAGTGTGGGTAAATTGGAAGGCCAAGGTTTTAAGATGACATTTGAGGAAGATATATGCCATATAAGGAAGAATCCTTTATGGAAAGGAAAGGAGAAACAAGTCGAGTATGATCCCATTTGTGAACCTATAATCCACTGTTGGATATGCAATGATCATCACCCGGGATACAATTGTTCTTATGGTGAAAGTAGTGGTGTTGATAAGAAGGATAAGGAAGATCCAACAAAGAAGAAAGTGGATATGGAAAGTTTGAAGAGAAAGAAGGCTGCAAGTGAAGAGGGACAAAGTGATTTTGTCAAAACCATTTCAGAAAATTCAGAAGAAGGAAAAGCAAAATATCATGAGTATCATGAGGAAACCGACCCATCCTATGAAGAGGAAGAAAACATGATATATCCAAAGGGAGAAGACCCTATGGAAAATTGCATGCTACTCATGGATATGATCTATCAGTCCACGCAGATCAAGTTACACAGGATCAAGATCAAAGAAGAATTTGAAAGAATGATCTCTTGGTTTTTAAATGGTTTTCTCAACTTCAGTGGACGCATGCCCATCCCACCTGTGGATCATCTAGGAAGAAAAGTGGACCTAATGGATCTCTACATGACTGTTGAGAGATTCGGTGGATTTGAAGCAGTAAACAAACATGATCTATGGACACAAGTGGCTGTGAGAATGGGATATGGTTTAGGCTTAATGAGAATGAAGAAAGATGATGATATGGTGAAGTGTTTAAGGATCATTTATAGCACTCACTTGGATATGCTGAATTGGTATCACCTAAGGTTCAAGGAGAGGGAAATCAAAGTTGAAACAAAGGAAGAACTAGGTGGTCTCATCATCAAACAGAAGAAACAATTTCCTACAGCCTCACCAAAGAAGAAGAATAAATGCAGCAGCAGCCGAAAGGGTTGAAGAACCAAAGATTTGATATTAAGAGATTAAGGGGGAAATTGTTAGAAGCATAATCTCCTTAATATCAAATACAAGTGCAGCCATATATTATCTAGTATATAATAATCATGTGACAGTATGTATATATTAAATGCAGTGTTGTAAAAGGCGCTAGGCGCTAGGCAGGCGGTGAGGTCCAGCCTAGGGACTAGTCGGGACTAGGCGAAAATTAGGCGGAATTAGGCGTTTTGGTATTTTATACGTATTATATATATATATACACAAATTTAGGGGTTTTTTTAAAATATGTTAAGATATATACACATAATACTTAGATATATACACATAATACTAAGAAATACCTAGAAATACCTAGAAATTAAAAAAAAAAAAAAAAAAACCACCGCCTAGGCCCCGCCTAGGCCCGCCTAATGGCCAAAACGCCTAGGAAGCCGCCTAGGTCAAATTTAGGCTAAATGGCTCCGCCTAGCGCCTAGGCGCCGCCTAGGCCGCTTTTTACAACAGTGATTAAATAAGTCACATTGGTAGGACAATCTTAATATAATCGTATGTCCTATATCTAGGCAGTTAACAAGGCTATTATCCAGCAGTTATATAGGAACCGTTTATGTTATGTTGTGTCTCTTTAACCACCGGATAACTGACTAAAGGCACCGGTCTATGATGTATTTAAACGGCCTATGTCTGCAATAATACTTATTCGGTTTTCTGTGTATAAGTTTCTCATTCTCTCTCTCTCAAATTCTATTCGCATCAAGTGTGTCTGTTTGTTTTTTGTTAGTTTTCTGTCCATTCTCAACAACACTCTAAAGGAGATAGGATTCAAGAGATGTCCACAAGAGCAAGCAGTGTACAGGAGAACTTCAAAGGAATCAACAATAATTATTGGAGTATATGTTGATGACATCATAGTGACGGGAAGTTCTATCAAGGACATATCAAGCTTCAAAAAGGAGATGCAAGGCAAGTTTGAGATGAGTGATTTAGGATCACTCACATACTATCTAGGGATAGAAGTACGCCAAGTGCAAGGAAGAATTCAATTGAAGCAGTCAGCGTATGCCAAGAAGGTTATTAAAGAAGCTGGACTAGAGAACTGCAATCCAACTAAGTATGCAATGGAGTCAGGACTAAAACTCCTCAAAGAAGACGAAAGTGAACCAGTGAATGAAACAGAATATAGGCAGCTTATTGGAAGCTTAAGGTATCTCACACATACAAGACCAGACATCACTTTTGCAGTTGGATACGTGAGTAGGTTCATGGAGAAACCAAGGGAGACTCACATGAAAGCAGTCAAACATCTGATAAGATACATTCAAGGAACTGTGGATTATGGAATCCAATACACCAAAGGAAAAGATGCAGGAATCATCGGCTATAGTGATAGCAGTTATGGTGCAGATCCTAATGATGGCAAAGGAACCACAGGAACTATCTTTTACTACAGAGACTCACCCATTACATGGACAAGTCAGAAGCATAATACTGTAGCACTATCTTCATGTGAATCAGAGTTTATGGCAGCAACGACAGCAGCATGTCAAGCAATATGGCTACAAGGCTTACTCAGCGAGCTTACAGGAGAAGAACCTAAGAAGATAACTCTGAAGGTAGATAACAAGTCAGCAATACAACTCATGAAGAACCCTGTGTTTCATGGAAGATCAAAGCACATCAACACGAAGTATCACTTTATCAGAGAATGTATAGAGAACGAGCAGATTCAAGTTGAACACATCAGTGGAGAATTACAGAAGGCAGATATTCTCACAAAGGCACTACCAAGGATAAAGTTCATCGAGATGCGAAGTCTCATAGGAGTTGAAGACCTCAGGGAAATCAAGAATTAAGGGGGAGAATGAAGGCATATAATTATTGATTTCCTATTTTATCCTAAGTCTAATATTATTAAGTTGGTTAATGGTAGTTATACCGTATAGTCACGTTGGTTCAAAGGTTGAGACACAACCTTTCATATGTATATATATCGAACATATTGTATCATTTCATTTGTGTTAGTGAATTATCTTGAAAACCAAAACTCTCTCAACCCTCAAATCTTTGATCATCGATCCTGTGTGACCAACAGAAACCCCAAAAGATTGTTAGTTAAAGCTGTCATCATTTTTACCGCCTAAAAGTTTTATATCGATACATTGTGGATACTCTTTTTGATAAGTTCACCCTCAATTTTACAGGCTATAATTAAAAAACGGCCTTCCAGGAACATAAATGTGCAGAACTTTTGGTTATATGTGTTTGGGATGATCTTCAACGTTATTGCGATACTGGTCCAAGATTTCGATGCTGTTGTGAACAAGTATGCTACTTATGCTCTTTCTGTCTCTTAATTTGATAGTTTTCTTATCTCTGATGTTTCCACCTTGTCCACTTCTAATGAAAAGCCCTATTCATTTTTGCAGGGGCTTTTTCCATGGATATTCGCCAATTACTGTTCTCATGATTATCAACCATGCCCTAAGGTATATTATTATATCTTCCAATTGAAAATTCGTTTCGAGTCTGCTGCAAGTTTTTGTCTCAGACAGCACAGTGTAGACCGTGTAGTTTGATCTCATTTCAGTTTTCTAACATGATCTAAAAGATTAGTTTCTTGCATTAATTAAATTAGATACCGTGTGTTGGGACTTGGGAAGGTGTAAAAAGGAGCTAGGTGGTCAAGTGAACTTCTAGGTTTAAATGCCTATAAGTGGATTAGGCTGTCCTAATCTTAAAGTTTGAAAATTTGAATATATGCTTTATCTAATCTGATACACTTGCTTTTTTATGACTGTTTTAATAGCATTTTCATGGATTGGTAGGGAAATTGACTGGTCATTTGCAATCTCTTTCATAGTTCTACAGATTAGTATTTTGAAGAATATTTCTTCCACATTCATTTAATCAGTCAATTCAGAAGATCAAAATTGATTCTGTAAACCTTAATTCTTCATTTTCTAATGGATACAAGCATAGTTCTCAAAGGCGCTAGGCGCGAGGCGCAAAAAAAGCGAAGGCCTGAGATAAAAAAGCGAACAAGAAAATAAAGTAAAAATATATTAAAATAATACTATTTTTCATCTAGCTGGTATCAAAAGTTTTAAAATATTGATCTGTTAGTGTATAGAAGTAGTGTTCCTTAGATAAAAATAGAAATCTGGCTGATATCTAGCCATAATTTAACGAATATGGCTGGAAACTCTACGGAATTTGGGAATCTAGCTGAAATCTGTGCCTAAACCATCACCTAGAGAATTAAAGCGCAATTTCCTCGACTCAAAGCGCAAATGCATCGCCTCGCCTAGAAAATGGGCCTAGGCGCAAAAGGCGATGGCTTTTAACAACTATGGATACAAGTCACTCGACCTCATTTAGGTCAATAAATTAGGCAGCTTCACAATTGTTGGACCTTATAATAACGAATGCCAATTCTTAACTGGTCTAACAATTGTGAAGCTGCCTAATTTATAGACCTGAGCAATGGGGTAGACCCCCTTCTTCCCCACCAAGCTTGGTTAATCCTGTTTTATCTTCAAGTGATTAGGTCCTATTCAAAATTTTGGGATGCTTATCACCTAGGCAGTCCAACTATGCTGAGATATTTAGAAACACTGCATGTTGAGACTAACAAATAGACAAACCGCATCATGTGTTACCAAAAGCAAACTGCTATCCTTTGTTACTCTAGTCTCTATAGTTGCTACAATATAGTTTAAAATAGTAAGTTGACATGTCATTTCTTCTGCCCAAAAGTGGGGATGACTTCAGTTTGCGAATAATTTTTATTGTCCTGGATTTGCAGCGGGATCGCTGTGTCGATGGTGATGAAGTATGCTGACAATATTGTCAAGGTAAGACCTCTCTGCCTGTTCTTAATCTCAATGTTCCCATAGATGCCCTACATGACTAGCATTGGCCTTTACTGCAGGTTTATTCTACTTCTGTAGCAATGCTACTAACAGCAATTGTTTCTGTATTTCTGTTTAATTTTCATCTATCCCTCGCTTTCTTCCTCGGATCCACGTAAGTTGCTAACACTACACTGCTTGCTTTCTTATCAATGAGACGATCCTTATTACTTTACATAGGCTAACACGGGGTTATCTTGACAGTGTTGTTTCAGTTTCCATCTATTTGCATTCCATTGGAAAGCTGCAGAGATGATGAATGCCAGATTCATTTTGTTTTTTCATACAACCCGGCTTTGAGTGTAGTTTTGTAATTTGATTCCAATAGTCACCGTCAGTTAGAATGTATTACGTATCGCTTATGATATAAACATATACTGTGGCTTGTCTACATACAGTTATATGTTGAGATATCATCCAGACACATGATGTAAAGAACACCATTATAAGAAAATAGGAAGGTGGCATTTTTTTAAAGGATTTTTTTGTCGAGGCCTGCGTTGAAAAACAAAATCAAACGGGTTGGATGGGATAAAATGGTCATGGATAAAAAATTTGGTCGTGTAGGACTTCAAGGCGAGCTTGGCTCTAATAATCAAATGGTGGTGGCGGTTTAGGGAATGTGGGGACCAATTATGGGCAAAAGTTATTTTGACCATTCACGGTAGGCGATGGGAGCATCAACTAGTGCCGGTGAAAAAGTCTCAGCAAGGGTGTTAGCCGGAGCTCCACCGGTTGCACCACTTGCCGTTCAAAATATATACACACACACACGAGAAGCTGGTTTCTAAAGTGGGACGTGGTTGTAAAACGAGGTTCTGGTTTGTCAATTGGGTTGGGACCGGGTCGCTATGCACCTTGTTTCCAAACATCTTTGGTAAGGTTGCGGATAAAGAGGCACTTCTACTCCAAAACTATAAGATTGTTTGGGGCAAAACATGGGACTAGAAATGGAGGATTTATCCGGTTACGGCAGGAGAGTGGAACGAAAGTTTTAATATGTTGGGAGTCATACAAAACATGAACATTCAAAACACTGAAGATCGGGGCTATGGAATGATAGTGGTGGAGGAGAGTTTGAAGTCAAAGCTGTGATGCAGACGCTAATCCACTCGATCTATGCAGGTTCCACAAATACAGTGTGTAATTGGGCGACCCCTAGATAAAACATTTTCGCTTGGAGAGCTATGGTGGGCAGAATTCCTACGGTATCAAAACTCTTGCGCAGAGGCATTCCGGTAGGGAACCCAAGGTGTGCACGATGTGGTTATGGAATTGAAACAATGGATCATCTACTCATTTCTTGTATTGCAGCAAAAGCTATTTGGTAGCCATTGGGAAAACGTATGGAGCTCCAGGCATCGCGTTAGTGAACTCAGTTACAGATTTATTCAAGCACATAAAGGATTCAAAATTCACAGCCAAAAGGAAGAAGGCTATGATATCTGTGGTCATGACTACTTTATAGATTATATGTGGTGACAAACAAAATAGTCTTCGACAAGCAATCTAGTCCCGTGGCGAAGATTCTAGATGATATTAAAGAAACTTCTTACTTTAATCTGAAGATTCGAGTGAGATGGAAGACTTTAACGTTAGATAAATGATTGAAATATGATGTTACTTTATTTTGATTTGTTTTCTGATACTTGGTTGTTTTCCTTCTTTCTAGTATCTTGCTAGAAAGTTGGGACAGGTAAAGCCTTGACCCAAACACAAAACGCATCGACGGATTTAGCATAATTACCTTTTAAAATCAAACAAAAAAGAAAAATTGACTGATCCATTCAGTTAAAACATGTATGTGGGTTCGACCAGGACCCCTTCAGCTTAAATTAAGCCGCAAAATTCATATTAGGTTCATGCAGGTATAACCGCAACCAACCAAACATGACCTACAGTGTGTTATGTTTGGAGGACGAAACCAAGTGAGTTGGCGAATTTATTAAAAGAAGCATCATTTCTAAAACTAATGAGAAAGAATAGATGCAGTCATCCAGGCTGTTGCAAATAGTCTAATCAACCACTTGAAACTTCACTGAACTTGAACACACAATCATATAGTCTCCCACCCAAGAACTCGGCAACTTCCGGATGCTTCACCTAATTGCGCATACAACCAATAGTTGGTTAAAAGTTAAAACTAATACTGTAAGCATAAGAGAGTGCAAAACAAGTATAAACTGTTGCTAACCATTCCAATCTTGAGGGAATCGCACTTAAATTGAGCATACAGGTTGTCTCGATTCCACGCCCTGCCAACAAATTACTAGTGTTTATATACTGGCAAACCCCCAAACCGTAGCAAATGGGCCATTTTATCCGGTTTGGGATTTATATGCTTTGGTCAATACTTTGAAAAAACGGATTGATCAGGGCGACCAATGGTTTATGACTTGGAACAGGCCAAGTTTACAATTTGGTTATACATTTTGTTTACATTTTTAGAATATGCAGTTATCATATTAAATAATTTAATGCAAATTATCAATTTAAAAATAAAAAATGGTTTGGCAACCGTTTTGAGACACCATGAACATCCCGAATGCTAATCACAAAGTTGGCTACTTGAGAGTCGTCAGCTTGCATATGTAACATGTGACTAGGGTGTGCTCGATATTCAAATTTCAAATCAGAATCAAAAAAACCGAAAGAACCGAATTCGACTTCGGGTTTTGAATATTTCGAATCGGGTCCTTATCTGAACCGAATTCCAAACTCAGATTTCAAACGAATTTGAATGATTGAATACACAATTTTTGAACCAAACCGACCTGATTATTCGAATTCGAATTTTATATGGTTTTTCTTTATCATCTCAAATTCAAATAAGGTTGTTCAATGTTTGAATTTGTATCAGTTCGAATACTAATTCAGGTTCAAATTTTTAAATTTGAATAACCCGAAAACCAACCAAATGAACACCCCTACATGTGACGAGCGCTTATATGTACTTTGGATAAAACTCACCATTCCTTCCAAAACAACCAGGTCAGCATCACTTGCCAGGTAAGCAAGCTCTTGAGACACACTGGAGAGATCAATAACCTGTAATAACAGTTAACAAACTATTATTAAGCGACACTGCCAACGCTCACCAACTTAAGAAGCACATGATCAATTTAACTGTCGTCTTACCGGCAAATCATTACCAGAATTTGCAATTAAAAGATTCTGAGTATCAACACCCATGAGCTGTCCGTTTTCATCCTTCAACTGGTAATTTCAATAACATCAATTAAAAGTTAAAACCATGCAGCAACAGTACCCTTTTTATTTAAAACAATGCAATGCCAAAAATTACATCTTTAGTACCTTTGATATGATCTCTAGTAGCTCATGATATGTTATATCGTTGATTGCTGGTAGGTCATTAGCTGCCAACACAACCTGTATCATGAAACCCATTTGATCTATATATAGGACTAGAAAAACATATGCATAACTGGGCGCGAGAGACCATGATACTGGCGTAACACCAGCCATGCATTATTGCATTTTACGGTGGTGGTTTTTATGCTTTATGATTATAGTTGTTAATAGCGACGGTAGCGCCCGCGATCGCGAATAGCGTCGCGTATCTTTGATTTGGTTACATATATTGTCTAAAACTTTTAAATATTAAATAGAGAAGTATAAACTTAGTTTGTGTATATAAACATTTGGTCCTTATACTTGTAAATTTTGTACATAAAAATATTTTTAAATATTTTAATACCTTACCGCTATTTACGAAATAGCAGGCGCTATGAGCGTCGCTATCGCTACGTAGCATATCGGTAGCTCGTCGCTATTTACCGCTATTCGCTATCGATAACTATGTTTATGAAGAACATGTTCTTCCCTTCTTACATGCAGATATTGTAATATCAGACTCTTTATATAGATCCCCTACTTAACCCTATTATACATACAAGCAATATACAATTATCAATTTTGATTTATCTTGGTGTCACAAAAAGCATGCTCTCCTAAACTCTAGCCAATTACAACAGGCGCCATCGAAAACCCTAACCGCCACCATAGTAGAGGCTTGGTTTTAAAAAGCGCTAGGTGCACAAAAGCGACGAGGTCTAAGCGCATCGCGCGAAGCGCAAAAAGCGTGGGATTTTCGTACCCAAAGCGCACACTAATTATATATTTTTTTTTATATATCCCATATATATTCCATGAGTTTTTAGCTTCATTTACCAAAAATATAGCTATAAATAAGGTTTTTATGTGATTTTACCTATGTACAAGTCAAAACACCAAGTTACAACATTTTTATGCATAAAAAATACCCAGGTTACGTGAGGCGTGCGCCTCAAGGAGAAAAGTGCCTGAAATTTGACAAAAAAGCGCCTGAGGAGCGCGCCTTTGGGAAAAACAATAGGTGCAAAGCCCTGAGGCGCCCTAGGCTGCGCCTTGATGCGCCTTGCGCCTAGGCGTGCCTCAGGCGCGCTTGTCGTTCCTCATCCTTAGCATGCAGAAGCATATTAGACTAGCTATGTATTTAACCGTACTTATGATAGTCTAGAAGGTAGGAGGTGTAAATTGCATAACACCCTATGTAAACCTATCATACACACAATGAATATACAATTATCTTACTTAAAAAATTCACTAATCCCTCTTCTGTTGCATATCTAGTAGGCATTAAAATCTAGTGCCCGGAGATGGTAGAAAACTCTAATCAAGTCTCTGATGTCTCCTCAGAGTTATCCAGGCTATTACTAGGCAATCAATAATGCAGAAGCAAATCAGTTATAGAGCAGAAAAGTATTCAGTTTAACAGCCCACCTGTGTCCCACGACGAAGCAATTCTCTAGCAAAGGGTAATATACCGAGGACAACATCTGCACCAGAGTTATCAACAAATATGACAGCCTGTCATGATAAAAATATGTAAGACGGTTAGTAACATTAAGAGAGCTAATAAAAAACAGCTTGGTTATGGGACGAATCCAGGTGGAACTTGCCTTTTTCCAAGGTTTCTTGCTCCATTTTGAAATGAAAGCATCTAAATCATCGATAACCCAAGGCCGGGGAACAATATTTTGACAACTAGCCAAGAACGACATTCCATCTTTGGAGAATAACTCTGCAAGCTTCAACAATCAGAAAAAAAAGGTTACACTGTCAATAATAACAGAATCCAAATTATTCATAATTTAATATATCAGTTATCAACTAAGTGCTGCAGTACACCATATATAAGATGAGATTTCTTAATTTTCAAATAAGAAGTTTGTTAACCTACTTAAAAAAATTAAAAAAAAAAAGCCGTCACTTCACAAAGCTTAAACACGTGTAAACAGAACTGGAAGAAAGGTGGAAATATGGAACAAAATGTCTTTGTTTTTCAGGAGCATTTGGTTACCGTTGCAGATCCCAGATCGAAGATATTCCCTGCAAATATTCCTCTGACCAAATTCTCCACTCGCTTTGGTTCTTCCTCAATGGCGTCATTCAACTTGACAACATCCTTAAACAAGGAAATTGCTTTGGCGTTTTCTTCATCCTGATGCATCAAACCCAGAAATTAAAAGCCACTTCAACATTATAGGTTACATGAATCATATGTGTTTAAAACAAACACTCTTTCCCATTGCAATCTTGGTTTTAAAAAGGGAGAAGCGCTCCGAGGCGTTTAGATCCCATAAACTAAGGCGTGATGCGAGAGCTTTACGCATGCAAGGCGTTGCTCCTACGTAGAACCAAAAGCTGCATTATTTGGTCAAAGTTGACCCACATCTCAAAGCATCTGAGCCGTATTTTTCTGATCGCCTCAGGCACGATGCACCTTTTAAAACCAAGATTGCAATGACTTAAGGATGTAATAACATGTTAGAAGGGGAAGTATGCATCAATAATATTGATGATGGATATACATGTTGAAAAGTTTGTTGGACAACTGACGACCGAGAAAGATAAAACGCTATATCCTCACCTTAACCTTCTTAAATATGTCTCTGAAACCAACCTCTCTAAGGATAAGCTCACGAATACGACAAAGAAGCTGCAACAATCACACACACACACCAAAGAAAACATCTAGTGTACTCATTAACATCATCACAATCTTGCACATAGAAAAAAGAAAGATCCTGCTTACTATACAATCAGGCGGTCCACCATGGCTTTCAGGGTCCTTTTTGAAGTCCTCTAGTATATCATTATACCTATCGCCCGTACAAATTCGATATTAACGCAAACTTAAATACAATCAAACAATGTCCAACAGACAATTGAGGAAAAAAAAAAACATTTCAAACGCAAAGCATCAAGCTTTAATTAAATTCTGTGTACCCAATAAAGATATTAACAGATTATTCATTCCAAAAGGCATATGAAGTTCAATTAAACAGATAAATCAAGAAAGATAGTAATAAGACCTTTGAGCAAACTTTTGAGCTTTAGCAGGAGCATCAGGGACAGTATCATCAGATTCTGCTCTCTTTCTGAGACAATAATAATAATAATAATAAAAACATAGAAAATGATGATCAAAGTATGATTAAAAAGATATAAAGAATGTTGAAGGAAAAAGGTGAGTACTTGAAAGAGGGAATGGAGCTTTGGAAGAGGTTGATCCAAGAAAGCTCAGTGGGGGTGGGTTTGTTGGGATTGTCTGAAGGGAATCTGTAGGGGATGGTGGATGCCCTGTAATTGTTCTCGATTGGTGTTATTAGTAAAGGGAACGCCACCATCTCTCCTGAACTCTCCATGTCTTTTTCTTTAGATCTTTCTTGTGTTGTGAAGCTCTCTCTTGAGTCTTGATTGTGTTTGTATAGAATAAAAGAATAATAATATTCTCTTTGTATACTTTGGGAAAGTAATTATTAATTAAGTGATTGCGGAGGTCGGGTATCCACGTATTTGGGAGAGTTAAAGGGCTGACGGGGATCGAGTAGTCGACCTTGGTCACAGCGTCCGGTGTGATAGTGATTGACACATTGTTCCTTGCCGTTCAAAAAAAAAAAAAAAAAAAAAGAGGTGAATGAGAACGGTGTTTGTGGTTTTTTGATAGATTCGGTTCTTGTTTTGGTAAATAGCAAGGTGGCTCCTAATAATATTGTTTGGTCCAAGATCCAAATAGAATCCATTTGAGTAATTAAAACTGAAGTCCAATACCAATGGTCATTTGAGACTGAGTAATTTAGTCAAGATGTCAAATAATGAAATGTGAAGTGTCAATCGATACTCAAGTCTCAATCCGCCATTTGATTCAAAAGTACATAACATTAATCAAAACTCTCCATCAAGCATCATTATTTGACTTCTCCATCGCCACTCGCTAGGATTATGCCTCAATCGGTTTATTCGATTTCGAACTTCCGATAGAACAAGGGTCTCATTTGGTCACTCAATGATTCACCTTCCCGCTCAGTTGATCTTGTTAGAACCAGTTGAATGTTTTTATTGTTCTTTGTTATATGTTAAACTTATACTTATGTGCTAATTGGACGAAACCTCGGGGATCAAAACTACACTACTTAACCATATAAAGTACCCCCCCCCCATCATTACTTTACTTTTTTTGTTATGCGACGCTCGCCACTCGCTTGAAAAAAAATGCTAGGATCGAAAGACGCTTGTTCGACTTTTGCTCGGTTGAAAAAAAAAACGCTTGGTTCGGTTCGTAAATGAACCAAGCACGAGCAAATGTCCTATCAGTATGGTTAGGCACGTGAACAGCCCTAGTTTGTAGCGCTGAGTTAGAATGATTCAAGTAGATCACATTTACGTGTAATAGGTGATTTTATTCTATTGACCAACCAAACACTTTGTTTTTCATTCCCTCACACTGGTCCATTCTATTCCGCTTCTTATTTTGCATACTAAAAATTACCTTAGTCTTGTCATAGACTCATAGTATGATAGTAAGGTAGAGTTCATCCTTGTGACTAAACTAAGGCTCGAGAGTAAGTATTGGGTATGCGCGATAAATGGTGATGAAGAGCGAGTATTGTGTATGGAGAGGTTGTTTGTCTCCTCTCACGTAAGAAAAGTAATTATGTATACGTGTGTTTTTTTAACTATCCAATCATGTGGCGTGTGTAACACTTTGTTACATATAATTCAACTATGCTACTTGGTGTACATTTGAGTATGATTCGGAGCATCCACTTGGAGCAACACGACTGCAAATCTCGATGTCTTGTATCATAAGCTACAGATCTGGATTAAAGACTTACTGATGTGTTGCAGACTCTTAACAATATATTGAAGAAATGCGATCATAGGTTGAGAGAAGAAGAACAGAGCAGGTTTGCTTATCTGTGTTGTACTGTATAACTTGCACGCATTTCAAAAAAGTTTTGGAGTATGGTACTGTAGCGCTACAGTAGGTTTTGTGAGAGCAACATAAGTTGCTAAATATAGCATGTTTAATGTGTTACCATATGGTGCAACATACTACCTTGCCCGCTTTCTATTAATTAGGCCATGGTTAGAGGTAGCGTGGGACACACTAGTTGTCCTTTTTGTTTTTCGGGTGTAAGTGATATGGGACTATAGAATTGATGCATTTTGCATTCACGTTTGTATTTTTGTAGCGACTAAGCCTTCTTGAGCATGTGATTTGGAGTGGAAGTTTGATCTTGGACACATGTTCTATGATACGTGGAACTTTATCCGGAGCTTGTTCTCGAGGATAAAATTGGTCGAAGGAAGCGGTTAAACATGTTTATTTAAAAAGAATGTGTGTGTATACATATAAAAGTGAAAATTATATATGAAATCCCAATCCAGTTAATTTCTATTTATTGCTAGTTGGCACCTCACTGGCCGACTAGCGTCTAGTAATTCTTACAAAGTGTCTGTGATAATGATCTTAGCATTTTATCATTCTACGTATCCACATCATCAATAGTGCGTATGGATGACCTATACAATTAAACAAAAGAGTTTCATCAAATTTGAACATCACAAGTTGTAGCTGGTAAGTAGTAATGTACAAGTGATCGAATCATAAACGTACACATTATCAAATCAAAGCTACCTCACATGTATTTTTACATAGTGACCACATATACTATTTTTGTTATTAAAATAATAAAATGTGGAATGCTATATCAAGGTTTGTTTATGTGCTTATTTTATCTACGCTTTGATAAAAGTAATTTTTTTAAAATTGAACAGGTCAAATATAATTGATTTATGTAGTTTACGGTGACAAACCGAACTGATGATTTTTTTGCCAAAGTAGTGGCATAGTACCAATTTTTTGTGCATTTGGAGGGTGTTAGCAGCAAAATTTCACAAATGGTGAAACCACAAGATGGTCTTGCGGATTTGCCTATGTGGAGGGGAGAGGAGAGAGGTTTTTTCTTAGTAGGAAAGATGGGGTAAAACCGCAAGATGGTCTTGCGGATTCATTGGCCGGTCTTGTAGCTATCTAAATAGTTGAAGGGGGTGTTTTGTAACTTTGTATGGAAGTAGCAAGATGGTCTTGCGGATTCAAAGTACTTTTGAGGGTAGCCGCAAGATGATGTTGCGGATTCAATTTATTGTCTAACACAAGGTTGCACATTATCAAATTGTTGAAGGGGGTGTATTGTAAAATGTGTTTTGTCGTGTGTGTGTGTAAATTCAAACAAAGAAGGCCGGTCTTCACATGCAACCACACATATTTTGCAGGAGCCATGCACTAGTTAAATCACCTAAGCATTAAAGCCATGCAAGTACATGCAACCTCATGCATGCTTTAGTATTATAAATTGTTGGCAGATGACACCCTATATTGCACACTAAAAAACCAAAATACTACGTTGTTCTTTCGATTCCATATCTTTCACTCTAAAAAACCAAAATTTGCACTATGGCATTTGTAAACCCTGGTCCTCACAGCAATGAACTTCCATGGGATCAATCACGACATCGTTCAGCGATGTTGTTTGAAGGAAATAGGGAAGCCGATGTAGATCTTGATGTTAGACGCGGCGACCAATCCTTTTGGGCGACAATTAACAACAATCCATTGGATGAACGTATTAAAGTTATGCTGCGGACGGCAGGTTTTCTTGGAGTTATTGAGTGTGGTTACCAAAAGATTGACCGAGGGTTGATAACTGCCCTCGTTGAAAGATGGCGTCCCGAGACCAACACGTTTCACCTACGATTCGGTGAGGTGACAGTGACGTTAGAGGACGTTGCATGCATAATGGGTCTTCCTATTAATGGTCAAGCCGTGATAGGAGAACTACTTGACGTGGAGAATAATGAGGAACGAGAACTACTTGTCTACAATTTGTTGGGTATAAGAGCCAACAAATTCATTGGAAACAAGATGCCTGTACGGGATGTTCTACAAAGAATTTCGGGTCCGTTGCCCGATGACCCGACTGACGTCGAGATCATATAACGCGCCCGTTGTGTGATATTACTCTTGTTGTCATGTTCTTTGTTTAATGACTCAAGCAACGGGACGGTGAAGCTGCCCTTTTTACCATACCTAGAGGACCTCAATGAATGTGGGACCTTTAGTTGGGGTAGTGCTGTGTTGGCATGGTTGTATCGCAACCTGTGCAAAGCAGCAGTAATGGACGGCGAAGCAATGTGTGGGTGTGTGTATTTGTTACAGTTGGGGCGTATACCAGAATCCGGGTATTAGCTCCCAGAATTGTTCCGGAAGAACAAGAAGAAGGCGCCGGTAGACTCCCATTTGGTGCCAAGTAAGTAGTATTTTATGCGTGCATATTATTGATTATATTAAAACATGTTATTTTTGCTAACTATTGCGTTTGATAATTATTTTTAAAAGGTGGCGTGTACCACACCGGTTTAAGGAGACGACCAGACACTCGTTACGCGCAATCCATTCTCAACTATCCAATCTTCACGATGATTCAGTAAGAGTTAAGTTACACTAAATTACTGCTGAATTCCGTACAATGCGTTAATAATTAATTATTTTTTTGCACCAGTTTGTTTGGCGTCCATATGAAGAAGAAATGGGTTCCTTGGCGGATTATTGTCTAGAAGGGCAGGATTCCTGGTGTTGTGACTGTTATATCTTGTGGATGCATGTGGTGGAATACCACTCACCATCTCGGGTCCTTAGACAGTACGATGGTCTGCCAATGGAAACCTCAAAATCCCCCCTTAGCCATGAAGAGCACCTTGCCCTGCGTAAATTGAAGCGTACCGGGCATACGGATACAGACTGGAGAAGCAAACATGAAACCTATGTATCCTCTTAGGATAATCGCAGATTTAATAGAGTGGAACGGATATTGGCAGGGTTTCCTTTCGTGTTTCCAGATTACATGAGTTGGTATCTGGAACACACGGTTGGATTTGTGACCAACCTGGCGAATGACCCGGTACCACAAACCGGGTTCCGAGATGATGGGTCAATCACCCAACTAATGGTTTGTATATCACTTTAATAAATTTACACAATAGTATATAATGCAAAAATATTTTTTTTAATGTTCGTTATTTTAATATTAATGCAGATGGAAGGCCATGCAGAGATGTATAGTCAAGCGGCTCGGTTTATGCCAAACGCTCCTGAACAATTCGCAGCGATACAAAGCACTGCCACCGCAGTGTTGACTTCAATTCGCGAAGGGGATCGTTTGAATTATCCTTCGCGTCTACAAGATCACCCGGTCGGTTTCCAGGCTGACAGAAGCCGGCCTAATAGGGTGTCAGGGCGTATAAACCGTAGACGTGGTCAGGTGGACCAGGCAGGGCCTTCTTCAGCAACTCAAGACCCTCACAGGAATGATGACCAGCCTATGGAATGGTCAAATTCCGATGTCACCGACGTCGCTAATCACATGATGTGATTCTTCAACACCGGATGGCCTTGCGCTACAGGATTTTCCTGGAAGGTGGTCCCCCCTAAATAGTCGGTTGCCATGCCTGGGGGTGGTACATTGGAGATTGAGATCAGCAACGACAACCAACGGCAAAATATTATAAACTACAGTGACAATGTTGCATTCTACACGTGTTATACCACGTGTGGATGTAACACCGATCTAAGTAGTTTCATGTGGATGTAACACCGATCCAAAGCCACCGCTTTTTTGGACTCCAGAAAAGCGATGCAAGGCGGGGGATGAAACGGGCATCGATGCCTTTAAGCATGGCTCATCCCCGCCCAATACTGTTATAACTCCAGGTGGATGTAACATCGATCCAATGTTCCAAACGAAACTTCTCCTGTCACCACCAATGATGGAATGTGGATGTAACAACATGAAATGAGAAAATGAAAAGATCATATATTTTTTGTACATCTACAGGGTGAAATGGTGGTATAGTAGGATTTTTTTGGTGGTATAGTAGGATTTTTTTTGCCAAAATGGAAATGAGATGAGAACATCGTCGTAATATGTCTCAATATTATATAACATACATAATACATAGAAACCGCAACATGGTCATGCAAGTCCTCTTTAATGTCTTTGATCATGCCCCCTGCAAACATATGTGTGGTTGGGCTGTAATGCATGTGACTTCTTTCTTTCAATTAACACACACGACAAAACCTTTTTTACATTGAATCCGCAAGACCATATCTCGGCTACCCTCTAAATTTACAATACACCCCCTTTAACAATTTGATAATGTGCAACCTTGTGTTAGACAATAAATTGAATCCGCAACATCATCTTGCGGCTACCCTCAAAAGTACTTTGAATCTGCAAGACCATCTTGCTACTTCCATACAAAGTTACAAAACACCCCCTTCAACTATTTAGATAGCTACAAGACCGGCCAATGAATCCGCAAGACCATCTTGCTTTGTACCCGTACCAAAATTTGTTTTGATGGTTTCCGATATAAATATTAACATAAATAAATCGCCGTCTCCCACCGGCTGCCTCCTTGCTCCTGCAGTCCCGTCGCCACTGCCCTACGTCACCGGAGTAATCAATCGGTGGCTTCTGCTCACGACCACTAGAAAACACATTTATAAATCAAGCACAACATGCTTCTGCATATGCTTAGCAATTAATAATTAATAATCATATATATAATAAATTTCATTGTAATTCTAATTCTAATTCTAATTCAGTTCACATAATTAAGCAGACACCCACGAATGAAATCACTCTCCAATTATAAACCCAAGTTTCTCCCTACCATCTCTACTCTTACACTACACTCTTTACTACATATTCATCATCAACCACATCCTAATACACCCACACAATCAACCTTACCCAACACTCATATTAATGAATTCACTGCTGCCTGCTACAATAGAGACCTCCCAACTGCCATGAAAGCTTTAAACATCATGCAAAAGAACCAAATTTGGGCTGATTCTGTAACGTATTCTGAGCTCATTAAGTGTTGTTTGGCTCGTGGGGCGGTTCGAGAAGGAAAACTGGTTCATAAACATGTTTTTTCATCTGGGTATCAGCCAAAAACGTTTTTGGTTAATACCCTTATTAATATGTATGTTAAGTTTAACTTGTTGGATGATGCATGGAAACTGTTTGATGAAATGCCTGAGAGAAATGTAGTGTCGTGGACCACTATGATTGCGGCTTTTTCGAATTCTGGGATGAAAGATGAGGCTTTGAAGTTCTTGGTTTTTATGATGAGAAGCGGTGTGAGTCCGAATATGTTTACTTATTCGTCTGTTTTGCAGGCGTGTAGTGGTTTGGGGATCCTTAGGCAGATACATTGCATTATAACTAAAGTTGGACTGGATTCGGATGTGTTTGTGAGAAGTGCGTTGATCGATAAGTACTCGAAGTGGGGTGAAGTGTCGAACGCGTTAATTGTTTTTAATGAGATGGAGACGAGGGATTTGATTGTTTGGAACTCGGTGATCGGCGCCTTTGCTCAAAATAGTGATGGAGATGAGGCTTTGGAGCTTTTTAAACGCATGAAACGATGTGGGTTTTTGGCGGATCAAGCGACGTTAACTAGTGTTTTGAGAGCTTGCACTGGGTTGGCGTTGTTGGAACTAGGAAGACAAGTGCATGTTCATGTGTTGAAGTACCATCGAGACTTGATTCTCAGTAACGCGCTTCTTGACATGTATTGCAAGTGTGGTAGCATGGAGGACGCAAGGCTTGAGTTTACTAGGATGATGAACAAGGATGTGATCTCTTGGAGTACCATGATAATCGGTCTGGCTCAAAACGGTTTCAGTCATGAAGCCATAGATTTGTTTGAGGAAATGACAAACTCGGGCACCAAACCTAACTACATAACAATAGTTGGAGTATTGTTTGCTTGTAGCCATGCAGGATTGGTAGATAAGGGACAATCATACTTTCAATCGATGGAAAAAGTTTATGGCATTAAACCAGGTAGAGAGCACTATGGCTGCATGGTTGATCTACTTGGAAGGGCGGGAAAGCTTAACGAGGCTGTTGAGTTAATACAAAACATGGAACCGGAACCAGATGTTGTGACATGGAGAACTTTGCTTGGCGCGTGTAGGATTCACGGCAACATGGATCTAGCTGCATATGCTGCTAAACGTGTGCTAGATCTTGACCCTGATGATGCAGGAACTTATATACTGTTATCAAATATTTATGTGAATACTCATCGGTGGGAAGACGCTGAACAAGTGAGGAAGATCATGAAGGGCAACAATGTGAGGAAGGAACCAGGGTGTAGCTGGATCGAAGTAGATAAACAGATTCACGCCTTTGTATTAAGGGACAATTCACATCCGGACATAGATGAGATCACACGGAGACTGATCCAATATGTTCAGAGATTAAGGGAAGTGGGTTATGTTCCAGATACGAGTTTCGTGTTACATGATGTTGAAGGGGAACAAATGGAAGATCCATTGTTGTACCACAGCGAAAAACTGGCGATTGTATACGGCCTGATGGCTTTAACAAAGGGAAAGACGATAAGGATCAGGAAAAACCTTAGAATATGTGGAGACTGCCATCTGTTTGCTAAACTTTTGGCGCAAATGGAGGGTCGTAACATAGTTATCAGAGACCCGATTCGCTACCATCACTTTCAAGGAGGAGTTTGCTCCTGTGGAGATTATTGGTAGCGGATTGGGCAAATGCTAGAAGGTTAACAAGTTTTTTACTACATTTTTGTGAGTTCACTCTTAGAGTTCCAGGTATTAATCATGCCCTAACACATCATTGAGAACTAGAACACATTGAGAACTTTATAAGCAAAGAATTTGATTAGTGTGATTACAAAACTTTACTACTATGATTTTTTTTTTTCTTTTAGTGAAGCACTTTATAGGTTTAATATATTTTCATACAATCATGATGACATTAAATACTCACCTTTGAGTTCATATAATCATACAGAGGGATGTGGGGTGCTTAGTTGGCACCATGGAGGAACGGGATCATTGACCGTTATGTTGATGTTGTCGTTGTGTAATGGTCAATTTAAGAAATGTACCTATAACTATATATAGTCGGTTTCTTTCCCGTTCATATAAACTACATAAATATTTTTGTTTGATGATAACTAGTTTATTTGAATTCGTGGTCTCATAATTAAAATCGACCAAACAAGTTCTTCTAATCCTCATCTATGTAAGTGGCATTCTCGTGTGCTGGTCCATACATTTGTTTTATGACTCAAGGAATACGTGATGATAACAAAGTTAAGGCTATTTGAGAAAGACCCTTCTAAGGCCGGACGTTGTAAGGGGTGGCACCCCTTCCATCTCAGCATTTATTCTATCAACGGCGCCCTCCCCTATGTAATTTCAAATTTCCAATGGAATGTTAAGCCAATTACCAAAAATATCATATATTTCATCATCATCTTCATCCTCTAATTATCTAATTTCATTTATCAACCAAACACAATACAAATTTTGATTGAAATTAGTTCCATTTCCATCAAATTCCAATTCCTTCCAAAAAAAAAAAAATAAATAAAAAAAAAAAAAAAAAAATCTACGAATCAAACGGTCCCTTAACTTCAATATAACCACTCATCTAAAATATCATGGTAAGGGGGTTAACCTAATAGTGGGTGAGGCGATCTATTGTTTGTGTGGACATAAGCCAAAGAAATGTGATTTAGTGCAAGCCAAAGTTGAGCATGCTTACAAAAATGCATTGCATAGCGCAACACGAGATTAACTTTTCCCAAAGAGTCTATAAACCTAGAGAAAGCATACGGTATAAAGTTCCTTAACGCGAGAAGTGTAGGTAGCCACCACAGATTGACACGTGTAAACCATGGTTAACTATACCTAACTCAAACCACCATTCCTTCCTTCCTTTTGTTGTTGTAGATCTGAACTAACCACCCTTTCCTCCCTACCTTTCGTTGTTTTCAGATCTGAACGACTGCTACATCTCCATCTCCTTTGATGTATACGGTATATGTAACTAGCATAACCACCACCGTCGCCGCCGTACCGTATCATCCATGCCACAAGTCACCACTTCCCAAGACTACGATTAGTAGAGTCTGGTATCACCGCCATCCCCCGTTTTGTTTTTGTTGTTTGGTGGTTGTTTTTCATTAATCTGTGTGTGTGAATTTGGAGGATGAAGACAAGATTCTTTATTTTGTTGGATGAAAACAGAGGAAGAGGTAAACTTGAAGGATGAAGACAGAGTTGGACGATGAAGACAAACTTGAAGTAAACCAAAAACAAAATGAAGTGAAAACAGAGCTTTGTATTATGTGCGCTTAATGTATGTTATAGATGCGTTCAAATTATTTTAAAGGTGCGTTTCAATTAGGGTTGGCAATAGGTAACCTGTATAAGACACGATAAGACCTGTTAACTGAAAAGTACACTATGTGATTTTATACTTTTTTTTAAATAATTAGAATTAAGAGGCAAAAATCATTCATTTCTCTTTTTTGGTACATAAAACATAAAACTGTGTTATAAAAATGAGATATAAAGTAGTTAAACAACTCGTATTCATGTTTATAACTAGATTTGTTTGCGTCGCCGGAGACCTGTTAAACCTGTTAAGACACGGTTTGCCAGCCGGGGTTTCAATTGTTAAAGGTGCTTTTCAATTTTTTCCAACTTTTTCAAAGGTGCGTTCAAAGAAATATACAAAAGAAGTTTAAATTTGTAACGTGCGTTTGTTTGTACAATGAGTGCTTCCAAACTTTTAATGAGTGCGTCCAAATTTTCAATGAGTGCTTCCAAATTTTCAATGAGTGCTTCCAAACTTTTTAATGAGTGCTTCCAAATTTTCAATGAGTGCATCCAAATTTTTAATGAGTGCGTCCAAATTTTCAATGAGTGCTTCCAAATTTTCAAATGAGTGCGTCCAAATTTTTTAATGAGTGTGTCCAAATTTTCAATGAGTGCATCCAAATTTTGAATGAGTGCGTTTAAAGTTACCTGTTATCATAGTCATCTTCTTCTTCGCCTGCAACTTTTTTATAACCCATTTTTATCTTTAATTCTTCTTCTAGAATCAAAATCGAGTGCTTCTGAAAAATAATACGTTCGTTTTAATGTTGATTCATATGATTTTCGACTGATTTATTGTATAATTATAATACTATGTTTTTCTTTTTTTTTTCAATTACTGATAATGAATGTATTCGATGTTTGTTTTTTTGTTTTTTGATTGTGTAATCATTTAAATTAGTTTAATCGATCTCAATCGATGAAAAATTATATTTTTATTTTCGTTATTTTGATTCTGTTTTTACAATTTGAAAAAAATTTAGACATTTTTTCCTAATTTACCCTTGGTTAGTTTGACCCAAGTATGATTAGGGTTTTTAATCATCATCGAACCATCTTGTTAATCTAATGGCTAAGATTGCTTCATACGCTTCTCACGTTAAGGTTACTTTGTACGTTATCTCTGCCCATAAACCTATATCAAATTGAGCCATTCAAAGCATGACCACATACTAGATCCTTTCAAACATCAGTGACAATGCATAAGTCATATTTATCTCCAAGACATTCAATATTGGGCACATAAACAAAAATATAAATAAACAAATAAACTAGAAGAATAGAAGTACAACTTGAAGAGACATGTACCAGCGCATGCGCACGGCCCCACATCTCTATACACGTCAACACACTGTGCTGACGTGGAGTTCTAGAAGCCTGCGCATGTAACCTTGTACGTGACAGTTGTCATCCGACAATGAAAGGGACACACAGCCAATCAGAGGCGATTATTCCCTGCTCCATGATCACCTGCAGGTACGCGGTACAGAATAGGACAGAAAGGACAATCACAAGACACGTGGACCAATCGCAGGGCGATAGCACCAACGATGACAACGGTCTGCAGTCGTACAGCCAGTTGTCATTCCTTCGTCAGCCAATCACAGACCACCTCAGAGGCCTATAAATACCCTGCATCATTCCAGGAGAGGGGTATTCGATCTTCGACAGAGAAATTCTTAGAGAGCTCGCCACATAGCTGAGAAGGATAGATTATAGTTGAAACGTTGTAACGGTCTTATATTTGAGTCTTGTATTGTCCAACCATCATTAATAAGAATCACATCTCCATCGGTGTAAAGATCCCAGATGGCTTGCTCTGCTCTACATTCTTCAATTTTTTCTTGAGGTACTTCCGCTATGAAATCTGCTAAAACTTGGCCTTTGATGGCTGGGCGAGTCTTGTAGAAGATCGTGTGTTCTCCTAACTCGATGGCCCACTTTGCCAGTATGCTTGATAAATCCGGTTTTGATAGGACGTTGTTTAGCTTCTAATCACTCAGCATATTAATTGGATGGCCTTGGAAGTACTTGTGCAATCTGCGCGAGGCATGAACCAATGCCCAAACCAATTTCTCCATAGTCGTGTACCTTGTTTCGGCATCTGTTAGGACTCTGCTAATGTAGTAGATGGGTGTTTGTACCAGCTTACGATCAACCATTAGCACCGCGCTGACTGCCTTTTCTGTTGCGCAGAGGTACATCGTCAACGGTTCCCTTGGGAGTGGGGCAGTGAGCGTGGGTAAGTCCATTAAACATGCTTTCATGTCCTGAAACGCCTTTTCTGCTTCAGCAGTCCATTTGAACTGGTTTTTCTTCAAACAAATCTTTAAGGTTTCGATGAATGGGATGGATTTGCTTGCATGATGTGATAGGAAACAGTTTATTGCCACCAAACGCCCGTTCAGTGTTTGCACTTGTTTCAACGTTGAGGGAGAAGGCATTTGCGCAATGGCCTGGATTTTTTCAGGGTTTGGGCGGAACCCATCTTTGGTGCCAACCACCCCTAGAAACTTCCCTTCTTCCATACCGAAAGCGCACTTGCTCGGGGTAAGTTTCATGTGTATCTCTTTTAAGTGCTTGAAGGTTTCTTCAATATCTTTCAGCATTTGATCTTCTTCTCTGCTTTTGATGACCAGGTCATCCACATACACTTCTAAGTTTTTCCCAATCTACTTTGCGAAAGCGCGATTATCAACCGTTGGTATGTGGCGCCCGCATTCTTCAAGCCAAACGGCATCTTGGTGTAGCAAAAAACTCCCTTATCAGTTCGGAAGGCTGTTTTGTCCTCGTCCTCCAGCGCCATTTGAATTTGATGGTAGCCTTTGTAGGCGTCCAAGAAACATTTAAAGCGGAATGGCGCTAGGGAGTCGATTTTGAGATCGATATCCGGGAGGGGGTAACAGTCCTTCGGGCATGCTTTGTTGAGATCCATATAATCCACGCACATTCTCCAACCGTCGTTGCTTTCTTGACCATTACTGGGTTGGCGACCCAAGTTTGATACCTTGTTTCCTTTAGGATTCCTGCCTTCAATAGTTCACTCACTTGCTCGTTCATTGCTTGTGTCTTTTCTGCGCCCATGCTTCTGCGCTTTTGCGCAATGGGCTCGACTGAGCGGTAGTTTTGAGCTTGTGTTGGGCTAGGTCGCGCGGGACTCCCACCATGTCTGATGGTTTCCACGCGAAAACATTCATATTCTTTTGAAGTAGTTGCTTGAGGTGATCCCGAATGTTCTCAGAGATGGCTGGTCCCAACGTAATTGTTTGCTCTGGGAACCTCGGGTTGAGGATCCATTTCTCTGGTTCAGTGCGCGGGCATGGTTTTAGCATTTTTGCTGGGCGAGACTCTGTTGTCATGACACATTCTCTATTGGCCCATATGATCGCCACACCGTTTGGGGTGGGGAAATCGATAGCGCCGTGGACCGTGGAGGTGACCATGTTATATGCCACCATAGAGTCACGCCCCAAGATGATGTCATATTTGGATTTTGTTGGATTGACGAGAAACGTGATTTCTTCGGTCCTTGAACGACCGTGCTCTCCCAGAGTGAGAGGAAAAAAGATTTCTCCAAGTGGGGTTACCACCTCATTTGAGAATCCCATGATTGGGGAGTTAATGGGGTGCAGGCGCTGCTTGTCCTCATCATCTTACAAGTTGAAGCATTGTTCATACATGATATCGGAATTACTTCCTGTATCCATGAATGCGCGAGTGGTTCGGTAGTGAGCAAAGATAGCTGTGACGACGATTGCGCGAGTGGAGGAGGGTCCGCCTTTGACTATTGGGAAACAAACTTGCTGCTCCCTCCACTCCGCGGCCTGTCACTGTGTATCATCATGCTTATGTTTCTGATTTTCTTTTGGGGTGGCCCCTCGTTTTGCTTGCGCTCAACATTTTTAAGCAGGTGCCCGAGCTTGCCAGATTTTAGGGCCTCTTCGATGGCTTGCTTGAGTTGGTAGCACTTGTCTGTTTCGTGCCTAATGTCTTGGTGATATGCGTAGAACTTAACAGGGTCTAAATTGTCTCTTCTCTTGATGACTTTGGGTTCTAGGAAGTTGACATTTTTTGTGGCCAAAACCTGCGCTGGCGTTTTTGTTAGTGGTGTCCAGTTGTTTTGGCTTCTTCTTCCAGATCTGTGATTAGATGATGTGTTGCCTCTGTATTCTTGGACCTCAGTGGGTTTGGTTTCTGTCTGGGTGGCTCCTTGAACCCTAGTCCAGACAGAGCTTTTGCCTTTCCTGTCGTGTTTGTTGTTTCGATTTCGGACGGCTTGGGCTTGCGTATCTGTGTATTGCGGCGCTTGGATTCTGTTCCAGACAGATAGCTCTCTTTCAGTTTTTGCGTAGTTTTTTGCACCTCACATTATCTCTTCCCACGTATTTGGCATTCCTGTGCATCCAGCCAAGGTGCGGATTAGTGAGTCGCACCGCACCCCTTGTTTGAAAACTGCTTTCATGAGCTCGAAGCCAATCGGTCCGATTTGGAGGGCTTCTCGATTGAACCTTGTAATGTAATCTTCAATTGACTCGTTGTCACGTCTCTTGACTTGCAAGATGTCCGTGGAGTCACGCTCTATTATTTTGTTTTGACTGAAATGATCAGAAAACTTATCAGTTAGCTCCTTCAGGGTGTCTATTCTGTCGTTAGGTAGTGTAACATCACACAATTATATATATATATATATATATATATATATATATATAGAACTCCCTCATTTATTCATCCGATTCATGCTTACATTATCTTTCCCATCCATTTTATTAATTTTTTTGTTTAAATAATGACTTATAATCAATATTAAATTGGATTTTATTAAAAATTCTGATTTAAAAACGTTAAAAAAAATGTTTGCCTGAGCAAGGATTCGAACCCGAGTCCCTGGCGGGATAAACCTTAACCACACCACACAAACCACTACACCATTTGGTGTTTTGTGATGTTAATTAAAACCAATTAAACTTAAACCCTTTCAATGTCCCTTAGTCAAACCTGAAAAGTCAAACGTAGTCTTTTAGTCAAATCAAGTCAGAGTGTTAGTAAATATGGTCTCCTAGTCAAGTCAAAGTGTTAGTAAATATGGTCTTCTAGTCAAGTCAAAGTTGTTCCTAAATTCTAGCCTAGTCAAAGTAGTCCCTAATTACAACTACAAATTCTACACTATAAATACAATAGCCTACCATTCAACTCTTTATACCATTCAATAAAAAAAAACCATTATTATCCCATCTCCCACATACTAAAGTTTTCATCCATCATTATCTCCTCTAGCTAGTTCCGAGTTTTCCAAGGCATTATTACTAAGTGTTTGCACGCTCAAGAAAACTCACAAACTCATTAAGCACCTAAGGTGAGTTTTACATAGCCCCTTTTCCATTTCACTATTTTGGGGTGAAACATGTTACAACATTCAATTTACAATTCAATCATATGTGTCTATGTGTTATTCTATGTTGCATTATGTCTTAAACATTACTATGGTAAGCACAATTATTCTAGCATAATCATTAACTCCGTACAAGCCAACGATACACAATGATAGATCTATTGGACTGACAACCCCACCCGGATACGTTACCTCCTACATAGGTAGCGTGGGTGATTGTTATCGCAACATAAACGAGTGAACCATATGCGTATGGGATGGACCACAATATTCTAGTCACAAGGTTTGATTATGCACACGATTTACCGGGTAGTATTGTTTTCACATATGGATTAGACTTGCCATGACACTCGAATTGTACAAGTTTTTATTCAATATTCAAACCTATGTAATTCTCACCAACTTTTGTTGACCCAAAATATTTTCAAACTTAACATGTCTCAGGTTATAGCTTGTTCGAAGATTTGAGTTAATGCTTGAAGATGTGTATCTAATATTTTTCATTTTGATGTACAAATTCTTTTAGAACAATTGTATGTAATTTATGTAATCAATTAATGAAACTTATTATTTACCATGAGCTACTGAACAATCGTCAATACGTGACATCCCGATGTTTCCGCCATCGGTTGGGGTGTTACAGATTGGTATCAGAGCCATGGTTATAGGGAATTAGGTTATTAGAAAAATAATCTAGTCTATAACCATAGGATTATAATCAGTACTTGCTCCTTTTACTTGCAACCCTACTTGTTTCTATTCTCTATCTCCCTCCTACTTCTTATCCCTACTTTAGTCCCTACAAGAAGATTGTTCTCCATCACAAGATCTACTCTTAGACTAATAGGACAAATCCTCAGGTTTAGCCTGAACCACCTTGTGTCACACCCTCAAATTCCACATGCGGGGTTTTACCGCGAGGCGCGTGACACACCAGGATCTCAGTCAACGATCACAATAAACATACAACAAACATGCATTCAAGATTATATTTAAAACCAAAATATAGTGCTTTGAGCTGTAAACCAGCAGCGGAAGCATTCTTGTTTACAACCAAAAGACATATCATTGTTTACAAAGACATTGTTTAATATGTTTCAAAATAATAGACGCCGTGCATGACTCTGTGCGCCTAGTCCGATAACCGCTACCTCAGCGACCTGAGAAAACATGCCAAAAATGTCAACATATAATGCTGGTGAGTTCACAGGTTTTCTTTTATAAAGCGTTTTCCATAAGCTGTAAAGATCATATCCGTTACTACCAGGTTATAAGAACGTTAGCTAGACGTTAAGTGTTTGTTTACTACTGCGGTTGGGAATCCATTACTATACGTTTATAAGTTGTTAAGACTTGCCCAGCAGTTTTGACTATAACCGATGCCTCGGCGAGTCAGTAATAAGAGACAATATGCACCCGCCCGGCCCAGCCGTCGGGTGGGGTTTGTGAGGCCCAATAGATCTATCCACATTTCCCCCGTTGTGCATCCCCGCACATTCATGGTTTCCCCCCTGGGACTTTCCGTAAAAGCCGCATAGCATATGTAAAGTAACCATAGTATAACATGACCTTTAGTAAGTAAGTAAGTAGCATGTTTCTCCCCCGTAAGTAAAACGGTAAAAGTGGGGCTGTGAAACTCACCTCGGTTTGCGTTACTTGAAAATAGTTAAGTAGTTATGTTACGATAGTCCCAAATGGCGGCGACCTATCATAAGATGTGTATAAGTATTGGACTAATAACCCGCAGGCTAACTAGTCCCCGTATGTCCAGACCGTGACCATAAACGTTTGAAAACACCTTTAACCGTTAGACCGACCGTGCCAGACAAGACCCGACATCCCATTGGTGACCCGACATCCCACGTGTTAGATAAATGCAAGACATCATGCAACATATGCAAATAAACACTTAGCACGCGCAACAATTCACCTAGTCTAGCATAATGCCCAATTAACGCATAAACAGGTCCGAACACGTCTTACTAAGTCATTGGGTGTATCCCGGGGTTCCTAACATGTTCCTAGGTGTCAAATCGTGTTCCGGGATGTCAAAACGCGTTCACGACAGCAGTACATGCGATTAGGAAAGTCACACGTGAGTAGGCAATAGCCTATAGGCGATTAGGGGGCCTAATCGCATGAAGTTTCAGGCGATTAGGGCCCAATCGCCCCTAATCTCTGCACAATCGCCAATAGCTCAGGCGATTAGGATTCCTAATCGCCTGCAGCTGCTGTGTAACGGATTTTCGCGCGTTTAACCCTCCAAATCAGATCCGAAACATGTAACAACACCCAATATCAAACCTAAATCATTTACCAACCCATTTCAAGCAAAAACCCCCAACATATCACTGATCTAGCATGTTCTATGCAATTATTTCCTAAAATGGCAAAGTACTAGGTTTCTTCTACCAACCTTATCTTTCCTTAAATGGAAATAATCAGATTTCAAGCTCTACAACATGTAACTCATAACATCTCTGATCTAACATCTTCCTAGTGTGAATTCTAACAACATTGCACCAACAATCACACCACAATCATCCTAAATCTTCAAGAACATACAAATGGGTCAAAATATGCATTTTCTTCAAAACACCATAATAATGGCTAAGATTCTAAGACAACCTTCCTAATGGCCTCTACATAACAGAAGTACACTCATATCTTAGAAACATTCATGTTAAAATCACCAATAAGACCAACATTTGCATATAAACTTCACATATAACAAGCATTAAGGTGTATACTTGGTTTAAGACTCTCTTGAAAGGTTTTTAAAGACACATTTGGTAAAACAAGGTCTGGAACTTTAGGGGAACTCAAAATAACAACTTTACAAAGGTTAGGGATGAAGAACACACCTTGGATTTTGCTAAAGAAAGGTGTGTAAGCTTGGGGATGGTGATTTTTGTAGCAAAATGAGTTCCAGAGGTGTTCTAAGGTGTGTGGGCGACTTGGGAGCTGCTAGGGTTGTTCTAGAGGTGTTTGGGGAGTTAAGGGTTCTATTTATAGGTGTTTTGACCCGAGCCCTGCAGTACACGCGATTAGGGGCCCAGATCAGGCGAGTAGGGGCCTAATCGCCTCTAAGCTCACGCGATTAGCCACCTACTCGCGAGTAGGGGGCCCTAATCGCTACTATTCATGCGATTGGCCACCTACTCGCCCCATTCCCTTGTACTCGTGCACTGTTCATGCGATTAGGAGTCCCCCCAGGCTCCTAATCGCCTATAAGGTCTGGAAATGGGTTTTTGGCGCGTTAAACACTATTTTAACATATTTAAACACGTATTCACATACCGATAAGTCACATAATGATTCCAAACATATAATGCATGATATCCAACACGTTTACATCCGTTCACCAATTCCCGGGACTCGAGACTCGTGTGTGCATTAACCCCGGCGATTCCACGAATCGCCGATTCTTGTACCCATAGTTATGGACCGACTCCCGATGACCCCCGTGGATCATCATAACGACTCCCGATAATTCCCCCGAATCATCGTACCGACTCGACTGACCTTGTTAAGGACGTAATATGCATGATTCGCTAAGGTAGACTTACTAGTTTAGTCAACGTTACTAACCTGAGTTTGCCGGTGTCACATCATCCCCCTGTTGAAAGAATTTTCGTCCCGAAAATTGCCCAAGGCCAAAAAGGAAGAGACGAAAGAGAAGAAAAATTTTCCGGTTGCCACATCATCCCCCTGTTGAAAGGAATCTCGACCCGAGATTCATTCAGCTTCAGCAGAGACATGTCTTGATTCGAACGCGCGCTTAGGAAATAAATGGGGATACTTAGCCTTCATTTGATCTTCCCGTTCCCATGTGAACTCCGGTCCACGATTAGAGTTCCAACGGACTTTAACAATGCGGATTTTACTCCGGCGAAGGCTACGGATTTTGTAGTCGAGAATTTCAACCGGTTCCTCCACGATACGCAGACGATCATCCACCTTGATCTCTTCGAGAGGAACAACCAAGGATTCATCCGCCAAGCACTTCTTCAGATTAGAAACATGGAAGACATTATGAACATTACTGAGCTCAGCCGGCAGATCAAGCCTGTATGCTACCGGTCCAATCCGTTCCAGGATTGCGAACGGTCCCACATACCGAGGATTCAATTTGCCCCGCTTCCCAAAACGTATAACGCCCTTCCACGGAGATACCTTCAATAAAACCCTGTCGCCAACCTCGAACTCCAGAGGTTTGCGACGACGATCGGCATAGCTCTTTTGACGATCCCGAGCTGCTGCCATGCGGTTACGGATTTGTACGATCTTTTCGGAAGTCTCGTACACAAGTTCCGGGCCGGTGAGTTGACTCTCACCCACCTCGGCCCAACAAAGAGGAGACCGGCATTTCCGCCCGTAAAGAGCCTCGAACGGGGCTGCCTTGATGCTAGAATGGTAACTGTTGTTGTAGGAGAATTCCACCAACGGTAAATGACTCTCCCACCCCTTGCCAAAATCGATCACACATGCCCGAAGCATGTCTTCTAGCGTTTGGATTGTCCGCTCACTTTGACCGTCAGTTTGCGGATGGTATGCCGTGCTCATGCCTAACTGAGTACCCAGAGCCTTATGCAAAGACTTCCAAAAGTTAGAGGCGAACCGAGGATCACGATCAGAAATAATAGAGACAGGCACCCCGTGCCGAGAGACCACTTCCTTGAGATATAACCGTGCCAAACGCTCGAGACCATCGGTTTCTTTGATAGCGAGGAAGTGTGCAGACTTTGTCAACCTATCGACAATTACCCAGATCATGTCGCAACCACTGGGCGATTTCGGTAGTTTGGTCACAAATTCCATCGTAATCCGCTCCCACTTCCACTCGGGAATTTCAGGCTGTTGCAGGAGGCCGGACGGCTTTTGGTATTCGACCTTGACCTTAGCACAGGTCAAGCACTTGCTTACATACGAAGCCACGTCCGCCTTCATGTTCGGCCACCAATAAAGTATCTTTAGGTCTTGATACATCTTATCGGAGCCAGGGTGAATAGAGTACCGGGACTTGTGAGCTTCATCAAGAACGAGCTCCCGCAAGCCCCCAAATAAAGGAACCCAAATACGTTCAGCGAAATAGTGTAACCCATCGGGTCTGAGTTCAAGGTGACTATCCGCACCATGCATGGTTTCAGCTTTAAGGTTTTCCTCCTTCAAAGCTTCTTGCTGCGCTGAACGGATTCGGTCAGGTAAGCCGGAATGGATAGTGAGCTGAAGAGCTCGAACACGACGAGGTTTAGCCGTTTCCTTCCTGCTCAAGGCGTCTGCGACCACATTCGCCTTGCCAGGATGGTATTTGATGGCGCACTCGTAATCATTAAGAAGCTCGACCCAACGACGCTGTCTTATATTCAACACCTTCTGATCAAAGATATGCTGGAGGCTCTTGTGATCGGTGTAAATAGTGCATTTGGTACCGTACAAGTAATGCCTCCAAATCTTCAAAGCAAAGACCACCGCACCCAACTCCAGATCATGGGTGGGGTAGTTTTTCTCATGAACCTTAAGCTGGCGAGAAGCATAGGCGATGACCTTCTCGCGCTGCATCAGTACACAACCAAGACCCGGATAGAAGCGTCACAATATACCACAAAATCGTCCGTACCCTCAGGCAAGGACAAGATAGGAGCAGAACAGAGTTTAGCCTTTAACAACTGGAAGGCCGACTCCTGCGAATCACCCCAGTCGAACTTCCGGTCCTTCTGGGTAAGCGAGGTGAGGGGTTGAGCGATCTTCGAAAATCCCTCAATAAAACGACGGTAATAACCTGCAAGGCCTAGGAATTGCCGCACCTCAGATGGCGTCTTGGGTGCTTCCCAGTCCTTTATTGCTTCAATCTTCGCTGGGTCAACGTGAATTCCTTTCTCATTAACCACATGACCAAGGAATTGAACTTCACGCAACCAGAAGCTACACTTAGAAAACTTGGCGTACAACTGTTCCCGTCTCAGAAGTTCCAAAACAAGACGTAGGTGTTCCTGGTGGTCCACCTCATTCTTGGAATAGACTAGAATATCATCAATGAAGACAATCACGAACTTATCAAGATAAGGCTTGCAGACACGGTTCATCAGATCCATAAAGATAGCAGGTGCGTTGGTGAGACCAAAAGGCATGACCAGGAATTCAAAATGGCCATAACGAGTTCGAAAGGCGGTCTTCGGAATGTCAGCTTCTTGAACCCTCAACTGATGGTACCCCGACCTCAAATCAATCTTCGAATAGAAACTAGAACCCTGAAGCTGGTCAAATAAGTCATCGATGCGAGGAAGAGGATAGCGATTCTTGATGGTAACCTTATTCAACTCCCGGTAGTCGATACACATCCGCAGGCTTCCGTCCTTTTTCTTGACGAACAAAATAGGGGCTCCCCACGGGGACGAACTAGGTCGAATGAAACCCTTCTCTAACAGCTCCTGCAACTGGTTCGATAATTCCTGCATCTCGGGAGGTGCAAGACGATAAGGGGCACGAGCAATAGGGGCCGCACCCGGAGCAAGTTCAATACCAAATTCGACCTGGCGATAAGGAGGAAGACCAGGTAAGTCTTCAGGAAATACATCGGGAAAGTCGCGGACAACAGGAATATCTTCAATCTTCTTCTCTTCCTCAGACGAAACCGAAACAAGTGCCAGAATGGCAGAATACCCTTTCCGAAGATACTTATAGGCTTTCATACACGAAATAATACTCAATGGGACCCCGCTCTTCTCACCGTGCACCAACAAAATTTCTCCATCAGGGAGAGGAAGTCGAATGACTTTATCAAAACAAACGATCTCGGCATGATACAGGGACAACCAATCCATACCCACGACAACATCGAAACTACCCAACGACACCGGCATGAGATCAATAGGGAAGGAATAACCCGACAACTCAAGGCGACACTCCCTAAGGACGTGCGTCGCCTCAACTTTCTTACCATCAGCCAATTCTATCAAGTACTTAGCCTCTAAAGGTGTAGGTACCCTATCAAGCAATTGACTAAACCCAAGAGATATAAAACTCTTATCGGCGCCAGAATCAAATAAAACCGTAGCATAGCGATTATCGAGGAGAAACGTACCAGTAACAGTGTCGGGATCCTGTCGAGCACCACTTGAACCAATCACGAAGGCGCGAGCATTCCTGCCTCCGCCCCCATTGTTTCCATTGCCCGACCCATTCTTCCCAGCTTCGCCCTGCTTCAACTTGGGGCTGTTACGCTTGTAGTGACCAAGTTCACCACAATTGTAGCACCCCTGTTTACCCTGATTTCCCTGGGAAGCAGCAACAGGAGGGGCCGGAGTAGATGTAGTAGGAGGGTTCCGGTTACCCTGAAGGTTAACCCTGCAGTCATGGGCCACATGTCCGGCCTTGTTGCACCGGCGGCAATGGTTCTTGTCGCAACGACCAGTGTGATGAAACCAGCATCGTTCACACTTTGGCAACCTTCCCTGATAACCCCCTGTCTTCTGTTCAGACGACGGTCCCCCAGTATCAGACTTCTTCACCTGCTGAGGCTGAGCCGAGCCCGAGCCTTTCCCCACAGTTTCCCACTTCCGCTTGTTACTATCGGAGGTCTTCACAGCAGCGCCTCGAGGAGGCAAGACCCCTTCAGTCACCTTCATGTTGGTCAGCTTGTGAGCCGACCGAACTACTTCAGAATAAACAGTGAGATTACCCGCAACAACTAACCCAGCAATCTCCGGTACCAACCCAGCAACATAATGCTCAATTCTTCGGTATTCCGGTGTGTGCAAGTCGGGGCACAACACCGCCAATTCATTGTGCCTAGCGGTATAAGCTTCAATCTCAGAACCCACCATCTTATGATTCCAGACTTCATGCTCAAGCTTCTGGATCTCATCCCTCGGGCAGTACTCATTTTTCAGCAACTGAATGAATTCTGTCCAGGGCATAGCGTGGGCTTCCCCAATGCCCATAGTCTGGGTGGTGGAGTTCCACCAAGTCAAGGCTTGACCCTCCAGGGTCGCAGAAGCATACTTCACCCGGTCGCCTTCCGGGCAGCTGCACATTGAGAACACAGATTCGAGTTTCTCCAACCATCGGAGCAGTCCCACTGCCCCTTCAGTGCCGCTAAAGTTGTGGGGCTTACAGTCCATAAACTTTTTATAGGAACACTGGGATGGAGGAGGATTGACAGCACCACCTGGAACAGACACACAGGTGAGTATCAAGAAAAGGTAAAGTACCCCAGAACGAGGTAGAATTGATGAGGATCGACGTACCACCCATAGCATTATGAGCGGCTTGGAATGCAGCCAAAGCAATATTCACGTGCTGCTGCGTCAGATTATCCAGTTCAGCTTGGGTCATATTAATGTTCCCACGGCCACCGCCGCCACCACGGCCGCCACCGCGACCGCCAGCACGGCCGCCCCTGCGACCTCCACGAGCTCCCGACATCTTCTGTCACAACATGAAATAAAAGATTTAGGCTTGCCCGTGGTATAACCCATTAGGAATTTCAAGAAATTAGACCGAACCCAGCTCGGGTCCATCCGTTCAAGCCCAAAGTCCGCCAGGGATCCCATGCATCACAGTTTATGATCTCGTGTGCACCCGACATGATAAACTGTTCCACATGGTCCTCCAGGCGCGCTTTAAGTTTGAAGTTCAAGTCACCGAACACTAGCGCCCAATCATGATATTATCATAAGTATAAGTACAGTATAATATGCATAAGAACGGGCGTGTTCATTAGGGCATAGAGGGGAGATGTCCAAATCTCTGGACAGATCTCAAGAGTACGCCGAAGCTACCCCAATGCACACCGTCGTCAAGAGAGTTCAATAGTATATCGTTCACCATCGGATCATAGTAAGGATGAGTCAAGAAATAAGATGATAAGAAGTAAATAGATGATGTAGCGTAGTAGACGATGACACCGACACCCCGACAAGTCATATTGTTACCCACTTGCTAAGACTCGACTAATTGTGACCGTCTAGTGTGTGTGACTCAGTTATAGACTAGACTCTACATGCAGTCTCAGTTCACTATAACCGTTGGCTCTGATACCAATCTGTCACACCCTCAAATTCCACATGCGGGGTTTTACCGCGAGGCGCGTGACACACCAGGATCTCAGTCAACGATCACAATAAACATACAACAAACATGCATTCAAGATTATATTTAAAACCAAAATATAGTGCTTTGAGCTGTAAACCAGCAGCGGAAGCATTCTTGTTTACAACCAAAAGACATATCATTGTTTACAAAGACATTGTTTAATATGTTTCAAAATAATAGACGCCGTGCATGACTCTGTGCGCCTAGTCCGATAACCGCTACCTCAGCGACCTGAGAAAACATGCCAAAAATGTCAACATATAATGCTGGTGAGTTCACAGGTTTTCTTTTATAAAGCGTTTTCCATAAGCTGTAAAGATCATATCCGTTACTACCAGGTTATAAGAACGTTAGCTAGACGTTAAGTGTTTGTTTACTACTGCGGTTGGGAATCCATTACTATACGTTTATAAGTTGTTAAGACTTGCCCAGCAGTTTTGACTATAACCGATGCCTCGGCGAGTCAGTAATAAGAGACAATATGCACCCGCCCGGCCCAGCCGTCGGGTGGGGTTTGTGAGGCCCAATAGATCTATCCACATTTCCCCCGTTGTGCATCCCCGCACATTCATGGTTTCCCCCCTGGGACTTTCCGTAAAAGCCGCATAGCATATGTAAAGTAACCATAGTATAACATGACCTTTAGTAAGTAAGTAAGTAGCATGTTTCTCCCCCGTAAGTAAAACGGTAAAAGTGGGGCTGTGAAACTCACCTCGGTTTGCGTTACTTGAAAATAGTTAAGTAGTTATGTTACGATAGTCCCAAATGGCGGCGACCTATCATAAGATGTGTATAAGTATTGGACTAATAACCCGCAGGCTAACTAGTCCCCGTATGTCCAGACCGTGACCATAAACGTTTGAAAACACCTTTAACCGTTAGACCGACCGTGCCAGACAAGACCCGACATCCCATTGGTGACCCGACATCCCACGTGTTAGATAAATGCAAGACATCATGCAACATATGCAAATAAACACTTAGCACGCGCAACAATTCACCTAGTCTAGCATAATGCCCAATTAACGCATAAACAGGTCCGAACACGTCTTACTAAGTCATTGGGTGTATCCCGGGGTTCCTAACATGTTCCTAGGTGTCAAATCGTGTTCCGGGATGTCAAAACGCGTTCACGACAGCAGTACATGCGATTAGGAAAGTCACACGTGAGTAGGCAATAGCCTATAGGCGATTAGGGGGCCTAATCGCATGAAGTTTCAGGCGATTAGGGCCCAATCGCCCCTAATCTCTGCACAATCGCCAATAGCTCAGGCGATTAGGATTCCTAATCGCCTGCAGCTGCTGTGTAACGGATTTTCGCGCGTTTAACCCTCCAAATCAGATCCGAAACATGTAACAACACCCAATATCAAACCTAAATCATTTACCAACCCATTTCAAGCAAAACCCCCCAACATATCACTGATCTAGCATGTTCTATGCAATTATTTCCTAAAATGGCAAAGTACTAGGTTTCTTCTACCAACCTTATCTTTCCTTAAATGGAAATAATCAGATTTCAAGCTCTACAACATGTAACTCATAACATCTCTGATCTAACATCTTCCTAGTGTGAATTCTAACAACATTGCACCAACAATCACACCACAATCATCCTAAATCTTCAAGAACATACAAATGGGTCAAAATATGCATTTTCTTCAAAACACCATAATAATGGCTAAGATTCTAAGACAACCTTCCTAATGGCCTCTACATAACAGAAGTACACTCATATCTTAGAAACATTCATGTTAAAATCACCAATAAGACCAACATTTGCATATAAACTTCACATATAACAAGCATTAAGGTGTATACTTGGTTTAAGACTCTCTTGAAAGGTTTTTAAAGACACATTTGGTAAAACAAGGTCTGGAACTTTAGGGGAACTCAAAATAACAACTTTACAAAGGTTAGGGATGAAGAACACACCTTGGATTTTGCTAAAGAAAGGTGTGTAAGCTTGGGGATGGTGATTTTTGTAGCAAAATGAGTTCCAGAGGTGTTCTAAGGTGTGTGGGCGACTTGGGAGCTGCTAGGGTTGTTCTAGAGGTGTTTGGGGAGTTAAGGGTTCTATTTATAGGTGTTTTGACCCGAGCCCTGCAGTACACGCGATTAGGGGCCCAGATCAGGCGAGTAGGGGCCTAATCGCCTCTAAGCTCACGCGATTAGCCACCTACTCGCGAGTAGGGGGCCCTAATCGCTACTATTCATGCGATTGGCCACCTACTCGCCCCATTCCCTTGTACTCGTGCACTGTTCATGCGATTAGGAGTCCCCCCAGGCTCCTAATCGCCTATAAGGTCTGGAAATGGGTTTTTGGCGCGTTAAACACTATTTTAACATATTTAAACACGTATTCACATACCGATAAGTCACATAATGATTCCAAACATATAATGCATGATATCCAACACGTTTACATCCGTTCACCAATTCCCGGGACTCGAGACTCGTGTGTGCATTAACCCCGGCGATTCCACGAATCGCCGATTCTTGTACCCATAGTTATGGACCGACTCCCGATGACCCCCGTGGATCATCATAACGACTCCCGATAATTCCCCCGAATCATCGTACCGACTCGACTGACCTTGTTAAGGACGTAATATGCATGATTCGCTAAGGTAGACTTACTAGTTTAGTCAACGTTACTAACCTGAGTTTGCCGGGTGTCACACCTTGAAGATCTCGTCGAAGTTCTAGATTTTAATAACGAACACGTGCAATCTGGAAGGGTGAACGCCTGTATTCTGAGTTTTCTGTCTAGGATTAGCATTGCGCATAAATCCCAATCAGACGAGGGACCCGGATGCCTACCTGGGAATTCTCGGGATGAGTGTTCACTTATAGGCTAAAGCATGTCTTCACTATGTTATTAGAATCTAGAAGCTTTGATAAGTCAACGTTTTTGTTTATTCGTTTTAATTAATGAATAAATGATTACACTCACTTTCCTTAAAACTAAGCTCTAAAATCTCAAAATTTTACAGCTTAAATCAATCCCATTTCCTAATCATATATGGATTTCACAATCACATTTCATCTTACCATCTTAGCCACATGTTTAATTATTTTCAACACCCTCCCCAAATCATATTATTTCATTTTTCAACATGTTACATATTTCTAAACTGTAACCTCATAACCTGGGTAGACCCTAGCCCAACACTAAAGATTTCTTAATATTGTCAAAATTTTCATCACCTATAAACCATGGAAAATACATATTTTTGTTATAAGATATCCTCAAACTTAATTTCTAAATCCAAATGTTTATTCATTAGCATAACAAAGGATTTTTGATATAATGTCACCTTGATCTATAAAACTTAACGTCGTGTTTAAAATCTTCGACTAAACTAAAATATTCTGATCTAAAGCCACTTAGTTTGTACTATTTAGCAACTTTTGTTTTATATAAGAAACCAGTTTTAAAAAGAAAAATGATAAGATCTTTCCATCCTCATGAACAAAATTTAATCTCCTTTGCCACCTAATTATTTTCAACTTGTTTGAACTTTTACAATTTTTGGTATTTATCACAATCATATTTTCTCATACGCTAGATTCTAACCTTTGATCCAAACCCCACGATTTACTCTGCTACATAATCTCCTTACTATAAAATAAACCCTTTATTAACTATTTTCACGTTCACTATCTTTCATAACCTTGATGATGCTTTGAGTTCTTCATCATCCTCTCAAGAACTAAATTCATATTCTTCACCTTCTGGAACATGAACTTGATCCCTTGATAATCAGACTATTGAAAACTTGATTATTCGTTGCATCAAACTTGATTCTTAGTTATACATGAGGATTTGATTATCTACTTGAACATTTGATTATTCATGATACTTGAAAGCATGGAATATAAACTATTTGCTATAATGTAACAACCGGCAAAATTAAGGTAATTCCGTACTGATTAATTAAACGCGATTAACGTAATTAAACGTAATTATGTGTTGATTATTTAACTGAGGCCGTAGAAAGATAGCAATTCCCAAATAATGCATAGGAATGCATAAGTTTAATGACAAAACATGATAGGATCATGTGCAAGCAAATCTATCCGGTATGGACACTGGCGATTACCCGATAAAAATTAAATAAGCGAAATGAACCCCGGACACCCGGAATATATAGTAAATGATAATTTCACAAAATATAATGAGTTTTGGAAACTCAAAGCCACACGTGAAAACTTATTGTACAAATCTCCCGGTAACGAATAAAGTGCGCGTACCGCACCCGATATGCGCGTAACACGTAATTTCACCCGGCAAAAGCCAAAATAATTTATCAGTAATTAAACTGGACTATATTTAAGGAATATTAAGGGTATTTTAATATTCGGGTGACACGCGATTAAAAACCCAAGAATACCCGGACGGTACCCGCACAAGATTAACTTAACTAATTAGGGGTATTATTTAGCAAAGTGGACCCCACCAACACCCCCTTGGGGCCGGCCTATGGCCCACTCAAATGGGTAATATCTTTTCATTATCTCACTTAAACTCTTCATCTCCTTAAATACCCAATTATTAAGATAATAATCATGATCATGCATGGATTAAGATTGGCCAAGAAAACTAACTAATCACCTCTCTTTCTCTCTCTAATTCTCGGCCAAACACCCTCTTAAATCTCCCAAGGATTTCATTTGTGATCTTACTAAATCCCTTCCAAATCTTCCATAATCTAGCTAAGATATTGGGTGATCTTGGAGATTTGAAAGAGATTATATAGAAACATACATACACACACTTGAAGCAAAACACAAAAATTTCTTCTTCTTTCTTCCTTGTGGCCGTGGCCTTGCACCCACCCACATACACTTTTCTTTCAATTTTTACACTACCAAATCACCTCTAGATCATTATCCTTCAAAACCCCATTGTGTGTTTTAAGAGCTTGGAGCTTAACCCTTTGGAAGAACACACTAAACCCCATCCAATCCAAGGTTCTTGTCTTCCCTAGCCTTGAGCTAGTAGTAAGTTTTACCTTGTTTTGATTGTTAATGTTCATATTATGTGCTTGTATGAGCAAGTTGTACATTGATGGGAAATATGGTTTTGAAATAATGTGTCTTACTAGAATAAAAATGAAGGAATAATAATAGGGATAAAACATGGAAATGATATTAATAATATGATATTTCAAGAAAATGTAAGAATATGAACATACACTTGAGTTGGATGATGATTAGAACATGATTTTTGAAAAGGACTTGAATATGATAAAAAATGATTTTTGTCATCATAAGATGACTAGTTAATGTCAAAAATATATTAAAATGTGTTAGAGGATAATGGATGAAAAAGTTCCATGTTCAAAGTCTACTCACTTGGATGAGTGAAAATTTGATATATTGAATAAAAACATGAAACACACATGTTAATAGCATCTTGGATGGATTATAAGATTATTAGAAGTGGAATGAAGTAAAAATAATCAAGCATTAAGAAAATGATTCTTCAAAGTCCACTAAGTTGGAAGAAAAATGCTAACCTTGAAGGATAAGATGAAAAATGCAACAAGTACAAGTTAAGGGACTAATATTGTAACTTAGAAAGTTGAGGGACTAAAATGAGTATTTTAGAAACTTTGGTTCAAAAATGCATTAACGGAAAGTTTAGTGTCAAAAACGTAAATAATAGTTTTTCCAAGTGTAGTTTTGATAAACATGAGAAATCTACTTATGTATAAATTAAAAGAGGTATTTTTATAAAAATAGAAGTTTTATAAAAATAAGAGGATAAGTTAACATAAGGATTTTATAAAAATAAAGGTTTTATAAAATATTAGTAAAGACTTGGGAAAACTTGTACAAAAATGGATACTTTTATATGAATGGGAATAAAAAAGTATCGGAAACATTTTTGGAATACAAGTTAAACGAGTTGGGCTAAAAATACAAAAGTATATTTTTCCAAGAAATATACGTTCGGAATTGGAAGTACGAATAATATTTCCATAGAACGCATATTGGAAGAAAATGTGGAAAAAGCTAACTAACGGACTTAGTTACATGAACTAGCGAAAAACGGATAAACGGACATATGAGAAAAATGCCATTATGGCAAGATGAAAATATATATATATATATATATATATATTTTAAGTAATAAAAATATATATATATATAACAAGGGTGAAACTCGCGTAACACTTTCCTAAGTGTAGAAAGAATATTCGTGGGAGAAAACATAACGTAACGAATTAAAAACGCTAAACGACACATGAACTTAACAAGTAGAATTCACGCATTGGTATATGTACACATGCTCGTTTCGACGAAATTCTAGTATATCTATTTGAATGGGAAAGTAGATATGCGAGAAGGAAAACCGAGACGAGTAGGTGAAGTATATCTACGGACATGTGAATACCGACAAGATCCTAGTACATTTATTTAAATGGGAAAATAAATGTACGGCATGGTGAGTCAAGTCGGGCGTTAAGAATATATTACCAAACGACAGGAACTTAGCATATTTATTTAAATGGGAAAATAAATATGTGGCAAAGTAAGTCGGATCGAGTAATAAGAAATCATATTATATCGAGCCTAAGTATAATTATTTAAATGGGAAAATAATTATACGTTGGATAGAGTCGTGTCGAGAATAATAGTATACAAGTTACAAAGAGTATTACACTTGTACGACAAAGGTAATCCATCGCCAATGAACCTAGGATACGAGACTATTAAACGGGAATTGGGATAAAACGTGGTCGGGAAGTTGGGTGTACAACTTGCCAAGGCACATGCACGATAGGTGTGGTGACTTATACGTCTAGGACGTTTGTAGGTGCGAGACCGCAAAATTTGCTATTTTCTTCTTTAAGCCGAGCACAGTTTCAGGTGAGTCTCACGGCCCCATTTCTAAACTATTTAACGTTTTTACGGTGGAAAGATATGTTGGGATTGTTTGACGGGTTGGATACTTGAGTTGTGATCGCCACTCGGGGTTGAGACCTCTCTACTATAATCATTAATTCAGGAAAGTGAAACCGAAGGAATATTTGGATAGTACTATTGGTGCCTGTCAAGGCCCACCCCTAATCGATAGCGTCGATTATGCATCGGCGTATGCCTGGGGTGCACGTATTCTGAAATCAAGTCGTAGGAATACCGAGTAACGACTTGGAGCGGGGCATTATTACTAATTGTCTTGGTTTGGTTATAGGCTCAAGTAAAATTGTAGGAACTTGCAACTCCTATAAATTGTCATAACAAGGATATTCCCATGAGATAAAGTTTTATTAAACCAAAACCTGTGAACTCACCAATATTTATATATTGACGATTTTTAAACATATCTTTCAGGTAATTGACAGATGAAGGATGACGTGGCAAGCAGGGTCGGGGGAATCTCCAATTTGGGCGTTGGATGTTGTGAAGGGGTCTCGTCTCTCTATCCCAAGGAAATTCGGGATATAGGGAGGAGCCTCCCTATTTATATTAAAAACAATTTTAAGTTATGTATGAATAATTTGACGTGATTTTCAACGTTTGAATAAATGCCCGTTTCTTTAATTAATTTGTGATTTGCATTAATCTTGGCTTAATCCTCTTGAACCGTCGCGCCACGTGTTTCCGCCGTAGGAGTGGTGTGACAGAAAGTGGTATCAGAGCCAAGGTTATAGCGAATTAGTATTTTAAAAATCTAAACTATAACCGGATTTGGTTCAAAAGATAAAGCTTTCTAAATAAATGCAAAACTCAATAAATTAATTTTCCAAAGAACACTGGGTATGAGGAGATTCCGACCAAGCTAGCCATGGGTAATGATACGTGTTATTTTAGTATTAGAAGTTAGGAAGAATACCGTAAATGTATGCCTTAACTATCTAATGAATAATACATAAATATTAAGTACGGTTCTTTTGCCAGGATGTCAGATGCAGGGAGTGTAGCACCGAGCTACGACAGTAGCATCCAGATCGTTCCAGCTCCGCCAGCTGAGCCGATCGAGGTTGTGGTACTCGATCCCGAGGACGATGATATAGAGGTTGACGCCGCCGCAGAGGGCGCAGACGGAGATAGCTCCGATGAGACCGACCCGAGCGAGGACCCAGCGTGGGCTCCCGCTGGCGGGGACGTGGCAGCTGTGGCCGACCTACCGATGGCCGAGGCACCGCAGGCTGACTTGCCTCTAGTGCCCTTTCAGGCAGCACCACTACCAGTACGTCCCATTCGAGCCGTCAGGGACTTCCCTGCAGGCTGTGCAGGTCCGTCGAGACCCGCCCCCACCCAGTCGGAGACCGTGGAGTCTCCATTCGATCGACATACACACGTCGATCGTGAGCCACTACCCACCCCACAGATCCCCGTTCCCCGGGCATGCGGCTCGTGCCCGTTTCCCGAGGACACAACGGGTGGATCTCGGACGACTCCGACGACGAGTCGACCGCATCGGTGGAGCACATTGCTGTACCGATTCCACCAGCAGACCTGGAGGAGCACGTTGCTCCGATGATAGGGCACGCCACCACTGCACCGGCCGCCCTACTCGCCTTACCAGAGCCCGTACCACAGGATGGGCCAGCCTCTGCTGGGCACATCCTCGAGGGCAGCTCAGCCCGTAGCTCTGAGCTGCACCGAGCAGGCTTGGCAGCTCACGCCACTGCTAGCCCTCCCACCCCTACCACCGTGATATCCGCTCCTGAGTGGGTCGCTGTCACACAGCCCCTCATGGTCCCCCTCGCCGAGCTCATAGTCCCCTCACCAGCATCCATGACGCTACCTTTTACCACCTTCCCCATACTACGACCCCTACCCGAGATGCTCACCATACCACCACCTGCACCGTTCACTGTGGGTGCAGGAGCCCCCTTTCTGATGCCACCACTTGCATCATATACTCTAGGTGCAGGAGACCCATACCAGGTACCACCCCACTTTTTCACTGGATTGCAGGGCTTTGCCCCACCCTTCACACCCTTACCGATACCCGATATAGTCGGCCCATCCCAGCCGATGTACACTGACATCCCCGGGCCGTCACAGCCCCACGGGATGGCCCCACTGTCGGGACCGGCATGGTCCACGGTGATCTCCTTGGAGAGAGACTTTCAGACTCTCACCGACACGGTGCAGCGCACCGTGAACCAGATGGAGCAGCAGGCCCAGCTCATGTGGGCCAGGATCATCGACGCCAGAGATGCACTGGCGCATTATGCTGAGGAGTTACTGCGCATGGACACGCATTGCGGGATTACGGGCGACGCACATTTTGCGCATCGCCAATTCTTGTATGATCGTATTATGGCGATCAGTATGACCATTAGCATGTGCGCCCCCCAGTATCAGTACCCGCCGCCGCCACCACAGTAGAGATACTTCAGAGACACTTGGAGGATCACCTGCAGACATAGGTAGTAGTAATAGTAGTATGATGGCACAACATGGGTTATAGCACCCATCTGCATTTTTTTTGCCTAGCCGAGCGGGATTGTGCCGGTATATGACATTATATTTCTATTGTATTTCAAAAGAACGATGTATGAGGAATGTATCCTCGGTTTTTGTTATTGCGAACAAATCATTGTACTCGTGGTATTGAAATTAATGAAAATTTTGTTATGGTAAAATATGTGTCATGGTTTTCTACGATTATTATTACCTACTCTGTATATATTGTGATTTGTGTGATGATGCGGTGACGTTGTGTTGATTATTGTGTTCATGTGTTGTGTTGTTAATTATACTTTATGTATGACGATATTGTATGAATGATCGCCAAATTAACCTTTGATAATGATTATTGAAGAAAAATGGCACCAGCCACCCGAAGCAACAGTGGAAATGGAGGACTACCCACAACACCCGAGGAGCTTGAAGCCCTAGTCTCGGAGCGCATAGCCCGATCCCTCGCGGAACACAATGCCACCCGCACTGAAAGATCGCGAGATCGAACGGGGAGCGACCGACGCGAAAACTCCCCTACCGGTAAGAGGGTTACGAATATATGCAATAGGAGTTTTCATGAAACTCCTACCCCATAATAACATGCTATCTTATTAATGCAGAAACGGCCTTGCGAGAGTGTGGCTGCACGTTCAAAGCTTTTCTGGACTGCAAGCCACTCAACTTCAGTGGCACTGAAGGCTCTGTCGGACTAGTCAAGTGGTTCGAGAAAACTGAAGCGGTGATCCGTATCAGCAGCTGTACCATGCGACAAGCTGTCATGTACTCCACTAACCTGTTTCTGGACCAAGCACTAACATGGTGGAACAACCAAGTACAATCACTAGGAGACGATGCTGCTTACTCCTTGTCATGGTTGGAGTTGAAGGAACTGATGATCGCTGAATACTGCCCGGCGAGTGAAGTGCAAAAGCTAGAAACCGAGTTTTGGAACCTCACCATGATTGGATCGGACGTAGCTGGGTACACGTCCAGATTTCATGATCTCTCCCGGTTAGTGCCTCGCTTGGTTACCCCGGAAAGCAAAAAGGTGGAAAGGTACCTATTCGGGTTGGCGCCACAAATACGCGGCATGGTCACTGCTTCCAAACCTACGACCATGCGCGAGGCTATCGACCTCGCTCTGAGCCTCACTGAAGACGCCATTCGAATGGACACTCTAATCCGGAAAGTATCAAGACAGCGTTGAGGGTAAGAATCTGGGTACAAGTTCAGCAGTTGGGTCAAGCGAACAGGGGAATAAGCAGAGGTTTGGGAAGCGTAAGCGCGATGAAAGGAAAAAGGATGGATCATCGGGTAGTTCAGGCAAGAAAGGGAAAGGGTATGTAGCCACTGGACGTGGAAACAATGGAAAGCAAGGTTACCAAGGAAAGAATGAGGTGATCTGCGGTAAGTGCCGCCGTTTTGGGCACAAGACAGAAGACTGCAGGTCAGGAGCGCCAAAGAACGGAGGAGCGAGGCCCTGCTTCGTATGTGGATCGCTGGATCATTGGAAGAGGGATTGTCCTAAGCTCAACAACCAAGCCCGTGGGCGGGCATTCATGATTGGTGCCGGTGATGCACGACAAGACCCTAACGTGGTCACTGGTACGTTCCCTCTCAATGGTCATTATGCTTCTGTATTATTTGATACTGGCGCCGATTTTAGCTTCGTGTCTGTCGAATTTAAAAGATTACTTGGACTAAAAACTAGTAAGCTAGACACACCATATTCTATAGAATTGGCTAACGGTAAGACTATAGAAACTCGAGAAGTAGCGAAGGATTGTAAGTTGGATCTCTGTGGTCACGAGTTTGGCATTGATCTATTGCCAGTCGTACTGGGTAGTTTTGACATAGTCGTTGGCATGGATTGGCTATCCGCACACCGCGCCGTCGTTGTTTGCAACGACAAAGTAATTCAAGTTCCCCTCGCGAGCGGTGAAACTCTATCGATCCAAGGGGAAAGGCGTGGGATGCCGTTAAGAATTATCACAAGCATGAAGGCCCGAAAGTGTTTAAGGAAGGGTCTTGTTGCATTTTTGGCGCACGTGGTAGATAAGAAGGCCGACGAGTGAAGGTTAGAAGACATTCCGATAGCCAGGGATTTTCCAGATGTGTTCCCAGAAGATTTGCCGGGGTTGCCACCACCTCGACAAGTCGAGTTGCGCATCGACCTTGTTCTGGGAGCTGCACCTGTAGCGCGATCGCCATATCGCTTAGCTCCATCCGAGATGCAGGAACTATCTGGTCAACTGCAAGAGTTGTTGGACAAAGGTTTCATAAGACCAAGCTTCTCACCCTGGGGAGCCCCCGTCTTATTTGTAAAGAGATTGGATGGCACTTTTCGAATGTGCATTGACTATCGGGAACTGAACAAGTTAACCATTAAGAATCGCTATCCTCTTCCCCGGATCGACGATTTATTTGATCAACTTCAAGGATCCAGTTTCTACTCCAAGATTGATCTAAGGTCCGGCTATCACCAGTTGCGTATCCAAGAGGAGGACGTACCGAAAACAGCGTTCAGGACTCGATATGGGCACTATGAATTTTTGGTAATGCCATTCGGTTTAACCAACGCACCAGCTGTTTTCATGGACTTGATGAATCGCGTGTGTAAGCCATACTTGGACAAATTTGTCATTGTCTTCATTGATGACATCTTGATCTATTCACGAACTAAGGAAGAACATGAGGATCATCTTCGGTTAATCCTTGAGGTACTACGCAAAGAGAAACTCTATGCTAAGTTCTCGAAATGTGACTTTTGGATTCGAGAGGTTCACTTCCTAGGCCACGTAGTGAATGAAAAGGGTATACATGTCGATCCCGCCAAGATCGAAGCAATTAAAAATTGGGACGCCCCTAGAACTCCTACTGAAGTACGACAATTTCTTGGCCTTGCGGGTTACTACAGAAGGTTCATCGAGAACTTTTCTAAGATAGCACAGTCTTTAACCCTGCTAACCCAAAAGGATAAGAAGTTCGAATGGACGGAAAAGCAGGAAGCGGCGTTTCAATTGTTAAAAGATAAGTTATGTGGCGCCCCGATACTATCACTCCCTGATGGTACGGAAGACTTTGTGGTTTATTGTGACGCCTCTCACCAGGGATTGGGTTGCGTATTGATGCAACGAGAAAAGGTCATAGCATATGCTTCTAGACAACTAAAGCTCCACGAGAAGAATTACACTACACACGACCTGGAATTGGGAGCCGTGGTATTCGCACTCAAGATATGGAGACATTATTTATATGGAACCAAGTGTACAATCTTCACCGATCATAAAAGTTTGCAGCACATCTTTGATCAGAAGGAATTGAACATGCGACAACGGCGATGGGTCGAATTATTGAACGATTACGATTGTGAGATAAAGTACCATCCCGGGAAAGCATACGTTGTAGCTGACGCCTTGAGTCGCAAGGAACGGGTAAAACCGTTGCGTGTCCGAGCCTTGGGTCTAACCATCCACACGAACCTGACTGACCGGATTCGTGAAGCTCAAATCAACGCCCTTAAACCCGAGAATGTCAAGGATGAAAGATTACGGAAAATGGTTGATTCACTGGAGCCAAAGGCGGATCAAACCTTGTATTTCATGAATAGAATTTGGGTACCAGTGCATGGTGGATTGCGTGAACTAGTATTGGCCGAAGCTCACAGTTCACGATATTCGGTTCACCCTGGTGTAGACAAGATGTTTCACGATTTGAAAGAATTTTATTGGTGGCCAAATTTCAAGAGAGATATAGCGGCATATGTTGCGCGATGCTTGACTTGCGCGAAGGTCAAAGCCGAGCATCAGAGACCATCCGGCTTGCTCCAGCAACCGGAAATACCAGAATGGAAATGGGAAAGAATTACCATGGATTTCATTACCAAGTTACCCAAGACAACAAGCGGCCATGACATGATCTGGGTAATCGTTGATCGATTGACAAAATCTGCACACTTCCTCCCGATTCGCGAAACGGATAAGTTGGAGAAACTGACCCGTTTGTACATTAAGGAAGTAGTGTCTAAGCATGGTGTACCTATTTCCATCATCTCCGATCGAGATAGTCGTTTCACCTCAAGATTTTGGGAAAGTTTGAATGAAGCCCTCGGTACTCGCCTTGACATGAGTACCGCATATCATCCCCAAACCGATGGTCAAAGTGAACGAACCATCCAGACTTTGGAAGATATGTTACGGGCATGCGCAATCGATTTCAGCGGTAATTGGGATACACACTTGCCACTGGTAGAGTTTTCGTATAACAACAGTTACCACACGAGCATTCAAGCTGCACCTTTTGAAGCTCTATATGGACGCAAGTGTAGATCGCCTCTATGTTGGGCTGAAGTTGGAGAAAAGCAACTTACCGGGACCGAAATTGTTCAAGAGACAACGGACAAGGTCTTCTTGATAAAAGAACGTCTCAAAGCGGCACGTGACCGGCAGAAAAGCTACGCAGATATGAGGCAAAAGCCTTTAGAATTTCAAGTCGGAGACAGGGTCCTACTAAAGGTGTCACCTTGGAAAGGTGTCGCGCGCTTTGGGAAGCGCGGGAAGCTGAACCCACGGTATGTTGGACCGTTCGAAATCTTGTCCAGAATAGGCCCCGTGGCATACAAGCTCAAGTTACCACAAGAGCTTAACGGTGTACATGACACGTTCCACGTGTCAAATTTAAAGAAGTGCCTATCCGACGAGACTCTCATCATCCCTGCGGACGAAATCCACATTGACGACAAGTTACACTTCATCGAAGAACCAATCGAAGTGACCGATTGGAAGGTCCAAAAGTTAAGACGCAGTAAGATCAGATTGGTCAAAGTGCCCTGGAATGCCAAGCGTGGACCAGAGTTCACGTGGTAAAGGCTGGACCGAATGAAGCAAAAATATCCCGCCCTATTCAAGAAGAGCCCTATACCGGAGAATTCAAAGTGAATTCCGGGACGGAATTCTCTTAACGGGGGAGAATGTAACAACCGGCAAAATTAAGGTAATTCCGTACTGATTAATTAAACGCGATTAACGTAATTAAACGTAATTATGTGTTGATTATTTAACTGAGGCCTTAGAAAGATAGCAATTCCCAAATAATGCATAGGAATGCATAAGTTTAATGACAAAACATGACAGGATCATGTGCAAGCAAATCTATCCGGTATGGACACTGGCGATTACCCGGTAAAAATTAAATAAGCGAAACGAACCCCGGACACCCGGAATATATAGTAAATGATAATTTCACAAAATATAATGAGTTTTGGAAACCCAAAGCCATACGTGAAAACTTATTGTACAAATCGCCCGGTAACGAATAAAGTGCGCGTACCGCACCCGATACGCGCGTAACACGTAATTTCACCCGGCAAAAGCCAAAATAATTTATCAGTAATTAAACTGGACTATATTTAAGGAATATTAAGGGTATTTTAATATTCGGGTGACACGCGATTAAAAACCCAAGAATACCCGGACGGTACCCGCACAAGATTAACTTAACTAATTAGGGGTATTATTTAGCAAAGTGGACCCCACCAACACCCCCTTGGGGCCGGCCTATGGCCCACTCAAATGGGTAATATCTTTTCATTATCTCACTTAAACTCTTCATCTCCTTAAATACCCAATTATTAAGATAATAATCATGATCATGCATGGATTAAGATTGGCCAAGAAAACTAACTAATCACCTCTCTTTCTCTCTCTAATTCTCGGCCAAACACCCTCTTAAATCTCCCAAGGATTTCATTTGTGATCTTACTAAATCCCTTCCAAATCTTCCATAATCTAGCTAAGATATTGGGTGATCTTGGAGATTTGAAAGAGATTATATAGATACATACATACACACACTTGAAGCAAAACACAAAAATTTCTTCTTCTTTCTTCCTTGTGGCCGTGGCCTTGCACCCACCCACATACACTTTTCTTTCAATTTTTACACTACCAAATCACCTCTAGATCATTATCCTTCAAAACCCCATTGTGTGTTTCAAGAGCTTGGAGCTTAACCCTTTGGAAGAACACACTAAACCCCATCCAATCCAAGGTTCTTGTCTTCCCTAGCCTTGAGCTAGTAGTAAGTTTTACCTTGTTTTGATTGTTAATGTTCATATTATGTGCTTGTATGAGCAAGTTGTACATTGATGGGAAATATGGTTTTGAAATAATGTGTCTTACTAGAATAAAAATGAAGGAATAATAATAGGGATAAAACATGGAAATGATATTAATAATATGATATTTCAAGAAAATGTAAGTATATATGAACATACACTTGAGTTGGATGATGATTAGAACATGATTTTTGAAAAGGACTTGAATATGATAAAAGATGATTTTTGTCATCATAAGATGACTAGTTAATGTCAAAAATATATTAAAATGTGTTAGAGGATCATGGATGAAAAAGTTCCATGTTCAAAGTTTACTCACTTGGATGAGTGAAAATTTGATATATTGAATAAAAACATGAAACACACATGTTAATAGCATCTAGGATGGATTATAAGATTATTAGAAGTGGAATGAAGTAAAAATAATCAAGCATTAAGAAAATGATTCTTCAAAGTCCACTAAGTTGGAAGAAAAATGCTAACCTTGAAGGATAAGATGAAAAATGCAACAAGTACAAGTTAAGGGACTAATATTGTAACTTAGAAAGTTGAGGGACTAAAATGAGTATTTTAGAAACTTTGGTTCAAAAATGCATTAACGGAAAGTTTAGTGTCAAAAACGTAAATAATAGTTTTTCCAAGTGTAGTTTTGATAAACATGAGAAACCTACTTATGTATAAATTAAAAGAGGTATTTTTATAAAAATAGAAGTTTTATAAAAATAAGAGGATAAGTTAACATAAGGATTTTATAAAAATAAAGGTTTTATAAAATATTAGTAAAGACTTGGGAAAACTTGTACAAAAATGGATACTTTTATATGAATGGGAATATAAAAGTATCGGAAACATTTTTGGAATACAAGTTAAACGAGTTGGGCTAAAAATACAAAAGTATATTTTTCCAAGAAATATACGTTCGGAATTGGAAGTACGAATAATATTTCCATAGAACGCATATTGGAAGAAAATGTGGAAAAAGCTAACTAACGGACTTAGTTACATGAACTAGCGAAAAACGGATAAACGGACATATGAGAAAAATGCCATTACGGCAAGATGAAAATATATATATATATATATATTTTAAGTAATAAAAATATATATATATATATAACAAGGGTGAAACTCGCGTAACACTTTCCTAAGTGTAGAAAGAATATTCGTGGGAGAAAACATAACGTAACGAATTAAAAACGCTAAACGACACATGAACTTAACAAGTAGAATTCACGCATTGGTATATGTACACATGCTCGTTTCGACGAAATTCTAGTATATCTATTTGAATGGAAAAGTAGATATGCGAGAAGGAAAACCGAGACGAGTAGGTGAAGTATATCTACGAACATGTGAATACCGACAAGATCCTAGTACATTTATTTAAATGGGAAAATAAATGTACGGCATGGTGAGTCAAGTCGGGCGTTAAGAATATATTACCAAACGACAGGAACTTAGCATATTTATTTAAATGGGAAAATAAATATGTGGCAAAGTAAGTCGGATCGAGTAATAAGAAATCATATTATATCGAGCCTAAGTATAATTATTTAAATGGGAAAATAATTATACGTTGGATAGAGTCGTGTCGAGAATAATAGTATACAAGTTACAAAGAGTATTACACTTGTACGACAAAGGTAATCCATCGCCAATGAACCTAGGATACGAGACTATTAAACGGGAATTGGGATAAAACGTGGTCGGGAAGTTGGGTGTACAACTTGCCAAGGCACATGCACGATAGGTGTGGTGACTTATACGTCTAGGACCTTTGTAGGTGCGAGACCGCAAAATTTGCTATTTTCTTCTTTGAGCCGAGCACAGTTTCAGGTGAGTCTCACGGCCCCATTTCTAAACTATTTAACGATTTTACGGGGGAAAGATATGTTGGGATTGTTTGACGGGTTGGATACTTGAGTTGTGATTGCCACTCGGGGTTGAGACCTCTCTACTATAATCATTAATCCAGGAAAGTGAAACCGAAGGAATATTTGGATAGTACTATTGGTGCCTGACAAGGCCCACCCCTAATCGATAGCGTCGATTATGCATCGGCGTATGCCTGGGGTGCACGTATTCTGAAATCAAGTCGTAGGAATACCGAGTAACGACTTGGAGCGGGGCATTATTACTAATTGTCTTGGTTTGGTTATAGGCTCAAGTAAAATTGTAGGAACTTGCAACTCCTATAAATTGTCATAACAAGGATATTCCCATGAGATAAAGTTTTATTAAACCAAAACCTGTGAACTCACCAATATTTATATATTGATGATTTTTAAACATATCTTTCAGGTAATTGACAGATGAAGGATGACGTGGCAAGCAGGGTCGGGGGAATCTCCAATTTGGGCGTTGGATGTTGTGAAGGGGTCTCGTCTCTCTATCCCAAGGAAATTCGGGATATAGGGAGGAGCCTCCCTATTTATATTAAAAACAATTTTAAGTTATGTATGAATAATTTGACGTGATTTTCAACGTTTGAATAAATGCCCGTTTCTTTAATTAATTTGTGATTTGCATTAATCTTGGCTTAATCCTCTTGAACCGTCGCGCCACGTGTTTCCGCCGTAGGCGTGGTGTGACATATAAACACACCTAGAGTCATTAATCTTGTCTAGGACAACTCTATTACAACTCGCATGCTATACTTGATGCATTTACAAACTTACTTACATGTATATATTACGAACTTGCAACTTATGTGTTAAATAAAAAAACAATTGTTACACTTAATCAAACAACTGGTAGAGGATGAAGTACTTGCTCAACAGTTAGTAGAGTACCTAACAACCTGCTCAACGATTGGTAGAGGTCATCATGCCTGCTCAACAGTCGGTAGAGGTTCTAATAACCCGCTCAACGACTGGTAAAGGCTATCGCACCTGCTCAACAATCGGTAGAGGTTCCTACTCACTGACTGGTAGAGGTCTTTTCCTGCCCAACAGTTGGACTCATTTTTGGATACATAATACATGTAATTTGATACAAAGATTTTATTAGACTCATTGATACAAAGATTCAATCACAAGGTTATTTTTCATTACTTACATATCGTAGAAGGACACAAAACCCTAATGTAAGGTAAATTGGTGATTGCGGTCCGGAACGTAATCATGAATTTACAGGTACGTTAAGGTAGTGTGGAATTCTATCAAGGTTTTCGGTAGATAATCAATTATAAACTCTAGTTACCTGGTAGTTCATTTAGTCTTTCTATAGTCAATCAACTCATGCATTTCTTTTCTAACTCTTAAGTTTAGTGTTTTGCTAGATTCTTATTCTCCTTGCTATTTCAGACGAACCTAATCCAACCCTTAAAATTCACACATATCAAACCTTTTATCCAAATTATTCGAAACAGATTATTCTATTACCTATAAATTCATGTCGTGCCTTAACCCAAATTTTCCAAACCCAGTTGACTTAATTTCTACCTAATCACCCTCAACCCCGTGTTTTTAATAAACTTCGAGACGAAGTTCCAAAAAGTAGAGGAGACTGTAACATCACACAATTTTTTATATATATATATAGAACTCCCTCGTTTATTCATCCGATTCATGTTTACATTATCTTTCCTATCCATTTTATTAATTTTTTTGTTTAAATAATGACTTATAATCAATATTAAATTGGATTTTATTAAAAATTCTGATTTAAAAACGTTAAAAAAATGTTTGCCTGAGCAAGGATTCGAACCCGAGTCCCTGGCGGGCTAAACCTTAACCACACCACACAAACCACTACACCATTTGGTGTTTTGTGATGTTAATTAAAACCAATTAAACTTAAACCCTTTCAAGGTCCCTTAGTCAAACCTGAAAAGTCAAACGTAGTCTCTTAGTCAAGTCAAGTCAAAGTGTTAGTAAATATGGTCTCCTAGTCAAGTCAAAGTGTTAGTAAATATGGTCTTCTAGTCAAGTCAAAGTTGTTCCTAAATTCTAGCCTAGTCAAAGTAGTCCCTAATTACAACTACAAATTCTACACTATAAATACAATAGCCTACCATTCAACTCTTTATACCATTCAATAAAAAAAACCATTATTATCCCATCTCCCACATACTAAAGTTTTCATGCATCATTATCTCCTCTAGCTAGTTCCGAGTTTTCCAAGGCATTATTACTAAGCGTTTGTACGCTCAAGAAAACTCACAAACTCATTAAGCACCTAAGGTGAGTTTTACATAGCCCCTTTTCCATTTCACTATTTTGGGGTGAAACATGTTACAACATTCAATTTACAATTCAATCATATGTGTCTATGTGTTATTCTATGTTGCATTATGTCTTAAACATTACTATGGTAAGCACAATTATTCTAGCATAATCATTAACTCCGTACAAGCCAACGATACACAATGATAGATCTATTGGACTGACAACCCCACCCGGATACGTTACCTCCTACATAGGTAGCGTGGGTGATTGTTATCGCAACATAAACGAGTGAACCATATGCGTATGGGATGGACCACAATATTCTAGTCACAAGGTTTGATTATGCACACGATTTACCGGGTAGTATTGTTTTCACATATGGATTAGACTTGCCATGACACTCGAATTGTACAAGTTTTTATTCAATATTCAAACCTATGTAATTCTCACCAACTTTTGTTGACCCAAAATATTTTCAAACTTAACATGTTTCAGGTTATAGCTTGTTCGAAGATTTGAGTTAATGCTTGAAGATGTGTATCTAGTATTTTTCATTTTGATGTACAAATTCTTTTAGAACAATTGTATGTAATTTATGTAATCAATTAATGAAACTTATTATTTACCATGAGCTACTGAACAATCGTCAATACGTGACATCCCAATGTTTCCGCCATCGGTTGGGGTGTTACAGGTAGGCTATCAACCCATACTCGCGCAACAGCCGTAAGTGTTTGCGCAAACATGTGGCACCATGCGGGTAAGCTCCATCCTGCGCACTTCCCTGCGATTTCAAAGCTCCTCAGGTGATCATCGGGGTCACTTGTACAGTCAAACTTTCCTAAATTGCTCGGTATCTTGGTTCTTGGAGGCAGCGGGGTAAGCGCGATGCGCGGTGTAAACTTTGACTTTTTACTAAAAGATGGAGGGTAGTATGGCTGTGTGAGGTCATCTTCACCGGACAGTAAGTGTCCTCGATCAACAGTGTTGGTCAAGAATTGGCTTACGTCACGGTGGAAGCGACTCTGCGACTCATCAGAGTTTTCCCTCCAGGTGGTGTCGGTTACATGATTTCTTCCGCCATTATGTCCTGCAGCTCTAGATGGCCCCTCTGATACAGTGATGGGTCTTCCTTCGCTGAAGGAGAGCGCGCGGGAGGCTTCTCGGAATTGCTGCTCTTTCAACTTTTGCATGAATGCCTATTTCAGAGCTTCCTTTTGCTGGGCGTACCATACCTCCGGACTAACCATCGGCGTTGTACGACCAGCTGGGGAAGTCTGAAGATTGTCTGTGACAAAATGGAAAGATGGGGTCTGTCTGGTCCCTGAGGACAGAGTATGACCGACATCTGTGACATTTTGCTATTCGTCCGGGGTATCACCAAGCTGGCCGGTGCTTGCTTGAGCAGCAGCGGTGCCTGATGTACCTCCGGTGAAAGAATGTGGTGAAGGTAGAGAACTCATAGCTGGGTTTTAGGAAGATAGAAGTTTTTTAGGTTTGCTGTTCTTAATATGCTCAAATCACGGATGGCGCCAATGAAGAAACACCAATCTAACAATCAATATATAAGAGCACAAATAGAGATATGATTCTTATTAATGATGGTTGGACAGTACAAGACTCAAATATAAGATCGCTACAACGTTTCAACTATAATCTATCATTCTCAGCTATAAGGCGAGCTCTCTAAGAATTTCTCTGTCGAAGATCGAATACCCCTCTCCTGGAATGATGCAGGGTATTTATAGGCCTCTGAGGTGGTCTGTGATTGGCTGACGAAGGAATGACAGCTGGCTGTACGACTCCAGACCGTTGTCATCGTTGGTGTTGTCGCCCTGCGATTGGTCCATGTGTCTTGTGATTGTCCTTTCTGTCCTTTTCTGTACCTCGTACCTGCAGGTGATCATGGAGCAAGGAATAATCGCCTCTGATTGGTTGTGTGTCCCTTTCGTTGTTGGATGACAAATGTCACGTACGAGGTTACATGCACAGTCTTCTAGAACTCCACGTCAGCACAGTATGTTGACGTGTATAGAGATGTTGGGCCGTGCACATGCGCAAGTACATATCTCTTCACAACTTAAAACATCAACTTGTATTTAAATATCATAATCCAAATTTAGTTTACACCAAGTGAGTTTCCATTTTCTTTCTACTTCTACACAAAGACCACATAAATTCAGCATCTTCAACCAACGAAACTAGTTTATTTTTTCTTGACGGCATCAAACAGACATGTATTATTCGACGAAGAGTGGGTGGGGTGGTCATCACTCATCACACCATCACCAACCAATCCTCATGTGCCCTATCATTTTATCACAACGCGCACCCTACCCCAGAACAGTATCATCATAAACCACCCGCGGTGAAGAACCCATTTGAAATGGCCAAGTATAAGAGGATAGTGCACCTCCGCAGGGCATTAACCCCCGACGGAGGACAATCCTTACACATCACACGTGGAGTGCAATCCATCCGCGCCGCACCATGCGCCATGATTGGCGATGGTCGCCCGCGAAAGATAACAGCAGGTTGTGCCAAGGTGCAGCTTTGAGCCCCACTTGCTGCACAGCCTCCTAGGTGTCAGGCATCACTTCAACTAATCTTCTAGAGGAAGCCGAGCCGCCTGACACACTCTGACAAAGGAAGAAAAACAGGTCCCTACAGTCAACCACAACGCGCCATGTGTACGAATGGTAGGGCGCCGCCCCTGACGGCCAACCAGAACACACCACGCGGACCAATGGCAGGGCACTGTTCCCCATCTAGTTTTCTTTAAGCAAACCCCCAGTTCAACTCCAACTTGGTGGGCCGACTGAAGCCAGGCCAAAAACCAGGGCCCAGGCCCGTTACTCCTAACACGGGCCTAGCCCATGCATTCCCTTTAAAAGGAGACCTACACCTCCTTTGAAAAGGTCGATCAATCCACCATTTAAACACACACACTTGTAATACACTTGTATTTTGTCTGTACACTTCTATCGTTCAAAGTAATAAAGATTAGACTCTTTTCAGTGGACGTAGGTCAACGAGACCGAACCACTTAGATCTTGTGTATTTGTGTACTACTTCTTCACTTTCTCTTTATCTTACGGGTCACGGATCTAGTCTCGGTGTGAGCAAATGATTATATCCTATAGTGAACACTAGTAACCACCCCACATTATACCCAGAGTGATACTCGTTATTTCTTCAATAAGTAAGAAATAAAACTGAGTTTATATAATTGTTAATATTAAAACTTGTAAAAAAAACATAAAAGTATATTATTATTATTATTATTATTAAATTTAAGAGAGTAAAAAAAAACACCCACTTTTCAATGCATCTTCCTCATGTTTTTCCTCTTCCCCATCTTAAATGTTCAGCTTGTGTTGGCTTTCACATGATGAAAAAAACTAATATATTAAGTTTACATATCTTATCTTGAGTTGGCAAAGGCTATAATCTCCTCTGGCAAGTCCGTGATGGCCATCGCATGCCGTAATGTTTTGGGCCATCACCAAGCAATCGGGGCGGTGCTCGTAATGGTCATGGCCATCACGGCCAGTCCCGTGTGGCCTAGTGAGGGATCAATTGGTTGTATAAGTATGGTTTCATACTCGGTAGAGGCTAATGTAGAAAGGAGGTTAGCATAAGAAGGGTAAAAACTTTTTCATACGACAGTATTTAAAAAAAAACACCATAAAAACAAGCTTTTTATCCTCTTTCATTTGCATACCCTATTGCCATAGTTTAAAAAAAACCGTTGGGTTAATAGGTTGCGTTTTGTTGAGGGTCCCTCATACCCTCCTGCTCCTCATTCCATTGAAACCCACAAACGAATCCTTCTGTTCATCGCGTTTGGATACCTGGAACCGAACCTGTTTATTCGTGCTCCATTCTTCACTTTTTCCTCACTACTGGTATGTTATAATCCAACTATTTCCTCCAGATTAGTCGATTAGGTTTAGGTTTTAAAACCGCAAAGACAAATCTTGGATTGATCGTTGTTATGGTGGGTTATTTGTGTGATTATTGGGACAGGTCTGGGTTGGGTATTAATCGAATTAGTTTATAATTTTCCCGGTCAGATGATCAACCAACTGGTCACTTAGACTAGCTGGTTTCTGTCTTCGTTTAACAACTCAATGACCCGGGTTTGATAAACGCAAGTTATACATGATACAACGCAAGTTATACATGATAAAACGCAAGTTATACATGATAAAAAGATGCAAGTTATATATGACAAAAAACGCAAGTTGTATCATGATAAAACGCAAGTTATCAACCCAACAAATTTTTTTTTAAAATATAGCAATAGGGTATGCAAATGAAAGAGGATAAAAAGCTTGTTTTTATGGTGTATTAAAAATATGCCGTATGAGAAGTTATGGACGTTTAAAAAGTGATGGTGGAACTTAAAAATTGCAGGTTATACCTATTTTGTTCTTCCCCTTCTCTTCTAGAAAATCAACGTATATATTCCCCATTTTAATCCCATTTTACCTTTTAATCTCATCCATTGATTCATTTAGATTTTTTTTTTGAAAAGTTAACTTCATTAGCACACCAGCAAAAACCTACGTCTCAAGGCGAGACACGGCTGCTCCAAAACATTACACAAAGTTAAATCTAAACCAATCTTTCCAATCTATACATTTCTTCTTGTACCTATTTGAAAACCACAAGAAACCAAGAACCTTTACTTCCCCAAAAATCTCGACGACATTCATCTTCTTTGAAGCAAAAATCCTCTCGTTCCGAGCCTTCTGTAATCTCCAGCACACAATAATAACACCACGCAACACTTCCTTACTAACTCTACTCAAATTAACAAATTTGTATAATTCTAGTAAATCTCTTACCGTGAAGGCATAAATCGAAGGTATCCCGCACCATTGAGCAACCAAATGCCACAGAACCGAGGCCGTACCACATCCGCAAAACAGATGAGATGCAGATTCATCTGTTTCTTAGCAGAAAACACATTCCATATTGTCAACTAGTATATTTCGCCGCGACAAAGCAACCTTCGTAGGTAGCCGGTCCAATTCTACCCTCCAACCGAACACGTTACATTTCAAGGGAATCCATTTACACCAAGAGAAAAAGAACTTATTTTGTGCCACTTCTTCATTAATAATTTCCTCCTTCATAGACTTAACTGTGAAAGTCTCAACAGAATCCAAACTCCGCTTCCAAGTGTCGACCCTTTGCTGAATTTGAACAGAAGACAACAGTGCCGAGCAGTTAACCAATTCCATCTGTTCGACTACAGTTTTTGGAGGTCGCGACCAATTCCATACTGTATCAGCGTTGTTTTTACAACGATCCCTGACCTAGCAATCCTTTACCTCTTCTAAGCGAAATAAGTTTGGAAAACAAACCTTCAAAGGAGCATTCGAGACCCAACAATCCAGCTAGAATTTTATGGAAGAACCGTTACCGACCACCCCTCGAATTCTAGGCGTGATGCTATGGCCATTTCTTTTCCAGTTTCCTTCCCATCTAACAATATTATTCCATGTACCCATTGTTGGATATATAGTATGTCCGATGTAATTAAAAGTCGAGATCAACGTAACCCGACCCGGTACGATCCGAAGAGTTACACGTTGGTACACGAATCAGACAAGTTCACATGTAGGTGGATTATTATTTATGAAATAATAATTGTTTTAAGACTTGAGGGACTTAATATTAATAAGATTAATATTAAGGAGTATTATGATATTTAACAAGGGTGCTTAATGTAAGTTATTGTTTTATAAAAGGAGGGTTGAGGAGTAAACCCTAGATAACACTTTTATAAAAACAACAAACCCTTGCCTCCTCCTCTTTGTTTCTTGCGGCCGCCACACAAGGGAAAAGGGCCGCCGCCTCTTTTTGCCTTGTTTCGGCCAATAACCACCACAAGCCGCCGCCTTCCTCTTGCAAAGTTTTGCTTCCCGGTTGGTTCGTGCTCGGTGTGAACTTCCTACTAGCGAGGATTCGTTGTAACCCGCGTGTTACAATTCCGATGTAGTCGTCAAAGGTTGATTACTAAACCCCCTATGGTTATTTATGTTTTATTTGTTTATACGCGTTTAACCGAGATCCTGATTGGGAATATTTTATTAATTGGATTAATAAAATTATTATTATTATTTTCGCATATATATTTATATATATATTGGTTTTAAGTTTAAATAATAAAATAAACCGCTTCCGCTGTGTATACGATACCATGATTCCCAACAGTGGTATCAGAGCCACGGTTACGCGCGTATAGATGGTAAAGTTATAATTTTGATCTATGTTTTATTTGTCAAAAAAAAAAATTATTTTTTGACAAAAGATCAAAAGCTTTTTGTTGTTCATGGATTGTGATGTGAATCGAGCCCTAGGTATTTTGACCCTGTCATGGTTGTGTTTGTGATGTTTTATTTTTTATTTTATTGATTTGTATTTTTATTACGGATATTGGATCCGGTGTAATAGATAGGATTAGAATAGATTTGTTTTATTTGTATTTCAAATTTATTTGTAATCCTACAAGTACAAGATCAAGACGAAGATAAAAAGATAAAAAGATGAACAGGTTCCATGAAGATAGAGATCTCGGGTCAAGTGGGAGCTATATCAAAATAGTTTTGAAATCCTTTTTGACTAGTTCGTTTCTGGCTAAAACGAAACGGGCGACCTATTAGGGGCTCGATTCGTTTAATTTTATTATTATGTTTTGTGGTTGTGGTTTATTTATTGTAAATAATTTAGATAACCCAAAATAAATAAAATTTTCACAATCATGGCAACGATTTTATTAAAACAAGCTTTATAAAAACCGAAAAGCATATTTAATAAAAGGAGTTTTGTTAATATTAAAACAAGTCCGTTCGCGATAATACGACCAACATAGTTTAAATAGGGTATTTAAAACTATACCGTGTCGAGTGTTGAAAGAAGTTTCAATTATCTCGAACAATATAAAATTGGATTTTATAAACTATTGTGTGAAATATAAAATTGGATTTTATAAACTATTGTGTGACTCACATCATGCTAACGAGTCATTCAATATATTTATGGTAAATATTAAAATTAAATCCCAATTTTAAATTGATGTTTTATGCCACCCTTAACGAGTTAGCACTTCATTCTATATCGAACCCAAATGTTAGTGTTGACCCTGCATCTGGGCATTGATCATGAGTGAAGGTAATCATCGCGTTTCCAGTGTAACATAGGCTGGTGTTACAGTTAACAGTATAGGACCAAACATCGCTTGTTTGACAAGTGGGCATAGTTGGGGTTAAACATACATCGCTTTTAGCGATAACCCCAAATGGAGAGTTGTGTAGTGGACACAATTAACAATCGTTGTTTACCTACCTAATCGTACCGATGGACAATGCTAAGCCAGTTCATTGTGTATTGATGAATCGGGATCTCATCCTAATTAATTTTGCTTTTGGGTCATAAGATAAATTAGGATATTTAAAATATAAAATACTAATAAGTTAGATTTTGAACTTTGTAGATGTCAACTAAAATCTATTCCGCCTCCCAATTATCTCTCAAGTCCATCTTAGAGAAGGACAAACTTAACCACTCCAAGTTCATGGACTGGCACCGCAACTTGAAAATTGTTCTCAAGGCGGAGAACAAGTTGTATGTTCTAGAAACGCCAGTTAGCACTCGTGTGCTAAAAATGAAGGCATATGTTGATCACTTGGCTCGTCTGGAATCCCCCTTGAGCGATGAGTTAGCTGGGGATATTATCCTAAACTCATTGACCAAGTCATATGACCAGTTCATTATGAACTACAATATGAACGGGATGGAAATGACACTTGCAGAACTACATCAGATGCTCAAATCTGCTGAGGTGAACACACCTAGCAAGACTGCACCAGTGCTAGTGATCAAGGACGGTCAAGTTAAGAAACCTAGCACCAAGAAAATGGGCAATCAGGGCAGAAGGAAGGGCAAAGGTAAATCTGTTGCCAATAAGAAACCTCGGAAAGATGCCAAGTGTTTTCATTGTGATGAAACCGGGCACTGGAAGAGGAACTGTGCTAAGTATTTAGCTGAGCTGAAGCAAGCTAAGGCTTCAGGAGGAGAGTCCTCAAGTATATATGTTATTGAAATCTTTGCTTTTCCTAGCAAAACATGGGTGTTTGACACAGGATGTGGTTTCCACATTTTTAATGTTTTGCAAGGACTAAGAATGATTAGAAAGCTGAAACTAGGTGACTTGGAGGTCCATGTTGGCAATGGACAAAGAGTTGCTGTGAAGGCTATAGGAGAATGTATTCTCTTACTTCCTTCTGGTTTAGAACTTGTTTTGAACAATGTTTACTACATTCCTAGTGTGACTAGAGATATTGTTTCAGTTTCGGCTTTGCGTGGACAAGGTTTTAATTATCATTTCAATGGTGAATTTATTTCTGCTTATTTTAACGATGTATTTTACTTTGATGCAAAACCCAACAATGGGATCTATGAGATAGAAGTCCAAAACGATAACATATTATGCAATATCTCCCATAAACGTGATAAGTTGGACTTTAATGATACGTATATGTGGCATTGTAGACTTAGTCACATTAGCGAGAATCGTGTTAAACAACTCAAGACCGCAGGAATCCTGGATTCCAATGGTTCAGAGTCGTTTGGAAAATACGAATCATGCTTGAGTGGAAAGTTAACAAAAGCACCTTTTCCAAATGTTGGAGAAAGAGCTAATGATCTGTTAGGACTTATACATACAGATGTATGTGGTCCATTTAGAACAATGTCAAGACATGGAGAAAGATACTTTGTTACATTTACTAATGATTTCAGTAGATATGGTTATGTTTATCTTATGAAGCATAAACATGAGACTCTTGAAAAGTTCAAGGAGTACCAAAACGAAGTAGAAAATCAGCTGAATAGAACTATTAAGATGCTTCGATCAGATCGAGGCGGTGAATATATCTTAGTCAGGAATTCATCGACATCTAAAGGATTGTGGAATAGTTTCACAACTCACTCCACCAGGAACACCGCAACATAATGGTGTGTCTGAGCGGAGAAATCGAACTCTATTAGATATGATTCGATCAATGATGTGTCGAACAAACCTTCCAAAATCCTTTTGGAGTTATGCTTTGGAAATAGCCGCAAGACTTGTAAATATAGCTCCAACGAAGAAGGTTGACAAAACGCCTTATGAGATATGGCATGGAAAGAAACCTAATGTGTCCTATCTTAAAGTTTGGGGATGTAATGCTTATGTCACTCTAGAATCTTCGGATAAACTAGATCCCAGAGGCGGAAAAGTGGTTTTCGTTGGATACGGTAAGAAGATCGTATACCTATTCTACCACCCCACTGAAAATAGGATTTTCACTAAACGCAGAGGCACTTTCTTAGAGGAAGAGCTTCTGGCGCGAGGGATTGGAGATAACCATGTGGATCTTGAAGAAATTCGAGAATCACAAGTGACTGAACCAGTTGTTCAGACAAAAACAGAAGTAACTGATTTAGTTGTTGAAGTTGAACCTGGGAGGACTCAAGAAACAACAGAAACACCAAGTGTTCGGAAAAGTATTATGGATCGTCGTGCACCTGTAAGGTATGACGATATCTTCATGATTGATGAAGCTGAGCCTGCTACTTACAAAGCTGCAATCTTGGATTCAGAATCCAAGAAATGGCAAGAAGCCATGAATGCAGAGATGCAATCCATGTATGATAACCAAGTCTGGGATTTGGTTGATTTTCCTGCCGAATGTCGGACTGTGGGAAACCAATGGATCTTCAAGAAGAAGACTGACATGGATGGGAATGTGCAAACCTACAAAGCAAGGCTTGTAGCGAAATGTTTTACTCAGACTCAAGGAATTGATTATGAGGAAACTTTCTCGCTAGTAGCCATGCTTAAGTCTATTAGAATTCTACTTGCCATTGCTGCATATTATGACTATGAGATATGGCAGATGGATATCAAAACCGCGTTCCATAATGGACACTTACTGGAAGATGTCTATATGGTTCAACCTGAAGGTTTTGTCGATCCAAAGAATCCTAATAAGGTGTGCAAGCTGAATAAATCCATCTATGGATTAAAGCAAGCATCTCGCAGCTGGAATCTCCGTTTTGATCAGAAAATCAAAGAGTTTGGTTTTATCAAGAACGAAGATGAACTGTGTGTTTACAAGAAATCTAGTGGGAACTATATCCATTTTCTTATACTGTATGTAGATGACATACTAATCATTGGAAACAATATCCCTATGCTTAAAAATGTTAAGACCTGGTTGGGTAAATGTTTCGCAATGAAAGATCTTGGTGAAACCGCTTATATTCTGGGAATAAAGATTTATAGAGATAGGTCAAAGCGGTTATTGGGTTTGAGTCAAAGTACATATATTGATAAGGTCATACGACACTTCTCAATGCAAGACTCAAAAAGGGGGCTCTTGCCCATGGCACAAGGAACCATTCTAAATCGTAAGCAGTGTGCAAACACTGAAGAAGAAAAGAAGAAAATGGAAAGAGTTCCATATGCTTCTGCGATTGGTTCTATCATGTATGCCATGTTATGTACTAGACCTGATGTCTCGTATGCTCTTAGCATGACGAGTATATATCAACAGAACCCAGGAGAGAGTCACTGGGCTGCATTGAAGAACATTCTTAAGTACTTGAGAAGGACTAAAGACATGTTCTTAATATATGGAGGACTGGATGAGGAGCTGTCAGTTAAGTGTTATACTGATGCAAGCTTCCAAACTAATCGTGATGATTCAAGGCCACAAACGGGATATGTTTTCATTCTGAATGGTGGGGCTGTTACTTAGAACAGCTCTAAGCAAAGTGTGGTTGCTTAATCCACATGAGAATCAGAATACAATGCTGCATCGGATGCTGCAAATGAGGCTGCCTGGATGAAGAAGTTCATTGGTGATCTCGATGTTATGCCTAGCATAAAGAAACCAATCGAGATACTGTGTGACAACACTGGTGCCAATGCTCTTGCAAAGGAACCAAGGTCACATCAGACCACAAGGCATATACTCAATAAATTCCACTATATTAGAGAGATAATAGGACGTGGAGACATTGTAATAAAAAAAGTTCATACATATCTGAATCTGGCTGACCCCTTTACTAAGCCTTTACCTCAAACTAAACATGAGGAGCATGCTGGAAAGATAGGGCTTAGAGTTGCTAGACAGTGGGCATGATCTGTAATTAGTATTGGTGTTTTATTTTGAACTATGACAGTTATATTGAATGTTTATTTGATTTAATGGGTTAAATGCAAATTTAAATATTTATTAACTGTGTTCATTATTTGTATGTTTAAATCCTTGAATAAGAGTATTCTAAATGTCCATAGTCGATCAAATTTCATGGGAATGAATTTGAATGTAAGACTATTGTGAATTGAGATGGTTGTATTCATGAGATGAATAGCTCAAGGGTTTGAGGATCATAATTCACAGATATCATTAGGGAATGATATTGGATGTAACTCGCTTCAAAACGATCTCCATGGATCAGTGTCATGAGATGTTTTGATATTGATATGTTCAATCTGTCTTTTTTCCTAAGGCACATATTAAACTACATTGATCAAGGACTATCCTTGATGTTATCTAACACTATCCTGAAACATGGGTAGCAATAAGGGTAGCGTTGGGAGAAATCCAAGATTAAGTGGGAGTTTTATGACGCTGATGGAATTCTGTACTTCTATAGGATTATAAGTCTAGACATTCTGGCGCCCTCGTAAATTCAAACTGGTATAAACGCGTGGCCATGCTCGGACTAAGGTAGTTCGTTAGACCACTTTGAATTAGAGACGAGAATAGAGAATAGTTAATCACTATATAAGAATGAATGATCCATGTCTTATGATCAACGGATGTCTATACAGAAGGGACTTATTGATAGAATTATCAGGGCTATAGTATTTGGTTAAGTAAAGCGTTACTTGAACTCAAAGAACTAGTTGACGACTGTAAAGTGTCATACTGGTTTGGGTGCAATGCGATGCAGCTAGGCGTCCAACTTTGCGCACGTTGACTCATTTAATTAAAATCGTCCAAGTGGGAGATTGTTGGATATATAGTATGTCCGATGTAATTAAAAGTCGAGATCAACGTAACCCGACCCGGTACGATCCGAAGAGTTACACGTTGGTACACGAATCAGACAAGTTCACATGTAGGTGGATTATTATTTATGAAATAATAATTGTTTTTAGACTTGAGGGACTTAATATTAATAAGATTAATATTAAGGAGTATTATGATATTTAACAAGGGGGCTTAATGTAAGTTATTGTTTTATAAAAGGAGGGTTAAGGAGTAAACCCTAGATAACACTTTTATAAAAACAACAAACCCTTGCCTCCTCCTATTTGTTTCTTGCGGCCGCTACACAAGGGAAAAGGGCCGCCGCCTCTTTTTGCCTTGTTTCGGCCAATAACCACCACAAGCCGCCGCCTTCCTCTTGCAAAGTGTTGCTTCCCGGTTGGTTCGTGCTCGGTGTGAACTTCCTACTAGCGAGGATTCATTGTAACCCACGTGTTACAATTTCGATGTAGTCGTCAAAGGTTGATTACTAAACCCCCTATGGTTATTTATGTTTTATTTGTTTATACGCGTTTAACCGAGATCCTGATTGGGAATATTTTATTAATTGGATTAATAAAATTATTATTCTTATTTTCACAAATATATATATTTATATATATATTGGTTTTAAGTTTAAATAATAAAATAAACCGCTTCCGCTGTGTATACGATACCATGATTCCCAACACCCATGTACCTTGCATTCCTTGGTAAGACTTCCCATATCTTTTTGGTCTGATGAATCGCCTCTATCACATGTCTCCACAACCCGAGTTTATCTGTACGAAACCTCCAACACCATTTTGCGAGGAGAGACAAATTACACCATGACAAACGGTTCAAACCCAACCCCCCTAAGTGTTTTGGACATGCCACCCGGTGCCAACCAACCCTTGCCTCTTCTTAGAAGGTTTGTTTGTTGGAACATGAAAGCGATTATGCCATATTGATTGGCTTGCTAGCTTTTAATTGGCTTTGAGTTTCTGTTTGGAGAAAATTGTCTTGTGTTGTAAATGTACATTTTACACATACTAACGGTCCATTCATCCCCATTATATATAGATACAAGATTAGCCGGTTTATACCCTTGTTTTTATGCATTGATTGGCGGGTAGGTTTTCTGAGGTCTTGTACATGTGCACACAAATATTAAGTTATTACTTTGGTTTGGTTGTTCTTCCAAAATGAAGTTATTTTTATTGTGTCTTGTCACTTAAAAAGGACAGAGAAGTTGAAAGCAACATACAAAAATAGGTATGTTAGTCAACAACTTACAAGAAGGGATTTGACAGCTATACAATGTTTATCCAAAATAACAACATATCATGTTTGAGTTATCAGTTAGTCATGTCTTTGAAATCTTGATATTTGATAACTTGATTTTAATACATATTTTATTGGTACATCTATTATTTGATATTTGCTAATTTGCACTTGCGTTGGTAATTTGATCAATTGGTGAATTGATGATGTCTTCACGTAAAGTAAACAAGGTGCATATTTTTTTACCCCTCTAAAAGCAACAACAAACTTGATCGATGAACTCATTTCTTGTTGATTGTTAAGTTGTGACAACATTGTGTTGGTTCTTATGGACTCAATGGTTATAGGTTAACTAATTTATTGAAATTTTGTTAAGCTGATTTCTATTTATGGTCCGTATGAACTATGAATCTAGGGTCTAGTAATTGGAAAGTGAGATTATTGTGGACATTAGTTTTACCCAACCAAATTTGACTTGACTTGCCTTGACCCACCTTGTTTTAACCGAGCTATGTGATGAGCTTCACACCGACCCGAATTTTTTTATGTTCGGTCATATAGAATTAGAGTATTAAAAAGTGAACCCCCTGAAAAAAAAAATTCTGGATCCGCCACTGTGGTCCTCTACCCCCACGCCTAAAAGACTCCATTTATGTAAATTGATCTTCAAACCAGAACACAAATGAAACACTCTCAGCAGTCTAATGACAACTTTAAAATTCTCTACCAACCAATCACCCATCAACATTGCATCGTTCGCATATAATAAGTGAGAAAGGTTCATACCTTCCTTACCTATAACCACACCATTCAAGATGCCCAAATCTACCACTTTTCCAATCATATGAGAGAATGGCTCCATCACTAATATGAATAAAAAAAGGAGAAATTGGGTCTTCCTATTGAAGCCCTTTTTTACACGTGAACTCAAACGTGGGGGAACCATTTACTAGAACAGAGGACCTTACCGAACTCAATATACCTTGAATCCACAAACACCACCTGTCTGGAAATCCCATATGCTTCATAATATCAATAAGGGTACTCGGGGCAGTCCGTGATGGACCAGCCGTGATGGTCGTGACCATCACGCACACTGCCCCACCAAAATAATCGCGGCCGTGACAAGAAAATATTGTGACCTGCATCACGAAGATAAAGCAATTGGTGAAGCAATTGGTGGTCCAAAATATCTTATCATCTTCTCTCCACCACAGAAAAAGGCAAAAAGTAGCTGGTGGTCCCCCATCAATATTATCTCACACTTTGTTTTTATTATAAAAAATATTAATGGGTGTGATGGAATGAGGTGTCACAAGGTGATTGGGTGTGATGGTTTTAGAGATAATTGTGAACACCACCACATGGGTTTAGTGATGAAATATGATGGAATGAGGTGACACAAGATGATTTGGTGTGATAGTGTGATGAGTGTGATGGGGTGATGACCACCCCATCCACCCTAAGAAAAAAAACACAGTTTACATTGTATAGGCTTTTTCAAAATCGGTCTTTAACATAAATATTTTTTTACTGTTCTTCCTCGCCCATGTCATGGTTTCATTTAAGATCAAGGGACCATTTAGAGTATATCTACCACTCAGAAAAGTGGATTGCGTTTCTGAGGTAACTGTGCTCTTTATTCTATGAAGACGATTAGCTAGCACTATTGAAATAACCTTGCTGATAGCTTTAATTAAAATGATTGGCCGGTACTCCCCTAAGCCTACCGGATTTTGACATTTAGGTATCAGAGTAATAAAGGAAGAACCAACTCCTATGGAAATTACTCCATGCTCAAAAAATGCTGAAAAATATCTTTAAAATCATTAGAGAAAACCGGCCAGAAACGTTTAAAAAACATAAAATTAAAACCGTCCGGTCCTGAGGCCTTGTCTTCACCACATTTAAAAACTGCTTCTTTAATCTCCGCTTCCGAAAACTGATCAGTCAACATATTAATGTCTTCTTCCGATACTCTCTGAATGCCACTACACAAAAGCCTTCGTCTGTTGTTCAAACTTTCTACGAAACGTTTGCGGAAAAACTGAAACACCTCCTGCTTGATCTTAGACGGCTTAGTAACCCAAACCCCATTTATAATCAGCCCCGGAATACTGTTTGCCGCCTTTCTTTTGTTGATTACGCCATGAAAATACTTCGAGTTTTCATCGCCCAAAGCAGCCCATTTGTTCCTAGCCTTTTGACGAATATCTTTATTCTTTAGCCCTTCTAACTCGAACACCCTTTTCCTGCATTCACATTTAATCCAGCATTCCTCTTCACTGAGGTCCCTCTGTTCTAGAATTTTTTTTAAGTTTATAAATTTCCTCCTTATTCATAGTCTCCTCTTCGTTTTCCAACTTTAGTGTCGCATTTTTCCAATCATTTATCACTTGTCTTAAATGTTTAAGCTTATGCATCAACATAACATCTGGTGGCCTAAAACCCTTAAAACTCTTCCTAAAATCCTTCTTATCCTTCTTATGATAAGATACTTTTTACACAATACTTCTCTTCATACTTCTCATACTTGTATATAACTATCGATGTAAATAAATCTTTGGTTGTCACGTCACAACTCCTAATTAGGTCTCAAAACACTATTGACCCCTCTTACAAATTGACTTTTCTTTTTGAATGTAACATAATTATATTCAACCATTTTCTAATGCAAAATTATGATTAAAAAAAGGTATTATTATTTACACCCCACTTCAAATCCTTGGGGGGCTGTTAATCGGGGCTCTTACTTTATACGGGAATTGGCAGGACGGAGAGCCTCGCGTGGTTGATCTTATGAAACTTTTGCCCTGCCTTCGGGATCCCCAGAGTGAACTCCTCTTGCTCAGATCTTGTATGGGAGTCGCTAAGTTGCTTTTTGGTTTGCCAACCTGCCAACCCGGCATGATGGATGAAACGATATCATGTTTTGACAAGGGTCTGCGGGAAGCTATTGAAGACATAGTGGTATGTGGGGGTCCGTTCTTTGGCGACCTACAGTGGCGACTAGCTTCCTTGCCGATGCGTTTAGGAGGACTAGGGCTTCTCTCAGCAAAGGATGTTGGGGTGTGTGCTTTTGTGGCATCCCGAGCTCAGTCTTGGAATCTCCAAGACCACATCTTAAGGAATAGCGGGGTTGTCGACATGGACTTGGACTACGTGCAGGCCTTTGAAAGGATAAATGACTATCTCCCAGGTTTTGATATTGGCGGTTTTTCTAACAAGGACACCCCCCCCCCCAAAGCCTCATAAAACTTTGGCGAATGCCCTTTTTGGCAAAATCGCACAGAGCCTGGGTAAAGCTTTTGATCTGTCTTCCCGCCAAAAGGCAGTTATTACATGCTTGCAAAGCCCCATGCCCAAGATTTCCTGAATGTTATCCCGATTGAAGGTTTGGGCCAAACCATGTCTGGGGTTGAATATAGGGCAATTCTCAAATATCGTTTGATGATCCCCATATACCACGAAGATGAAGTCTGCCCGATTTGCCGTAAGGCATGCTTGGACAAATACGGGGAACACGCGGTTCACTGTAAGGAGTTGCCTAGTTTCAAATATAGGCATGATTGGGTCCGGGACGTTCTTTGAGATATTTTAAGAAGGGCTGGGATCTCAACCAAAAAGGAGGCTCCTGTGAATTTCCTCTCGGACCCCGCAGAAGGGAGATCCACCCTACGTCCAGCAGACCTGCTTGTCTTTGGGTGGGCCAGAGGGAAACACGCTTGTGTCGACCTAACGGGTGTATCTCCCCTGGTTGGTTTGAGGGATCATGGTTTTGTAGTAGGGCAAGCGGTGCGGAAAGCAGAGGCGAAGAAAGTTGAGAAACATGCTAAAGCTTGTGAGGAGAACTAACACGTTTTCGTTTGATACATTTGGCTCCCTGGAACCGGAAGCCATCCATTTCCTGACCAGAGTCCAACGGATTATTCATAGCAATGTTTCGGCGCCACGAGGGCATGGGTTCGTTCTTAGTAGGTTAGGGTTTGCCATTCAGAAAGGGTTGGCGGCGCAGCTTGTTGCCCGCCTACCCGCTATCCTGATGTAATCTTTTACGGTTATGTGTTAATAATAAAAATAAACAATATTATTTAGTTTAAAAAAAAAAAAAAAACTTCAAATCATAACTAGTTAGAACGGCCGTTAAAAAAAATAGCCGTTCGAAAAAAATAATTAGTTACAACGGAGAATATATGATTTACATAATATTCGTTACATGTATTGGTTATATTCATAACATATCGAAGACTGCTGTCTATATGATTTTAAATAATCACTGTAAATTTTTATTACTTTTTTAATTTTAATTGCTGTTTATATGATTTTAAATCATCACTTCAAATTTTTATTACTTTTTATCATATTTTAAATCATGATTTGAATTTTCTGTTACTTTTTAAATGGAAACAAATCACAATCTTGGGCATTAATAATTATCTCATTAATTATCCCCTAAGGATATCGATCCGTATTGTGTATCTATTCACGCATCTAACCCTTATATAACTACAACATCAATCACATTAATTTATTATTATTCCAAACCCTCTTTCTTTCTATACAATCTCCTGCATACGTTCCCATTCTGTTTATTCATCATTAACTGAATAACACATTAATGGACAATACACTTGTTCCGATCAAGCCTACTGCTCGCAATCATACACCAGCATTGACAACAGAAGACAATCGTTATCTACAAAAGATCGAAAAACTCGCGAATAAATGGTTACGGCACTTTCAAGCTAAGGATGTAAAGGGCAAGCGTCCGTGGTCTGCTTCAGAAGCAGACAACGGACGCAGTAAAAAAAGAAAAGTACCAAAGAAGTACGTGAATACATGCGTGGTGCACAACGACATAACCAAAAGGTTGAATGAGTTTATTACGAACGAGATGAAGGGTACGGACATGAAACTCGTGATCCAGAAGAGGTTGTATGCGTCTGATACGAAGAAGAGTCAAAACAGGCTAAACATGCCGGTTAACCAACTGGAAACGGATGAGTTCTTGACCGCGGACGAGAGGCGGATTATTTGTAACAAGGATGTTCCAAAAGAGAAGAAGATTGAGGCGTGTGTGGTCGGGCCAACGTTGGAGATGTACAAGATGAAGATGGAACTGACTATGTGGCATATGCCTAGTACCGACAACTATGTGTTGAAGACACATTGGCATCAGTTTTGGTTGGATAATAAACAACATTTGGAAGAGGGTTCTGTGATTCAAGTTTGGTCGTTTCGTATGGATAAACAGTTGTGTTTTGCTGTTGCATGTGTGGAGAAACCAGGTGGCGAGGACGACGTCGTTTAGTTTGTATTCGGTTATTTTATTTGAAGCTACTTTAGATATTGTTGATCGTTAATTCATGCATTCAATATAATTCTTTTTATTTGTTTTATTATAATTTGTTATGTTATGAGCATGTGAGATGATAATTGATTGTTGATTCAATTCGTTTTGTTTTGTAGTTTCTAATTTTGATTTTATTTACTTTTTTATATTTTTTTGTAACGTTTAACATATTGGACTATTGTAAACCCCGCGTCCCCGCACCTTTTTAACCTTAGTAAGAATCTAGGGTTGGGTTATTCTACAAGGGCTACAAAAAATGAGAAGGGTGAGAAGGATACAAAAAACACAATAGATCATCAAATATGACACAATGAGCCACAAAATATAACACAGTGCCAAAAAATATAACACAATGCTGAAGAAAAAAGACACAATGAATTGAAAAAATGACACAACGATGAAAATAAGAAAAAGACACAATGGTACATAAAAGACACAATGATATAACGCATATTCTAAAAACTACAAGCTAAAACCCAAAAAAAAACGAAGACCTAAAAACTAACGACGTAGGGTTCGATAAGACGATTCCAATGCCGCTTGAATGAGTTCAATCGGAGTCCGTTTGATACCCTTCCTACGACTTCCTATTTTTCTTTCACTGTGTATTTGATCCTAACCCTAAGAATCTATCCCATGAGTAAGAAACTAACAAACATGTGATCGGGGTGTGCTTTTAGTGAAGTGCACAACTACATGTTTTATGTTGTTACCTGCACAGCCATACTTAAGTCTATTAGAATTCTACTTGTCATTGTTGCATATTATGACTATGAGATATGGCAAATGGATGTCAAGACCGCGCTGAAAGGGCTTATGCCCTCAGGGACGACGCGGAAAAATGAGATTTGAAACGGGGTACCGAGGTGATGTCCTTAGCCGATCCAAAAAAAAAAAAAAAAAAACTTTGTTTCCTCACACTTTACACAAAAACATTTCGAATTATAAAAAAAATCCACGTCAGCAGTGGGGCATAAAAATAAATAGCGAAGCTTGTTTATTGAAGAACGCAACAGACGCTCGTCTTTAGATCTTTTCTAAGACAACAGATTGCATATACCAAGGATATGCATATAACACAACAAATTTGCATATAACACAACAGATTTGCATATACCAAAAATACGCATATACCAATGATTTGCATATAGCACAACAAATTTGCATCTACCAAAGATTTCACTGCTTGTATTACTTCGATGTAGCCTATGTCCATGTTCTAGACGATCCCTATATAGCATCAACTATGGGTTTTCCCTGTCCATTTACCTAAGTCATCCATGCTCCATTCGGATGTACTGTCTTCGATGGCGCGCCTTTCTGGAGTATCAAAATGTTGGACTGTATCCCAGTACGGTTAACCATGGCTGCAAATAAATAAGGGAAAAATTACTAAAATAGTCATCTTTGACAAGAATTTTTCTAAAATAGACATGGAATTTCACTTTTACCAAAGTAATCATCAAAAGCGTGGGCTGAGTCGGCAAAATTCACCAAAAAGCGGGCTCAGCCAGCGTAGACGGCACTTTTTCACCAAATGTGCAGGCTTAGCTGGCCTTTACTAACAAGTGTAGACTAAATCATAGCCATTAAAGCCGAGCTGATGTTGCGGCTACTCCGTTCAAGTTTCAACCATCCTTAAATGGAGCCCAGATAGATAGCTTTGCAGCATGGCGAAAGAAGAAATCACAGGCTCGTCTAAGAACAGCCATATTAGTCATGCAACATCTATTGGTTGACTGACCCTACTAATTAACTTTAGCAGGGCATCAGGCATCATCCAGGACTTCATTCCAAATACTTTCCTCAACATCAAAGAAATCAAGTTGTCCACCATGAGACATGAAACTAACAGAACCCTCGATAAACGACCTCGCAGTTCGACAACAGTCAGGCTCTATGATTTAAAATGAAGCAATATAAAGCGAATTATCTGGAAAGGAAGCACATTCATTATTTAAATGTTCTCGATACTTCCATCGTTTATTGCAAATCAGCCAATAAATAGCGGTAAATGTCTAAAAGTTACAGTATCTAAACGTTCTCGATGATCATTGCATCAATCATCTTCTGGCAATGTTAACAACCAGTGGAATACTGTTTGCCTTGTGCCTGAATTATGCATTTGTAACAAACATGAATGATGAGCCTCCAACGCCGGTTATGATCACCTTTTTATAGCTCGTCTTTGGTCGCTTCATTCTTTTCAGTCTTAGCAGTGAAAGATGCAAAAGATTTGAGTATGGATTCATACACCTCAATCCCTTTTAGGTACTCTTCCTTGTTAAGAAACTGCAACAAAAACGCAAATCCATTAGCTAACATTTTGTATTATTCTTGGTTTTTGCTTTCTTTTGCTTAGAGGGGGGGGGGGGGGGGGGGGGGGGGGAGTCGCGTCATGTTAGTGGGTTGATAGGTTGAGTCATTGAACCTAAACACGACTCCTTGTACTTTTTTAGAACGGAAACTGTTGATGTAACCGTGTATCTATTTGTATAAAAGACATCAACCCTATCCCGGACACACTTAAAATCATATAACACAAACATGACCTCTTTATCCAAGTTTGGTACTTTGTTTGACCATAGTACAGTAGAAGAGGCTGACCTCATTATGATCATGAAGAAGTATAGGAGTGTTTGCCATTGGAGAGAAGCCGATTGCCGGCACACCCTTCAGCCGAAAGTAGCGAGCATCTGTCGAGGCAGGAAAGATCTCTGGTTTTCCAAATGTCCTACCGGTTTTATGTATAGCTCCCTCTAGGAGGGCCCACCAGGGATTCGAACTGTCATGAGCCGTCAAAAGCGGCTTTCCATTCTTGTCATACACAGACATCTTCTGCTTAAACTGCCATGCTAAATACACAGTTAGAATATCCACAAACCAGAACACTGGAAGTTTGATCCAACTAGTTTACCTCAAATGTCATATTGCGTGAAGCCGGGGCCCACTCTTCAGCGATTCGTCTCTCCAACGAAGCTTGATCAGCAATCGGTGGGACACGGATATCGAAACCAGCCTGCGCTTCAGACGGCTGCAGGTTCATCACAAAGCCCTGATGGACAATACATTTTAAGAGACTTAGAGCTAATAAAAAATAACCAACAAATTATCCATACACCACTAATGTGTCATACGCGCCATATGATAGGACGAATAGTAATCAAACGGGTCATGACAGTCATACGGGCAGTATGATACAGCGAAAAAAGTCATATGGGTCGTATGAGAGCCAAATCATACAGCCGTATGATTTGTTTGACTGGATAAAGAAATGACGGATGTGACTGCTAACAAGGTCATATGGCCCATACAACCTTTTTGCCCTATCATACAACATGCATCATCTGTTTAACTGACAAAGAACCGACTTATGTGACCATTGACAAAGTCATATTGCCCGTATGACATCATACGGCTAACGGCCTATATAATGTGTTTGACTAACAAAGAAATGACTTATGTAACTACTCAGTAAAACAACAGACAATAAGAAACTTACAGTATGAGAAGGAGTCCCAGCTTTAAGAAACACCATATTAACAGATACAACTTCACCTTCAGCTTTAACACCAGCCTTCACCAAGTCAAACTGAGAAGCCCTAAACCTCCTCACACTCTCAATACTCTTAAACAAATTCTCCATCGCCGTATTATCATACAGCTTCGCCCCGTGTCCTGGAGCCCCAACCGCTTTAATCACCAACCACATCGGACACCTCTCCGCATAGAACAACCTATAGTTCTCATCCGGAGACGCCAACCCTTCATCCAAAACAATTCCAACATTCATTTCATCAAAAATTGCAGAATCCGCAAACCTCTCCGCCCCATCATGCCCACCTATTTCCTCATCGGGCACAAACAACACGTAGATGGTCCTCAAGGGCTCATAATTAGACGCTTTCAGCCTTCGAATTGCTTCCAGGTACTGTAACCCGACACACTTCATGTCCTGTATTGAAATGGTGTGAACTAGATGACTACAAGTAGAGATGAACAAAAAAACGGTTCAAGAACCAAAACTGGCAAACCGACCCGAACCAAACTGGTGACAAACGGTTTCACATGAACCGAAAGCCGGACAAGAAACCAACGCAAAAACCGGCCAACCTGAACTGGAACCAGTTCGGCCTCAAACCAGTATCGCTAAAAACAGTGGGAACCTAAACCATATTAGGAAAAAAACGATTTTGACCATACACATAAATAAAATCATTGTTTACATTGTATTGTTTCGAAAAATCTAAAAGTAAAAAAAAAATGTAATACTTTACGTAGTTTATATGATTTCAAAATGCATGCGCAAGAACCGGTTTACGAACCAAAACCGTCTTTCAAACCGACCAAACTAAGGCGGAACCAAACCGAGTTGACTAAGAAGCAGTCAAAGTCAAAAACCGGTTTGGTTTGGGGAAAAAAACTAATTTATTCCATCTCTAACTAACTATGAAACTGACCGGTACATGAAACGCAACCAATAGTGGCCCCAATCCATTTCCTTAAGCGCCATTGAACGAGCGTGAGCAAAATAACGATGTCTAACAACATGATCAACATGTGCGTCTATGCCCCAAGCCGGGGAGGCCATCCGGCATGGCCCATTTTTATCGGGGGCACAACTTTTTTTTATAAATTTCCTATGTGTGTGTGTGTGTTTTAAATAGAAAACTCATTTAACACTTCAAAGTTTGGCCTAATAATAATCAATTTAAAACTTAAATATTATTAACTCAAAGGCCATAACATTTATAAGCCCAATACCTATTTAACCTGCTAAATAAAAAAAACAACGTCATTCTTTTATTCAGATATTCAGAGTTGAAGTTATTTGACATCACAAAAATTTAGCGGCCATATAGATGTTTTGGAGCATACGATAGAAAAACGTTATTTTCCAAACGCATGCATTGCATATAGAATATTATTGACCATTCCAGAAAGTAGTTTTTCAAAATTAAAGTTGTTGAAATCATACTTACGATCCACACTTTTTTTCAAGAAAGACTTAGCGGGTTAGCGATGATAGCTACCAACAAAGAAATCTTAGATTGTATAAACTGCGGAGAGTTGATCCACCAATTCGCTAGCAAGAATGTTAGGAGAGCTTCACGAATCGTCGGTTAGATACTAGCCTAATACAGTTTGTAATTTTACTCATTCTAATAATATTATTTTGCTAATTGTTATGTTTATTACTAGGGCTGTAAACAAACCAAACGTTCAGCGAACAGTTCGCGAAATGATCGGCGGGAAGTTCGTTTGTGTTCGTTCGTTTAGCTAATGAACGAACACAAACGAGGAATTCTGTTCGTTTAGTTAAACACACGAACATGAACAGAGGCCGCGTTCGCTCATTTATGTTCGTGAACGTTCGGTTACGTGTTCGTTTGTGTTCGATACTTTTTTTTTTGAACGGCAAATTTTTATTACACCTTTATTCTACATCACCTTGTATTTGCAAGGATTTGAACCCACAACCTTACATTTGTAAGGGGGGACACCATACCACTAGACCAAGAGGTTTGTGTTCGATACTTATTAGGGTTTTTAACATTTTTATTTTTAATTTAAGTAGTTCAAATTTCTAAGTGGTAAATTATTTAATATATGTTAGTGTAACATATATTAATATTACTTTAACTATTTTGATTAACTGTTATTTTAGGTGGATTAAATGAGGATTTCAAGTTTAATATGATACTTTTGTGTTTTTATGAGACATTATGTTATCAAGATTATGTCAAGTATATTTGGGTAATTGGATATTTTGGGGCGGACAATGTTCATGATGAAACTTATGGAATTTAATATGTGTTAGTTTGTGTTCGGTTTTGTTCATTAATGTATGTTCGTGTTCGTTTACGTCCATTTGTGTTTGTTTATGGTCACTTTTGTCTGACACCTAAATATAACAAATAAAGACAAATGAACACAACATGTTCATTTGCTTAACAAACTAACACGAACAAATACCTCATTCGGTAACTATTCATGAACAGTTCGTGAACACGTTATTTCTTTAACAAACGAACACGAACAAAAAATCTCGTTCGGTAAGTGTTCGCGAACAGTTCGCGAACATGTTATTTTCTTAACAAACGAACATGAATAAGGCTTTGTTCGTGTTCGTTTGGTTCGTTTACAGCCCTATTTATTACTATACTATTGATTGTACATAACAACAAGTTTAAATTATTTAATTTATTAAAGCCTAACAAGCATATTTTTTAGCAGCTCAGATATGGCACATAAATCCTCGAGGACACCTCTATGATCAGGTGGGACCCCTTTGTCGCAACCAATCAATTTTTCTCGTTTTTGTTTACCTCTTTTTAATCAAAGGAGCGTTATTCTATTTACATAATGCCGTTCCATACCATACCGTGTAGCCTAACAAGTGAGGGATATTTATAATACTCATATTTACGTAAACTACCCTTTAATATTTACATAATAAACCTCTAACTAATCACAATTACTATATTGGCTAATAATCTAATCAAACCTATTATATTATAATATACCTGTGAACCTCTAGCGTATATGTTGTTATCATGGATACGCGCGTCGAACGGAGGGTGGGACCACTTGTGTGGCTCGACTGGAACGACGTCGGTGTGTGAGTTAAGGAGAATAGAAGGGAGGTTTGGGTTCGTACCGGTCCATTTGAGGAGGATTAAGGGTTTGTTTTTAACGAATTCGATGGTTTGGGATTGGAGGGAGAGGGATTTAGCTTGGGATAAGATGAAGTCTGCGGCTTCGTGGTAGTTTGGTGATGGATGGGCTGTGTTGATTTGTAGGTATTGTTGGAATCTGTTGATGATTGAATCGGAGGCTAGTGTGAGAGAGATGAAGATGAAGAAGGAAGAGAGGTTGAGGAATGTTTTGGAGGTCATCATCGGCATCTTTGATGGTGGACTGGACTGTGTGATGCTGAGAAATGGAATATGTTACTTATTAATTGCTAGCAAACGTTAAGATAAAATAATATAATATAGGGTTATTCTAAATGGGTTATGAGTTTCATACACCCCGTGACGTCACATTTGAGGTATGTGACATCATATTCTGGGTATGTGACAACCTTCTATTGGTATATGATGTGGGCCAGAGTGTATGATTCCTAATTAAGGGGTGTATGGTTCCTAAATACCATTCTAAATGGGTGGTGATATTTAAACCCCCCAGCTTCTATTTTCACCCCTCAGAAGCGCCTCGCTTAGGCCTAAGCGAGGCGCCTGGGTGCTGAAGTCGAGGAGGTCAGTACGAGGCGCTTCTGGGGGGTGTTTTATTTTGGTAGTTTTTTGGTGTTTTGAGTTGTTTTTTTTTTTTTAATTTAATAATTATAAAAAGTTAAAAAAAATAAAATGTCAATGACTTAAACTTGACATCATCTTCTTGTAATTACTTTTCAGTTGTTATCCGAGAGATAGCGGTCAACGATGAAGACAACCTGAAAGTGGATACCATGGATCAGAGAGATTCAAGCTAATTAAACTCATATCTCAAGCCGGTGCAAGTTATGTTGTAACGAAATCATTTTCACATGAATATCCTGCGTAAAGGACTAAAGCCACATATCTTGCCATTAATACCAACTGAATTTTACTTGCTTGCATGAAAAGTTCATTGTACGATGTCTTTTTCAGAGGACCTCGACTCTTGAGATGTTGCAGGTGTTTGAAAAGTTTGAACTGAAATTGAACTTTTCATGCAAGCAAGTAAAATTCAGTTGTTTTACTAATTTCATACTCTTGATACTTTTAAACAATCGGATCGGCGCTAAACAATAGAAAGTAATTACAAATATTGCAAGAGGGTCACTATTCATATATAAAGAACATTAATCGGTTTCATCTTTGTTTTATTGAGTTCAACTTTCCATGATCTACCTTTATCATCTCAGAGAGATATCTGTCAAACGATGGAAGGGAACCCGAAACAATAAAAAGTAATTACAAAGAAGATGATCAAAGATGCTACAACATAACTTGCACCGGCTTGAGATATGAGTTTAGTTAGTTTGAATCTCTCTGATCCATGGTATCCGGTTGTTTTCAGGTTGTCTTCATCGTTGACCGCTATCTCTCGGATAACAACTGAAAAGTTGTCTCATTAATTCCAATTCCAATTCCAATTCCAATTCCACCGGTGCAATCAGAATCTGAAGAGAAGCTATCATCTCAGAGAGATATCTGTCAACGATGATGGCGCAACAGAGGTTAGCGGTAACTTTAAATTTTGAATGATCGTCGGTTTGCTCTCTATATCTCTAGCCGGTGCAAGTTATGAAATGACACATGCAGAATGTAATGTCATGCACAAATGTGATTTTGTATTAATGGCAAAGTGATTTGTAAGGGAAGAAGAAGAGAATGTTATATATGTTTACCTTCCCATAGATATAAGTTTAATTAGCTTAAATCTCTCTGATCCATGATATGAGAGCATAAGCGAAGAGATAATAACATATGAGCTTCAACATAACTTGCACCGGATGATTGCCAATGAGATTGATAACTGGACAGGTTAGCCAGGTGTTTGTCAAAAAGGTAGAGCACACCACTAGAGCAAAAAGTTGTGTGTATGAATAGTGACCCTCTGGCAAACCTGCCATTATTTAGCGTAAAAAGTTCATTGTACATATACCTCCTTATTTAAAAACAAATCACATCATTGTAGAGGTTACTAGGTTACTCATCCACAATGTTCTTACCTATGAGTTTAATTAGCTTGAATCTCTCTGATCCATGATATCCACTTTCAGAATCTGAAGAGAAGCTATCATCTCAGAGAGATATCTGTCAAGTAATTACAAGAAGATGATCAAAGATGCTTCAACATAACTTGCACCGGCTTGAGATATGAGTTTAATTAGCTTGAATCTCTCTGATCCATGGTATCCACTTTCAGGCTGTCTTCATCGTTGACCGCTATCTCTCGGATAACAACTGAAAAGTTGTTTCATTAATCTATAAATAAATCCTTACAAAATATTTTTAACTTAAATCTTTGAGCATACCACACTTAGAGGGTCACTATTCATACATAAAGAGTATAATCGTGATGTGATGGATTTTTATATCTGCAACTTAGTTCCTTTTTACCTGGTTGCAAAGGAACTTCAGGTCAGCCAGACCTTTGTCAAAAGCAAGTGTGAAGATCAAGATCAAGAAGAACAGTACGGTCAACGATGAAGGTGTGTTGTATGTATAAAATTGTGAATAATTGTAGTGTGTTCGGTGCAGTCGACAAACATCATTCAAAATTTCAACTTCCCGTTCAGGTGCTTAAGTCCACCTTGAAGACTGGATACCATGGATCAAAGAGATTCAAGCTAATCAAACTCATAGGAATCTTGAACGAAATTATACAGTTATTTGGAATGTTCCTGATCATTACAGTGAGATTGATAACTTCTCTATGGAAGCAACAAATTCAAAATAGAGGTAGGTTTGCCAGAGGGTCACTATTTATACATAAAGAGTATAATCAAACAAGGGTTGTTATCGGAGAGATATCGGTCAACGATGAAGGCAACCTGATAAAGGCTGAACACGAGTATAATCAAACAGCGATGTCAAGGGTTTTAAGACAAGGAAGATGAATTCAGTTGTTATCGGAGAGATATCGGTCAACGATGAAGGTGTGTTGTATGTATAAAATTGTGAATAATTGTGAGAGTCGATATGAGAGCAATAATCCATCGAGAACTAGAGAAACAGAGAATAAGAGAAGAGATAATAACATATGAGCTACAACGACGTCGTATTTTGGAAGCTGAAGTTCGGAGAGAACTAAATATTCGGTTGTTGTTTTTCTTCTCTATACAGAGTGACGATAGGCGTTTTCAATTTCCAAATGAATCAACGACTTAAACTTGACATCATCAACCACGTATAGTCAAACATTTATTCTCCATATCCATACCTTGTTTCAAGTATCTTGTAAAATTCATTTCGTCTTCAAGACTCCTATGAGTCACAAAGGAGACATGGTGTTTGACTTTTTTGTGTTTGACCCATCCGGATGTGAAAGACAATATCCATATTTACCTGATTATAAGAGAGGTCGAAGATATTGCTCAATAAACATTATTATTATTATTATTATTTTATTATATTTGTAGTCGATGATGGCGCAGAGGTTAGCGGTAACTTTAAATTTTGAATGATCGTCGGTTTGCTCTCAATATACCAACCAACAGTCGATCCGACTGTTCATTTCTCTCTATAACAAAGTAAAATTCAGTTGTTATCGGAGAGATATCGGTCAACGATGAAGGCAACCTGAAACGACATGAACATTTATAACCTTTCTGTACCTGTGGCCAAAAGAACCTGATAAAGGCTGTACACGAGTTATTTGGACTGTTGCTAAAATAGTTAAACAAAAGCTGAAATTATACAGTTATTTGGAATATTCTTGATCATTACAGTGAGATTGACTGTTATCGGAGAGATATCGGTCAACGATGAAGGCAACCTGATCATTACTTTTCATGCAAGCAAGGTGGACTTAAGCACCTGAACGGGAATGAAGGATGAAAGCATGACGTGAAACATGGCGTAGTCACATTCAGTCATCAAGGTGGACTTAAGCACCTGAACGGGAAGTTGAAATTTTGAAATTTTAATATAATTATTATAAAAAATGTTCTTTTGCATGAAAAGTAATGATCAGGAACATTCCAAATAACCGTCCAATTTCAGCTTTTGTTTAACTCATGATATATCCACCAAATCATTTCTTCAAGTTCATTTCACCAAAAAAGGCATAACTGTAATGATCAGAAACATTCCAAATAACTGTTCAATTTCAGCTTTTCAGTTGTTATCCGAGAGATAGCGGTCAACGATGAAGACAACCTGAAAATAACCGGATACCATGGATCAGAGAGATTCAAGCTAATTAAACTCATATCTCAAGGTGGACTTAAGCACCTGAACGGGTGAATACATCTTGCTTTTGACAAATCCATTGTTGTTTCCATAGACATGAAAGGAGGCAAATCGTTTGAAATGGTGAATACATCTTCTTTTGACAGAATTGGGATGATTTGCATGGAGGTTTATGTGCATCACGTATTTTCATTCTTTCCTTGATCTGCAAATATTTGAAAATTATCATTTCTTGACATGCTTGGTAACACCTTGATCTGCAATATTTGAAAATTATCATTTCTTGACATGCTTGGTAACACCTTGAAGACAACCTGAAAGTGGATACCATGGATCAGAGAGATTCAAGCTAATTAAACTCATATCTCAAGCTAATTAAACGAAGCGAAACGGGGAGATGATAGCTTCCATCGATGACAATTATCTCTCTGAGATGATAGCTTCTCTTCAGATTCTGATTGCACCGGTGGAATTGGAATTGGAATTAATGAGACAACTTTTCAGTTGTTATCCGAGAGATAGCGGTCAACGATGAAGACAACCTGAAAACAACCGGATACCATGGATCAGAGAGATTCAAGCTAATTAAACTCATATCTCAAGCCGGTGCAAGAGGGTCACTATTCGTATATAAAGAACATTAATTTATTCTGTTTCATCTTTGTTATTTTGATAATTATCGTATTTGCAACTTAGTTCCTTTGATTCATCATTGTTGTACAAAGCTGGATGTTCGTACGGGAAAACCAAAACGAGCAATAAACGAAGCGAAACGGGGAGATATAATTTTCTTGGCTTGGAAACAACTTAAAAGAACCAAAAATGAATTAAAATTATTTTTTGGTGATTAACAGATAATTTTAAAGAATTAAAAGAAATTTATTTTTTTTTAAAAAAATGTCCAAACGCCTCGCTTTGGTCAAAGCGAGGCGTTTGCCTGCCTCGCTTAGGCCTAAGCTAGGCACAAACAGCCTAGCTTTTCGAGAAATGATAATTTTCAGATATTACAGATCAAGGTGTTACCAAGCATGTCAAGAAATGATAATTTTCAAATATTGTAGATCAAGGTGTTACCAAGCATGTCAAGAAATGATAATTTTCAAATATTGCAGATCAAGGAAAGAATGAAAATACGTGATGCACATACCGTGAGTGTAGTCCTTGAGATATGAGTTTAATTAGCTTGAATCTCTCTGATCCATGGTATCCGGTTATTTTCAGGTTGTCTTCATCGTTGACCGCTATCTCTCGGATAACAACTGAAAAGCTGAAATTGAACAGTTATTTGGAATGTTTCTGATCATTACAGTTATGCCTTTTTTGGTGAAATGAACTTGAAGAAATGATTTGGTGGATATATCATGAGTTAAACAAAAGCTGAAATTGGACGGTTAATGTTCCTGATCATTACTTTTCATGCAAGCAAGTAAAATTCAGATCATTACTTTTCATGCAAGCAAGTAAAATTCAGATAATTGTCATCGATGGAAGGGAACCCGAAACAATAGAAAGTAATTACAAGAAGATGATCAAGGATGCTACAGTTATTTGGACTGTTAATCAAGGAGATTGATGAACCAAGGAAAGAATGAAAAGTTGTTTTACTAATTTCATAGTCTTGATACTTTTAACACTTATGCGTAGATCAAGGAGATTGATGAAGATATCATCAAGATGAGCAGGAATTGTTAACCTTCCCATTGATTTCAAGTATGTTGCCTTGATCGTTGACAGCTATCTCTCCGATAACAACTGACTTTTACTTTGTACGAAAATCGAGATCATCTCATTCCATGTTGCCTTTTCATGCAAGCAAGTCAAGTCAAAAAAACATTTTTATGTCTTGCTCTCATATCATGGATCAGAGAGATTTAAGCTAATTAAACTCATATCTCAAGCCGGTGCAAGTTATGTTGTAGCAGTCAAGATTCCTATGCAAGCAAGTCAAAATTCACCGAACACACTACAATTATTCACTATTTTATACATACAACACAACCCCGGAGTTTGACCGTACTGTTCTTCTTGATCTTGATCTTCACACTTACTTTTCATGCAAGTCATTATTATAAAAACATTTTTTATAATAATTATATTAAAAAAAAAAACAAAAAACTAACTAAAAAGACCAAAAAAAAAAAATTGATCCTAAGCGCCTCGCTTAGGCCTAAGCGAGACGCTTAGGCCTAAGAATCAGCTTTTTCTGCCCCTCGTACTGACCTCCTCGAATTCAGCTCCCAAGCGCCTCGCTTAGACCTAAGCGAGACGCTTGGGGGGGTGAAAATAGAAGGAGGGGGTGGGAATAGACGGAGCCTTCTAAATACACCCACTCTATTTACTAATTACACCCTACCCTATAATATTAATTATTCTTAACTATTTGGTCTTGTAAAATTCATTCTCTTTCATATTAACTAGTCTTGGTTATTTATCTAGAACTAGTTAAAATTTTTATTCTCTCTCCTAAAATTGAACCACCTTTGTAAATAATAAACTTTAATATATAGTAAACTATCATGCATATAATCATCTGAAAAATTATAACTATTTTTTTATCTATTATATTAAAAGTGGATCAAAATGATAGAAAGAAAATAAAAAAAATACGATTATAGATTAAAGCGAGAAGTAATTTTTTATTGAATAGTTGACAAATTCAGAAAATGTTTTAATTTATAATATGTTAATGAAAACGTAAAAAAAACACAATAAGAACTTGATCGTGGGAAAATATTAGGCATATGAAGACTTGTATTATTCTTACGTTAGCTTGAAAAAAAACAATTGTGCTGATGTAAATATTTTTGAAGTACGTAAATAAGTTAATAATATATTGTCAGTGATCAACGATATTCTTATCACTTACTTTGGCTTCTTTGATTATGGACAATAAAGAATTTACGAAAAATAAGTGAAAAAAAGTAATCTCGCCAAGTCAGTTAAAATAATAGTACACAATTATTTAAAAATAAATAAATAATTCGTTTTGTTTTCCATTTTTAATGAAAAAAATGTAATAACTAAATATTTGGTAACCAGCTGGGCTAGCTCAGTTGGCCACTCAATGAGGTTTCGGAAACGTGGCCTAAGGTCGCGGGTTCGATTCTGAGGGGGGGGAGGGTTTGAAGGTATGCAGGATCGATGAGAGGGTTTGAGTTTGAGAGAGAATATGATAAACTTTAAGAATCAATACATAAAATGAAATGTTACAAAGTGTTTGGTATTTATACAAATGAAGGGGTGTGTCCCCAACCAACACATCGGTTGATATATAACCGACATACCTATTTAACTTAGGATAACTAATATATGTCACACTATATATATATACCTAGGGTTTTTGACTTTGTACTAATCGCACTTAACCTACCAGCAAACTGGTCTATGGTTTTCGTCTCTCTCATTGTTATCATCTCGAATTCTGTGCGTAATGATTGAAGTCTTGCTTTCTGGACTCGGTCAATTCCAATAAATCTTGTCTTTAATGCTTCCCAGATTTCTCTCGCTGTAGGATGTGACGCCACCTGCATCACCATATCCTCTGGAATTGCCTGAAAGAGATAGGCAATCGCTGTCCTATCCTTCTTTACATCTACCGTCGACGTGCCTTCTGTGGGTTCCACTACTTCCCAAAGACCATTTGCACTCAATATTGCTTTAACACGAACAACCCAAATCGTGTAATTTGTAGATGTCAACATCGGTGTCTGGAGGCTGAAAGTGAGAGTCTCCTTCGTGACTGTCTCCTTTGTTGTCATTGTGGGTTTAACGGGCGTCTTCTGCGGACTTTTGTTCTTTTTCTTCCTTATTGTCCAAATCTAATATGGACTATCCCACACTCCTATGGAACTTTGTTTGACTACCCTTGTCAAACACGACTATGATATGTCTTAAGAAAATATTCTTGTTTAACAAAGTTTGATGCTTTGTCGGGCCCACAACAAAATATCAAGATCCTTGCTATAATATTTCTTTATACCACTAATGTTCCAAATTCTAAAGTCAATCCTATGACTTGATAATCCTCCAACGATGATTGATTAGTGTCTTTCAACAACACCCTTTGTCAATCCTAAACACCCTTCTAAAAAACAAATCACTTGTTTTTCTACTATGCTTCAATCCTTTCTAATCCTTTTAATTTTTTTGTTCAATCAGTGATAAAACCTAACAAACAAACACTGATAAAATTCTAACACAATACCCTCTATAATAAAATATTATTGAATATGTTTGACTTTCGGAAGTCAAACTTCCTTCCTTTTGTTCTTTGCGAACTTTCTGCCCCAAAAATAACTTTCTGTTTGATCTTTCTTTGATCAAAACAAAGGAACAAACACACTTATATGTTCCACAAACAACTATGTTTGGATCCTAAATCCAAACTATGATCGAATACACGAAAAAAAAATCCAAAACGGTTTCGGTTTCGGGTCTTTCTATTGAACCCGATAAGAATCTTAATTCTTCTGGTTTGATAAAGAAACGACTCTGTTTTTGTACGTATATACGTTTAGAATTAACACTGATGTCTGAAAAACTTGTTTTTGATCGGAAAAATTTTTGGCGGGAAAAAAACGTTCGAAAAAAACAGAGTATCGAAAAAAAATTGATTTTTTTTATTAGATTAGGATTATATGTATTCGATATTGATAATAAACGAGGGCAGGGAAAGATATAACCGGTTGAATGCGTTTAAACGACTTGTGGATTGATTCCGGTGTCTCGCCAGAAAAATCTGTTTTGGCCGGAATAGTGTTTCCGGTTGCCTTCTTCTTCTTCAACAGTTATAGGCTTTGATGTATTGATCTTCTTCGAATCCTTGTTGGCTTTGAAAGATTGTTCCGATGATTTTGAACCTTTATGTCTTCTATCTCTGTTTCGCTTTCTTCGAATAAAACAGAGTATGGATATGTTCTTCTTCGATGATTGTTTGTGATCGGATGGAACAATTTAATTAACCGCTCTGATGCCAAATGAAGGTATGCAGGGTCGATGAGAGGGTTTGAGTTTGAGAGAGAATATGATAAACTTTAAGAATCAATACATAAAATGAAATGTTACAAAGTGTTTGGTATTTATACAAATGAAGGGGTGTGTCCCCAACCAACACATCGGTTGATATATAACCGACATACCTATTTAACTTAGGATAACTAATATATGTCACACTATATATATATATATATAAATATATACTTAGGATAATTGGGAAATAAGAATTATGTCTAACAGGGTTTACCCACATTCCGTGGGGTGCCCGCCCGAGGTTACCGGTTCGAGTCGTCGTTGATCACGGTAAATTCTACGGGTACACCCACACGCTGTGGGGATCCGGGGGCTCGAACTCGCGTCGCTTGGTGTGTCATTGTTTGGTTCCACCGCTGAGACATTCACCTTCCAAAAAAAAAACTAAATATTTGGTAATATTAAAAAAAGTGGTTGCTGAGAGTATATCATTATTGAGTCAAACTTAAGAATTATTACATTTATTGAGATATGTTATAGAGTGGTGTAGTAGGGTAGGGTGGGTGTAAATAGCAACACCCTATAATATATTATAATAATTATAATAATGGTTCATGTGATAGTGATGGATTGCTGGTTATTTCTTTATAACGAGTTCATTGTTTTCTTTTTGTGTGTCTACTGTTTTAACACTTAGGCTGATGGGTGTGAGAACGTCCTACAGGTGTTTCGATCCGTTTTGGATGGGGAACATCGGCCCCCTATGACCGTTCTCGTCTCAAACGTCCTGCAGAGGACGAATGCGACGGACTTTATTTTTCAAATGGTAAAATTACACTTTGTGTCCTTTATGTATCCCTGAAATTATAAAACGTGTCATTTATTTTATTTTTATTTTTGCATTTTTATGTTCAAAATCTCTTTATTTCTTGTATATTGTGTCATTTATCACTAACTATGTTAAAAAATTCAGTTAACTTCATTAAACCTAGGGGTAAAACTGTCTATTCATGTCCCTTCATCATCTTTCCCCCTTTATAAAAACACTTGCACACATAGTTGTTAAAGGCGCAAGGCGCACTTAAGGCGTTAAGGGTGAGCCTTGAGCCTTAGTGCAAGGCGTTTAAAAAGCAAGAGCTTTTTTAAGTGAGACACACGGTATAAAAATACATTTTTAGGAGTTTTAAAAATGTTTTAGGATTTTTTAGGATTAGTTTAAGTTGTTTTAGATTGATTATAGACTTGTTTAGGGCTGTTATAATTGTTTTAGTTATGTTCAAACAATTGTTGGCCGGAATTCCGTTGGAACTTGGCCTGAAAAATGCGCTTGAGGGCCTGAAAGTGAGGCTTTTGAAGCAAAGCGAGAAGGCTGCGCTGAGCCTGAAAAGTGGGCCTAGGCGCGCGCCTTAGTGGGCTTTGACAACAGAGCTTGCACATATTTGAAACCCTAATCAACCATTTGAAACCTTAATCAACCAAAACAAGCATTTTCCTCCTCCAAAACAAACATTTTTTCCTCTCGCTTTGTGATACCCCATAAATTCAGGTTCTCACTTTAACTAAACTCTAGTTACGTTCCTTGCATTATACTTAACTAGGGTTAACTAGATAGGACACACGTGCATTGTTGTGAGTTACTATCGGGTACATGATTAGTGAACCTCGGACGTTGGTGAATAACGAACTTATGTGTCTCTGTGATAATTGATGAACTTATGTGAAAACCATACGTGATTGTTTGAACCTAAACTGAATACGTTAATAAAAATCACTAAAAGTGGAGCATGAGGTTGATTAGGGTCTTAACGCATGGGGTTGCACTTGTTATGGTCCGAAATAACGAAAACGTCAAAGAATAACGCGTCGGGTGACGAAACGGGACAATCACGCGGGCCTCAGGCCTGTGAGCGGCCGCTCACAGGGCCCGAGCGGCCGCTCGAAGGTGACTGACGGGTCTAAACCGCCTTAAACTCCTATTTAAGCATCCTTAACCCCCATGCAACCCCTAAACTCAACCCTAATTGCCCCCTTACTGCCCCACACGAAATATTAACCCTAAAGCTCCTGCTAAGGCTCAAGATCATCAATTGGGAAGCTCCAAAGGCGCACGGTTGATCGAATCGAAGAGCCAAGGGTATAATCTTTGATTCCTTACACTTTTATCTTGTGTTTTTGTTATAAAAATCATGTAACAAAGTTTGTCCAGGTCTGAAAGTTTTTAATAATCATTAAAACATGAAGTTTTTAAAGATTAAACGGATCAAACATAATAATAAACGATTAGTAACATCATAGGATACTTGTTGCGCAAGTTATTGATGTTTTGGTCTTTAAAGTTGTGATCTTTGCATGTTTAGTAGTAGAATCTGATCATAATAAGTATTAGGGATGTTTGGTAATGATGATTGATGTTTGTAAATTGTTTTTATGCACACGGTAGTCGATTAAAGTATGATTTAGGCGAAACTAAAATCTGGACAGAATGATTAGACGAACTTGTAGGGGCTGTAACACGACCTTAACATAACGATTTTGGTATTTTCTTTGCATGATTGAGTCACAATTGGTCTTATCTTTTCATAATGTGTAAAATCAAGTATTTTGGACGTCGGTTGAGTCATTTTTGGAGTTTTCATTGAAAATAGGTCAGGTCAGAATTTCGGGTATCAAACCGAGTCAACTTTGAAACATCATAACTCAAGTTTTATTAAGAGTTGGGTTGTGAAATTTTTACAGAAGGTTAATATTGGAGTAATATGAGTTTTCCAAGTGGATTCATCCCATTTGGATGAATACACAATTTTTGGGAAATTATCTACCAAACTGACCTGTTAGGAAGGTTTTCTGAACATAGCTGAATTAGACGAATTTTAATTATTTTTGTGTTTGGATTTAAGACAAAAAAAATAGGTATTGTTGAGTGAATCCCAAAGAAAATTCAGTAAAAATTTGGGAGGTTAAATCACTGATTTACTATTTTAAATAAATTCGTTTTGATGGCGCACAATCTGTCCTGAAAACACAGATTGTGTATTATGTGCTTATGTGATTAATTGAGGTCTTAAGTGGTATGGAATTGACATGTAACTGAAGCACACTTGTTTGAGACACATACGGAATGTAGAAACTAATTGTAACCAATACATTCACCAATGAGTCCGTAGGGTTTACTATTGCATGTAGAATCACTAGGCGTCACATACACACTTTTGAACGTTTAAAACGCCTTGGACAAACGAGTTATATGGTGTAATGATATTACGCCTATACTCACTTAGTGACACTATTATTAGGGTGTCGGTAGCATACTTTACTTGCGGTTCGGATTTCTTTTGCTTGCACGTTAAGGTGAGTTTCACTACTCTTTTTCTCAAAAGCATGCGTCTCGGATTAGAGACAACTTTGGTAAACATTTTCTAGTCTATTTGGGACTACTCAGGTATGGACTCCTTGTGTGGGTCGGTTTTACGATTCCTTGTGTGGATCGGGTTTTCGGTCAGTTTAAAACTTATTGGTCCTTTGTAATCTAAACACTCTATCATTGAAAGTCCTTGCATATTATTGGGTTAATCGCTGGAGGCGAACGGGGTATTAGTTGATAGTGCTATTAGGTTGATGCAGCAACCTCATGTCTGAGGGGCTTGAGGCACGGGCATGAACTTCTGACCACAATTTCCGACTGGTGTTGATAGACGCCAGTCATTGAGGCAAATAACTATTTTCCTGAAGGTGTCCCAATAATCTTGTTTAGTTACATTGAGTGGGCTAGCTACCCCTGACACACTTAAACTGACAACTCTTTAACTTTTTGGTCTGGAGGACCTACGTTATTACTTTACTTACGTGGTTTTTGGAAATCAGCGCATTTGCATATTAAATTACTTTACTTTGTGAACTCACCAGCTTTATGTTGACACACGATAGCATGCTTTTGCAAGTAACTAGGAACGGAGCACGGTTAGGTCATGCATCATTTCATGGGTCTCAAACATTAAACTATTTTTGCGCATTTACTATTCTTTTGGTTTTGGGCGCGGTGTTTTGCGCAGACTTTATTTGCTATTTTTCATTCGCTTCCGCTATACTATTATTGGTTTGGTTAAAACTTTAAAACTTGGTTTTTACAATAACGAACTAAATGGTTGGGCATTTAGAGTCGTTCATGTGACTTATGGCTATGGGATCCTGGTTTGTCATGCGCCTCACAGTATAAACCCCGCAGTGGAAATTTGAGGGTGTGACAGATTGGTATCAGAGCCATTGGTTATAGTGAACTAGGATTTGCATCTAGACTATAATCATCATAGCATAAGTATTAGTACGCTCACTATTCTTAGCACACTACTAGCTATTTCTTGGATACGTATACTGATCTAACGTATTGCAGGAAAACATGACTAACCCCGTTCATCGTAATTACTCTTCTTATCGCCCTATTGGAAGTTCGCAAAACACGTCTTTGAACCCGTACGAACAACCAGCTCAGACAGGGAACCCGGAGGAGAATACTAATCGCTGGGTGTGGTTCACAAATATGTTACATTCGTGGGTTGTAGGGTACGGAGTGCCAGCTCAGGTCCCTCCCATTATTGACTCATTGGAGAGGTCTCTGGCAGGGATGGTTAGGCACGTACATACAGAGCTAGAGAATGCCTATAAAGCCGTGAGGCAATTTCAGTCTTGGAGGCAGAATGCTGATGGATCTATTAAGCGCATGGAAAGAGAAATCGACCACTTGTTTAGTGAATTGGAAAAGGCTAATAGTAAATTGGAAAGGGTTGAAAGGGAGGCTGCAGAAGATAGGCACGAGAGATCGATTGCTATTCAAGAGACAGCACTGTTAAGGGAGGAGTTGACCCTGGTCAGTAACAAGCTTGAGGAAGCTCTAGCTCATAATGGTGCAGAACCAGAGGTAGAGCCAGAGGAGGATCCAGAGGAAGATCCAGAGGAGGATCCCGAAGAGGATCCCGAGGAAGAGCCTGCAGTTGGGGGATTTGATGACCTCGAGGCAGCATTGGATGCGGCACTCGAGGAAGAGTTTGAGCCTGAGGAGGAGGAGCCATTGGAGATAGAGATTGAGGATGAGAGCGAGGATGAGGGCTCATGCATCTCCATGGATCACGACGACGACTGATTTCTTTTATATATTTTTAGTATTCATATTTTATTATTATGACTTTTGTTTCTCCCAAACGTTGTGAGACTTGAGGATTCTTTGTTTTGTGGTTGGATTCTTATTTACTACTATTACTTAAATTCTTTATTCTATTCTCGCGCATGTTATTTATAATCTAGTTTACTTGTACTGTGTGAACGATTGTATGTGGGACATATTATTGTTTTCTCATGAGTATAGTGTAAATGTAGAATTACTATGGCGGGAAGAGGACACGGGAGAGGCAACATCAACATGACTCAAGCGGAGTTGAATGCACTTATCAATGACAGGGTGGTGGAAGCCCTCGCAGCTTTTCAAGCTAGTAACCTTATCTTGCTCTAAACTTTCCTCTATGTTCCAACGTTACGCTCTTTTATTCATTCGTGGTTCCTTCGCTTTTACACTCAGGTCAACCTGGACATCACCCTCCAGCCTGCACCTACAAGTCCTTCATGGACTGCAAGCCTCATAACTTTGGTGGATCTGAAGGGGCTGTCGGACTACTGCGGTGGTTCGAGAAACTGGAATCTTGCTTTGCTATGTGTAACTGTCCACCAGCTGACAGGGTGAAGTATGTCACTGCTACTCTCGAGAACTTGGCATTAACCTGGTGAAACTCTCAAGTGCAGATGCTAGGTGTGGAAGTGGCTAACGCAACACCTTGGGCAGATTTTAAGGAACTGATGAAGGAGGAATACTGTCCTCGAGACGAAATCCAGAAGTTAGAAACTGAGTATCTCAATCTAAAGATGGTGGGATCGGAGATTGAGAAATACACCACCAGATCGCATGAACTGGCAGCAATGTGCCCAAATTACTCCAACCCGCCCTGCAAGAGGATTGAGTTGTATATCAAGGGCTTGGTGCCCCAGATCAAAAGCATGGTCACTGCTGCTAACCTCAATACCATCCAACAGGTTATTAGGATGGCTCATCAACTGACTGATCAGAAGGTGGAAGAGGGGGTGTTACCTCCTCGTGGTACTTCATCTTCTGGTACTAATGATAACAAGAGGAAGTGGGAGAATGCATCTGGCAAACCCCCAGGGAATGGCAGTCAGCAGCAGCAATAGAATAAGAAACATGACAGCCATGGCAGTGGTAACAATCGCAACAACAACCAGGGAGGTTATGAGGGGACTTTACCTAAGTGCAACAGGTGTGGTAGGCATCACACTGGGGCGTGTAGCAACAATAAGTGTGAACGATGCGGCAAGATGGGTCATAAGCAGAAGGACTGCAGGGTGTTTATCCCGGGAAATCCGCCAGCTGCACAGCAGGGGCAACAACAGAGTGGTGGTAAAGGTTGTTACCAATGTGGGAGTGAAAATCATTTCAAGAGGAACTGTCCACAACTGAATGGTAACGGTAATGGTAATGGCAACAACAGGGGTAACACCAACAACGGTGGTGGTAACAGGACTGGAAACAACAACAACACCAATGCTGGGAACAACAACAACAACGGGAACAACAACAATGGGGCTCGTGGTAGAGCATTCGTGATTGGCTCTGGGGAGGCTAGGACCGATAACAACGTCGTGACGGGTACGTGTTCCTTGAACGACACTCTTGCTTCTATTTTATATGATACTGGTGTGGACTATAGTTTTGTTTCATCAAAACTTAGTAAACAATTAGGGATGGTTCCTACTCTTCTAGATACCCCATACTCTATTGAACTGGCTGATGGGAAGCCTGTCGAGGTAACCCATATACATCGTGACTGTAAGCTCGAGTTGAACGGGCAATTGTTTGCCATCAACCTCTTACCTATCACCCTAGGTAGCTTTGATCTCGTGGTTGGCATGGACTGGTTGTCCAAGCAACACGCGGAAATTTTCTGTCAGGAGAAAATTGTTCGCATTCCCCTCCCAAGTGGAGAACTTTTATCCATACAGGGTGATCGAGGTGGTGCCATGGTGGCATCATCTCCTATCTGAAGGCCCAGAAGTGTATTCGCAAGGGCCGTCCGGCCATTTTGGCTAACATATCTGATACTCGAGCTGAAACTGAAACTAGAATTGAGGACATCCCAGTGGTCCGAGACTTCCAAGATGTCTTTCCAGAGGAATTACCTGGACTCCCACCCATTCGTCAAGTGGAGTTCCAGATTGACCTTGCACCTGGAGTAGCGCCAGTTGCACGCGCACCGTACCGTTTAGCACCAGGGGAGCTTCAAGAACTATCTACCCAACTCCAAGAGCTATTGGATAGGGGTTTCATTAGGCCCAGTTCTTCGCCATGGGGAGCTCCAGTTCTGTTTGTTAAGAAGAAAGATGGGAGCTTTCGCATGTGCATAGATTATCGGGAGTTGAACAAGGTAACGATTAAGAGCCGTTATCCTTTGCCTCGTATTGATGACTTGTTCGACCAACTGCAAGGATCGAGCTTCTACTCTAAGATTGACTTGAGGTCAGGGTACCATCAGCTGAGAGTCCGAGAAGAGGATGTGGCGAAAACGGCGTTTCAAACCCGTTATGGACATAATGAGTTTTTGGTTATGCCATTTGGGCTAACTAATGCACCGGCGGTGTTCATGGATCTAATGAACCGTGTGTGCAAGCCTTACTTGGACAAATTCGTCATAGTGTTCATAGATGACATATTGATCTATTCCAAGAGCAGGGAGGAGCACGAGCAGCACCTGCGGTTAATCTTGGAACTACTGAGGAATGAGCAGCTGTATGCAAAGTTTTCTAAATGCGATTTTTGGATTCGAGAAGTCCAATTCCTTAGGCATGTGGTCAACAAGGCAGGAATACATGTTGACCCAGCCAAGATTGACGCTATCAAAAAGTGGGAGGCTCCTAGGACCCCTACTGAAGTGCGCCAATTTCTTGGTCTCGCGGGATACTATCGTAGATTTATTGAGGGATTTTCTAAGATCGCTCAACCTCTCACCGCCCTAACACAGAAAGGTATTACTTATAAGTGGGGAGATGCCCAAGAATCTGCCTTTCAGCTACTAAAGTCCAAACTTTGCAGTGCACCGATACTATCGTTGCCTGAGGGTACAGAGGACTTTGTAGTGTACTGTGATGCATCTATCCAAGGCTTAGGGTGCGTACTGATGCAACGTGATAAGGTAATTGCATATGCATCGCGGCAACTGAAGGTTGTAGATGCAATTGTGCGACTAGTGCTTCGGATTGAACAACAAACTTATTTTGGTAAATGTCGTTGGTGCGAAAGAGAGATTCAGAAGGTGCGAATGAAGATTAGAAGGTGCGAAGGAAGATCTTCTGGTCGAATGTGTATATTGTTTATTGTGTAACTTGGTTCGACCTGCACATTCGCACAATCAATTTGGGCGAATGTGCAGTCTATAAATAGACAAGTTTGATTTTTGAATGTAACTTTTGGTCATTATTATTCCCTCCACTTTCTGATATTCTCTCTAGTGTTTTGTTTAACTCTTTTCACGTTCTCACCTTGTTTGTAATCATATTTCAACGTGTAATCGAGTTGTTAATTAATGAAAAGCTTTTGAAAATGATGATCTGTGTGTTTTAATCTGATTGACTATTATTTTGTGATAGTTTTAGGGATTCTGCACCTAAAACTAACTTGTTTGATCATTCTTTGTTGTTATACAATCCTTTCACGCACATACAAAGTGGTATCAGAGCCATTCTGGATCAAACAACCACAAATTAATAGTTTCTCAGTTGATTTGGACCCAATTTTGATCAAAAAGTTTCTGTTTTCAATGAACAAACTAATGTGATAAGATTTTGATTGATTACAACTTGATTTCGAGGTTAAATTGGATAATTCTCTTCATTAAAGTTGTTCCAAATCAATTCCGATTCAAAACCTGATTTAGATCATCAAAATCCATCAACATTTGATAAACATGATCAAAATTAACGGATTTTCAAAGAATAACCGTTTTTGAAATCTCAGGGGTCGAAAGAGAGAGAGTGGTCGAAAGTGGAATTTCTTTGGGTCGAAAGAGGGATTTTGTGGTCGAAGGAAGTGTTTTAGTGGTCGAACGTAGACTTTCATTGCTTATTTTGTTCATTCGCCCAGTTGTGTCACCTTCGATTGATCGAACGGTCGAAGGAGCAGAAAAACGGTCGAACGAGAGTAGAAAGCGGTCGAAAGAGATTTTGTTATTTCAGTCCACATTCGTATCAATCAAAACGGTCGAAGGAGAACATTATTTCTCATTCGCACGTTCGATCATACGAAAGAGAATCCTGCTTTTAAAACATTTCTAATCTTTTCGTGTTTAATCGTTTACAGGACAAGATGTGGAACTTCCCAACAACGCCTAGACCTACTCAAGCACCACAACAGCAGACAACACAAGATCCGTGGTCCGTTGCAGCCCAGAAGACTAGTCCACCATCCCAGCCAATAAATTACATGGCGATGACTAGTTCGGCTCCTCAACAAGTTGTTCAACCATTACAACAACCTATTGATAACTATTGGGGAGTAGCAGCAGCTGCAGTTCATTCGCAGACGACCAATGCCATATCCACTCTTATTCATGATCTATCCTCAGGAAGCGGCAATCGTCCACCAAAGCTAATGGACATGAAGGAGTACAACACATGGAAGACGAAGTTCAAGATTCATGTTGAAGGACAAGGACTTGAGGGAGCCGAGGCATGGCAAATGATAGTGAAGGGGTATGTTGCTCCTATTCTGGAAAATACTGGAGAACCGATACCTTTGGAGAATTTGGCGGATGATGAGAAAAAGAGGTTCGCGATAGAGAATAAGGCATTCTCTCAGCTATCCCAGGCGATCAACACTGATTTATCGCATCAGTTTGGATCGTGTACAACATCCAAACAACTATGGGATATGCTGAGAAATCGACATGATGGAAATGAGAAGACAAGGAAGCTGAGGATGGAAGAGCTTCGGAAGGAATTTGAAAACTTCAGTTACATGGGCAATGAGACCCTAAAAGAGTTGGTTCCACGGTATTGCCATTTGCTCACTGAACTGTCAAGCTATGAGATCAGCATACCAATGTCAGAACTAGTAGATAAATTTGCTGATGCTTTACCACCCTATTGGAACCAACACATTGAAGTGTTGAAGGAAAAGGATGCATACCAGTATTGGACTATTAACGAGTTCATTCAAAAGCTGGAAAACAAAGAGATGGAGGAGAAGAGAAAAGCTAAGAGAGCTCAGATTCCACAGAATCCGGATCTGTATGTGAGTGGTACATCTAACTCTCTTTCTGCTTCAAGCACCACTTCAAATGTTGCTCCTCACATTGCATGTGTATCCAATGTTGTTGAACCCACAAAAGCACCCATCAACTACCTTGCCCAAACTTCATCTTACACACCATCATACACACAACAATCTTATCAAACACCAAACTTTATCCCACCTTTTTCACCATTACAACAAGTTGCATGCTACACAGCAAGTCAACCTCAACAACAACAAAAATATCCTCCTCACATGAATCAGATGCAGATTACTCAAGCACAATCAAGTCAAAGCCCGATTGTGTTAGAGACCTCGAACCTTAACAATGTGACTGTTGAAATTGCTCAACAGCACGTTGCTTTAGTGTCTGCTATGGTTGCATCTTACAACGGTTTGGTTGCGAGTCAAATTGGAAACAACAATCTCACCAATGAGGACTACGCTCAAATCGACAAAGAGGAGATGGAGCTTATGGACATTCAGTGGGCTTTTGCAAGCATAATGAGGAGAGCCACTGACTTTATTCAGAAGACTGGCAGAACTGACCTTTCAACTTCTCCCAACACCACATACGGATTCAACAAAGCAAAAGTTACATGCTTCAACTGTGGTGAGAAGGGTCACTTTAAAAGAGAGTGCACACAGCCAGCACAGCAAGGTAATCGAAACCCGTTCAATTCAACATACCAAAACAGACAAAACCAAAACCAAAATCAAGTTTCATACAACAGTCCCAACATCTCAAGCTTTCAACCACAAAACAATTATCAGAACCGTCAACAAAATACCAACACTAGACAATCCACAACTCAAAACCAACCTCAACAAAATCCAAACCGAACCATTGTTCCTATCTCTACACCTAACACTCAAAACCAAAACCAAACTGACAATCAAAACCAAGCACTTGTAATTCAAAAAGATGAAGGTTTTGATTGGACGGGTATGCAATTGGGGGTGGAGGAGATTACTGCTGGGAACGTGGCTTGTGTTGCACAGAAGATGAGTCTAGATGAGAATGAGGAGACTGAAGAGGAGGCTGTGATTGAAAAAGTGTCGGAGTTGAAAATTGAGGAAGTGAATGAGGATGTGATTGCTGAGAGTGAAGACAAGAAATCTGGGATGATTCTTGATTCTGTCACTGATGTTGGAGACCACTACGATTCAGCTTACTCGGATATGGAGAGTGAATCTGATTCAGAGGCTAGTGTGAATTCACTAGATGATGACATTGACCAACTGCTAGCTGAAGCTGATTTTCTTATGACCCGCAAGTCATGTATGGTGGATGATGCATGCACCAAGATTGACTACTCCAAATTCTTCGCAGGGAAGGAAGCTCACTTCGCTTTGATGGCAATGACAGAACCTCCTAAACCGGTAAGTTCTGAATCTCAATCTCAAGTGTGTGTTAAATGTGTTAAATGTGCTGATTTTGAAAAACTGACAGACGAAAATAAGCTTCTCAAGGTCCAACTTGAGAGTGCCAAAATCAACTGTCAGATTTATCAAAAAGATTTAAAAGATTTCAACAAAGTTCTTGATGGTTATAAAAAGGATGTGTCTGAACTCAAAAAGACTTTGTCAATTAAACAACTTGCCATTAATAACTATATCAATGAAATGGAAAACACTAAGTTAGAAATGGCAACCATCAAGTGCTTTGCTGAAAAAGTAAACAAGAAGTTAGAGAGTTACAAGCACATAGCATATGTAGTTGACCATATCATAGAAGAACCCTCCCAGTCGAATAGTGCAAACTATAAGGCGGTCCCATCTCCGGTATTGTTAGAAAACCACAACTTACATGCAATACCACCGGAGACTTTAGTCAATTCTGACTCCACATCAGAAAACGAGCCCAACACTTCTAGTGTCGGAGACCCGTATTCTGATGTGAGACCTGTATTGGGAAACAATAAGGGTGTGGTCGCTGCTGATGATTTAGATGAAGAAGATGAACCATCTGAGACGGTTGAAAATGATAGTGATATCCCTGATGAAAATCATATAATCACTACTGAGCCAGTCTCACTATCTCAGATCGTTCATCCAATGGCAAATGCTCATCGTAAGAATGTGGTTAAGAAAAATGAAAAGTCTGTTGGTAAGGGTGTTGAAAAGAAAGAGGTAAAGAAAATTGAGAAAAATGTGATTAAACCAGTTGAAAAGAAAACTGAAACTAAATCTGAGAAAAATGTGGTGAAACCGGTTGAAAAGAAAAATGAGATTAAAACTGAGAAAACCAATTAAATGAGCAATGAATCGTGTGACAAACCTGTGAAAATCTTCTATCGGATGCAAGGCTCCGATAAGATTTTATCTGATGATGAATATCCGATTAAGTTTGTCAATTATTCCAAAATCGAAAAGATCTGGCAGGAAAGTACGATTTGGTTTCCAAAATTTGAAAGAACCAATGACATTCCTCAAGAAATTTTAGATAAAATTTATTCGGATAAAGATGCCAAGATCAATGTCACACAATTTGTTTTGCCAGTTGATAAAGCAAACAGTTTTATTGAACCGACTTACTCAAAGGACCCAGCTCCTGAGAGTTTAAGGAAACAATGCATGGTCGATCGATATCCCATTGCTAGCTTTTCCAAGTCGCCGATCAAAGAAAACTATGAGGAATACCGTGCGTGTTATAAGTGCGGGGAACAGGGACATTTACTTGCCGCCTGCCCGTACGTACGACACAAAAGGCACGAGGTGGAGATGAGGCAATATCATGATTATCCGATTGACAACTACGGTTATCCACAAAGACGGTATTTCCCTCAGCAAGAACCTTATTATAATCAAAACAATTTTTACAACAAGAGGGAAAACCGTCCGATGACGTATGATAAACGCAACCGGATAACCACTGAGAAATCTGCTAAGAAACCTGTGATGAACTCAACTGCTGATAACAAAAATGTTGCTCCTAAACCTAATGGAAAACAAGCAGTTGGACCTGTCTCTGTTAAATCAGAGAAGGTAACCAAGAAGGTTGCATTTAAAGATGAAGTAAAGAAACCGGCTGAGACTTCAAAATCTCAGATCCGGATCTTGAAAAGATCTGAGCAATCCTGGTCATCTAAGGAATCTGAAGGAGCCTCAACTTCACAGAATGAGAAGAGTGAGAAAAAGAAAGTTGTAAGTGAGAAGAAAGGGGTTGAGTTAACCCAAGATGTTTGTGAATTGAAAGAATCTTTGAAACAACCCGTTCAAAGACCCAAGACCAAACAGGCTTGGGTCCCCCGAAAGATCTAACTGCTTTACTTTATATGTGCAGGGAGCTCCAGCTGGCCCTGTTAGCAGCCTATGGATTGTTGACAGTGGAGCTTCTGGTCACATGACAGGGGACCTCACGCTACTCTTTGATATCAAAAACATAAACGGAGGTTATGTAGCATTTGCTGGTAATAAAGGAGGCTACATTACGATGGAGGGTAGTGTAAGCAATGGGGTCGTGACATTTGAGCGAATATCGTACGTGAAACAGATAGATTACAATCTGCTCAGTGTTAGTCAAATCTGTGATAAACAATTTTCTGTGTATTTTGATGACAAATCCTGCTATATCTTGAAACCTGGGTTTGAACTTCCGAAAGAGTGGGTGATGCTGAAGGCACCGAGAGTAAACAACTTGTATATTCTCGATATGTCCAAAGCAATGACCACCCATGGCCAAGTCACGTGTTTCCTCTCTAAGGCTACAGAAAAAGAATCTATTATGTGGCACAGGAGAATGGGACACATCCATTTGAGAAAGATGAACCAGTTAGTGAAGAATGAACTTGTCACGGGAGTTAATGTGAAACACTTCCATTTGAATGACAAGTGTGTTAGTTGCAAAAAGGGAAAGCAGCACAAACAGGCCCATAGACCAAAGAAAGTCAATTCCGTTGAACTGCCGCTTGAGCGTTTGCACATGGACTTATTCGGTCCAGTCAGACGTAAAAGTCATGCCGGGGAGTTGTACTGTCTTGTGGTGACTGATGATTATTCAAGATTTTCATGGGTCATGTGCTTGCATCAAAAAAGCGACACTTTTGACAATTTGAAGGTTCTGTTTACACGTCTGGAGAATATATATATGGTCTGAAGATCAAACGAATCCGGAGTGACAATGGGACGGAGTTCAAAAACGCTCAGATGGAGGATCTTTGTGCAAACAAGGTAATTCATCATGAATATAGCGCTCCGTATACACCCCAGCAGAACGGTGTCGCAGAGAGAAAGAACAGGACTCTAATCGAGACGGCGAGAACTATGCTTGCGGATTCAAATCTTCCAGTCATGTTCTGGAACGAAGCTATTTACGCAGCATGTTATACTCTTAACCGGGTTTTGACAGTGAAGAAGTTTGGCAAAACTTCTTATGACCTGTTGAACCGACGCAAGCCGAATCTGGAGTATCTAGAACCATTTGGTGCCCCATGTACAATGTTGAATCCTTCGGAGAAGTTCGCACCAAAGGCTGAAGAAGGTTATTTTGTTAGATATGCAACCCCATTAAAACGGGTATTCAACAAAAGAACTAGAAAAGTCGAGGAGTGGGCTAACGTCGAAGTACAAAGATACACACAAAATGTACAGGGTGGAGGTCCAGATTGGATGTTTGATTACAAAGACTTCTTTGAATCATTCAATCTAGATAGCATGGTTGAAGAAGCTGTACTTCGCTTATATTACGAGGTCGAAAACGCCGTAACTTCACCGTTAGTGCGTCCGATCACTGTAAATTCCCAAGCAGCTTCTAATGATACCACTGCTCCTGTGATGGAAGAAGAGGTGTTCCAAGAAGCTTCTACAACGCTTAATTCATCAGATTCAGAAGATGAAGACGATGATGCAACAAGTGAAGCTATTCTGGACAATGCTACAGTGACACCACCAGTGAACCCAACTAATACTGATGCTTCAACATCGAATGTGGGTAATGATATGGTTTCTACAGAGAATTTGACAACTCAAACGGGAGTACAAGTACCTGATTATCCGGAATCTCGGATACATCGGATACACCCGCTTGAACAGGTTATTGGTGATCCTGGCAGCAGCGTGATGACAAGAGGGCAGTTGAGAAATGCTCAAGCACCAGAAAATATTGCCAACCTTGCTTTATATGCCAAAATACAAAAATCTGGTTTTCAAAATGAGTGGTCGTTTGCTTGTTATGTTTCGCAGGTCGAGCCGCGGACATACAAGGATGCTCTTTTGGATGATGCCTGGGTGGAAGCAATGCAGGAGGAGTTGTTACAATTCCAGAAACTCGGTGTATGGACACTGACAGATTTGCCCCCTGGAAGAAATAAAATTGGAACCAAATGGGTGTTTAAGTGCAAGAAGGATGTCAGAGTAGTCATAGTGCGAAACAAAGCTCGTTTGGTCGTTCAAGGTTTTCATCAGGTTGAGGGAATCGACTACAATGAAATCTATGCACCGGTTGCACGCTTGGAAGCCATCCGAATGTTCCTAGCGTTTGCATCATGGAAGAAATTTAAGGTGTATCAGATGGATGTAAAGAGCGCATTTCTTTACGGTGTGGTCAAAGAGGAAGTTTACGTAGGTCAACCGCCAGGCTTTGAGGACCCTATTCACCGGGATAAGGTTTATGTGTTAAATAAAGCACTCTACGGGTTGCACCAGGCTCCGAGACAATGGTATGAGGAGCTAAGCACGTATCTTCTCTCGAAAGGATTCAAACGCGGACTGGTAGACTGCACACTGTTCACGAAACGAGCAGGAGATCATTTGCTTCTTGTACAAATTTATGTTGATGATATTATTTTCGGGTCAACTAACGAACTTCTGTGCAGGGAATTTGAAAAAGTTATGCAGGAAAAGTTCGAAATGAGCGCAATGGGAGAAATGCAGTTTTTCCTAGGCTTGTAGGTGGAGCAAAGACCAACGGGGATCTTTATTCACCAGACGAAATACGTTTCTGAAGTCTTGAGCCGATTCCAGATGGATGATTCGAAGCCGATGGATACCCCGATACAACCTAATCACGGGATTGGAGTTGACCTTAAGGGGGAGCTGACTGATCCATTTACATACAGAGCAATCGTCGGATCTCTGATGTATCTCACAGCGTCTAGACCTGATATAATGTTTGCGACATGTCTTTGTGCGCGATATCAATCGAAGCCAAAACAGAGTCATCTTGCAGCTGTCAAGCGTATCCTTAGATATCTGAAGGGCTGTCCATCGAAAGGACTTTGGTACCCTCATGATGATAATTTTGACCTAATCGCTTTTAGTGATGCAGATTGGGGCGGCTGTGACAAAGACAGCAAATCCACAACGGCTGGATGTCAATTTATGGGGAGCAGGCTTGTGACCTGGCAATGCAAGAAACAAACCGCAGTTGCACTATCCACATGTGAAGCAGAATACGTTTCAGCATCGAGCTGCTGCTCACAGGTTCTTTGGATCAACAACAGATGGTGGATTACGGTTTGCAATTTCTTAAAACCCCTATTTACTGTGATAATGAGGCCGCAATCGCATTAACAAAAGACTTAGTAAATCACTCAAAGGCTAAACATATCCGGATTAAATATCATTTTATCCGTGATTGTTATGCTAAAGAGTTGATCGATATGGTCAAAATCCACACTGATTACCAACGCGCAGATCTTTTTACCAAAGCTTTTGACAAATCCAGATTTGATTATCTTTTAAAAGCTAATGGTATTAAAGAAAAACAGGACTGATCACCACCTCAGTCTATCATTTTTTAGTTTAAATTTTTACTGCTTTTTAGAAAAATTTCGAAAAACCAAAAACATTGAAAAATTTCAAAAACCATAAAAATTAGAAAATTTCTTTGCTGACTGCTATATCTTCTTCCCTTAGATTAATGTCGTCAGATTTCTGTGAACAAACGATATCTGGGCAGTCACATATTTGAAATGCTCCAGCTTATCCTTGGGAATAGTAAATTCGAAAATCTATAAAAAATCAGAAAAATCTAAAATGATTTCCTGGAGTATAAAGGGAAATGATAGTTCATCAGTGGGGATCTGACACACTCTAAGTAATGTACTGCTATATAGGGCGTGTGTCTGAGTCTGTGCGATGTGCTGATAGGCTTCGTAGACCTATTACTGCGTGTCTGATACATACATATCAAACGACTTGTTGTGTGGATGAACTCCTCATGGGCATATGGTCTTAGTACCGTAATTTCGTTTGATAGGGTATTTGTACAAAACTCGGAGGTTTAGGATCGTTATGTTATTAGTTGTCTGGGGATAGCCTCTCTGATCTTCTGCTGTAAGTCATTACGGACCTAGATCAGACAAGGTGTCTTTATAAAAGAGCTATATGCCAAATCCTAAAGTTACCGAATTGAGGAACTTTCCATGTTATATGATGATCAAAGATTATCTATTACATCGTATTGATCACTGATGCAAATTTTGATTAATATCAGTCCTCAACCTGGTATAGTGCATATGTTACTTTGCTGCATTAATTTGCTGACCTGTATACCTCTATGCATTATATCTTGTACAATTACAGACGACGAAAGCATAATCACGCTTTACAATGAGTCTTTGTGCATTTTGATGCGCGGTTGCACGCGTCATGTTTATTTGCCAGTTTTGTATATTTTTTGAGTCGTTTAGATAGTATTTTTATTAGTTTTAGGTCTATACTCTATTATTTTACTATTGTATATATTTTATTACTTTTTGGTTGTTTTTACTATTAATTTATTTATTTTATATTTTTGGTAGGTGATCGCATGGAGCGGGGCTAAAACAGTACAAATTATATTCGAAACCCGAACACCCGAGTCGAAAGCACGGGGTCATAATACCATTTATAATAATAATAATAATAATAATAATAATAATAATAATAATAAAACAATGGACTTAAGTCCATGTTGATTGTACGTACAAAGAAAGAAAAAAAAGAGTAAAGCCCATGACTTGTAGGGTTTTGATATTTTTATTTTATTTTTTTTGGGACGGCGACTTCATTCTGGGAAGAGGAGATCCAATTTTCTGGTAGAATAGGGCACGCACAATATTTTTTTAGGAAGAGCACATTATTATTTTTAGAGAAAGGGACGCACACAAGACAAGAAGATTGAAGAAGAGGGGATCCAACTTTTGAAGACTCAAGCTCTATGGCCATGAGTGGCTAATCCCTTTGTATTACATTGGGGATGTAGGCTTTTGATATCTAGGGTTAAAACACATTGGGTATTGTTCTTAAAACTTTGTTTATGTTTTTGTGTGTTTGAATTAACTGTGTTGAATTGTGATTAATCTTATGCTAAACTCATTTTAGTTAATTGATCTTGTGCCAATTTCTAATGAGATGAGCATGATTCCTTGCTTTAACACAACCATAGGATTGTATGTTCTAGGTAATGAAGTATAGTTTAATCTATCTTTGATATTGATAAAACTTGATACCTAAGCCTATTGAACAATCACTCCGTTAACACCAATCGCATTATTATTGTTTACCCAGTTGTTGAAACCCTAGTGTTCAATTGTTGAATCCCTAGTGTAATCTTTTTAATCCCATTGTTTACAAATATCATTGTTTTCTTTATTTTTATAATTTCAATTAAATTCTTAGTATAATAAACAACAACTTTTCAATCAAACTCTTAAATGATAAACTACAATCTTCATAATTAATTTAGCATCTTCATAAGCAACATTTTCTAATCAACTGAATAATATTCACTAACCACACGCTCCTTGGATTCGATACCCTACTTACCCTAGCTACCTAGGTTAATTAGGTTTTGCATGACCCGTAACGACCGGATCATCAAATGGCGCCGTTGCCGGGGAGCTAGTGCGCTTAGTGTTTAGTTATTAGTTGATTATTGTGATTAACTGTTTAATTTGTCTTTGTTACTTCTTTTTGTTCGTTTTTACGCGTGGTGTGTGAAGTGTGCAGGTGACAAATAATGCATGCATGCCACTTGTGTAAAATCTGAAGATTGGGAATTTAGCAAGACTTGATCGTCATCATCACAATGTATTGGGAATATGATGATAATACTTGTCCTTGTTGTGGGAGCCCATATCATTTATGGCGAGATTGTCCAGTGGCCCGTAGGAAAATGGAAGCATTTAAAGAACGAGAAGATCGTATTATTTTTGGGCTTGAAAAACCTGGAGGTTCACATTTATCTTCTTCACCATCATGCAAAACCAAAACAATTTATCGAGAAGGTAACAACCGGCGACCACCCCTTCCACCAACTCTCATTAACCAAAACCGTGCCAATACTCCACCACATCCACAAAACCAAAACCGACAATATCCCAACCAACGACCCATACAGTACACATTATGCCATCCACACTCTAAACCACCTCCACCACCGGAAGATCATTCTTGTTTTTGTTGCGGGAAAATTCACATAAGTGAAGATTGCCCAGTATTTTGGAGTAATCCAAAGTATTGGAAAGAAAAATTTAGGGCTGGTTATAGGGCAAAGGCACGTCAAGAAAATTACCAACCAAAAGCCAACCACAATTATAACTCAAATTGGGGCTATGAAGGTTATGAATCCGAAGAGGAGCCATTTTCAAGTTACCAAGAAGAATACAATATGAACCACAATGAATATCCTCAACCGACATATGAAGAACCTCAAAACTCACGAGATTCCAAGTTTGATGCTATCATAGATATGATAAAAGAGGCGAAGCGGGGAAATGAAGTGAGAGGCAAAGCTCATGAAGCTTTGGTTATGCAGGTTCACCAACTAGCTGAGGAAATCTCCCAACTTAAACGTGAGCGTGATGAGCTGGCTAGTGGTGTAGTGGTTTATGCTGATATAGATGAAGATACTGCAAGTCTTTCTGAATGGTTAACTCCAACTGAAGACTTAGTATCTCATGAAGATCTGGTGGCTGAGGTGAAAGTTCCTCACGAATCTCATCCCGTGTTGATTATAGTACCCAACAAAGTGGAGGATGAAGGTTTAAAGATGAAGAAGAGGAAGGTGAGCCGGGAGGACATTGGACAATTTATTGTAAAACGGCCCCGCAACAAGAATCACCAGATTCTCATGCCAATAACTGGGGAGCAATTGTGGATTTGGCATGTGAACTACCGAGTGTATGTTGGAAACTTGGTAGGAAAATGTGGGATAAAACCTTCATGCTTGGACTCGATGGATAAGTTGAAAGAGAATGAACAGATTGGGGCATGGAAGGTAAACTACCGAGCATACATTGGAAATTCGGTAGGCAAATGTTCTTTGAGACCACCATGAATGAACATCAGGTATGATTCTTGTACAATTTGTATATTTATTTATTTTGTTTTATTTTTCTTTTATTTTTAGTTAGTATTTTGAGTCTCTTTTGATTTCTGGGAATGCTTTGAGTTTAACTTGCAATCAGATAACTTGCCTGTACTCAATCTCCATTCAGGCAGGGTAAATCTGTACACCATCGGTGTATCAGGCATCCTAGAATTTTACGCTTTTATTTTTCTTTTGAGTCTTAGTTCAGGTTTGTCTATCGGCCGCGAATGAAATGCTATACGGTTCGATTGGGAGGAATTCCAGAGACTCATACGCGCACTGCCTATATCCAGGGGAGTCTGTTCCTTTTACTGTTGTATTTTATTTTTATTTCTGCTTTATTTTATTCCTAGCTCACATTGAGGACAATGTGTCGTTAAAGTGTGGGGGTGGGGAAACTTCGTTTTTATTTACTTCTGTGTCTTAAAAAAAAAGAAAAAAATTTGTGTCTAAAAAAAAATTGAAAATGTCTTGAAAACTGTTCCTAAAAAAAAGAGCATTCTAATCAGGCATAAAAGCAGCTTTTTCGGTACCTACCAGCTGTTTCTTGATTGTTTTGGCAGTAGATCCTTAGTCATGGTCTAATTTGTGGAAAAGTAGTATGAACCGTTTTCAGCAGGTGTTTTTAAGAAAAAAGTTTAGAATTATCTGACTAGATTTAACAAGCTATTGGTAATAAATGCATGCACACATCGGTAACCCATTTCCCCACTTTTGTGAGATCTTGAGCCTACTAGTTGATAGATTGAATTATATATTTTCATTTGTGAGAGTAGGCCAGATGTTTCTCTGTTTCAGAACTTGTGTGATTTGATACATGTCGAGGTTGTAGACTAGATATGCACATAGATGATAAAGGCAATTTAGGATTACCCTTTTCGTTTGATACCCGTGTATTTGTCTACGTGATTAACTTGTTTACCAACAATATTACCCTTAGTAGCCATGTTGAGCCTTTACCTATTCGTTTGTTAAACCCAAATCAGTTTCTTAAACCGACCTTTTGTGTCACGAGTGTTACTTGACAATCTAAGTGTAGTTATTATGATGTTTAGTATTTATACGCTGAAAAAAAAATCAGTCAATTCATGAGGCCGATATACCAAAGTAGGTGATTGAAAAAAAAAAAAAAAAGAAAAAAAAAGAAAAAAAGTGTGAGTATTATGTAATACGGGTCGAAAATAACCCGCAGTTTTAGTTATTATGTTTAATATGAATCAAAGATTGTCACGGGTCGGTACGTGTCTTCGTTTTAGCCACTTATTAGCCAAATGTTTCCTACCTTTACCCTAAGCCCAAAACCCGTAAGTCCTTTAGATATGTGCATTGCCTACAGTTGAGGTGTGATTGTCATACAAGCCTATGATAACAGAGTTGCATACTTGGTTTTTGAGTGATTAATACTAGCGCATTACATGCTAGTCCAGATATTAAACCGAGTGGAGTGAAAAATTGCGAGGGGTGTGTTGCATGAAAATAAAAACCAGAAGCATGTTAGATTTAGTCGGGAAATTCTGTTTTTAAATGAAAATCAATTTAACTTGCTGAATTAACACATCTAATGCTGATCTGTAAATGGGGTATGACTTTGGACCTTAGCTAAGGTATGATGGGCGACTGGGGTGCTAGTCTGTGATAATGTCTTGAGCAGAGTGTATATAATTTTTTCGAGACGAAAAAAGATAAGTGTGGGGGTGTGATGCGCGGTTGCACGCGTCATGTTTATTTGCCAGTTTTGTATATTTTTTGAGTCGTTTAGATAGTATTTTTATTAGTTTTAGGTCTATACTCTATTATTTTAGTATTGTATATATATTTTATTACTTTTTGGTTGTTTTTACTATTAATTTATTTATTTTATATTTTTGGTAGGTGATCGCATGGAGCGGGGCTAAAACAGTACAAATTATATTCGAAACCCGAACACCCGAGTCGAAAGCACGGGGTCATAATACCATTTATAATAATAATAATAATAATAATAATAATAATAATAATAATAATAATAATAATAATAAAACAATGGACTTAAGTCCATGTTGATTGTACGTACAAAGAAAGAAAAAAAAAAGAGTAAAGGCCCATGACTTGTAGGGTTTTGATATTTTTATTTTATTTTTTTTGGGACGGCGACTTCATTCTGGGAAGAGGAGATCCAATTTTCTGGTAGAATAGGGCACGCACAATATTTTTTTAGGAAGAGCACATTATTATTTTTAGAGAAAGGGACGCACACAAGACAAGAAGATTGAAGAAGAGGGGATCCAACTTTTGAAGACTCAAGCTCTATGGCCATGAGTGGCTAATCCCTTTGTATTACATTGGGGATGTAGGCTTTTGATATCTAGGGTTAAAACACATTGGGTATTGTTCTTAAAACTTTGTTTATGTTTTTGTGTGTTTGAATTAACTGTGTTGAATTGTGATTAATCTTATGCTAAACTCATTTTAGTTAATTGATCTTGTGCCAATTTTTAATGAGATGAGCATGATTCCTTGCTTTAACACAACCATAGGATTGTATGTTCTAGGTAATGAAGTATAGTTTAATCTATCTTTGATATTGATAAAACTTGATACCTAAGCCTATTGAACAATCACTCCGTTAACACCAATCGCATTATTATTGTTTACCCAGTTGTTGAAACCCTAGTGTTCAATTGTTGAATCCCTAGTGTAATCTTTTTAATCCCATTGTTTACAAATATCATTGTTTTCTTTATTTTTATAATTTCAATTAAATTCTTAGTATAATAAACAACAACTTTTCAATCAAACTCTTAAATGATAAACTACAATCTTCATAATTAATTTAGCATCTTCATAAGCAACATTTTCTAATCAACTGAATAATATTCACTAACCACACGCTCCTTGGATTCGATACCCTACTTACCCTAGCTACCTAGGTTAATTAGGTTTTGCATGACCCGTAACGACCGGATCATCACATTTACTTCTTGATACGGGAGTATGTCGTGTGCGTGGGAACCACAGACAATTGCGTTTATACTATAAATATCAGTATCAGTATAAAGCACTGCACAAAAGTCTGCATGTGAGTTTATGTGGATCACAATATCAGCAGTTGCCAGATCACACATTGTCTTTAATGATAATATTTCAAAAAGATCAACGGTGTGATCAGATTTCTCAAAAACTGATATGATCCCTTTACCGGAAATCCCAAAAACATTTACAGTTTTTCATTTACATTTCTGCAGTTTATTTTCTCGTCAAAAATTACAAAACTCAAAAATATTTTAGGTGTGTTTTAGCATAAACTTTAGAAAATCCAAAAAGATTTTTCATTTCCATCTTATTTTTGATAACTGATGGTGGTTGATGTCGATTTTCTAAACCTTGATACACCATTTGAGCTTTGTAACTTTTTAAATGTGAAAACATGATTGTTGGATGCTTAAAAGTTGGAAAATAATTGGACCGGGACTCGTTTTTGAGATTTGAAAAATTTTCAAAAATCCCATTTCTCATTCGCCCATTCGGTTGGTCGAATGTGGGATTTTACATGTTCCTTCGTATGTTCTATATGGGCGAAGGAGAGTGTTCATGACCATTTATCTCATTCGAACCCTTTTGGCTCATTCGAACCTTTCACTAGGGTCGAAGGAGACAAAAGTTTCTCCTTCGTACGTATAGAATGGGCGAAGAAGTATGCCTATATATACCCATCTGTCTCATTCGAACCCCATTCAAAATTTTTCAGATTTTTTCATCTTAACCTCACCTTGTTGCTTGATTCTTTTGAACCTAACCATTGTGCTCGTCCCTTCATACTGATCATTTTGCACCATCTTATACAGGTTATCATCACGGATTGAAGGATTAATTCCCTGTTTACTGTTTCGAGCCCTAGTTAACTAAAACTGCTTATAATCCATTACATTGTGACAATTGATGATTAGGTTTCATTACATATGTGTTTTAGGGGGAGAATAACCAAAAACCATGGATTTAAAACTAACAGTATGATCAATTGATTACCTGTTATGGTTCGAACCCTAGTTTCAATTGAAAACACATATATAATGAATAATTGTTGAATCTGCTAGTTTAAAATAGTCAATCGACATTAATAGGATCTGTTTCAATCAAAAGAACATGATCAGAAACACTTAAAATCAAAATTGAAAATTCAAATTTAGAACAGTCACCTTCGACCATTACGAATGGGCGAAGGAGATGAACAAACGGTCGAATGAAGAATGGTTGGGCGAATGAAATCTTTTATCAAAAACTATACATTCGTACCATCTAATTTTCTCATTCGTACCCCCGTTTGGGCGAATGAGAAGGCTGATTACAAAAATTTTCAAGTTTGAAATTTTGTCGATTTTTAACATGTGTTTTTGTTTGTTTTGCAGATTTTACGATGTCCGAGCAAGAGAAGACGACGGAACAAGCTGGATCATCATCACAGCCTGCCAAGCTTTTAGACTTCGAAAATGCGCATAACTGCTGTGCGTATCTCGGAGAGGTTAAGAAGCATACGGAGTTTGTCGGAATCATAGAGTTCTTGAAGAGATGCAGGGTGATAGATGCTATTGCTACACCGACGATTATCTACAGGGATATGATGCAAGAATTCTGGTCGGAAGCGAAGCTTGATTTTTGGAAATGCGAGTCATGCTTGACGAGCAAGATCCAAGGGCAGAGAGTGATTGTTTGTGAAGAGGATCTGAGAGAAGCGTTGAACTTAGATGATGAGCCGACAGATCCTAAGGAGTTCAGTTTTATGGATCAGCGAAAGTGCTTTCTCAGAATGAAATACAATGGACCAATCACTGACGGTTCATTACATAAGGGAAAACTGTGCCCCCAATTCAAATATCTGGCACACGTTTTGATTCATGTTTTCGGATCTGCAGCTGGAGGATATGATTTGATGCGAAAGAGTATCAGTTCTATGAAGGTTGCCTTAGTGTTGAATAAACCGTTCAATGTTTCAGGCATGCTGATGACTCATTTACTAGAGCCTGTGAACGGCACGAGGAATCTTAAGTTTCTACTTTATCCTCGTTTCCTCCAGATGGTATTTGACAACAAGTATAAGGAGCTGAAAAGAGATCCTAAGCACATAGTTGTTCAGGAACACATGTCGCTTAATACACTTGCTAGGATGAAGGCGTATAAGGGATTGTCAGTTGATGAACGTCCTCCAGTAAGGCGTTTATTTGGACACCTAGCACGAGTTGATTATACAGATCCGGGTGAGGGGCTTGTGAGACATGCAAACAGTGATTCTGATCCTGATAACCCATTACATCTTGTTGATCCTGATGCTAAACGCAAAAGACAGGTTGTGAATGTCGGCGCAAAGAGTGGTAAGACAAAGAAGAAAGAGATAAGGTTAGAAGTTACAACTGAACCCGAAAAGAAGAAAAGCACGCCAAGAAGAAACAAGACGATGGCGAAAAAGGGTTTACATATTGTGGACGAAGCGTCTGTCGATTCTGAAGAGACGCTAGAAGATGAACAATGGGATTCTGATGCTGAGACGTTAAAGACCACCTCGCCCAAGGCCACTGAGGCTGGTGTGTCTACTAGACATAATGTTGAAGATCAAGGGAACAAGAGTCCTATTCCTGTTGATGAAGATGAGTTGATTATGAACGTAGATGAAAAGTTTACTGGTTCTCTTGTGCAAGCTGCTAAGAAGAAGAAGAAACAGGATAAACCGAGTATCAAGAGAAAGAAAGAGATTGAATCATTGATAGCTGGTAAGAAACTACCACCTGCTACTAGTTCTAAGTCACCGGTTACTGCACCAGCACAGAAAAAGCAAAAGACTGCAACAACATCGAGCACACAACAGAGTGAAGATATACCTATTGATGAGGTTAACGAAGCATTGGATAACGTGCTCAAGAAGATCAGAAAAGGCAAACTGCCTGATGTTGTTGAACCACCCATGAAGAAGAAAGTTTCGGTGGATAGTGACATTATGAGTGCTGTGAATCAGAGATTGTCTGAGATGATGAATATAATCAACAAACAACAAACTGAGATCGAGCAATTAAAGTCAAATGATAAAAAGATGTTGGAGGTCGTAGTCACATCAGCCGATGATAATGAAGTTTTGAAGAAAACGATTAAGAGGTTGAAGAGAGAAAATAAGAAGTTGCTGAAACATGAGCAACGAAACACCAGGAGAATCATTGTCTTGAAGGAGGAGAATAAACAGTTGAAAAAGAGTAACAAGCATATGGATGATTTGATCAAGAACTTGTACTCTCAAGCTCCTCAACTTCAAGCTGGTGAAGTAGATAAGGAAAGAGAAGAAGAACAGGTCGATTTCGAACCATCTGATGAAGAAGAAGATGAAGAACTTGATGAAGATGTAGGAAATGATACGAAGAAGAAGAAGAAAGATGATAAGGATGATGGAGGTTCAGATGATGGTTCGAGTGATGGAAACGGCTCTTCTTTCGATAGTAGTAGTGATGATGATGATGATGATGATGATGATAACGCTGACAAGTTTACATATGAGAAGCGTGACTCAAGTAAGGGTGGAGAGTCGAGTTCTAAGACTCCTGGAGAGAATGTGGATGAAGATATATTCTGGAACGAGAAACTGCAGTCGTTATCTGAAGACGACAAGAACATGTATCGCCAGATGCTCACTGATCGAGTCTGGACGATCGACATGACTAGTAGATTTCCAGAGATATTTGAGTCAAGCAATAAACTATTTGAGTTGGAGTTTGATGACCCTGATCTTGAAGATGGGGAAGTTTCTGCGGCGATTTCAAAAGAGATACTTGAGGGTTTAGCTAAGCAGGTAGGAAAGACTTTGGAAGAATTACTTGCTGACAATTTCATTCCAAAGATACCTGAGAAGGAAGCCGGGAATCATTCTGATGACCGTGATGTTCCTGCGTTTGAGGATGTTGAAATGAAAGACATAACGAGTGAGGAGTATCCACAATACTTCAAGACTAATCAAGATTGTGGATTTCCTGGATTCTCAGATGAATTGCTAAACCATGCCGAGAAACTGGCGAAAGAGAAGAGCAGTCAAAGAGTTTGAAAGAATTCTTGAAAAAATTGAAAGAGAAAGAAAACAATTGTCCGAAAGCTGAAATTCAAGGAAGCTTTTACAAACTTCATAGTGGTATTTTCAAAGGTCGTGCTTTGGCCTGGAAGTTTGTTAAAGAATTGAGATGTATTGCAGTGAAGTGGGAGAAGGGGATCTTATACTTTGATAAATTTCATCATTTGAAGACTCTTCCCTATTGGGCAATCCGTGATATTTATCGTCACCGTTTAACGGGAGCATCAAATAGTCAGATTACCTACTTTGCTGAGAAAATGACGAGAGAAAGCCGAACCAAGTGGGACTTGTTTAAACCACAATATCCTAAACGAATTGTTCACAAGAAGGATATTGATCAGATTACAGGTATGCCCAAGGTGACGTTAAAGTACAAACCACCGCGAGTGTTGAAAAAGATTCCTTTGTTGCCAATCCCACAACACTTCGCCAAAGATTTCATCTGGTGGTATTACGATTGGAAAATAGCAGAGGCCGTGATTGTATTGAAAGACGGAGAGAAGAACTACAAGAAAGTACACATTTTTGATCCCATGTGGTTAATAAACTGTTCACATGGGGATATAATCATGTTGTTTTACAATCCGATCTATTCTGATGCGAAGGATGCTGAGCAAGCAGGAAAGTACCAACGTGTGGTATTTATGTGCTTTGCATATGACATTAATGCTGGGTGTGACTATGGCGAGAAGCTCGGAAAGTTTGTTGAAAAGCAAAAGGTGCCTGAACTGAAAAAGAAGAAGCAAAAGCAATTTCAGGAACCGGAGTTGACGAAAGAACAGAAGATTCAACGACATATCAGACTGATGAATATTAGGATGGACGAACAGCGTAGACAGCAATCCAAGCAATAGTCGAGGGGGAGTTTGTAGATGCAATTGTGCGACTAGTGCTTCGGATTGAACAACAAACTTATTTTGGTAAATGTCGTTGGTGCGAAGGAGAGATTCAGAAGGTGCGAATGAAGATTAGAAGGTGCGAAGGAAGATCTTCTGGTCGAATGTGTATATTGTTTATTGTGTAACTTGGTTCGACCAATCAGTTTGGGCGAACCTGCACATTCGCACAATCAATTTGGGCGAATGTGCAGTCTATAAATAGACAAGTTTGATTTTTGAATGTAACTTTTGGTCATTATTATTCCCTCCACTTTCTGATATTCTCTCTAGTGTTTTGTTCAACTCTTTTCACGTTCTCACCTTGTTTGTAATCATATTTCAACGTGTAATCGAGTTGTTAATTAATGAAAAGCTTTTGAAAATGATGATCTATGTGTTTTAATCTGATTGACTATTATTTTGTGATAGTTTTAGGGATTCCGCACCTAAAACTAACTTGTTTGATCATTCTTTGTTGTTATACGATCCTTTCACGCACATACAAAGGTCCATGAGAAGAATTACCCCACTCATGATTTGGAACTGGGAGCGGTGGTTTTCGCTCTCAAAATCTGGAGACACTACCTCTATGGAACGAAGTGCACAATTTTCACTGATCACAAGAGCCTTCAGCATATATTTGATCAGAAGGTGCTGAATATACGACAACATCGCTGGGTTGAACTTTTGAATGATTATGACTGTGCCATTAAGTATCATCTAGGGAAGGCTAACGTAGTAGCTGATGCCCTCAGTCGAAAGGAAACAAAACCCAGAAGGGTGCGAGCCTTACAACTCACCATCCATTCTCATCTTCCAGATAAGATACGTGAAGCCCAGGGTGAAGCCTTGAAGGAAGAAAACATCGGGCTTGAGACCTTACATGGTGCTGATAAGCACTTGGAACTAAAAACGGATGGTCTACAGTACTTCATGGATCGAGTCTGGATACCACGATTTGGGGATCTTAGACAACTGGTGCTTGATGAAGCACATACCTCTCGCTATTCGGTGCATCCTGGTTCGGACAAGATGTACCAAGATCTTAAGACTCTTTACTGGTGGCCAAACATGAAAGCTGAGATAGCCACTTATGTTAGTAAGTGCTTGACTTGTGCGAAGGTTAAGATTGAATATCAAAAACCTTCAGGCCTACTCCAACAACCAGAAATTCCAATGTGGAAATGGGATGGGATTTCCATGGATTTTATTACAAAGCTTCCTAGAACGCCAACGGGCCATAACATGATTTGGGTTATCGTGGACCGTTTAACCAAATCGGCCCACTTCCTGGCAATAAAGGAAACGGATTCATTGGAGAAACTGGCAAACCTTTACATCAAGGAGATAGTCTCTAGGCATGGGGTGCCTACTTCCATTATATCTGATCGCGATGGGTGATTCACTTCTCGTTTCTGGACTACTCTCCAAGATGCCTTAGGAACTCGTCTTGATATGAGCACAGCCTATCACCCGCAGACGGATGGACAGAGCGAACGTACCATCCAAACATTAGAGGATCTGCTACGAGCGTGTGTGATGGACTTTGGCAATAATTGGGATAAGCACTTGCCCTTGATCGAATTCTCTTACAACAACAGTTACCACACTTCGATACAGTGTGCGCCTTTTGAGGCACTTTACGGGCGCAAGTGTAGGTCTCCCATCTGTTGGACTGAGGTTGGGGATAGCCAACTAACAGGTCCCGAACTCGTGCACGAAACTTCTGAGAAGATAGTGCAAATTAGAAACCGGATGGCTGCTGGTCGGGATCGACAGAAAAGTTATGCTGATAAACGTAGAAAACCCTTGGAGTTCCAGGTTGGGGACAAGGTTTTGTTAAAGGTGTCACCTTGGAAAGGAGTGATACGCTTTGGGAAACGTGGAAAGTTGAACCCACGATACGTTGGACCTTTCGAGATTGTTAAAAGGACTGGTCCGGTAGCTTATCAGTTAAATCTACCAGATGAACTCAGTGGAGTGCACAATGTATTCCACGTCTCGAACTTAAAGAAATGCTTATCAGATACGACACTGGTAGTGCCACTGGAGGAGATCCAGGTGGACGATCAGCTACGGTTCGTGGAAGAACCAGTGGAGATTCTTGAGCAGGGCGTCAAGAAACTCAGACAAAGCACTATACCTATTGTTAAGGTACGGTGGAATTCCCGTCTAGGACCGGAATACACGTGGGAGTGCAGAGATCAGATGCGGCTCAAATACCCACACCTCTTTACTGAACCTGAACCTGTACATAGATCAAATGCCGAACATAAATATAACCTCACGAATTTTCCCATTTATTTTGCATTAAAGTATTTCCGATCCATGATATAAAGTCTAATTTATTTCTAAGTATTCTTATCTTTATCCATGCACTCTATTTTTCTAAGTTTCTTTTATCATTGTACTAAAAAAAATCTTCAATCATGACATATGTCCTATCCTAATTCTATTTATAAAATCGTCATTTTATAAGACGGTGTGTTTTATTTCAAACTAATGATTTTTTTTATTTTATTTTATTTATTTCTTAAATAGTCAAAGTCATAGTCAAAGTCCTAGTCAAAGTCTTAGTCAAACAGTCAAAGTCCTAGTCAAATAGTCAATTCATCATAAAACCTTACTTTATGGTGTTGACCAATTTTAATGGCTAATTGAATCCAAAACTAGTATAAAAACCCACCTATGAACCATTACACTTGCCACCTCTAAATCGATTGTTTCAATCCGATTAAACTTTCCCTCATACCTTTCTTCTATAGTCTATTACTTCTACAATTGAAGCTTTGATTATAAGCTCTTGTAATTGGCATCTTTGGGGCTACACATATTCTATTTCTCGAGACTTAATACTTTGCTAAGGTGAGTTTACGTAACCATGTTTATGCAATTCTTTATACTTGCAACATTATACTTAAGCAATTCTACATACATGTCTAGTTGTAAACTTTAATGCCTCATGAATTAGACAACAACAACAGTTTCAACGAGTTTCAACATTACATAATCATTAGCTATGGCCAAGCCGGCGATACTCAATAATAGATCTATTGGATTGACAATCCCACCCGGATACGTGTACCTCCTACATAGGTAGCGTGGGTGATTGTTATCGTTCCAACATATTATTAAGGTGAACCGTGGATGACGGGATGGACCTAAACTAGTCGGAGGTTTGATTATGTCGATTCAACATATTATGTTTATTCATGTAGACTTAAACTTACGATAGACATATGAATTGCTAAACTTTTATACTTAAACTATTTGCTTGACATGGCTTATGTATTCTCACCAACTTCTAGTTGACCCCCCCCCCCCATTTTCCCAAACTCAACAGGAAATACTGATGCTTGAAGTCTAGAGCTAGCATGAGGAGATATTTAAAGTTTTAAGCTTTGTTTGATTATTTGATGTAGACTTTAATGTAATTAAATTTTGTAATGAAATAAAGGATTATTTAAACATATGTATTACCATGAGCTACTGAACAATCATTCATTCGTGACGCCTCGATGTTTCCGCCATCGGTTGGGGTGTTACAGATTGGTATCAGAGCCATGGTTATAGGGAATTAGGTTATTAGAAAAATATTCTAGTCTATAACCATAGGATTTTAACTAGTACTTGCTCCTTTTACTTGCAACCTTACTTGTTTCTATTCTCTATCTCCATCCTACTTCTTATCCTTACTTTAGTCCCTACAAGAAGATTGTTCTCCATCACAAGATCTACTCTTAGACTAATAGGACAAATCCTCAGGTTTAGCCTGAACCACCTTGAAGATCTCGTCGAAGTTCTAGATTTTAATAACGAACACGTGCAATCTGTAAGGGTGAACGCCTGTATTCTGAGTTTTCTGTCTAGGACTGGCATTGCGCATAAATCCCAATCAGACGAGGGACCCGGATGCCTACCTGGGAATTCTCGGGATGAGTGTTCACTTATAGGCTAAAGCATGTCTTCACTATGTTATTAGAATCTAGAAGTTTTGATAAGTCAACGTTTTCGTTTATTTGTTTTAATTAATGAATAAATGATTACACTCACTTTCCTTAAACTAAGCTCTAAAATCTCAAAATTTTACAGCTTAAATCAATCTCATTTCATAACCATCTATGGATTTCACAATCACACTTCACCTTACCATCTTAGCCACTTTTTAAATATTCAACACCCTACCCAAATCATATTATTTCATTTCTCCACATGTTACTTATTTTTTTTTAAAAAAAAACTATAACTTCATACCTTAGCACAAACTAAAGATTTCTAAATCTTGTTGTATTTTCATTACCTAGTAACTTTACAAAGTACATATTTTTGTCAAAAGATGTCCTCGAACTTAAATTCAATTGTTTATTTATTGACGTAACAAACAATTTTCTATATAATGCTTTAAACTATTAAAAATCACTTAATAGAACCTTGATCTTCAAAACCTAATGCCATGTTTGAAATCTCTAACTAACGGGAATATTTTAATCAAAGCCCACTTAGCTTGTACTATTTAACAACTTTTGCTTTATGTATAAAACCAATTTTGAAAATAAGATTTTTTTTATCCATAGGAATAACATCTAGTCTCTAAATTCTCCATCGACACTCATTCATTTTCAACTTGTTCAAATTTTTACAATATTTGGCATGTACCACAATCATGTTTTCTTATACACTTGATTATAACCTTTGATCCAAACCCCAAAATTTACACTGCTACATAATCTCCTTACTATAAAATAAACTCTTTATCAACTATCTTCACATTCACTATCTCTCACAACCTTGATTCTGCTTCAAGATTTTTCATCATCCTCTCAAGAACTAAATTCATATCTTTCACCTTCTCACACATGAGCTAGTTACCCATGATAACCAAACTATTGAAACTTGATTGTGTGTTGCATCAAACATAATCCTTAGTTATACATAAGGATTTGACTATCTACCATATTTGAACATTTGAAACTAGAATTCATGAAATATAAACTATTTACTATAGACACACCTAGAGTCATTAACCTTGTCTAGGGCAACTCTATTACAACTCACATGCTATACTTGATACTTGATTGCTTACATGTACATATTATCGATTTGCAATTTATGTGTGTGTGTAAATTGGTACACTTAATCAAACAACTGATAGAGGATGAAGTACTTGCTCAACAGTTAGTAGAGTACCAAATAACCTACTCAACGATTGGTAGAGGTCATCATGTCTGCTCAACAGTCGGTAGAGGCCCTACAACCTGCTCAACGACTGGTAGAGGCTATCGTACCTGCTCAACAATCGGTAGAGGTTCTTACTCACTGACTGGTAGAAGTCTTTTTCCTGCTCAACAGTTGGACTTATTTTTGGATACATTGTATACAATTCAATCACAAGGTTATTTTGCATTACTTACATGTGTGTTTAGAGTCATAGAAGGACACAAAACCCTAATGTAAGGTAAATTGGTGATTGCGGTCCGGAACGTAATCATGAATTTACAGGTACGTTAAGGTGGTGTGAAATTCTATCAAGGTTTTCGGTAGAAAAACTAATTATAAACTCTAGTTACCTGGTAGTTCATTTAGCCTATCTATAGTCCATCAACTCATGCATTTCTTTTAGGATTTCTAAAACTTAAGATTCTTATTCACCTTGCGATTCCTAGACACACCTAATCCTACCCTTTAAACTCACAGATAACAAACCTCTTATCCAAATTATTCGAAAACAGATTATTCTATAAATTCATGTCGTGCCTTAACCCAAAATTTTCAAAACCACGGCTGCCTTAATTTCTACCCAACCATCCTCAAACCTGTGTTTTTATAACTTTGGGACGAAGTTTCTAAAAGTAGGGGAGACTATAACCTCACGAATTTTCCCATTTATTTTGCATTAAAGTATTTCCCGATCCATGATATAAAGTCTAATTTATTTCTAAGTATTGTTATCTTTATCCATGCACTCTATTTTTCTAAGTTTCTTTTATCATTGTACTAAAAAAAATCTTCAATCATGACATATGTCCTATCCTAATTCTATTTATAAAATCGTCATTTTATAAGACGGTGTTTTTTATTTCAAACTAATGATTTTTTTTTATTTTATCTATTTCTTAAATAGTCAAAGTCATAGTCAAAGTCCTAGTCAAATAGTCAATTCATCATAAAACCTTACTTTATGGTGTTGACCAATTTTAATGGCTAATTGAATCCAAAACTAGTATAAAAACCCACCTATGAACCATTACACTTGCCACCTCTAAATCGATTGTTTCAATCCGATTAAACTTTCCCTCATACCTTTCTTCTATAGTCTATTACTTCTACAATTGAAGCTTTGATTATAAGCTCTTGTAATTGGCATCTTTGGGGCTACACATATTCTATTTCTCGAGACTTAATACTTTGCTAAGGTGAGTTTACGTAACCATGTTTATGCAATTCTTTATACTTGCAACATTATACTTAAGCAATTCTACATACATGTCTAGTTGTAAACTTTAATGCCTCATGAATTAGACAACAACAACAGTTTCAACGAGTTTCAACGAGTTTCAACATTACATAATCATTAGCTATGGCCAAGCCGGCGATACTCAATAATAGATCTATTGGATTGACAATCCCACCCGGATACGTGTACCTCCTACATAGGTAGCGTGGGTGATTGTTATCGTTCCAACATATTATTAAGGTGAACCGTGGATGACGGGATGGACCTAAACTAGTCGGAGGTTTGATTATGTCGATTCAACATATTATGTTTATTCATGTAGACTTAAACTTACGATAGACATATGAATTGCTAAACTTTTATACTTAAACTATTTGCTTGACATGGCTTATGTATTCTCACCAACTTCTAGTTGACCCCCCCCCATTTTCCCAAACTCAACAGGAAATACTGATGCTTGAAGTCTAGAGCTAGCATGAGGAGATATTTAAAGTTTTAAGCTTTGTTTGATTATTTGATGTAGACTTTAATGTAATTAAATTTTGTAATGAAATAAAGGATTATTTAAACATATGTATTACCATGAGCTACTGAACAATCATTCATTCGTGACGCCTCGATGTTTTCGCCATCGGTTGGGGTGTTACAATAAAGCAGCTCGCTCAAAGTGAATTTCGGGGCGAAATTCCTTTCAACTTGGGGATGATGTGACATCCGGGAACCAAGCGTACACTTTTCTAGCTGGCTTTACTGTTTACTTGCTGAATTTCGGGACGAAATTCTTTTCAACTTAGGGATGATGTGATACCCCGCAAATTCAGGTTCTCACTTTAACTATACTCTAGTTACGTTCCTTGCATTATACTTAACTAGGGTTAACTAGATAGGACACACGTGCATTGTTGTGAGTTACTATCGGGTACATGATTAGTGAACCTCGGACGTTGGTGAATAACGAACTTATGTGTCTCTGTGATAATTGATGAACTTATGTGAAAACCATACGTGATTGTGAGAACCTAAACCGAATACGTTAATAAAAATCACTAAAAGTGGAGCATGAGGTTGATTAGGGTCTTAACGCATGGGGTTGCACTTGTTACGGTCTGAAATAACGAAAACGTCGAAGGATAATGTAACACCCCGCCCCTCTCATCACCAATATTGTCCACTTTGCCCATCCAGAGCTCACGGATTTGTTTTTGGTTGCCCAAGTGGAGACTTCCCAGGAGGTCACCCATCCTGAAATTTCTCCCACCTGAGCACGCTTAACTGTGGAGTTCTCCTCTCATCCACTAACATTAAGCCCCAAAACGCGTTGGTGATTTAAGAGGCAAGACATTACTTATGAACCAAGGATCTCTCCTGGCCACGGCCGATGTGGGATTTTCCTGGGGTGTCACATTCACCCCCTGTTAGAGTCTCATCGTCCCTGATGAGGTGTGTTCCTAGGGTGTCACATTCACCCCCTGTTAGAGTCTCATCGTCCCTGATGAGGTGTGCACCCACCATCCCGAACGGCACAGGAGTGGCTCTGATACCATCTGTAACACCCCGCCCCTCTCATCACCAATATTGTCCACTTTGCCCATCCAGAGCTCACGGATTTGTTTTTGGTTGCCCAAGTGGAGACTTCCCAAGAGGTCACCCATCCTGAAATTTCTCCCACCTGAGCACGCTTAACTGTGGAGTTCTCCTCTCATCCACTAACATTAAGCCCCAAAACGCGTTGGTGATTTAAGAGGCAAGACATTACTTATGAACCAAGGATCTCTCCTGGCCACGGCCGATGTGGGATTTTCCTGGGGTGTCACATTCACCCCCTGTTAGAGTCTCATCGTCCCTGATGAGGTGTGTTCCTAGGGTGTCACAGATAACGCGTCGGGTGACGAAACGGGACAATCACGCGGGCCTCGGGCCTGTGAGCGGCCGCTCACAGGGCCCGAGCGGCCGCTCGAAGGTGACTGACGGGTCTAAACCGCCTTAAACTCCTATTTAAGCATCCTTAACCCCCATGCAACCCCTAAACTCAACCCTAATTGCCCCCTTACTGCCCCACACGAAATATTAACCCTAAAGCTCCTGCTAAGGCTCAAGATCATCAATTGGGAAGCTCCAAAGGCGCACGGTTGATCGAATCGAAGAGCCAAGGGTATAATCTTTGATTCCTTACACTTTTATCTTGTGTTTTTGTTATAAAAATCATGTAACAAAGTTTGTCCAGGTCTGAAAGTTTTTAATAATCATTAAAACATGAAGTTTTTAAAGATTAAACGGATCAAACATAATAATAAACGATTAGTAACATCATAGGATACTTGTTGCGCAAGTTATTGATGTTTTGGTCTTTAAAGTTGTGATCTTTGCATGTTTAGTAGTAGAATCTGATCATAATAAGTATTAGGGATGTTTGGTAATGATGATTGATGTTTGTAAATTGTTTTTATGCACACGGTAGTCGATTAAAGTATGATTTAGGCGAAACTAAAATCTGGACAGAATGATTAGACGAACTTGTAGGGGCTGTAACACGACCTTAACATAACGATTTTGGTATTTTCTTTGCATGATTGAGTCACAATTGGTCTTAGCTTTTCATAATGTGTAAAATCAAGTATTTTGGACGTCGGTTGAGTCGTTATTGGAGTTTTCATTGAAAATAGGTCAGGTCAGAATTTCGGGTATCAAACTGAGTCAACTTTGAAACATCATAACTCAAGTTTTATTAAGAGTTGGGTTGTGAAATTTTTACAGAAGGTTAATATTGGAGTAATATGAGTTTTCCAAGTGGATTCATCCCGTTTGGATGAATACACAATTTTTGGGAAATTATCTACCAAACTGACCTGTTAGGAAGGTTTTCTGAACATAGCTGAATTAGACGAATTTTAATTATTTTTGTGTTTGGATTTAAGACAAAAAAAAATAGGTATTGTTGAGTGAATCCCAAAGAAAATTCAGTAAAAATTTGGGAGGTTAACTCACTGATTTACTATTTTAAATAAATTCGTTTTGATGGCGCACAATCTGTCCTGAAAACACAGATTGTGTATTATGTGCTTATGTGATTAATTGAGGTCTTAAGTGGAATGGAATTGACATGTAACTGAAGCACACTTGTTTGAGACACATACGGAATGTAGAAACTAATTGTAACCAATACATTCACCAACGAGTCCGTAGGGTTTACTATTGCATGTAGAATCACTAGGCGTCACATACACACTTTTGAACGTTTAAAACGCCTTGGACAAACGAGTTATATGGTGTAATGATATTACGCCTATACTCACTTAGTGACACTATTATTAGGGTGTCGGTAGCATACTTTACTTGCGGTTCGGATTAGAGACAACTTTGGTAAACATTTTCTAGTCCATTTGGGACTACTCAGGTATGGACTCCTTGTGTGGGTCGGTTTTACGATTCCTTGTGTGGATCGGGTTTTCGGTCAGTTTAAAACTTATTGGTCCTTTGTAATCTAAACACTCTATCATTGAAAGTCCTTGCATATTATTGGGTTAATTGCTGGAGGCGAACGGGGTATTAGTTGATAGCGCTATTAGGTTGATGCAGCAACCTCATGTCTGAGGTGCTTGAGGCACGGGCATGAACTTCTGACCACAATTTCCGACTGGTGTTGATAGACGCCAGTCATTGAGGCAAATAACTATTTTCCTGAAGGTGTCCCAATAATCTTGTTTAGTTACATTGAGTGGGCTAGCTACCCCTGACACACTTAAACTGACAACTCTTTAACTTTTTGGTCTGGAGGACCTACGTTATTACTTTACTTACGTGGTTTTTGGAAATCAGCGCATTTGCATATTAAATTACTTTACTTTGTGAACTCACCAGCTTTATGTTGACACACGATAGCATGCTTTTGCAGGTAACTAGGAACGGAGCACAGTTAGGTCATGCATCATTTCATGGGTCTCAAACATTAAACTATTTTGCGCATTTACTATTCTTTTGGTTTTGGGCGCGGTGTTTTGCGCAGACTTTATTTGCTATTTTTCATTCGCTTCCGCTATACTATTATTGGTTTGGTTAAAACTTTAAAACTTGGTTTTTACAATAACGAACTAAATGGTTGGGCATTTAGAGTCGTTCATGTGACTTATGGCTATGGGATCCTGGTTTGTCATGCGCCTCGCGGTATAAACCCCGCAGTGGAAATTTGAGGGTGTGACACACTTTATAACACATCCACAATCAGCCTCCCACCTTGGTTGTTTCCCCCCAATCTAACCCTCTGTTCAGGGGATTAAAACGATGGGTATGCTGTTGCGGTCTCACCTAATTCGATATTAGCTCATCAAATGACAAGCTCTAGAAGATCCCCTCGTTGTGAAACAGTGACAGATGAAGAGTTAGCGCGAATCCGAGCGCAAAAAATTGCATAAATGCTAATTTGATGAGGGAAGCAGGTCTACCCCCGTGTGGCTACAAGAGTGCAAACCCTATAGCTGCAGGAGTAAAAATAAAGGGCCTACGTAGTTGTAACAGATCTAAACTGGTAGTGAGGTATGGTCTCTTGCTTTCTGACCTTTGTATTAAGGGTTTCGTGTAAGAAACCAAACGTATTTCGACTAAAACAAAACAGGGTATGCCCAAGTGGTCAGATGTAATTGCTTCACAAACTGAGTCGTTCGTTGAGACGGTCGAATTGGAGGATGATATAGGCCAGATATAGAACCATGATGTGGGTTGTGTGGGAGGGCAGGTTGAGATTCAAGATACGCGTGATGCTGTTATGGAGGAGGACGTGCAGAATAATGAGCAGCAGATTAGAAGTCAGGATGTTCCTATGCACGGGAATGGGGTTTTATAGCAAAAGTGACATGAATTGACAGTTTTAGCCCCGGGTTTAATGAAGTTAGCTGAATCTTTTAACCCAGATAGTGATAATGGGCACAATATGCAAGAAATAAAGAGATTTTGGACATAAAATGCAAAAAAAAATAAAATAAAGGACACGTTTAATAATATTGTCACCCACCCACCATCACCGCCATCTACCTCCACCCATCGCTACCGTTGCCACCACCTACCACCGTCGTCGCAACCCAACACCACGCTACCGCCACACACCACCACTTACCATCACCGCTACCACCCACCACCGCCACTACTCACCATCGTCACCTACCCACCATCACAGCCATCCACCTCCACTTTCTACCGTCGCCACCACCGCCACATATCACCACCCACCATCACCGCCACTGACCACCACCCACCACAACCACTGACCACCGATTTTATTCCTTTGTCTTTTCCTGCTATCTAACAACACAAAGTAATATTTTGTTTCATTCTCACATGACAATCAAACAAGACATAAAATGATAATGATCTATTTTATTACCTCATCTTTTTCATTCCCTCATCCATTCAATTACCTCGTACAACAAACCTTGGTATAACTTAGCATAGAGAGCCGAGAGGCACGTTTAGCCAAACATGCCCATGGTTTGGTCACAACTCATAGTCAAAATAAATCGTAAACTATAACATTCTTTAGGATAACTGTTATCATCTTCTTCTTCATCCACCCCTACCTGTAAATTATTAATCATCTACAGATGATGAAAATGGCGACTCTCGCCGGAATCACTACCAGCACCCGACTAACACTCCCTGAACTCTTCCCACAAACACGATTCCTTCGTCCCTCATTAAAACCCCACAAACCCACCAACACTTTCATCATCTCCTTTCTCCCCAACCGTTCGTTCTCAATCTCCGCATCAATTTCAAATAATAATAATAATAATAATATTAACGCCGTCAATGACCGTCAAGTCCGCGTTCGCTTTGCCCCGTCTCCCACTGGTAACCTCCACGTCGGTGGTGCCAGAACTGCCCTTTTTAATTATCTTTATGCTAGGTTAGATTATTAATTTCATTTCTTATTTATCTTATATGATTATATGTTAATGTTGCCCACCTAAACACCGTAAAGTATGAGACTTGACTCACATCGGTTTTATTGGCCACGGCTCTCGCCCTATTATTGTTGCTGTTGTTATGATTGAAAGTATAAACTAAATAAAAGTTCATGGGGAAATTACATCGAAACAAAAGGCAAACTTGCAACAAGTTGTGCCGCTCGATAGCCCTTTTTTGGGTTATAACATAACTATGCATGATTCGTTGGACACGGCTAAGTAATTCACTGGCTCAAGGAAAGCAAAAGTGTCAAAAGCAAATGGTATAAACACGTGTTGGTTGTCAAGACACGCTTTTCTCGTGTTTGGTCACTTTGCACGAATCAGCATCAAAAGCAGCATCTGCATGGCCCACCGTGAAAGCACTACTCCCCTATGTTGTCAAAAGCCCTCGGGCGCAGCGAGGCGCACCTATAGCGCCTGGTGGTGGCTTAGGCGCAAATTTGGGCTTTTTTTGTGAAAAAATGGTGCCTAGGCGCGCGCTTGGAACCAGGCGCAGGCGATAAAAAAACGAGAGCTTAGACTCATCAGGCTGATTTTCCAGCCAAATTCAGGCTAAAAGTTGCCTAAACCTCTAAAACATCCTAAATGAGCTATGAACAAGTCCTAAATAACCAAAAAAAACATCCTAAAGTAGCCCTAAACTAGCCTAAAACATCTACTATGCGCCTAATTATAAAAAGCCCTCGTTTTTTATTCGCCTTGCGCCTAGGCTCCGGGCTCGGCTTATGCGCCTAGGCGCTTTGACAACCTCCCGTTAGATCCACACATGCGTGTTTCCCTCCTATTTATCCAAATACCCTATTATTGTTATTGTTGTTGTTATTATTATTATTATTATGAGAACTGAGTACTTATGTAAGGTTTGATTGTAATAGATCTAAAGGGGGGAAGTTTGTGTTAAGGATAGAGGATACTGATTTGGAGAGATCGACTAAGGAATCGGAGGAAGCAGTGTTAAGGGATCTTTCTTGGTTAGGGCTTGATTGGGATGAAGGTTGGAGGTTTTTTCTTTTTCTTTTTTTGTTTTTGGTGTTAAAAAGGTAGTGAATTTGGATTGAAGTTTTGATTGTGTAGGGCCTGGAGTTGGTGGTGATTATGGTCCATATAGGCAGTCGGAGAGGAATGATTTGTATAAACAGTATGCGGAGAAGCTTTTGCAGTCTGGGCAAGTTTATAGATGCTTTTGCTCGAATGAGGTATGTGTTGTTGAACTTGAGACTGAATAACTGATGGGTGCGTTGTTAGTGGAATAAAGTTGCCACCTTTGGAAACGATAAAGTTATGTTTTGTATTTTAATTTGAATTTGGTAGCTTGATGAACTGTAGTAATGTATAGTTGACAAGTGATGAATGACAAGTGATCTGTAAACATCAATATTGTATAATAGTCTTGTGGCCAAGATGGTAGTTGATCCTAATTTGGAGGTGGTGGTAACCTGGCCAGCTTGTGGAAGTATCCAATATACTAATCATTTGTATATGCTCACTAGGATTTGTTGCGATTTAAATAGGATTAAACACCTCCATGGCATAATGGTTACTGTTAATTATGTTTTCTGAACGATCTAGTAAGAGAATACCGGACCCGTTACCCTCTTTCTTGATAATTGCGCAATAGCAGAAGCAAGAGAGTCCTACCAAATTAGAAACAGCAACATACCAGATACGCTAACCCTTATACATTGTCTAGCCGCCTTCACATAATGATATAAATCTATAATCATGTATATATAGTAGTTGTGTTCCTTCTTATTGCTTATAGTTGTGTATTAGTATTGTTTGCTTGCTTCTATGCAAGCTATAGTGATTACTTTGCTTTAACTCAAAACCAGTATCAATGCTCCCTACTTTCCAGGTGATTTATCCTCAAATTCTTTCAGTTCTTAATATGTTGATGTTCTCTCTTTTTGGCTGGTATATTAAATCCTGTGGGATCTTTTAGGAACTCGAGCAAATGAAGGAGGTTGCAAAGGAAAAACAGTTACCTCCTGTATATGCTGGAAAGTGGGCCACTGCTACTGACGAGGAAGTTCAAGAGGAGTTAGCAAAGGGAACCCCATTCACCTACAGATTCCGGGTGCCTAAGGAAGGGAGTTTGAAAATCAATGACTTGATTAGAGGAGAGGTAACTCATTTTGTGTACCAAACTTAAATCATATGCTATCAGATGTTGGTGTTATATTCTTCCCCGATCCCAATAATTTATGTCATGCTATTTCATTAAGCCAGTTTTGATAAGTTGCTGAGTTTGGCACTTGCAGAAGTATACGCCAATTGACTATTGATTTTTTTTTTTTGGTTCTATAACATCCATTAGTCATCACTAAGCCTTATATGGAAAATTTTGGTTCATGCTTGATACATCACTATTTGTGTAAAGAGTTAGAGTTTTCTTAGTTGTTATACTGCATCCCGCTTTTAGTAGTCACATAAATAATCCTTTTAGTACCTAGAGTCCTAGACTACGTCTGTGTTTGTTTAGACCTCTTCTTTGCTGTAGGAAACCAGCTACTACATGACTTTGTTGCGTTTGCCCTTTTGTGTTGATTGAAGTATTCAAAAGTTGATTTTAAAATTGCGTTTGCCTTCCAGAAATGATTTCATTCTGCCTTTGTGGGCGATACGCAGCTTACTTGTTTGAAAATATTTCCGTGCTACATATGGTTGTAGTTAGACTGTTGATATGTTTGATATTGTTATTTAGGTTAGCTGGAATCTAGACACACTTGGGGATTTTGTAGTTATGAGGAGTAATGGGCAACCAGTATATAATTTTTGTGTCACCGTTGATGATGCTACCATGGCTATTACACATGTCATAAGGTAATTTAATGACCAATAGTACAAAGTCATAGGTTTTATTGCAATATAAGCATTACTATTGTCGGATATTTTGACATTTTTATTTGTTGAACTTGGGCTCCAGGGCAGAAGAGCACTTGCCTAATACACTGAGGCAAGCATTGATATATAAGGTAGTGTTTCTACTTGGATGTTTTTTTTTTCTTTTTTGTCAACCAACTACTACTGGTGGCACGATCATTCTTCACGTTGTATGTTATTTTGTTATAGGCTTTGGGTTTCCCAATGCCTTCTTTTGCGCACGTTTCATTGATTTTGGCCCCTGATCGGAGCAAACTCTCCAAAAGGCATGGTGCAACTTCAGTAGGGCAGGTAGTTGCCACTTGCCAATCTTTATTTCAGTTGTTTTTTATGGGGTTTATAAATGCAAAAGTATTAGTTCTTAGACTACCATAATGTCGATATTTTTATTATGCATATAAAATTACTTTTTCATGGTTATAACTTTTGAGATTGACACTTGACAGTATAGGGAAATGGGCTATTTGCCTCAATCGATTGTGAATTACCTAGCATTATTGGGTTGGAGCGATGGGACTAATGATGAGTTTTTTTACACTAGAGCAAATGGGTTAGTACATATAAATGTGATGTTTAGAGTTGCCCTTCATGGACTTTTATCTATTTTTCTTGTGTTACAGTTGAAAAGTTCTCAATCGACCGCGTCAACAAAAGTGGAGCGATATTTGATGCAGTTAAATTGAGGTGACATTGTGTTCCTAGTTTTGCATGTATGAGATTGTATGTGACTGCAGCTGTAGTGTTTTAAGCCACTTTATATAACCAAAGTAAGACTAGTCGTTTGTCTACCACTAATGCCGCAAAACATATGAAGTTAGATAATTTTGGAATAGCCGAGGTCACTGTTGTAGAACTCGCTAGGCGCTAGTCGGCCGGTGGGGTACTGACTAGGGATTAATCGTGATTAATCAGGATTAATCGGATTGGATTTTTATATATATTTTTCCAAATTTATACATATATAATGCTAATTTTATACCTTATAGGTATAAATTTAGAAGTTTAGGGACCAAATATAAACTAGTGAATCTAGAAGGGGGGTTAAATATTAAAATACCTAAACTTAAATAACCCTAATCACCCCATCGTTCACCATATCCCGTTTTTCCTCCCAGTTCCTTCTTTCATCGTAAGGAACCATTAAACGCAACTAAGGTTCATGGAGTTTCGTCGATTTTGCTTCTAAAACATGGATTATCATCAAATTTTGAGGTTAGAACTTGTTTTATTTGATCGATTTGCTCCGGTTTTGACCCGTTCGAATTCATTTTTTTAACCTAATTTTGAGTTTTTTAGGCTCGACTAGGACCAATTTGGTCCGACTAATCGGTGATTAATCGTGCAATGATTAATTGAGTGATTAGCCCAAAATTAATCAGTAAAGTGAGGACTAGCGATTAATCACTGATTAATATTAATCGGGATTTTTACAACCTTGGCCGAGGTTTGAGAGAGTATTGTTGTAACTTTAGTATAGTTGTTTCTTGGTATGTGTTGGTGTAGTGTTTACATGTTGATTTATCCAAGTGCTTTTTTATTTTATTCCAAAAGGTGTCTGATATATTCTTAGCTGTTTCATTTTAAAACATTATTTAGGTGGATGAATGGACTGCATTTGAAAGCTCTTCCCACAGATGAGTTGTTAAAGTCTGTCGGTGAGCAATGGAGGAGTGCTGGCATTCTCAATGAATCAGAAGGGGTTTTCATAGAAGTAAGATTTCTCTTGTCAAATATTTTCTTAATTTCTATTTCAGTTTACAGAACTACTGAACCATCGTGCGTATGCATCTCAATGCATACTTGTAGAGCTGGAACATCTGAACCATTTACCTAAAACTGGGTTGATTTGGATTGTGTTTTATCTTCAGCGGGTTAATTTAATGGGAATGGGGTTAACAGTTACCTACAAATAAAACTGGTTGGCTGAATGAGCCAAACGAGTCGAAAGTTGTTGCAAGTGTTTTCAAATGCTAAAAACTTAAAACTTCCTACATTGTGTTATATTATGCATTTTAATGGTTCATTTACATGTTGTATACAGGAGGCTTTTAAGCTCTTGGAGGGCGGGATGGACTTGATAACAGATGCCGACAAGTTACTTTCAGACTTGCTATCTTATCCTTTCCATGCTACGCTATCAAGGTTACTTGCTGAACTTTATGTGCATTCGACTTTTAAATCCGATTTACTCTTGATTTGCATGTGGGAAGGTTTAATACCAAAAAAAAAAAACAAAAAAAAAAAAAAAACAAATAATATGACTCTTATGGTCAACCAAACCATCCGGTTGAGAGTAGAGATATGTTAATGTAGGTTAGATAAACAAAACCTATCAATGTAACAAATTATGGCATTGGCAGTTCTGAAGGTAGAGAAATCTTAGAAGGCGGTCTTCCTGCGGTTGCAGAGAGTTTGTTAGCTGCATATGACAGCGGTGAACTTTTAGGTGCGCTTGAAGAAGGAAAATCCGGGTGGCAGAAGTGGGTGAAAGCCTTCGGGAAATCATTTAAAACGCAAGGTTAGATTATAGACTAGAGATTATAATCGCAGCAATTGGTCGTGTATAGCTTATGACTAAACATAATAATTTTTGCAGGGAAAATCACTGTTCATGCCCCTGCGAGTTTTGCTGACAGGAAAACTTCATGGGCCTGACATGGGAGAGAGCATCGTTCTGATTTATAGAGCTGGGACTAGCGGCATTGTGACCCCTCAAGTCGGGTTTATGACATTGGAACAGCGGCTCGAATCATTGAAACAAGTTGACTGGGAAGCATTTAGCAAGGTGGAGCCTGCTACTGTTGCTTCTCACTAAACTATATGGTTTGTGTTTATTATTGTGGTTTACTTAGGCCATTTATTTGAGGAAAATAAGTCAGATTTTGTAGAATATAGTCATTATTTCATTTTGTTTGATAGTTCACAGTACGTTAACTGCATTGGATTCTTTGGGCATTGTATATGTTTACACAATCGCGCTGTGTGTTGGGTTGCTCTGTTTTCGGGTTTGACCCATTTGCCTCGCGCATAAACTGAACAAGGGATCTCTTTTCCCTCTCAGATATCTATCTTGTATGTCCATCTATACAAACACTAGTTAAGGTCATGTTTAGCATCTCCATAAACTTTTGACAAGTGTAAAAATTCTTTAACATGTTTGATATGTATAAAATTTCTATTTTTCTAAAAATTTATTTTGGTTATATAAAACTTGTTATGGTAGTATTTCATGTTTGTTATGGTAGTATTTTATACTTTGGATTTTTTAGTTATGTATTACTTAAATCAGTCTTAAACACCCTTTGATTATTTTATAAACTTTGACTGATAATAAGATATGTGTTCATAAACTTTATAAATTATTAAAATGTACTCAATTTTTAATCTTATTCTTAAATTGATGCATCTTGTATACCCAAGGATATGTAGGTTCATTGGTGGCTTGACAAATTGAAATTCAAGTTTGTGCTAAATTATGATATTTATTATAACAAGAAAAATTATAGCTGAAAGCTAACACTTTTCAAAATTGAGGGTAAGCCTTAGATTGAGTTTCTAAAGCAATGAACCTCAATTTGTATTTGAACTTACATGTTGTTAGGATTGAGTTAAAAAAAAAAAGTTAAAATCATATATTATGTAAGAGAATAAATAGAGTAAATACTAATTGGAAAATTGGGTGTTAAAAACTTGACTGCCTAAAATTGTGCAACCGGCCGTTAGAGTAAGTGCATGCCCAACAAGCATAGATATACGTTGGGTTTCACCTGATGTAATAACTGTTGATCCGATACAACCACATCAAACAAATAGACTTTGTGTTTAGTTAAACTTTTCAAGTGTTTTCAATCGTGTTTTGAATTATATTGTATTCTCAGTTCTCACTTATCATTGTTAATGTGTTAAAAATCTAAACTTTTAGGTATAAATTCTCAAGTCGATGAAAGCGGATGGAGTTTTGAGTCGGGAATCGAACTTAACTTTTAATTTACTTTTGTTTTTATTTTTTTATGTATAAACTTGTCAGATTTTTAAGAATTGTTTTATGTATTTAAATTAGCACCCTACTTTTGAAAATATGAACTCTAATTTTTATAATACAACTACTAATTGATGTATTTCAAAGCTTTAAACGCTTCCGTTCTATATGAAGTTTTTCAAAACATGCTACAATTCATGAAATCTTATAAGAATAGATTAAACAAAGTAGAAACGATACCTATCAAAAAACCTGTAGTCTACCGATATCAAGGTGTGTAAAGTGATATCCCTTCCCGTAAGATTAAGGCTTCGAGTCGCATAACGAATATTATGATAGAGTTTTATAAGTATGATTATACTACCATACCCTCAATTCCGTTATTTCTTTTTATTTTTTCCACCTCCAAAAAATAATCAGGGTGGGAGATGCGCTTCCAGGTACCTCAAATTGGGCACTCCAAATCCTTGACTTCCTACCAATCCCATTAACGTTTTGTGAACGTTGCTTTTGGTCATATTTGACCGTTTGGTGTGACTATCGATTTTATAACACTGACACCACCTTTTAAAATGTTTTATGATAGTTGAAAGTAAATGTAAATTAAAAATAGAAAATTGATGAAGTCCATATTAGTATTATTGAAAATTGCTTCCACCTAACTCTTTTTCTTCTTTTGTTCACTGCGTGAGCCCAACGAAATTCATCCCCTATTAACTCGTTGTTAGACACTTGGGACTTTTCTTCTAGTTTGTGATTATTTTCATAAAAATCATCGTTGAATTTGATGCATTTTTTTTACCATCTTACTTACAAAACTATAAGCATTTAATATTCACTTATTAAGTTTTTGTTTTCAAACTTCATTATGTATTGTTCTCAACAAGTCAATGGTGCAAAGCCGCCCAAAAACACCATTCATGAAATACAACTGTTCACGTTTTGAAATGTATACATATAAAATTTTTAAAATTTATTGTTTTAGCTCCGTTTTCCACTTTTCTTTAACAGCAAGCTCCGTTTTTTTACTTAACCTAACCTATATAAATAGAAACAATTGAAAGTGGTTTATTTAGTAATCATATACATAAAAATGTACGAATATTGATAAGTGAATAACTTTTTGAAACAAGCTAACCTAGCTAACGATAAACAAATTTCCATTCGATTCGACTCAGACTAGTAAACAACCCTATAAACAACACATCATAATTATTAACATAAATCAAGTCAAGTCAAGTCAAATCTCTTAGTCAACCATTAACTCCATAACATAATTAAGTCAAGTCAAGTCAAAACTCTTAGTCAACCATTGACTCCATGATTTTAGCTATTGTATTATATTGTACATTATACTTATTCAACAATTGACTCCATAATCTTAGCTAGAGTTAGACTGTCCGTTGTGGGCCGCGAGCGAGCACACGCGAACGGTCCGGTGCTCACCCCAGCCACAACAGCCTCAAGCGAGCACACGCGATTAGCCCCGGCGCGAGCACACGCGACGGTGCTCGCCTGGGTTAACGGGAGAAAATAGCCTTCGGTCGCTCGCGAATAGCCCTGTGGCTCACCCCTATCCACAACGGGGTCAAGTGACCGGGTTACTTGAGAGTGAAGTCAGTGGCTCACGGCTGCTCGCTCACGACCCATAACGGACGGTCTTAGTAATATGTAAGTCTATATAAAGGTCTTGATGTATTGTTGATAGATACACCAAAACATTACATAATACAATTATTCAATACAAATCATATTGTTTATATGGTATCAAGAGCCTAAAAGCTCCCTTGAGCCATCTTCGATCCCAACCTACTCGACACTTGACAGACACCTTCTGTCCGCATTCTGCCTTTTTTTTTCTTTCGATTCACCATGGCCAAACAAATCACCCACATTACCGTCGCCACAACCCGAAACCAAGGACCACCTCGAACTACAAATATCAACACTCGCCCGACTCGCAACAATAACACCTATTGCTACTATTGTAACATTCCCGGACATGACACTAAAGATTGTCGCAAACTTAGTCGCTTCCTACGAGAACACAAATGTCTCGCCTCAAAATACCACCACCCCGGTGGTTAACTACACCGCCCCTCACCCAACGGCTACAACCACATCTTGGATGTGGGACACCGGTGCGTCCAACAACACCGTGAACAACAACCAACAATTTTCCGTTCTTTCCGAATACGGAGGACCCGATAAGATCGTGCTAGGTGATGGTAAAACTCTCCCTATAACTCATGTTTGCTCAAACAACTATGTAACACCCCAACCGATGGCGGAATCATCGAGGTGCCACGTAGTGACGATTGTTCAAAAGCTCATGGTACTAAAATGTAAATATATGATTATTGAATATTGTTTTACAACATGTGAAATTAAATACAAGACAACAAAATAAAGATAATTGATTGATTTAATCTAAGTCCAAAGTCCTATGTGAAGCGTCAAGCAGCTTATCCTGAAACATGCACGAAAATAATTTTGTCAACATATGATGTTGGTGAGTACTACTTAGTTTTGTACGTATAGTATAAGTTTTGAAAAGTAGTACAATTCATGTGTCTAGCATCACCAAGGCATTATGTAAACACGCAAGTAACCAAACAAGACAAGATCAAATGTAAAGTCTGTACAATGAAATTGATAATGAGCACCTCAACACGTGTGAGTCTAAAAGAGCACCATAACACAAAGTTATGTCTAAATGAGCACCGTAACATAAGTTACGTCTATGTGTAAAGAGCACCATAACATAAGTTATGTCTAGATGTATGATTTTGTATGTAAGCTACGTTCATGTTCAAACATAAGCACAAAGATAATCAAGACACGTATATGAATTGTAAATGAATAAAAATGTATGTGTAAATGAATATGAAGGTTTTGTATACTTGTGCATGAATCACCCCAAAAGTTGTAAAAGTGAAAAAGGGGATAAGTAATACTCACCTTAGCGAGGTGGTAAGTCTTGTATAATTGAATAAGTGTAATCCAATGTTACCAAGTGTCACCCTATGTATAATGTAACAAATAAGTCTAAGTCTATCTAGTCTATAAGTATTTTCTAGGGCTTCGAATTGGGGATAAACGTTTATTTGATTAATAAACAAATTGTTTATTAAATATAAGAAATTTAATAATTAAATGAATAAAGTGTTTTTGTAAATTTTAAGTCAAATATGGTCACAATATAAAGTTTTAAGTGTGAAAATAATTTTTATAAAATTATTTTCTTAAAAATGGAATATTTAATCTATTTATTTCAAATTGTCAAAATGTAACTTTAATATCTAAAAATATTAAAATTAAAGAATTTTTAAATTAAAAATTGTATTTCTGTTCCAAATGAATAGAAATAATTTATGTAAAATTTTGGTACAAAAATATTGAAAAATGAATTTATTATGATTTATTTATGATTAAAACAAATAAAAATTGGTTAAAAATATTAAATAAACAATTTTTCTGAAATAAAAATCATTTCAGAAATGCTTATTGATTTATAAACTTAGAATAATTTTTGTGGAATTTAACAAAGTCGTTTTGATATTTTTATAGAATTTTATAATTTTAATTGAATAAACTTGTAATATTTATAATATATATTAAATAAATTATTTTGAAAAACTAAAAATTGGATGATGAACTTTTCTACCAAAATAAACATAAAATAATTTTTGTAGAATTTATAAAGTACTTTTTGTATTTTTAAACTATTTTAAAAGATTTAAAAGTTTAAGATATATGTAAAGGAAATGAACAAAAACAAAAAAAAAGGTTGCTGCTCATGGGAATCGAACCCGCGTCCTTTGGTTGCCACACAAACAGACACAACCACTTGATCTAGATCAGTGGTTGTGATTTGTTTGTTTCAGTTTTAATTATATACATAATTCGAAACGATGTTCTTCTCCAATTTAAACTAATCGAGCCCTAGCTTTTCAATAACACGATTTAACGATCAATAGCCCCTGAAATGTTGGGGCTATTGTTCGTATATGGCCGACTAATAAATCCCACAAGGAAAAACAAACTTACAAACACGTTCTTGAATTCAAACGATCGGTCAACGAGGAAAGTCAACACGAATCAAAAACTCCAGAAAACATATTCAAGCAAGAAATTGGGGGTAGGAAGATGATAATCGGCGAGTTGGGACTGTCTAGGCACGTCCAATTTATAGGGGAAGCTTGTATGGACGAAAAGGAATGTTTTGACTCGGCCTTAAATGTTTACGCGTGAAAATGATCGAATTGGAAAGATTAAAGCTAACTAAAACGCGTTAATGGTGCGAGCATTGAGTTATTGGTCAATTAAGTAATAAATGGTGATGAATTTATTCCACAAATCATGCCTTGGTTGGCCATCAAAGTCGCGCAGCAGCAGCATCAGTAAGGAAGGAGAAATGGATCAGACTTAAATGTGTATTTATACAATTGAGGTTGGGATTGAATCAATAATGAGTGGTGGCTCAGTGGTGTAAGCGTGGGTGTGTGTGGTAGCTGCCCCGGTTCGAATCTCGCAAGCAGCAGCAGATTAATTTTTTTTTTAAAACAGGTTAAAGGAGATTGGGCCGGCTCTTCTGGGCCCGTGCAGTGGGCTCAGTTGTATTGGGCTGGACACCATTCTGGTCATAAACCTGGGCTCAAGTAGAAATAGGAAAGGTTGGGTTGGTCTTGGGTAATAAGAGTGGTTTAGTCTAGACTAACATTATTATTTATTATCATTATTTTTATTATTATTATTATTATTATTTTAAAAAAAAAAGAAAAGTGATGGATGTCACAAACTATTCCAACAGAATCTCGCCCACTTCTTTTAAATAACATTTTAATTGCTCCTAATCTTCGAAATAATCTTATTTCCGTTGCCAAAGTTTGTCGTACTAATCGTGTTTTCGTTGAATTTTTTCCCTATCATTTTTTGTCAAGGATCTACGCACGGGGGCGCGCCTCATGCGGGGAGTGAACGTCAATGATGTCTACTATGGACCAATCTCCTTGTCTCCTCAAGTCAACAACACCCAAACAAACTCTCTTCTCATGTGGCACCACATACTTGGACATCCATCACTTCAAGTGTTCAAGTCTTTAATTTCTAGATTGGGACTTCGTTTTAATAAGGTGACCCATGAGTTTTTTCATTGTACTTCATGTTCCTTAAATAAAAGCCACAAACTACCTTTTGGCAAAAACTCTTTTGTTTCCAATCAACCTCTACAACTTCTCTACTCCGACGTATTGGGTCCCGTAAAAACGTCAATCGATGGCTTTAAGTACTATGTCATTTTTGTTGACTATTTTTCCAAATACATTTGGTTATACCCGATCAAACAAAAATCCGATGTCAAAAATCTTTTTCCACAATTTAAATCTCTTGTTGAATTTTTTTTCAAAACGAACATTGTTGTGTTGTTCACTGATAATGGGGGTGAATATGTGGATCTTTCACCTTATCTTGCCTCTCAAGGTATCTCCCATTACACGACACCACCTCACACACCGGAACAAAACGGTATTGCCGAACGACATCACCGACACGTTGTGGAAACCGGTCTCGCATTACTCCACTACTCCCACTTACCACAACATTTTTGGTCCCATGCCTTTCAAACCGCAACCCACATAATCAATTGTTTGCCTACACCCATCCTTAACAACAAGTCTCCCTACGATATGTTGTTCAAAACCGCTCCTACTTATTCCAAACTCAAACCGTTTGGTTGTCTTTGCTACCCATGGTTACGACCCTATGCTACTTCCAAACTCCACTCCCGTTCAACGACATGCATATTTCTTGGGTACTCATCCTCCAAATCGGCATTCAAATGCTATGACCCTACTAGTCACAAACTATACCACTCTCGACACGTTGAATTTATCCCACATATTTTCCCATCTCAAACCACCAACCCCCAACCCAAAAACATGTCATTTGACTCCTTCCTATCCACATACCAATCGGCCCAATCAACCTCCTCTTCTAACCAACCCACTCCAGACCCAAACATCTTGCATCATCCAACCCCTACTTCACAGCCCACATCACCCAAGCCCAAACCCCTACTCCACAAACCCACGGCCCACCTCCTCTACCTCATGCACACAGCCCACCCTCCCACACAACAGGCCAAAACAACCCAACCTCCCACACAACAGGCCCTACACCCCAGCCCACCGAGACACCCTCACCAACCGGCCCACCGACTCCACCCGATAGCACCACCCCTACCCCAACCGCTTCCCACTCCACCAACCCCAGCTCACCAATGTCTTCATCCAACACATCTGATGATCCCACGAACTCACCTCCACATAACCCTCAACCACCTCGTCGACAACCAAAACCCAACTCAAAGTATTACAACCCCAACTTTGTCAACTCTACCACCATTCACCCTCTACCCGTTTCTATTGAACCATCCACTTATACTCAAGCCTTGAAAGATCCGGTTTGCCGCCATGCCATGGATCTTGAGTATAATGCTCTCCTTCATAACAACACTTGGGAACTTGTCCCTCACACAACCCAAACTTCCATTGGTTGCAAATGGGTATTCCAAATCAAACGCAAACCCAATTGCACGATTGACAAGTACAAATCCCGTCTAGTTACCAAAGGGTTTCACCAACAATATGGAAAAGACTATCATGAAACATTTAGTCCCGTTACTAAACCCATTACCATTCGCATAGTTCTCTACATTTACGTCAACTAGACGTTAATAATGCGTTTCTTCATGGGACTCTTCACGAAGATGTCTTTATGGTGCAACCTCCTGGGTTCACCAATACGGAATTCCCACGTCACATTTGCAAACTCAAAGATCCCTCTATGGGCTTAAGCAAGCACCACGTGATTGGTACATCGAACTAACCAACTTTCTCACTCGTTTTGGATTTAAAAAATGCATTTCTGACCCCTCTCTCTTTGTATACAATCTTAACAACATCACTTGCTACCTCCTTGTGTACGTTGACGACATTGTCCTCACCAGTAATCACAATCCATTTATGGATTCCTTTGTTCAAGCCATAAAACAACCAATTCTCTATCAAAGACTTAGGCCATCTCCATCATTTTCTAGGAATCGAAGTCATTCCTACGCCTGATGGTCTATTTCTTTCCCAACATCGCCATATTCAAGATATTCTTACCACCTTTAAAATGGATGGTGCAAAAGAGGTTCTCACTCCTTTCAGCACTTCCGACTCTCTTTCTTCCTTTGACTCCACTCCCCCAGTCGATCCCACTCCCTACCGCCAACTTGTAGGCACTTTGCAGTATCTTGCCTTCACACGTCCCGATATCTCCTTTGCCGTCAATAAATTATCTCAATTCATGCACTCACCTAAACAATCACACTGGCAAGCTCTCAAACGGGTACTCCGCTATTTGAAAGGAACGGTCCATCATGGGTTGTTCTTGAAACGCAATACTAACCTAAACTTGCAGGTTTTTTTCAGACTCGGACTGGGGCGGTATTAATGATGGGGGACGGTCCACTACAGCATATCTCATATATCTTGGGTCCAATATCATATCTTGGAAATCTGCTAGACAAAAAATTGTCTCTAGATCATCTTCCGAAGCTGAGTACAAAGCACTCGCTAATGCTAAGTCTGAACTCTCATTGGTAAAAAATTTACTTGGTGAACTCGGGCTCCTAATTAAGAGCACCCCATTGCTTTACTGTGACAACACCGGAGCTACTTATGTATGTGCAAATCCTGTTTACCATTCCCGCATGAAACACATCGCTCTGGACTATCACTTTGCGCGGGAACAAGTCAATTCCGGGCAACTCAAAGTTCTTCATGTCAGCTCCAATGATCAACTCACGGATGTGCTCACCAAACTGCTTGCACGTGCACCCTTCCTATATTTTCGGTCCAAGATTGGAGTCTCCAACGGATCCTCCATCTTGTGGGGACGTATTAACATAAATCAAGTCAAGTCAAGTCAAGTCAAATCTCTTAGTCAACCATTAACTCCATAACATAAATCAAGTCAAGTCAAGTCTCTTAGTCAACCATTGACTCCATGATTTTAGCCATTGTATTATATTGTACATTATACTTAGTCAACCATTTACTCCATAATCTTAGCTAGAGTTAGTAATATGTAAACCTATATAAAGGCCTTGATGTATTGTTGATAGATACACCAAAACAGTACATAATACAATTATTCAATACAAATCCTATTGTTTATAACAATTTATGTAACGACCCGATTTTCACCGAGTCGTTACCGATTGGTAGTTAGTTTCCTAACTAGTTTTATAGTTTTAACTTCCAATTTTTAAAACCGGTTTCTTGTACCCATATTACAAACAACACTTTTAACTCAAAACATAGTTATATTATACATTACACCAACACTTTCCAACCATAGTTCGGCCGAAGCCCTTTTACAACCTTTAGTTTTGAAAACGTCACACTACAACACGATTCTACTTTATTTATAAACATCACTTCACTCGATAAGTTCACTAACACCATAACTGAGCTCGGGTTCCATGATAATCTCCTGAAATGTATGTTTAAAATACGTTAGTCGAAACTAGTGAGTGATGCCAAGACTTTAACAATCTTTTAGACACATGCATGTAAACGTCCGGTCATTCTATTTTCGAGTATAGATCGATTATGCATGGTCCCGTAGCCTCTAATCGGCCCGGGTCTATACTCTTTGATACCGAATGGATCCACTCTACGTAGTTTCTATCCGACCGGTTTCTATTATTTCTATTGGATCATGATCAATCAATGACTTTCAAAGACAAACAAACATACATCTACCCCAAAACATTTAAAAGCTATTATGGGGTGCAAACACTCACTTGTTGTTCTTCCACTTGATTTCTAAAGTTGATGACTTGCTCGGAAACTATTCGGACTACCTGTTTAACACATAACCACGATTACAAACACACAAATATATATTAGTTAGCTGACCATTACAGCTTGGGTATATAGATACGTATGTAAGCTGGCCATTACAGCTTGGCACTCGTGATTTCTACAAGTTAAGGATTAGAACTTACCCGGATGAATCTTAGCGGCCGGTTTAACACCGTAGCCGTAGGTTAGTTATAAAGATAGATATGCTTGTATATGGTAAAAGATTGAAAGGAAAGGGTAATTATTATGGAGGATGACTTCCGATTGATAGGGATGAAGGGTTAAGGGATTGCATGTTGAAGATGAAGATGAAAGGTTGAGTGTGGGTTTCGAAGAGGAGTTGCTGGTTTTGAGGGGATAGGTTTACATGCATGCCATGATTATCCTAGATATAGATTAGATAGGTGGTGTTTTGTAAGGGATCTTGGAGTGCTTAGGTGTAAGATGGCGGCACCCTTACATCATCCTAATGGGCCGGCCATATAATTAAGGAGGGGTCTTGATGTTTCAAGTTTAAGGTTGCGGGCTTTATTATCATCTAAATCATCGGCCCAATAGTAATAACCGGACTCCATTACTTGGCCCAACAAGATTGTATTTATCGGCCCTTAATTAGATCCCAAAAACTTGGCCCATTATATCGGGTCTAATGATCCATCTATTTTCTTAAATGGGCCGAATACTCGTTGGGCTAATATAACTTAATTGGGCCGGACTGGTCCAAGCTTTATCATCCGGGTAAGGATATTGGGCTACACCTTAAGGTGGCCCAATATTATTCTAGTAATTTTTTTATTTCGTTTAGTCGTTACATTCTCCCCCCCCTTAGAAAATTTCGTCCCCGAAATTGTTTTTATATTGTACCTGATTCATAAATAGGTGGGGGTATTTTGCTCTCATCATATCCTCACGTTCAAATGTGAATTCCGGACCTCGTCTAGCATTCCACTTAACTTGTACTATTGGTATCTTTCCCCTTCTTAGTCTTCTTTCTTGTTGTGATACAATTTCTATAGGTTCCTCTGTGAATCGTAATTGGGGATTTACTTGAATATCATCTAAAGGAATGATAGCTTGTGTATCTACTACACATTTTCGGAGGTTGGAGATATGAAAAACATCATGGATCCCGTCTAATTCTGGAGGTAACTCTAGACGATAGGCTACCTGTCCAATTCTCTCCTTTACTTGATACGATCCTATATAGCGTGGGTTAAGTTTTCCCCGTTTTTGAAATCGTATGACACCTTTCCATGGGGATACTTTTAATAGGACGTAGTCTCCTATCTGGAATTCTAACGGTCTTCTCCGATTATCTGCATAGCTTTTCTGTCGACTCCTGGCTTCCTCCAGTTTCTTCTTGATTTGAACTATCTTGTATGTGGTTTCTTGAATAATTTGTGGGCCGGTAAGTTGGTTTTCTCCAATTTCATTCCAACAAATTGGAGACCTACACTTTCTACCATATAATGCTTCAAAGGGCGCAGCTTGAATAGAAGCGTGATAACTATTATTGTAGGAAAACTCTATTAATGGTAGATGAGTGTCCCAACTTCCCCTAAACTCCAAAACACAAGCTCGTAACATATCTTCTAGCGTTTGAATTGTTCTTTCACTTTGTCCATCTGTTTGTGGGTGATATGCAGTGCTAAGCTTAATTTGAGATCCTAAGGCATCTTGGAATTTTCCCCAAAATCTAGAAGTGAAACGGCCATCACGATCTGAGATAATAGAGAGGGGAATTCCATGCCTTGTTACTATCTCCCGTATATATATATTTGCTAATTTTTCTACTCCATAATTTTCTTGTATGGGTAGAAAATGGGCTGATTTGGTTAGTCTATCTACTATTACCCAAATGGCATCATTACCGCTTGTAGATCTTGGTAATTTAGTTACCAAATCCATGGTAAGTTGATCCCATTTCCAAACGGGAATTTCGGGTTGTATCAATAACCCACTAGGTTTTTGGTGCTCTGCTTTCACCTTAGTACATGTTATACATTTTGCAACAAATTCTCCAATACTTCTTTTCATGCTTGGCCACCAAAAATTCCTTCTAAGATCTTTATACATCTTTTGACTACCAGGATGGATGGAATATTTCGAATGATGAATTTCCTTTAGAATAACTTCTCTTTGATCACCATATCGAGGTATCCATATTCTTGCATCGTGCCTTAAAATTCCGTCTGCACCTTCTAATAGTCTTTCTTCTTCTCTATTAAGATCTTCTTGTTCTATTAAGGTAGGTTCTAAAGCTCTTCTTTGATGATTTCTCAGATGACTTAAAAATTCATTTACTAAAGTAATCTTAAAAGCTTTAGTTCCTAGAGGTTTTTCTTTCCGACTTAGGGCATCAGCTACAATATTTGCTTTTCCTGGATGATATCTTATGTCACACTCGTAATCGCTTAAGATTTCTATCCATCTTCTTTGCCGCATGTTTAAAAGTTTTTGGTCAAAGATATGTTGAAGGCCTTTATGATCAGTGTAGATGGTACACTTTGTTCCATATAAGTAATGCCTCCATATTTTTAAAGCAAATATTATGGCCCCAAGTTCTAAATCGTGTGTAACATAATTCTGTTCATGTTTCTTCAATTGTCTTGAGGCATAAGCTATTACTTGATGTTCTTGCATTAGAACACATCCTAAGCCTTGTTGAGAAGCGTCACAGTATACTATGAATATTTTTCCTTCTTCTGGTAGGGTTAATACTGGGGCTTCACATAATTTATTCTTTAAACTCTGAAAGGCTTGTTCTTGTTTCTCCTTCCATTCAAACTTAGAAGTTTTCTTAGTTAGAGTGGTAAGGGGTAGGGCTAATTTAGCAAAGTTTCTAATAAATCTTCTATAATAACCTGCTAGCCCTAAAAACTGCCTAACCTCGGTAGGACTCTTAGGCGGTTCCCATTTTTGAATGGCTTCTATTTTGATAGGATCTACTTGTATTCCTTCTTCATTGATCACATGTCCTAAGAATTTAATTTCCTTCACCCAAAATTCACACTTAGTAAATTTTGCATACAACTTTTCCTTTCTAAGGGTTTCCAGAATTTCTCTTAAATGTTGCTGATGATCTTCTCCATTCTTAGAATAAATTAAAATGTCATCTAAAAAGACGATCACAAACTTATCTAAGTAAGGTCTACAAATTCTATTCATCAGATCCATAAATACTGCAGGGGCATTTGTTAGTCCAAATGGCATGACTAAGAATTCATAATGGCCATATCTGGTTCGAAAAGTTGTTTTTAAAACATCTTCATCTCTTATTCTTAGCTGATGATAACCTGACCTAAGATCAATTTTTGAAAAATATTTGGCACCGTGCAATTGATCAAAGAGATCATCGATCCTAGGTAATGGGTATTTGTTCTTGATAGTTAGCTTATTAAGCTCCCTATAATCTATACACATTCTCATGGTTCCATCCTTTTTCTTAACAAAAAGTACCGGTGCTCCCCAAGGGGAGGTGCTCGGTCTAATGAATCCTCGATTTATGAGTTCTTCTAATTGCTTCGTAAGTTCTCTCATTTCATTTGCAGCTAACCTATATGGAGCTCTAGCAACTGGTGCGGCTCCAGGAATTAGGTCAATTGAAAATTCTACCTGACGAGGTGGGGGTAATCCTGGTAATTCATCTGGGAAAACGTCTTTAAATTCAGATACTATCTTAATTGTATCTATTTCTTCCTTGCTTTCCTTTTCTGAATTCAGATGTATCAAAAAGAGTTGGTGTCCCTTTCTCCAGTATTTCATCATTTTTAAGCTGGAAACTAAATTTAGAGTTCCTTTTGGTTTCTCCCCATACACGATTAAAGTCTCCTGTGTTAAGAGAGGTACTTTTATTATCTTTTCTTTGCAAACTATTTCAACCTGATTCGATGCTAACCAATCCATTTCTACTATAACGTCGAATTCTCCTAAGCTCATAGGAATGAGATTTATCAGGAATTCTTGGTTTTCAATAGTCAATGTCAAATTTTTAAAAACTTCGGTAGCTTTTAAAATTTTTCCATCGGCTATCTCGATTTCATATATTTTATTCATGGGTTCTGGGAGTATGTTTATCTTTTCTATAAAGGTTTTTGAAATGAAGCTAAGATTAGCTCCAGTATCAAATAAGACATAAGCGGGTAATTGGTTAATATAGAACATACCCGTGACTAAATCAGGTTCATCTCGGGCTTCCTCCGCATTGATCACAAATGCCCTTCCTCTTCCTTGTTCTCCTTTGGACGAGTTTCTCAGCTTAGGGCAGTCAGCTTTGTAATGACCAGGTTCTTTGCATTCATAACATGTTCTGGGACGGTCTGGGTCAAATCTGCAATCTCTTGCCACATGTCCTACTTTCTTACAATTCTGACAATGGGGTCCCTTGCAATTGTCGAGATGAAATCGGCCGCATCGATCACATTTTCTTCGACATTCACCAGTGTGGTAATATTTGCATTTTAAACAGAAAGGGCTATTTCCACGGTAGGGTCGCTTTTCAGGGTTTCCCTGATCTCCTGGGTTTTCTTGACTTTTACCAGACATATTGAAATTTATGGTTCTAAAGGTTTCATTCCACCCTCTTTTGCTACCTACCGATATTCTCTCCCGTTCTTTATGCCTTATTATGTCATCGGTTAAGCTTAAGGCTAATTCACAGGCAGTATCAAATTTTGCTGGTTTTGCCCCTCTAACTATTCCCTGAATTTGGGGGTTTAATCCCCAGATAAACCTTCTAATTCTTTTAGGTTCAGGGTTTACTTGGTGGGGTACCAGACGGGCAAGTTGATTGAATCGGTTTATATAGCCTATACAGTCTAGGCCCTTCATTTCCATTCCTAGGAATTCCATTTCTATCTTTTTAATCTCATTCATGGGGCAGTATTTTTCGGTGATAAGTGTTCGAAACTCTAGCCATGTCATAGTAGCTACCACTTCCCTACCTCTTACCTGTCTTATCATATTCCACCAGTTTAAAGCTTCTGCTTTTAACGAGTGGGTTACAAATTTCACCTGGTCGCTAGGAGCACAATTACTTATTTCTAGTATAGATTCCATCTCTTCTAACCAACGGGTAGCCCTAGCTGCACCCGTACTACCATCGAAAGATTCAGGTCTACATGCCATAAAGGTTTTGTAGTCACAGTATCGAGATCTTATAGTGTTATCTTCTAAGTTAACTATGACCTCGTCTTGATTTTTCTCTACACTTTTGGAACCTGATGGTTTTTCTAACATTGTCATGATAGTTGGAATCGAGTCTTGAAGACTATCTAAAACTAACTTCCTCATTTTCTCTTCTAGTTCGCTCATATCATTTGTTGTAGGGATGTCTTCTCCTACAAGGGTTTCTTCATTCATAGGTTCTTCAACTGTTTCGGTTGGTTTTGAGGAAGAAGCTTTATTTTTCTTGGTTTGTTCTATGGTTCTTTTCCCGTATTTCTTTCAGATCGTCTCGGCATTTTCTATATTTAAAAATTTTCATTTTGATTAGTAAGGATTCATTTCATAACTTTTTACTTTAATCTATTTAATTAACAACATCTAGATATATTTATATTATAAGAAAATTTCTAGATGTTTAATACACAAGTTACTACTAATCACATAATTTAGCATACTACCACACAATACTACATACTACCACATAAGTTTTACAACACATAACATTTTGATTACTACTTCACCACCTTTTATTTAATACTAGTCTTCTACCTTCACTTCAACCTTCCTATCACCTTTACTTCCATGCACCACCACCCTACAACATTAGAGGATACTTGGACTCCTCAAGGACTTGTCTTGATTGGTACGCGAACCTCCTCACCAACTTCCTTAACTCCTCCACCATGTTACGAGCTTGATCACGTTGGGATTTCATTTGATAATAACTTTCTACCAATTCTAAGTAATCCTTCCGGCTCACATACTCCGATTGTGATAGCGCTCCGTTTGCTCGGTTAATCAAAGTAGCTTCAAGATATGGGTCAATCGCCGGGGTCATGGGTGGTATGGTTGGAGGGATCGGATAAGCTGTAGTAAACGGGTTATAACTAGATTCTTCTATTGAAATATTGCTAGAAGTACCAAAACATTCACTCGGAGATGGGTTCGGATAATAGTAGTGGGGTATTGGATCAACTTGAGGGTATGAATGGATTGTTTCGGATGGTGTAAACACGGGCTCGGGTAAAGGGCCGACTACCCCTAAGTTTTCCAAATTAAAATCCCACCCGTTACTAGTCCACCTCAAACCCGGAATCTCGGCTAATAAGTCTTGAGTACTCGGAAATTCTTGTGACTCGTTGTCCATCACTTCCTCTTGGTTGGGTATCTCTCCTTCTTCAATTTCCATTGCCACTTCGGCATGCTCTCCAGTGCTCGACATTCTATTACACATAATCATATCAATCAAATTTCAAGTTAGTTCTATAAAAATTCCACTACCTCCCGAACCCGAGCTCTGATACCAACCTGTAACGACCCGATTTTCACCGAGTCGTTACCGATTGGTAGTTAGTTTCCTAACTAGTTTTATTGTTTTAACTTCCAATTTTTAAAACCGGTTTCTTGTACCCATATTACAAACAACACTTTTAACTCAAAACATAGTTATATTATACATTACACCAACACTTTCCAACCATAGTTCGGCCGAAGCCCTTTTACAACCTTTAGTTTTGAAAACGTCACACTACAACACGATTCTACTTTATTTATAAACATCATACTTCACTTGATAAGTTCACTAACACCATAACTGAGCTCGGGTTCCATGATAATCTCCTGAAATGTATGTTTAAAATACGTTAGTCGAAACTAGTGAGTGATGCCAAGACTTTAACAATCTTTTAGACACATGCATGTAAACGTCCGGTCATTCTATTTTCGAGTATAGATCGATTATGCATGGTCCCGTAGCCTCTAATCGGCCCAGGTCTATACTCTTTGATACCGAATGGATCCACTCTACGTAGTTTCTATCCGACCGGTTTCTATTATTTCTATTGGATCATGATCAATCAATGACTTTCAAAGACAAACAAACATACATCTACCCCAAAACATTTAAAAGCTATTATGGGGTGCAAACACTCACTTGTTGTTCTTCCACTTGATTTCTAAAGTTGATGACTTGCTCGGAAACTATTCGGACTACCTGTTTAACACATAACCACGATTACAAACACACAAATATATATTAGTTAGCTGACCATTACAGCTTGGGTATATAGATACGTATGTAAGCTGGCCATTACAGCTTGGCACTCGTGATTTCTACAAGTTAAGGATTAGAACTTACCCGGATGAATCTTAGCGGCCGGTTTAACACCGTAGCCGTAGGTTAGTTATAAAGATAGATATGCTTGTATATGGTAAAAGATTGAAAGGAAAGGGTAATTATTATGGAGGATGACTTCCGATTGATAGGGATGAAGGGTTAAGGGATTGCATGTTGAAGATGAAGATGAAAGGTTGAGTGTGGGTTTCGAAGAGGAGTTGCTGGTTTTGAGGGGATAGGTTTACATGCATGCCATGATTATCCTAGATATAGATTAGATAGGTGGTGTTTTGTAAGGGATCTTGGAGTGCTTAGGTGTAAGATGGCGGCACCCTTACATCATCCTAATGGGCCGGCCATATAATTAAGGAGGGGTCTTGATGTTTCAAGTTTAAGGTTGTGGGCTTTATTATCATCTAAATCATCGGCCCAATAGTAATAACCGGACTCCATTACTTGGCCCAACAAGATTGTATTTATCGGCCCTTAATTAGATCCCAAAAACTTGGCCCATTATATCGGGTCTAATGATCCATCTATTTTCTTAAATGGGCCGAATACTCGTTGGGCTAATATAACTTAATTGGGCCGGACTGGTCCAAGCTTTATCATCCGGGTAAGGATATTGGGCTACACCTTAAGGTGGCCCAATATTATTCTAGTAATTTTTTTATTTCGTTTAGTCGTTACATTCTCCCCCCCCCCTTAGAAAATTTCGTCCCCGAAATTGTTTTTATATTGTACCTGATTCATAAATAGGTGGGGGTATTTTGCTCTCATCATATCCTCACGTTCAAATGTGAATTCCGGACCTCGTCTAGCATTCCACTTAACTTGTACTATTGGTATCTTTCCCCTTCTTAGTCTTCTTTCTTGTTGTGATACAATTTCTATAGGTTCCTCTGTGAATCGTAATTGGGGATTTACTTGAATATCATCTAAAGGAATGATAGCTTGTGTATCTACTACACATTTTCGGAGGTTGGAGATATGAAAAACATCATGGATCCCGTCTAATTCTGGAGGTAACTCTAGACGATAGGCTACCTGTCCAATTCTCTCCTTTACTTGATACGATCCTATATAGCGTGGGTTAAGTTTTCCCCGTTTTTGAAATCGTATGACACCTTTCCATGGGGATACTTTTAATAGGACGTAGTCTCCTATCTGGAATTCTAACGGTCTTCTCCGATTATCTGCATAGCTTTTCTGTCGACTCCTGGCTTCCTCCAGTTTCTTCTTGATTTGAACTATCTTGTATGTGGTTTCTTGAATAATTTGTGGGCCGGTAAGTTGGTTTTCTCCAATTTCATTCCAACAAATTGGAGACCTACACTTTCTACCATATAATGCTTCAAAGGGCGCAGCTTGAATAGAAGCGTGATAACTATTATTGTAGGAAAACTCTATTAATGGTAGATGAGTGTCTCAACTTCCCCTAAACTCCAAAACACAAGCTCGTAACATATCTTCTAGCGTTTGAATTGTTCTTTCACTTTGTCCATCTGTTTGTGGGTGATATGCAGTGCTAAGCTTAATTTGAGATCCTAAGGCATCTTGGAATTTTCCCCAAAATCTAGAAGTGAAACGGCCATCACGATCTGAGATAATAGAGAGGGGAATTCCATGCCTTGTTACTATCTCCCGTATATATATATTTGCTAATTTTTCTACTCCATAATTTTCTTGTATGGGTAGAAAATGGGCTGATTTGGTTAGTCTATCTACTATTACCCAAATAGCATCATTACCGCTTGTAGATCTTGGTAATTTAGTTACCAAATCCATGGTAAGTTGATCCCATTTCCAAACGGGAATTTCGGGTTGTATCAATAACCCACTAGGTTTTTGGTGCTCTGCTTTCACCTTAGTACATGTTATACATTTTGCAACAAATTCTCCAATACTTCTTTTCATGCTTGGCCACCAAAAATTCCTTCTAAGATCTTTATACATCTTTTGACTACCAGGATGGATGGAATATTTCGAATGATGAATTTCCTTTAGAATAACTTCTCTTTGATCACCATATCGAGGTATCCATATTCTTGCATCGTGCCTTAAAATTCCGTCTGCACCTTCTATTAGTCTTTCTTCTTCTCTATTAAGATCTTCTTGTTCTATTAAGGTAGGTTCTAAAGCTCTTCTTTGATGATTTCTCAGATGACTTAAAAATTCATTTACTAAAGTAATCTTAAAAGCTTTAGTTCCTAGAGGTTTTTCTTTCCGACTTAGGGCATCAGCTACAATATTTGCTTTTCCTGGATGATATCTTATGTCACACTCGTAATCGCTTAAGATTTCTATCCATCTTCTTTGCCGCATGTTTAAAAGTTTTTGGTCAAAGATATGTTGAAGGCCTTTATGATCAGTGTAGATGGTACACTTTGTTCCATATAAGTAATGCCTCCATATTTTTAAAGCAAATATTATGGCCCCAAGTTCTAAATCGTGTGTAACATAATTCTGTTCATGTTTCTTCAATTGTCTTGAGGCATAAGCTATTACTTGATGTTCTTGCATTACAAACACACAAATATATATTAGTTAGCTGACCATTACAGCTTGGGTATATAGATACGTATGTAAGCTGGCCATTACAGCTTGGCACTCGTGATTTCTACAAGTTAAGGATTAGAACTTACCCGGATGAATCTTAGCGGCCGGTTTAACACCGTAGCCGTAGGTTAGTTATAAAGATAGATATGCTTGTATATGGTAAAAGATTGAAAGGAAAGGGTAATTATTATGGAGGATGACTTCCGATTGATAGGGATGAAGGGTTAAGGGATTGCATGTTGAAGATGAAGATGAAAGGTTGAGTGTGGGTTTCGAAGAGGAGTTGCTGGTTTTGAGGGGATAGGTTTACATGCATGCCATGATTATCCTAGATATAGATTAGATAGGTGGTGTTTTGTAAGGGATCTTGGAGTGCTTAGGTGTAAGATGGCGGCACCCTTACATCATCCTAATGGGCCGGCCATATAATTAAGGAGGGGTCTTGATGTTTCAAGTTTAAGGTTGCGGGCTTTATTATCATCTAAATCATCGGCCCAATAGTAATAACCGGACTCCATTACTTGGCCCAACAAGATTGTATTTATCGGCCCTTAATTAGATCCCAAAAACTTGGCCCATTATATCGGGTCTAATGATCCATCTATTTTCTTAAATGGGCCGAATACTCGTTGGGCTAATATAACTTAATTGGGCCGGACTGGTCCAAGCTTTATCATCCGGGTAAGGATATTGGGCTACACCTTAAGGTGGCCCAATATTATTCTAGTAATTTTTTTATTTCGTTTAGTCGTTACAATTTATGTAACCTTAAATCTAAAGGTTGGTGTCGACCGCTTGGCACAAACCACTTCCCACTTTTCTAAATTGATAAAATCCACCCCTCCACTTTCTAACCTGACAAAATTCACCCTATATATTTTTTTTTAACTTTTCTTTAATTCTTAAGCTTTTGATATGTAACTCATTCTACCTCTAAACTTTGCTATAATGTCAAAACTAACCGCCTAAATATGTTAATGCTGCTTTGATCACCCTCATGTTTATAAAGTTTTGAGCCTACCCTAAAACTAATTTCTTACATTTCTTTTTTTACGGATGTGTGGGTATAAATTCAAATTCATCTAATCTTTAACGTAATTTTGTTTAAAAACGAGTAAAGTTCATTATAAAATGTTTTCTGTTTATGTACGTTTTGAGTTAGACTACGTTTTGATATTAATTTTGTTTGAAAGCGGATCGAGTCAAATGTAATACGTTTCGATTCGATGGTATAAATTTGATTTACCATACGTTTTGACATTAATTTTTTTTAGAAACAAGTCTGATCGATTATAATATATATCTTATCGTTGTACGCCGCCACAACGCAACAAAAAAAAAGAACTAATTGTTCATAGAGACACAAATGTGTAATTGAAAAAACAGTAGTTCTTAATAATTAATAATATCTCTCTCTCTCACATATATATATATATATATATATATATATATATATATATATATATAGGGGAAAGTTAATTTGAGAACACCTATATTTCGTGTGAACCGTGAGAACGGCATCTAAAACCATTCAAATTCCAAATTTCTTTTTACACTTGTCTTTATTACTAAAATTCCATCTCAAAAACACAAATTACGCGTAAAAATTCAAACGTATACGAAAATAATTTGTTTTTACACATGTGTAAATTTACTGTTTATACATGTGTAAACTGTTTCATTTACACATGTGTAAAAAGTTAATTTGAAAGTGTTTTTGCAAGAAAAGATGAATTATTTGGAAAGAAAATTCATTTATTAATGTTATATTTTAATTATAATTAGGTTTGTATTGAAAAAAAATGATTTTGATTAGTTTTCTCACTTGTTCTCACGGTTCTCGCGATATTTAGCGTTCTCAAGATAACCCTCCCCTATATATATATATATATATATATATAAGAAAATCATTAAAGCTGGCATGACGCTCAATGAGACCATATAGGGCGTGTCATGTGACATTCTCCCCCTTATTTCCCACCACTTTTATTTTTCAGTCTCATATTTCCTTCCACAATTTTCAAACGTTAATAACTTTTATATACGCGATTTTTTAAACAAAAAAATTACACCAAATTAATGAACGTTTTATTATTTTTTCAACGAGTACCATAGCGCTATAAAAATGATTTTTTGTGGGTTTTTGTTCATACAGAAAAAAACATAATGTGTTCAGGTAATTTATTAATAATATCTAGGCAAGTCACTAATAATGTTCAAACAGTAAATAAGAATTTTATTTTCATCTAAAGGATAATAGGTTAAAACCACTTTTTTCCATAAAAAAAAACACATCTTGAAGACCACCAGCTCAATCACGTTGCTTCTCATCAAAACATGTACTTCTTCTTTTTAATATACATTTTCATTCTTATTCACGTTATTAAAATTGTTATTTTCTTTATAGTACATTAATTTCTAGATTACATCATAACACATATTTTAACAAATCATGTTATCGGGTAACTAAACCGGTAAGAGAAGGTGGAGAAAGAGAGAAGCGTTAGTTAACATTTGGGTTGTCGGTCCGTCGGTTGAATCAGAAGAAGAAGCATTCTCCACTTTTACCAACGACTATCATTCCAACCAAACCAAACCAAACCAGATCAGATCAGATCAGATCAAACCAAATCTCATTCCCCATGACATTTTCCATCACCGACCATCTTCTTCACCTGTAACTCACTCGATCTAAACACCCCACACAATGTCCTCTCTCTCCGGCCAATCACGCTGCGGCTGGCTACTCGGCCCATCCCTCGACAAAATAATAAAAAACGCCGCTTGGCGCAAACACTCCCACATCGTCTCCGCCTCCAAATCCGCCCTCGACCTTCTCCAAACCCTAACCGACGACCCTCCCTCCCCTTCTTCCTCCTCTTCCCCTCTCTTCGGCGTCTCCTCTCCCTCCACCGTCGATTCCCTCCTCCTCCCCTTAATCCTCGCCCTTGATTCCTCCTCCCCTAAACTCGTCGATCCCGCCCTCGATTGCATTTTCCGCTTATTCTCTCTTCGCCTCATTCGCTCCCATTCCGATCCCAATAATAATAATAACAATAATATTAGTAATAACAATAATGGTAATAATAATAATAATAATAATGAGTTTGGTTCTATTGTTACTAGGTTAATTGATTCAGTTTGTAAGTGTAGTGGATTAGGAGATGAGGGAGTGGAAATATTGTTGCTTAAGTGTTTACTAGCTGCGGTTAGGTCGACTGCGGTTTTGATTAATGGGGAATGTGTTAATCAGATTGTGAAGACTTGTTACAATGTGTATTTAGGAGGTGTGAATGGGACTAATCAGATCTGTGCCAAGGCGGTTTTGGCGCAGATGATGTTGATTGTGTTTGCGCGTGTGGAGGCGGATTCGGTTATGGCGGGGTTTGGTACGGTGTCGGTTGGGGAGTTGTTGGAGTTTAATGATAGGGGGATTAGTGAAGGGAGTTCGGTGCAGTTTGCGCAGAATTTGATTAATGAGGTTGTGTTTGCAAATGGGGGCGATGGGAGTTTTGATGGCGTGGCGGTTCCGGAAGTGGAGGAGGTGAAGGGGAATGAGAAAGGTGATGAGAAGGTGGAGTCGGGTGAGGTCGGTGAGAAGGATGATTTGAGTGGGTATACGAAGATTAGGGAGTCTGGGGTTGTGGTGTTTAAGAATTTGTGTAAGTTGTCGATGAAGTTTTCGTCGCAGGAGCAGTCGGATGATCAGATTTTGTTGAGGGGGAAGATGTTGTCTTTGGAGTTGTTGAAGGTGATTATGGAAAATGCAGGTCCGATATGGCGGACGAATGAGAGGCAAGTGGTTTCCTGTCTCTTAACTGAATGACATCTTTAATTGAGAATAAGCTGATACTGTAGTTAATAGCTCTCGAATAGTCGAATGTATCTGTAGTCTATGATTTAACTGAGCCAGGATCTACATTTTTTTAATAGATAACCCGTATACTCCTATGTTCTTGCATTGAACTTAGCATATATGATCTTGGAACAGGGGCTGGTAGGAGCTAGGCTTGTAAAATGAATCTTTTTGATGTATTGTTCCTAATATTGTAGTGAAGAAAATGGAGTTTAACGAGGCTAAGAAATATACTTAAACCATGTAATGAAGATACATGCATAATGAGTGGTTAGTCTTGAAGTTACAAAGAGGGTTTTGCATAATAAGAACACTAAACCAGGGATGATGAAATGCTGCTTAGGTTAGGTTAGCGTGTTCTTGATCTCTGTAGTGGTGGTGGAATTTGTAGAATTATTGTCTAATTAGAAGGCCAACAGTTTTATATCAGTAATAATAATGATATATTATATATAATGTTTTAAAATCACTTTCAGTTAATTGCTCGATAAATCCTTCTCTTTTATATCTTTTGGATTTCAATATAAAATCTACAAAATGAGTTTTGGGCACTGCTTGTTGTGTGAATTCATTACCTTGGTTTTAAAATGCGTGATGCGCTCCGATGCGTTTTGGTCCAAAAACCCGATGCGCGACGCGCAATGCGTGATGCGCGCGCATCATGTATTTAATGCGGTTGTTATTAAAAATACTAAAAAAATAATTATACATAATAATTCTTGTATTTTTATTACTCAAACACAAAAACATACTTATAAATCATATTTAAAACATAAAACATATTAAAAGAATACAAAAAAAAACTTAATGCTTAACCAATTAAGCTCTATAAGTCTATAATAATCAAAGAAAACAAATAAAGAAACCTAAAAATGAAAAATAAAAGAAATAAAAACAAGTTAAAAGGTAAGATTAAGTAAAAAACTCTGAATAAAGTTTTGTATCTGCAAAGTTCTCTCTCTACGACACATAGAACAATAAAAAAAAATACTAATCAGAAAAGGTGTACCTTTACTCCAAACATAACTAAAAAAACTCTTTAAGTTTCAAGGCAACTTTTTAGATAACATATATTTTTTACACTTAACAGTTGTATAAAATTAAAAAGCTTCATGTTTCAAGGCAACTTTTTAGTTAATATATCTTTTTTATGCTTTACAGCTGCATGAAAATAAAAAAATCCCTTCATTTTTTCGTGTTGCACGCATTAGAACGCATATTGCGCATCACCGCATCACCAATGCATTACGTAATCTGCTCGCATCGCTCCACCTGATGCGCAATATTCATCGCAACGGTCGCATCACGCATCATGCGCGCATTTTAAAACCAAGTTCATTACATTAATTTTACTGCTTCACAGTGAAGCAAGTTTTTTTGCAGATGTTCTAAATAATAGAAGACTTCTTCTAGAGTAGTTTGAAAGTTAGAATTATATGGATTTGTTATTTGAGGCATTTACCATTCTTGCTACACATCAAATTTGATGAACTTCTTTGTTATGTAAAACCAGTTTATTTCTGGTCTTTGAGTAATAGCTGCATATAATATGTTAATAATGTTAGTTTTACATTACTAATTTACCCTTATACTGAATTAAATTCTAAATGGATATAAATTGTGTAATTAGATGATAATATAAGGCGTATATAGAATAAATTTTAGAAATAGTGTTAATATATTTGTTATATAATTTTTTTTAATCAATATGTGTTGGTTTATTTCAATAAGATTATAGAAAAGTTATATGCCCATTAATATATCAGCGGTGGGTCTTTTTTGAATGTATTGAAGATATCTTTTAGATGATGATGTGTGTGTCTACTATACATATGCTTAACTATATTTGAGATTTATTAACTCTTCACTGTTAAATGAGTATAGTTTAGGCTTTAGGGATAACAAGTTACCGTGAAGTATATGCTTCATAATGTAAGTGGTATTTATTAGAAATAATTAAAATGATGTCATCATCAATAAAAATACATTTCCGATTTGAGTTCAATCAACCAATAATATCATGCCACCTATTTGAATAAGGTAAATACATTTGAGCCTCTTATTGCCTGCAAGTGTGAAACTCACTTGCACTAATGTCATATACTTTTCTGCCAACATCCATTTGCTTTTTACCTGCTTTTCTTGCCTTCATGTGGGTTGACTCACATACTTCATATTTCAGTTTATTTTCTCTTTTCTATAGTTAAGATTAAGATAAACCCACAAAATTCATGTTTGTTGATTCTGATTATCTTAATTTACAGGTTCCTAAATGTCATCAAACAGTTTCTTTGCCTGTCCTTGTTAAAGAACAGTGCATTGTCAGTCATGTCAATATTTCAGCTTCTCTGTTCGATATTTCAGAGCTTACTTATAAAATACAGATCTGTATTGAAATCAGAAATTGGGATATTTTTTCCCATGCTCATTCTCCGTGTGCTTGAAAATGTTCTTCAGCCGAGCTTCATACAGAAGATGACAGTCCTCAATTTACTGGATAAAATATCTCAGGATTCACAGATTATGATTGACATTTTTGTCAACTATGATTGTGATGTTGATTCTCCCAACATATTTGAAAGGTAAGAACCAGTTAAAGATTCATTGATTTTTCTGTGTAATTGTAGATGCGATTGAAAAATGCATGTCTTTAAGCTTGCTGTTGATCAACAATGTTAATGCATATTCTAGCATGTGTAGTAAATCCACCTTGGTTTGCTTGCATCTTTTATCTGCTATCTTGGAAGATTGTTGGGTTTCAAGGCTGTGAAATCATGAATGCTGTTGTAAATTAGACCTTAGAATCATGAATAACATTGTTCATATCATAGTCTTGATGTATATTCCACAAACCGATATAACTTGTATAACTTATATAACTAATATTAATAGAAAACTCCAAGGTGACAACCAAATGGTAAGGGTTGATATTCTCCAGAGGAATTCTCAAGTTTGAATCCCGTAAGCTGCAACTCCTTGGGCTACCCTCCCAGGGTTAATTCCTTGCATACAGCTGGTGGGGGCTCGGGTTTGTCAACTAAGTAGATTTTTTTTCAACTCTAGAAGTAAGTATTAGAAGTGAATTTTATTGAACAACTAAGAAGTATAATTGATAAAGAAAACTTGACGAAGGTTTGGAACTAAGATGATCATGGAGACTATGATGTTGGATATTAATATTGTTTTTATATTTTTTTAATGATCTGGGATTTTGGGTTAGTAAATTGTATTTAAACCTTGTTAATTCCGTCAGATGTTTGCAGGACTGTGAATGGTCTTCTGAAAACTGCTCTAGGTCCACCTCCTGGTTCTACTACCACCTTGACACCAGTGCATGATCTAACATTCCGGTTTGAATCAGTTAAGTGCTTGGTTATGATCGTCAAGTCTATGGGAACTTGGATGGACCAACAGCTAAGAATTGGCGAATTTGGTGTTGTACGCAACTCGTCTGATAATAATGATATTGTGCCTGAGACTAGTAACACAAGTCTTGGAGGTGATGAAGCAAGTCTTCCTGATTTTGAGTTGCACCAAGAAGCTAGTAATGATCATTCCACTGCCACCCTAGAACAACGCCGGGCTTATAAGTTGGAACTCCAGGTGCATAAATAATACATCATTTATTCGTATGTATATATGGGTGTGTGTATATATTTCTATAAAAATGTTAGCAGACTTTTCCCTTCTATCATAATTATTATACATACATGTAAAATGCTAAAGGGATGATTTTTACAATGAATGATGCATTGGAAGATGCTTTTTTATATCACAATGCATGCTATGTCTTTGAGGACCCTTTAATAATTAATCCTAGTATTGTGCTTATCTGATTTCTTTAAGTTCAACTTCTAATATCATTGCGTACTAAAACTTTTACCTTGCAATTATTGCAGAAAGGTATTTCCCTATTCAATAGAAAACCTTCCAAGGGTATTGAGTTCCTGATAAGTAACAAAAAAGTTGATGCAACACCTGAAGCTGTTGCATTGTTTTTAAAGAATACATCTGGTCTGAATGAGACTGTGATTGGTGACTATTTGGGTGAAAGGGAAGATTTCTCATTGAAGGTAATGCATGCTTATGTGGATTCCTTTAAGTTTGATGGAATGGACTTTGGTGAGGCAATTAGATTTTTTCTAAGGGGTTTCAGATTGCCTGGTGAGGCCCAGAAAATCGATCGTATTATGGAGAAATTTGCAGAGCGCTATTGTAAGTGCAACCCTAATTCGTTTACCAGTGCCGATACAGCTTATGTTCTTGCCTATTCTGTGATAATGCTGAATACGGATGCCCATAACAGCATGGTGAAAGACAAGGTGAGATTTACCAATTTTTTATGTGATATTATTTTATTTCTGATGTTCTGTTACTTGGTTCAAAAGCCATTCGATGTGGGTCGGGTATATTCATTATTGGCTACTATCTGCATGATAGGAATTAAGAAGATTCAAAATTTTTGCTTCAAGTAAATGTTTCAAAACTAATATGGTAAAATATTCTTAAAAGGTAACCAAATGGGAACAATGTCATCGAAGCAGTGCATTACCAGGACTGAATAAATAGAGTGTAATTGAAAAAAAGTATATCCGCTTGTGTTTCAAACATGTATTCGTGCTCCTGACAGAACGTGCTGCACTAAAAAATAGTTATCTTTCGACTGAACTACAAAAGTTATTCATCACATGTCACATTGATTATCTAGACCTTATCTGACTATAATGCTGGTTTATATGTAAGATGAGCAAAGCTGATTTTATCCGCAACAACCGCGGGATTGATGATGGGAAGGACTTACCTGAAGAAAATTTAGGCGCCCTCTATGATCAAATCGTGAAGAATGAAATAAAGATGAAAGCTGATACTTCAGTACCACAGAGCAAGCAGACAAACAGTGTTAACAGATTACTGGGCTTAGATGGTATACTTAATCTTGTCTGGAAGCAGACAGAGGAAAAACCCTTGGGTGCGAATGGAGCCCTAATAAAGCACATCCAAGAGCAGTTCAAGGAAAAATCAGGAAAATCAGAGTAATACAATACCACAGTTTTAATTGATATTTTATGATTCTATATATATATGTTCTAAATACAGTTATACTGTTATAGAATGAATCACTTCATAGGTTGTAGGTCAAATGTGTAAGGGATGGTTTAAACTTTAAACCACCCTTTCTAACAAAAAATGAAACTAGTGTTGGATTTTGGCCTTGCTAAGTGCCAAAATTCAGTGCTTGCAGTTCCTTACTGCCAACTTTAAAACAAGCATGAACTTGTAATAAGGTCGTTTTCCTGGTTAAAGAAATGGATTATCACATCTTGTAACATTTCTCTGTTGCAGGTCTACTTACTATGCTGTTGCAGATGCAGCAATATTGAGGTTTATGGTAGAAGTCTGCTGGGGCCCAATGCTTGCTGCCTTCAGTGTGACTCTGGACCAGAGTGATGATAGAGCTGCTACCAATTATTGCTTACAGGGGTTTAGGCACGCTGTGCATGTCACAGCTGTAATGGGTATGCAGACACAGAGAGATGCATTTGTCACCACTGTCGCAAAATTTACATACCTTCATTGTGCAGCAGATATGAAGCAAAAAAATGTTGATGCTGTCAAGGTAGTCATCTTTTTTCTTCTGTAGATGTTGAAAGTTTAAATGATTTTATCTGTGAATATCACAGAGACTTGAATTTTGCTCAGGTTTACATTCTATAATAATGACTTATAGATGGACACGTGTCTGATCTGTAAGTGTTCTTTTAATTGGTAGGCAATAATAGCAATCGCCATAGAAGACGGGAATTATCTTCAGGATTCTTGGGAACATATATTGACTTGTCTTTCTCGATTTGAGCATTTGCAACTACTGGGAGAAGGTGCTCCGTCTGATGCCTCCTTTTTAAGTGGATCAAACGTTGAAACACCGGAAGACAAATCACTCAAGTCCAACATTCCATCCTTAAAAAAGAAAGGAACCCTCCAGAATGCAGTTGTGATGGCTGTTGTTAGAGGCAGCTCATATGACAGCACTTCTCTAGGAGCCAATACATCGGGACTGGTGACCCAAGATCAAATTAGTAGCTTCATTTCAAATTTGAACCTACTTGAACAGATAGGAAATTTTGAGCTTAATCATATTTTTGCTCACAGCCAAAGGTTAGATAGTGAAGCAATAGTTGCTTTTGTGAAAGCCCTTTGCAAAGTTTCCATGTCCGAGTTGCAATCCCCAACGGATCCTCGGGTGTTCAGTTTGACGAAAATAGTTGAAGTTGCGTAAGATCCTAACCTTGTATCTCCAATAAAATATGCACACACATGTTTAGGTTGTCACACAGAAATCTTCATACCTTGATTGATAAGAAAGATCATGTCTATAATTTGTGACAAAGTTGTTGCAATGTCTAAATAAGTAGGTTTTTTAAGCATGGTTATTTTGCGGCTATACTTTTACTTTAAGATGGTATATTATGACTCATAAAAGTGTAGTATAATGTTGGAAAGGCATTCTGGATAAGCTAGTTGCACATAATATATCTTGCAAAGGATAATAGATTAAATTTTCAGTAAGTTTTTTTTTCTATATGAATTTCACACATCAGCTCATTTGAATTTTCTTCACTACAACATGAACCGTATCAGATTAGTGTGGTCTCGCATCTGGAGTGTTCTTTCAGATTTCTTCGTTTCAGTTGGTTTGTCAGAAAACCTGTCAGTTGCTATCTTTGTCATGGATTCGTTGCGTCAGCTGTCTATGAAGTTCCTTGAGAGAGAAGAGCTGGCAAACTACAACTTCCAAAATGAGTTTTTGAGACCTTTTGTGATAGTCATGCAGAAAAGCAACTCTGTTGAAATCAGGGAATTAATAGTTCGCTGCCTCTCACAAATGATCCTGAGCCGCGTCAGTAACGTAAAATCTGGTTGGAAAAGCGTTTTCATGGTATGCTTTTTATGCTTTCCTTGCTCTTTTTTTAGCTGGTGTCACATTCTTCATTCACGCCACTGTACTCTAAATTCATAACTGGAATCTAAGTTACGTGTTCTGTTAACACATGATAGATTCTGAACTTTTCCCGCTCCAAACTATTCAGTCATTTATTAGAAAATATTACTTACTAGTTGCTATAAGCGCCAGAAAAAAAGTTGAGGCTGCTAATTTCTTTAAGTGTTAGAATATGGAGAGTTTAGTTCAGATTTTGAGAAACTGTTTTTTTTTCCTGGACAACTTAGTTAACAGTAGTTCTAGGAGGATTTCAAGGGCACACTTGTTGACCACATTTTTACTTAAATTGGTGCGTTTCAACTTTCAAGAAACTTAAGGATTTTTATTCAAGTCTGTAACTGCCATTGCGTGTAACACATATGGCTTAGGCACAATGCTCGGTAATTATAGGAAAGAGAGTGGACTGGATGGGTGTGTCTATCTACATAGCAGTAGCTGAACTCTGAAGCTAGGTCACCAAATGGTTATGAGTTATATCGGAGTTTTCGATATTTGGATTTGAATATTTGATTAAGAAACTGACAACCAATCTGAATTTGACAAATTTTAAGTGTAAACATCAACATCTGGAATCTGGATTATTCTCATATTGTTCAAACCAGAACAATATTTATTATATGTCAATAACCCGATTACTTGAATGCAATATTCTAAAATCGAATCCAAATGCATAAAGTGGTGGTTGCATATCCAATTGATATTGGTGACGTCTGGCGTCTGCCATTAGTTCACCAAAAAAGGGAAATATAAATAGGCAGGCTATCATCAGTTTACCATTCTGAGAATATAGATTTGAAGATTGCTATGACAGATCTCAGTTCCTTTAGAAGGCTGTTGTGTACAGAATAAACTAATGACCAGTGGGGATATGTGCAACACAGTGTTCAACAGTTGTAGTATGTACACAATCTTTCATTCTTACACAGTATGTTTTGTTGACAGGCATTAACTGCTGCTGCTGCTGATGAAAGGAAGAATGTTGTGGTGTTGGCATTTGAGACGATGGAGAAAATAGTACGGGAATATTTTCCTTATATAACTGAGACAGAGACTGCAACTTTTACTGATTGTGTTAGATGTCTCATCACTTTCACCAATAGCAGATTTGACAGTGATGTAAGCCTAAACGCCATCGCATTTCTCCGCTTCTGTGCTGTCAAGCTTGCCGAAGGGGGCCTTATTTGCAATACAGAAAATACTACTGCTGCTGATGATGATTCAAGCGTTCCAGTAGTGAAAGAAACTGATGGAGAAAATTTAATGGATATAGACGAGTATGCTTCCTATTGGATTCCTTTGCTAAGTGGTAATTTACTAATGGATCTGACAATACCCATTTCTTTATTGCTTTTCTGTAATCTAGTGGTGAAAATTCCGACCCATTTCATTATGAAATGGGTCAATTTGGATATGTATCTTTTTTTTTGCTCAAAATGCGTCACATAGTTTAAGCTATAAATAAGCTAAAATGGGAATAGGTAGGTGAGGTGAAATGGGTTGATACTGTGTGTGTGTGTGTGTATATATATATATATATATATGTTGCATACAACCTCTTAAATCATTTACTCAAAAGATATTGCTATTGTAACATTATTGTTTTCGTTATCTTCAATAACTCTATCAGTTAATTACTAATACATAATAAACGTGGACAAAGCAGTGTTTGTGGGTCAACCCAATCTGATATTTGACCTGTACCACAAATGACCTGTTTCCTGACTGTCTTGACCTCAACATGGTTGCTGTAATTACTTGGTCAATTTAAAAAGAAACTCCTTATGGTAAGCTGAACTTCTTCAACTTACCAGCTACCAGTATATGCTATACTTCAAATCTCTGGCAGGAACCAAAATCGTCTTTGAAGAAATGTCGACTTGTTGTTTTCCTTTTTCTAATTAATATTAAATGTTCTCTGCTGGTTATAGAAGAACCCCGTGAGACGTATTCTCAGACTGTATTTATATGTTTACTGTTTCAGGGCTCTCTTTGTTAACATCTGACCCTAGATTAGCTATCCGAAAGAGTTCTTTGGAAGTGCTTTTCAACATTTTGAAGGACCATGGCCATGTGTTTTCACGCTCATTTTGGATTACTGTTATCAATTCGGTAATTTTTCCAATTTTCAAAAATGTAAGTGGTGACAACAAGGAAGATAAAGACCAGTCTTCACCCAAAAGTAGCTGCTGGGATTCTGAAACTTGTTCTGTGGCAACTCGGTGTTTAGTAGATTTATTTATCAACTTTTTTGGTGTGATGAGGGTACATTTAGGGGCAGTAGTATCACTAGTGGCTGGATTGTTGAAAAATACAGGTCAAGGCTCCGCTAGAAGTGGAGTATCTGGATTGATGCGTTTGGTTGGTGACTTGGGAGGCATGCTCACTGAAGAAGAGTGGTCATGCATTTTTTTGTCTCTGAAAGAAACAGCAGCTTCATTGTTGCCTGGTTTCCTAAAACTTTTAAAAGTTATGAATAGGATTGACATCGGCATGCCTAGTGTTGCCCAGTCCTCCTTTTATGATGATGATGATGGGGGAGAGTCGACGATGACCAGTAGTAATGGTGCAATTGAAGATTATGACGATGACAACTTACAGACTGCAGGATATGTTGTTTCAAGAATGAAAACTCATATATCAACCCAATTACTTATCATGCAGGTTCTCTCTCTTCTTTCTCTCTCTACTGTTAATGGCTGTCCTGCACTTAAAAGTTGCGGAGTTTTTTTTCTCTTTATGATATGTGGATGCCAAACGGTTCACATTGACCTGGAGCATTTTTTTCAAAGCTTTCTAAATAATGTAATCACAAACTTAATGGAACTATGGATTTAACATTATTGTATTTTTTTTTTACACCCAAAAGATAACCTTGCCTTGCTAGATCTAATACAATGTAATAGAGCTGTATATGTAGAGGTGGGAATCACTTCTAAACTATACCTTAAGGTCCATTGGACTACATCTGAGCTAATACATATAAATAATCTAACAGATAATTAGTCTTTTAATGGTTAAGATGCAATCTTAAGTATGAATGGTTAAGAAGTAACATCTTAATGGTTGCCTCTTAACCATTCAGACTCAAGGTTACGTCCTAACCATTCAGAGGTTATGGACCATTAAGAGGTAGCCTCTGAATGGTCATTAAGAGGCTACCAAACAGCCCCTTCCTTAAGCTAATATTTGTACATGTATGCGATCCTTAAACCGCCTTTGTAGAAATTGCCATCTCTAGCTAGAAAAGAGATAATCATTGCTTCTTTCTTCTGTTTGCAGGTGACAACTGATATCTACAATTTGCAGCAGCACTTGCTCAAGGCCTCAAGTGTGAAGATTGTGCTTGAATTATTTTCACAGACAGTGAGTCATGCTCATGATTTAAGCTCAAACACGGGCCTGCATCTAAAGCTTCAGAGAGCATGCTCCATCCTCGAGATCTCAGACCCACCTGTAGTACACTTTGAGAACGAGTCTTATCAAAACATACTCAACCTATTGCATCATTTACTGACAAGTGACTTATCTTTGTCAGAGGAGATGGGTATAGAAGCACAACTATTTTCAACATGCCAAGAAATTATTAAAATGTACCTATCCTGTTGTAACTTGGAACAGCAGCAACAGCAGCAGAAACCAGTTCACTGGACCCTCCCATTGAATTCAGCAGTGAGGGACGAGTTAGGGGCAAGAACATCATTGCTCGTGTCGGCATTGAAGGTTCTAAATGAAGCAGACAAGGAGCGGTTTAGGAGGTATGCGTCTACACTGTTCCCGCTGCTTGTAGAGTTGGTGCGTTGTGAGCACACTTCCCGCGAAGTGCAGCCTGTTCTAAGCAACTTGTTCCAGACATGTATAGGCCCAATAATAATGAATGTGTGACGGTTTACTGACCTATATATACATATGTATACGTATGTATATATATATTTGCACTTTAGTATGGTAGCATCTATCATTATATAACTTGTGCTTCATTTTTGGTACCTTGGTGTTAAGGTGAGAAGGTTCTGGTGTATTATTACTAACTGTATGAATATTTTTATTGATTAATACAAACAATTATTGCCTGTTTTTTGCTAGTTTTTCACTTACATGGTATCAGGAACTATAAAACGAAGACTATTAAAAGTTATTTATTGTTGGTGGGCTTGGCCTTGGATCCAATGTGTGACCCAGAAAATACTTTTAAAAGTTTTTGTAAAACAAACTAGCAATGCAATTAGATACTGCGTTGTGACCCGGCCTTCGGGCCAAGTGTTATATGATGCGTTAACCAAAATTGAGGTGTAAAATTGGAGTAATAGTGCCAGGCCTTCAGGCCAAGTGTTATATGATGTGTTAACCAAAATTGAGGTGTAAAATTGGAGTAATAGTGCAAGGAGTAAAAACATAAAGTTTAAAACTTGAGTAGTGGTGGCGGTAAAATGGAGTAATAGTACAAGGGGTAAAAACATAAAGTTTAAAACTTGAGGGGTGTAATAGTGCAAGAAGAAGGCCAAAAATGTAAATTACAAAAGCATGAGCTAAAATATAAATTACAAAAGTAAAGGGTAAAAAAGAAAACTTATGCATAACAACATTATTTTGACCAACTTCTATTATTAGATTTGAGTTAATTACACGGATGGTCCCTGTGGTATACACATATTTCACTAATGCCCTCAATTAACACGAATGGTCCCTAAGGTTCTACTTTTGCACTTGGGTGGTCCCTATCCCTAACGGATGTTAGATTTCTCTGTTAAATGGGTGTTAAATGTCTTCTTTACCCTTCTAAAAGACAAAACAATTAAAAAAAATATAAATTTAATTAAGTATTCAAGTGGGTCCCACCCCCACCCTACCTTTACTCTTCTTTTCTTCTACCTTTGTCTGGATCACAAATTCCCCAAATCACCACCACCACCACTTCCTTAAACCATCATCAACTCCACCCGAAAACCACCACCATCATCACTCTCTCTCTAAAACCCTAAATCTCTCTCTTTCTCTAAACATACCTTCCACCCCGATCTCTCTCTGTCTTTCGTCTATTACAGTCGACCAAAGCCACCACGGTTGTGGCCATGGCCACAGATCGTCCCTATGGTGGTGATTTTGGGTGCAGAGGTCCGAGGAGGTGGATTGTGGGGGTCGTGGGTGACGACCAATGGTGGGTGTGAGGTTGAAGACGAAGGCTGGCGGTTGACTCACGAGCAGAGGATCGATGGTGGTGGTAGTGGTGGTTGTTTTTGGCTGAGATGATGTTGACAGCGGTGTTGCGGTGGTTTTAAAGCCCGAAGGGGGCTGTTTGGGTGGCTGGACTCAATAGATCTGACAGGGAAGGGGTTTTCGGTGGAGGTTTCTTGGTGGTGTCGCTGGAGGGTGGTTCAATGGAGTTCGATAGTGGCTGGATCAGGGATGGTTTGGTTGAGGTTTAGGTGGACGGTGGCTGCGGTGGTGGTTGTGGTGGTGGTTGTGGTGGGGTATGGTGGCCGGGAAACAGTGGTGGTTGTGGTGGAGAATGGTGATTATGATGAGGTATAACCTGACCATAAATAAAAGTGAAGAAGAAAGGGTAGTTTGGTCATTTTACATCAACTTAACGGACTTAGTAAACGACCGTTAGGTCAAAGGACCATCAGTGTTATGAATCATAAGTTCTAGGGAGCATCCGTGTTACTCCTAAGTTCTAGGGAGCAAACATGAAATATTTGAAAACCACAGGGACCATCCGTGTAATTAACTCTATTAGATTTTATATTTCATAGAGATTTTCAATGAATTCTTTTGGTTTTTCAATGGTCGCTAAGAAAGGAAAAGTATAGCGCTACTCGATCCGACCATCAACTCAGTTTACATATATTGCTATGTTGGGGAAATTGAAAAAGAAAACCCGAACCTAGTCTAACTATAATCCCTATCAACTAGGTGGATCGAAATTCACCGAAACCTAACAAACATAAAACATACCACTTCACAACTACTAGGATACTTTGTGCTTTATCAATTCACGCATGACTTATTGTACGACACGATATCTCAGTTACGTCCACGCAATGCTTCAATCTTAATACGTCACAACTTTGAGACCTTTTACATTCAACTTTACAAAAATAATCACAATATATCTCGATAATCTCCAAATCAACTAACCCATTACTTACGTTTCAACCATGACGACACATACGACATACATACACATCAATCTTGATTAAAAAGTAAAAACAATTGACAAATATACCATATTAAGACTCATATAAACCAAAAACCAAAGTACAACCCTAATAATATAACTCATTAAACACTATAATTATTACATACATGATCATCCCAAAGAAAGCAACAACATTAACATACACTCTTCCCCTGCATTCACCTCTGCTTTCCTTCTCTACCCTTTACGAATCAAACATAAACAAAATCATTACCAAATAAGACCCACAAACAACATTAGACGAAACCCTAATACGATCTTCAATTATTCATTCTTTATTGTTTATTGTTCAACCCATGTGCAATGATGCTGGTAAGTTATTCACTTAGTTTCTGTCATCAATCTTGATTATTAAGCTTATAAAGTTTTGAACTTGACCTAGATTTAATATGGAAAATGAGGTTATTGAATTTGATATTGGAATTGGTATTGGTATTGGGGGAGGTGGGGATGAATCAGTAGCTATTATTGATGATGATGACTTGACCGATGATTCGCCGTCTGCCGGGATTAATATGGGAAGCATTAGTGGGAGTGGGAGTTTTTTTATGGATAGTTTAGGTTATGTTCCTGAAAGGGATTTAGGACTTGAACCGTGTGAAGGGATGGAGTTTGAGTCGGAGGAGGCTGCGAAGGGTTTTTATAATTCGTATGCTCGTCGTGTGGGGTTTAGTACGCGTGTGAGCTCGTCTCGTAGGTCTAGGAAGGACGGTGCTATTATACAGAGGTCGTTTGTTTGTGCGAAAGAAGGGTTTCGTAATTTAAATGAGAAGCGTACGAAGTATAGGGAGATTAAGCGTCCGCGTACGGTTACTCGTGTAGGGTGTAAAGCGTCGATGTCGGTGAAGATTCAGGATTCGGGGAAGTGGGTTGTTTCGACGTTTGTGAAAGAGCATAATCATGAGTTGGTTCCGCCGGATCAGGTTCATTGTTTACGCTCTCACCGGCAGATCTCGGGCCCTGCGAAGACGTTGATTGATACTTTGCAGGCTGCTGGGATGGGTCCGAGGAGGATAATGTCGGCTTTGATTAAAGAGTATGGTGGTATTAGTAAAGTTGGATTTACAGAGGTGGATTGTCGGAATTACATGAGGAATAATCGCCAAAGGAGTTTAGAAGGAGATATACAACTGTTACTTGATTATTTGAGGCAAATGCATGCGGATAATCCATCGTTCTTCTATGCTGTTCAGGGGGATGATGAACAGTGTACGGGTAACGTTTTCTGGGCTGATGCAAAGGCGAGGGAGAACTACACTTACTTTGGGGATACTGTCACATTTGATACCACTTACAGATCAAACAGATATCGTTTGCCATTTGCACCTTTTACAGGGATCAATCATCATGGGCAGCCTGTGTTATTCGGCTGTGCGTTTCTCTTAAATGAATCTGAGTCTTCGTTCATATGGCTGTTTAAGACTTGGGTTTCAGCAATGTCTGGCCACCTCCCAGTGTCGATCACTACAGATCATGACACTGTCATACAGTCAGCCATTATGCATGTTTTTCCGGACACACGTCATCGCTTCTGCAAGTGGCACATCTTCAAGAAGTGCCAGGAGAAGCTCTCCCATGTGTTTCTTCAGTACCCAAATTTTGAAGCAGACTTCCATAAATGTGTGAATTTACCCGACTCGGTTGATGAATTCGAAGCCTGTTGGTTGCCTCTTGTTGATAAATATGATCTTAGGGATCACGAGTGGCTTCAAGCAATATACTCCTCACGCAAACAATGGGTCCCTGTCTATTTGCGTGATACATTCTTTGCTGAAATGTCTATAACGCAACGCAGCGATAGCATGAACTCCTATTTTGATGGATATGTAAATGCATCAACTACTTTAAACCAGTTTGTTAAGTTGTACGAGAAAGCATTAGAGAGCCGTAATGAGAAAGAAGTTAAAGCGGATTACGATACAATGAACACTCTCCCTCCTTTGCGGACTCCTTCCCCTATGGAGAAACAAGCATCTGAACTTTACACTCGAAAGATATTCTTGAGATTTCAGGAGGAGTTGGTTGGGACGCTTACTCTTATGGCGTCAAAAGTAGAGGATGACGGTGAGGCCATAACCTATCAAGTATCAAAATTTGGAGAGGACAACAAATGTTACCATGTAAAGTTTAATGTTCTAGAAATGAGAGCTACTTGTAGCTGCTGTATGTTTGAGTTTTCAGGTCTGCTATGCAGACATGTGTTGGCAGTTTTTAGAGTGACAAACGTTCTTACCCTTCCCTCCGGTTACATTTTAAAGCGTTGGACAGTAAATGCCAAAAGCAGTGTTATACTTGAAGAACGAGTTAACGATGCGTTTTCTAGTTATCTAGAGTCGCATACTGTCAGATATAATACCCTTAGACACGAGGCTTTTAAATTTGTAGAAGAAGGGGCTGAGTCTGTTGACACATATAACGTAGCCATGTCTGCATTGGAAGAGGCTGCAAGGAAAGTTGACATGGCAGCAAAAAACGAAGGAAGAGTTATGAATAACGGGCGTAGCAGGGAAGACTCAAGAAGTAACGGAACACTGACAAAAAGGGATACTTTAAATCACCATGGAAGTTTGGACCAGAATATATCAGAGGTTAGTTTCTTATTTTGCTTTCTTTTGATATCTGGTCTATTCTTTATATGATGCTAAAGTAGTTTTCTTTCATCTCTCGCCTATGTGGCCTTAGCGTGTAACAAGTAAGTCAGTGAAACATGTGACTTATATAGGCTTGCTTAGAAGGATGTATTTTGTATAATTTGTTGCTATGGTTGCACTTGATCAGCTTGCTTGCTTATTTTTTTTACTGATAAAGAATCGAGATGTTCTAAAGGCCAGTAGTTAGTTATGATTTAATCAAACTTCTCTTTGCTTCTAGTTCTCCCTGTAGACAATTTCTGTAAGAAATGAAATATTGTACTAAAAAGTAAAAAGGTCTGCTTGTAAAGAGGTGAAGAAAATGATAAATAGATAAAGGCTTAGAAAAGAAACGGGTTTGGTTGTGGTAATTAAATCTTCATGCGGGCCCTTAGAAGGTCCATCTGTTAGTGTGATCAATAAGTTTAATAAGGCATTATAAAGATCAGAAGCACCGCAAATTCTACTGATCAATCCATAATGGTTTATCCAGATCATCTCTATATTTTATTCTGTGTTTGGTGTCGACTGACTAACCGAGGGAATTCTCAACTTCCATCGTGAACATTTATACACATAATAAGAGCATGGGCAATAGAGAAACAAAGGAAGATATTACACCTCATGGACCTATTTGGGAGAATTCTTCATGTTGTGTTCCGTTGCTAGAGGTTAAAGTGAGCGATTTAGACCCATCACCCATTACGTGAAAATGGTTCATTTGTGGTTATAATTTTGTTGATAGCATATTAGCATATCAAACGGGTAAAATGGGGGATTTAGTTGAAATGAACAAAAGAAGTTAGTCATTCTTTTTTCTGTTGAAACAGAATAGTTAGAAAGGAAAGAAGATTATGAGGCGACCAAAGGTAGCCTGGAATTCCTGTGAGGTCCAAAAGCCCACACCAGTCTGCTTAGGAACGGCTTGACTAGGCCAAGACTGTGTGGTGTTGGGCTTGGACCTCGTTGATTAGTGGCCTACCAAAGGTAGAGTCAATACCAAGGTTTCAAAAAAAGCAGCCACGAAGGAAATACCATCTCATCACTCTAGATCCAAGTCAAATTCTAGGGTTGGCAGTATCAGGGAGATTAACTTGTGGAAGCAGATTCTATAGAAGGAATGTGAAATTCTAGTAGCCTTGGCTTAACCAGTAGAAAGGGATGAACCGTGTAAGTATTTGGGTTAGCTGAGTGATACTAGCAACGCCTCAGAATTGAATAGAACATCCAAGAAATGATTATAAGTTGGAAGCTAACAACTTACAAGACAATGTAACATCATGTGCTAATGGGCCAACTTATTTAAAAGCCTCATGCTACTCTTGCATATGCTCATGTAGAGGTTGTATCATTTATGGCTGCTTATAAGCTCAACTGATCACAAAATGCATCACTATACATAGAACAGGTTAAGATTGCTGGTTCCAAACACATGTACAGGACTATAGTCGTCTAGACGTTGTATGACTGTTAATAAACTAAACTGAGCACAAACTGATCACAAATATATCTCGAATCATATCCAGTTCATCTTGAATGTGTTCTTGATGTTGTGTTGGGTCAATACCACTCATCGTTTTAAATCCGAATGTGTATCTTGGCAAGATCCGCACCGCATAACATGATTATGATAATTGGTTGTCTGGTTTTGTGCAGGATGAAAAGGACAGGAAGATCGAACAACTTAACAATGAGCTGGAATGTGCTAGGCGCAAGTGTGAAGCTTATAGGACCAATCTGCTTTCAGTATTAAAAGACATTGAAGATCATAAACAGCAGTTATCACTTAAAGTCCAAATCATGAGGTATAGCATGAAAGATTGCTTGTAAAGGTTGGTTTTCAACATGTTATAGTTAAAAAAAATTTCATAGTACCGGGCTCTTTTTTGCTGGCTGTTTCTACCCTTAAAGGATTACTGGATGCCCCACATACTTACATACATATATATACACATGATACATATATGTATGTATTGACGTATATATGTATGCATGTATGTATAGTTTCGTTGATACTATCTATTCAACTTTAAGAAACAACACTTGTTATATAATACTTAGAACTTAAATGATTTGTTGCGGCATAATGCCAGAAATAAATTAGTAGAGTTCATTTATTATGTTTTTGTGTATTAACAAAATATGGTGTTTTCCCTTACTTATGGTGAAGCTTCAATTTGAGTGGAGAGCATGATTCATGGACTTTTAATCACTTTTTAAACGGGAAACACACACCCTCTTTATTCTATTTCTAAATCTACACCGTTGTTCGTCATGGGCATTGGGGCCCGACCAGCAAACGTCTCGTGGAGGAACACCACTATGTACACACGTTGATACTACAAGGCTACAAGCCCTTTTGTGACTTTGAATCACTTACCATGCATCAATTCTCCTTTAAACAAGTACTTATATATTCAGAATGAATTTAAATTGCTCCTTTTTGTCTAGTCTAACAAGAGTTACAAGACTGCTTGTTCATTTGTAAGAGCTCAAAACATACCATATGACGCTAATAACATATAATATGTTTTCCACGTCAGTAATTAAGTTTACTACTACTTTTAATATAATAATAAGGGATATGGGATTGATACATCCACTGATGTCATCATGACATCATATACATGATCCATACACCTCCTCCCTTTAAGAAAAGAAAGTAAATAGTTTTTTTTTTTTTTTTTTTTTTTTTTTTTTTTTTTTTTTGTGTTTGACGCTGACAAATCTGATGGTTTTAGAATTAGCTGTGGGACCTGTCTATCACATTGACTATTCTTTTTATAATACTTCCATTTAACACCCATTCTTTTCAGCTAATTACCTTTAGCCCCCTCTTTTTTAAAATTATTACAACAAATCAAGTTTGATTCTTAATTCGTTTATACCTTTAGCCCCTTCATCTTAAAAATTATTACACCAAAACCCAACTCGATCTACATATCTTTCCTAGTTTGATTGCTTCAAAAACTTATTTTTACCAATGTATTATTTATGAAAAAAATCGCAGCATTCAAATTTTAGGTTAATTAAAATTAAAATGTCAGGAAAAAATAAAATGTTAGAAAAACAAACAAATTAGACCACAAAAGTAAAAAAGTGATAAATAAACAATTTAATTAATTAAAAGAAAAAATTGACATTATTTATATTATTAAATTTACTATGACAATATAAATTAAGTAAGTAATGAAAAACAATTAATTTGTACTACACATGATATAAAATATTTATCATTAAACAAAAATATACAATTCCACCACATGATATCTTCGTCTTCACCTCACAATATCGACGCTGCAGTTCTCACCGACCGGAAAAAATGGCCAAGTTCTTCAAATATGATCTGTAAGGGGGCGATCATAAATTTTTTGTCTCGGAGGTAGTCGGCTTCGGTCCGGGTTTGAAAACACCGGTCTTAAAAGTCCAAGGGGTGCGATTGAAAAATTTCAAGGGGTGCGGACGAGATTAACGCGCGTATTTAACACTAAAAATTTTCTTTTCCAAGGGGGCGCCGGCCCACCTTCGACTGGCCCTAGGTCCGCCGTTGTATACTAAAGGGAGAATGTATGTTTGGATGTGCATAATCATATTCACTTCCTATTATTTTATGATCAGATGCACATGTATGAATCAAACATCCAGTATATTAACTTGTGTAAAATGTTGGATCAAACGTAGCAAAAGTGGGCCATGTATGAATCGACGCTGCAGTTCTCACCTCTTGATTCATACACCCATTAAGGTCCCACCATAATTTTTTAATAGATTATTCTGTGGGCCATGTATCATAATCCCTTTAACTTTGTTCATTTATTGTAGCAAAAGTCAATACCCATTGAAAACATTCATTTTCAATCTTCTAACATATGGATTTATATAAAAACAAAGGTTTTTATAAAAATGATAGACAAACTAAAACTTGGGAGAACTTATATAGAAATGAACACTTTTATATAAATGGGAATATAAAAGTGTTGGAACATTTTTGTATATAAGTTGTCAAGTTTTGTGTTAAAAATATAAAAGTGTTTATAAAACTTCCAAGTAATATGTGTTGGGAATTAGAAAGTTGAATAATACTTCTAGAAAACACATATTGGAAGACTTGGAAAAGATTAACTATGTAATCACATATAAGTTAAGAAATCGGACTTGGACGTGTTAACGAACTAAGACGTAAAAGCGGACAAACGAGAAAAATATCATTACGTCAAGATGAGTAAAAATATATTTTAAGGAGTTAAAATATATATAACTTGGGTGAAAAATTTACATAACACTTTCCTAAGTGTTGGAAAAAATATTCGTGGGAGAAAATATAACGTAAATAATCTAACGATTAAAAACGTTAAACGGACGTATGGACTTAACGAGGAAAATACATATATATATATATGTTCGGTTCGACGAAATTCTAGTATATTTACTTAATGGGAAAGTAAATATATGGGAAGGAAAACCGAGACGAGTAAATAATATATATTTATATATGTATACCGAACCGACGAGATCCTAGTATATTTACTTAATGGAAAGTAAATATACGGTGTGGTGAGTCGAATTGGGCGTTAAAAATATATTATCGAACGACAAGACCTTAGTATATTTATTTTAATGGGAAAATAAATATACGGTAACGTGAGTCGTGTCGAGCGGTAAAAATATTATATCGAACGACGAGATCTTAAGTATAACTACTTAATGGGAAAGTAATTATACGTTAAGTGAAGTTGAGTCGAGAATAATATTATACAAGTTAATTAATATTCATGAAAGTATAAATGTAACTCGTAACAATGGTAATTCATCACCAACGGACCTAGGACATATGTTTAATTAAACGGGGAATTATATGTAAATGGTGATGTTGGGAGTTGGGTGTACAACTTGCCGGAAAAGCACACGCTATAGACTTAGTGACTTACACGCACTAGGACATTCGTAGGTGCTTGATCACGGACTTGCTATTCTCTGCTATTTGATTGTACGCTGTACATCAGGTGAGTTTCACGGCCCCATTTTATTGTTTTAACTGGGGGAAAGATATGTTTGTCAAACGTTGTCACATGTTGAAATGTTTTCAAAGGTTAAAATGTGATAAGTGGTATGATGAGTACTTGAGCAGCGATCGCCACTCGGGGTTGAGTCCTCTCTTCTGTAACCATTAATTCAGGGAAATGAAACCGAAGGAATATTTGGAAAGTACTATTGGTGCCTGACAAGGCCCACCCCTAATCGATATCGTCGATATGCATCGGCGTATGCCAGGGGTGCACGTATTCTGAAATTAAGTCGTTGGGTTCCGAGAAACGACTTGGAGCGGGGCATTATTATTAGTCTTGGTTTGGTTATGGGGCTCAAGGGATTGCTCATCATCATAGTTTGTAGGAGCTAGCTACTCCTTACAAAGGCCACAAGTTGTGCAGGTTTCGCACATGTTGTAAACACGAAATATCGATCGACAAGATCCTAGTATAATTATTTAAATGGGAAAATAATTATACGGTAAAGTGAGTCGAGTCGATGGTTGTGAAAATGTTGTCATGAAACTAAATATCGATCGACAAGATCCTAGTATAATTATTTAATGGGAAAATAATTATACGGTAAAGTGAGTCGAGTCGATGGTTGCGAAAATGTTGTTGTTATGAAACTAAAACCTGTGAACTCACCAATATTTTATATATTGACGTCTTTTTAAACATATCTTTCAGGTAACTAAGTGCTGAATAGATATAGGGCTAGTGCGGTGGAATTCGGGATGTCGGATACTGGTCGGGGTTTCATCTATTGTTACCAATGGGTTGGAACATAAACGGAAATACCCCCACATTGAAACTTAATGTACATTGTTTTATGTAATGCTTGTGCAACATTGTAACGAGATACTCGTTTTCGACATCCAAATAAATTAATCTTTTCTGATTAAATATAGTTTGTGTTAATCTTGACTTTGATATGCTTTCGAGCGTTGCGCCACGTGTTTCCTCCATTGGCGTGGTGTGACATTTACCAAGCACCACCACACAAAGAATGGTTAGTGGGTTGTCAATAATACAATTAAACTAGTATGAGAGACGTTACACGTCTAAACGGAATGAACCAGGCCGAACGGCCCTTATTCAGGGGAACAAACTGCTGCGACTTTTGCGCAGCAGCTGTTCGGATCGCTTTTACCCCTTCTAAAACCCAAAATCCGACTTCGACTTTCAAATAAGAATTGTTCTACGCTCCGAGAGCTTTCCAGGCATATAAAGAAAGTCTCCTAACGATTTTTCTACGATTTTATATGAAATTTTGAAGATCAGGTTGTCAGGCTGTCAATCCGCGCGGCCGGTCGCTTCGACGCTGACATTTCTGAGCCCTCTGTGAAGGCCGCGCAGCCGGTCACTCAGCCCGACCGGCCGGTCACTGCTTCTGTTGCATGTTTGGTAATTTTTAAGCATGGGAATCATATCGCAACTGCATTTGATGATTCCCTAAGCCTAAGTAATGACTTGCCGACTAAATAAACCTTTGTTTGACTGAAATTATGGTCCGGTTTAGGTCGCCATGATCCGGTTCTTAGTTTTGAATGTTTATGGCGACTTTTACCCAATTTGACCCATTTAGACATTTAACTTATCCAAAACACCATTTGACCATGCGCAATGCATCTAGTTTATGTTATCAAGTCATTATACACTTGCTCAACTAAAATGTTTGTCCGATTTGTTCATTATGATTCCGATTATTAGATTTATCCTTTAGTAAATCTTTATAAATTCCCAAAATGCCCCTCCTAGCCAAATCTTTCAATTTAGCCATTCGTGGCGACACATTTTGATTGAAATCCATTGTTTTTGACTCAATGACCCGTTTAAAAACTTCTAAGTCCTTACGGACTTAGATTTTCACTGTTTCATATGATTGTTCTCAATTTGATCAATTCTAAGCGCATTAGCGCACATTAGACATAGTTTTGAAAATAACTTACCTAATTGGCACCCACACTTTACGTGGGTTGCTTTAGCACCCATATTGCTTCGCCCAAAGGCGTTTATTTAACTACGGACTTACCGGGTGGCATTGACCCATGACTTGCACCCATTATGATTTCTTAGGCATCGAGTGCCCATCTTCCTATTGATCTTCTGCATACATTCTAGATTGACCCGTTAGTCTCTCGGGACTCAATGGTGATCATTCACCATTTGACATTAAGTCTTGCGGTTCATAATCCTATGATAATCCAACTTTAACTATAGGCAAGTGGCAACCCCACTTGACCCATTTACCCATATTGCATATCTTCCTTATTCACGCGATTGTTTTCCTTATCAAAACTTGAGTTTAGAGTCTTGATTACCACATAGTTTTGTCTATTGACCCAATTGATGATTTCCATCATTTGGTCAACACACTTTGATTCGTTTATTACCATAAATCTTGTTTTAACATGTATACGCATAAATCGCCCATTTAATAGGTTTCACCCCTTGGGGTCATACCTTCTTCCCACATCAAAGTTTAAAACCAAGGTATACAACACTTGATCCATGTTCATAGTATAGTAGTGTAAGTAAACTTACCTCATATCCGTTCTTGCTTCCATACGCATTGCTTGCATCCGTTTGACCCGTTTGCATCCCTTGATCCATTTGCTTTGTTGGGTTCATCCCATCCAAGCTCCCACCTAGCTTGGCAAGACCAAACCTTCACAATACTCATAAGATCGGTCATGTTAGCCATTTCATCAAACGACTACCATACCTCATGAGTTTATATATGCCAATTCATCCATAACTTCCATTTGGGTTAGTTGGCTTTTAAGAGTCAAACTACCCTTTTCATATCCATATGCACTAACATAGGCATTAGTCCTAACCATGAACTAGCCCTTTAATTACTTATCAATTTAATAGATTTAGTGCACATTACATCTCCCAAATCATCATTTAGGCAATTTCATTTTATCAATTACTTACATTCCTCACATAACACTTTAGTTAGTAAGACTTTTCCGCATAGTTTCATATATTCATATCAACTAAGCATTTCATCAAACACTTAGTGTGCATACTATATTTTTCATAATTATCTCACTCACTAAACATTTAGCAAGTCTCAAATTTATGAACTCATCATCAAACATCATTCTAGCCATTATGTTTAGCTACTTTCAATTTCCACTTTCAATTCATCCTACACGCAAGATTCATGCAAAGCATATAGAATGAAATTCTCCCACAACCCATGCCTAAAACATAGATTGGTACCTAGGTTAGCATCATCAAAGCTACTAATGAAAGCCCAAAGTCATAATCTTTGCATACATACAATTTCTAGTAATATAACTCATTCCTAAACTATTAAGAATGATCAATATCACTATAATCATTAATATCACAAATTTAACATGTTTTGTTCAAAACCCACATGTGGGTTTCGAACCCTACACGAATTTGGGGGTTAGGGTTCTTACCAAAGCTTAATCCTTGAAGATTAGCCCTCTAGAACACACCCTTCATCTAATACTTCAACCTCAAGCATCAATTCTTTCTTTTTGGGTAGGATTAGGGCTTGATTTTGGCTCTAAATTCCCTTTTTGGCTGCTCACGTTTTTGCACCCAAACTTATATTTACTGGACGCAATAAATATTAAAGTTGTCACTTGTAAAGATAATCAACACAATGATGTTTTATTTAACTCTCATTAGTACAAAGCCGTTTACTTTTTAGAGGGTTCTCCATCACAAAACGATGATGGCATGTGAAATCCTTCGGTACGGAAAGTGAGAGTTAAAAGAGGTTGAAGGGATCCTGGTCGGAGTTTGCCTCTACTTTAATTTAAGAAGATAGATTAGAAAACCCAGTGCTTAAACGAGTGGTTTTACGGTGGTTTGGGAAGTGCCTAAAAAGCAGGAATCAAACTTTCCAACAAGCTACATGACTTGTGTGCGTTAGGCTCGACGAAACTTGTCAACCGGGAGAAGACCGAGTTACGGGCCAGCAGTCCAAAGATACCTTTATGTGGACTCATGCACTTCCTCTGCATGTGACCCATCTAATTACCAGAATGCTAACCCTTATTTATTTCTTTTCCCATCTCATAACTCCGAAGGGACCGTTTAAACCCGTTTTCCACATCAATAATTAAAACTATTACCACTAATAAAATAATTGATCTACTTATTCTGAGGGTTCCCACGGCTAGCATGTTTTCTATCCTTACTATTTAATCTTGTTTATAAAACTTAAACCTTTTTAAAACTATTTTTCTTTTAGAACCCCTTTATTTTATTTTCTTTTTAAAACCCGATTAGCAAAAGTGATGGAAGATTGAATAGGAGAAAGTGTGTTCTCTGAAAGACGATATTCCGTATTTACCCTAGAAATCTATGCTGCACACGTTAGGTTTTCTGTCTGTGTGTTAGTTTTAGTTTCCAAGTAATTATCGTTTACTTATAAATTTAAAACTCGGTAATAGTTTAGTAACAATCCTCTTTTTCCAAAATCAATGTTTTGATGTTTTAAACATCAAGTTTTTGGCACCGGAAAAATGATATCTTTTATATTACTAAAACTGACACAACAGCTGCCTCTGAATCAGTCAACACTAGGGTAACGTTTGGTATGATGGAATGGAAGGGGGAATGAAATGGACCATTACGAGGTAATGAAAAATAGTGTGTTTGGTTGGTTAAATGAATGGAATCACTCATTCCACAAGGCATTCCATTCCCTCAAAATCATTCCATCCACCCCCATATTTTTTTTTTCATTCCATCCCCCATTCACCCTTTACTAACAACACCATAACCCACCACCCACCTCCACCACCACCACCCACCACCATCATCACCACCACCACTGTTGCCGCCACCACCCACCACCGTTGCCCACCACCGCCACCACCCATCACCGCCGTCACCACTCACCACCATCGTCGTCACCTCCACCAACCACCGCCACCTACTACCTTCACCCACCCACCACCGCCGCCAGTTACCCACCCACCACCGTCGCCACCGTCACCCACCCATCGCCGCCTCCATCACCACCCACCGTCACCGCCACTGACCACCACCCCCCACAACCAGTCACCACCGATTTTATTCATTCGTCTTATCATATCCAACAACACAAAGTAACATTTTGTGTTATTTGGTATGTAAGAAAAAACGAAAATATAAAATCGATGGTGAGTGGTGGGTGGCGGCGGCAACAGTGGTGGTGGGTGGCGGCGGCGGCAACGATGGTGGTGGCAGTGGGCGATGGCGGTGACGATGGTGGGTGGGCGACGGCGGCAGTGGTGGGTTGCAGCGGTGATGGTGGGTGGTGGTGGCGATGACAGTGGTGGAGGCAGTGGGTGGCAGTGACGCAGGTGGTGGTGGTTGGACGGTGGTGACAATGGCGGGTTACGACGATGGTAGCAATGGTTGTGGCTGGCGGCAATAGGCGGTGGTGGTTGGATGATGACAACGATGGTGGATTGTAATAATAATAATAATAATAATAATAATAATAATAATAATAATAATAATAATAATAATAATAATAATAATAATATATTTGTTTCCATTCTTTGAAGGAATGAAAAAAAAACACTACCTTACTAAGGAATGAAAATTCTTAAAATGGAAGGAATCACATTCCTTATGGAATGATCCATTCCATTACTACATGGTAACCAAACATGTTTAATTTCATTCCATGGGAATGATCCATTCCATTCCACCTTTGATTCCTTCATACCAAACGCTACCTAGATGTGTTTGTTTCACTGACAGAATATCCATGAATCAACCAGTATGTTTCGAACAACCACTTTTCTTTTATAGCCCATATATAATGTTTTTTTTAAGCTATTTAAGTTATGAATATAGCGTTTTCAAAATTCATAGGTTCGCATCTATTAAGGAGTATTGGATTTAAACAATCCTAACTATTAGCTATTGGCCGTCACCGGTCCCAACTAACAAAATGTGTGCCGGTAGTCCCACCTTTAACATATTGTCCACTAACAGACCATAACTAACGGAATATTAAGAAATAAATTGACACGCAAGAGGGAATTTGGCATGCAAGCATGCCAATAACTGATTGTTAAACGGTGAACAATATGTTAATCATGGTCTGTTGATGGATAATATGTTAAAATGTGAGATCGCTAGCACACATTTCATTAGTTGGGATCGATGGCGGCCAATAGCTAATAGTTTAGATTATTTAAATCCAACACTCTTATTAAATAGTTATTGTCGGTTCAGTTAATGAATCAACTTCAAATATTCAAAACACGAATCCAAATATGTTATTTAAGTTTCGCTTTGTTCAATTTTTCAGGATTCCAAGTTATAAAAATATGTTATTTAGTGATGCGGCTTGAACTTTCGATAAAAATATTATTCAAAACTACGGATCTACAAATTCGACATTAACCATCACCAATATTCATTTGTATAAAACACGTGTAAATATCTTTGGATCATTTGGATTTTCTCTTTTTCAGTTTACTTCAGTGAATGTCAACACAATAATGAACCAATCTAATATTGGCCGAACTCCTACACACATAGAGCAAGGTAATCCCACTGGTTGTCTAGGTTAAAGATATATAAACTCGTATTACTTAAGGGGTTTAACGCAAATATGTAATGCCTCTAAATAACCCTTTTTATGAAGGAAAAAAAAATGGTGTAGTTGTGTACTTGTGTGTAATATATGGACATTAATATTCCTTTTAAAGGATAGCATTAACATGCAAGAGGTCCATTATTTCGAACGATATCTTTTGTTGCGCTTACATGGTATTATTTATCGCATTGCGACGCCTCTGCCCTACCAATGCCATAACACACTAAAGTTTTTTTGTGATTATGTCATGACTAAGTGTTCCAGACACTCGAGTAAGCTCTGGACCATATATTTCATTAGTTTGAGAACTTGGGTTTTCTGAAAACATCAAAATTTGAAAAGTTATGACCTAAACATCCAAAGACTCAATCAAGCAAAGATGAACATAACACTTTTGAGTCCGCACAGCAACCCTTCACCTGATGAAAACAAATGAAACAATAAATCTCGATTGATTGAGGTTATTGGTTTCGGTTTTTGATAGAAAAAATACCTGTTGTTAAGGACTAGATATTGCAGAAGAAAAGTTTCACTTGCTTATAGTAGATGACAAGTAGAAATTCCAGAATATAGAGTTCATGGACATGAAAGCAACGCGCGCTTGGAGAGGAATCGCCCTGTAACATATGCCAAACCAGCTTTAATCACTTATCTAAAGATCTGTCGGATACAGACAGACTCCAGTCTAAAAGAATTTATACACATGATTAACCCGTGCTGGGAGATATACATTGTTTATTGTATAACAGCATATTAATCCAAAAGGTTCCACTAAGGTAATTAAAATTTTAACAGACAGGTTTAAGTCAGAAATATGGATGTATGGATGCCGAGATTTGGAGATTCTAAGCGACTAGGAACATGTCAGTGTGTTTATATGTGTGTGTAAATACAAACTGAATCACTAAAAGCAGCATACGCCGTTTCATGTTTCAAACATTGTGCCAATTCTGAGCAATTTAATTATAAATGATTAAATGAGTCGATTCATGTTATGTATTATCTTTAGAGTTTAGAGTGTCAAAAGGATAAAATAAGAGAAAAAAAATAGCTTAACAAGTTAAGAGTCACCTAAAGTTTGCCTTCTAAATAACACATGTTAAATCATTTTAAAAAATACGATTATTACTAAACTAGCTCATCTCTTTTTATACTAGTCCAACTATCCATCACCACATATGATACGCTCCATAGTCTCTTTTTTTTTCCTTTGTGGCCATAGAGCTTAAATAATTATAGTTATTTTACTCTTTCTAAAACTGTATTTTATTCGACACTTTGTAAAAGAAAGACCAAAAATGACCGCTATTGCTTCTTTCGATTTTCTTATCCCTATAATATTAGCGCACTGCGTAGGTTAACTGTGGAAAGTCAAGTCAACATATTAAAGCTGAAGGACTATTGCTTAGTTTCTACTAAGTTGAGGGGCTAGTTATGTACAAAAGTAAACTTGTTTTGAAAGTTTGTTAATAACGGTTAACTAGCTGATTAGGTTAAATAGAGGTTTGATCGTCTGATTTGGGATCATTCTCTCAAGTTGTAATGCTTTCAATTCCTTTCGTTTATTCGTTTCTTTTGCTTTAATAAAGTCTTAGTAATCTTTGAATCTTTCAATTGTTCTTGTGTTATCTAAAACATTAACTTAACTACGCAAAGTCAAAACCAAAATGAATAAAGACACGATGTTATTCATCACTACTAAAGCCGAGAGAGATACCAGAAATTAATCACGCTGACGGGAATCCAGAATCTGAATCCTGCAAAAAATTGGAGGGTTTTAACCTACTGCCAACTGTATGCTATCACTTATTAACAAGTTTTAAAGTCTAAATAAAGTGGTTACCAAAAAGTAATGTCGGAAGAGCGTCTTTCTGATACTTATTTGGAAGCTCTGAAACCTTCCCTTGCCACAGATTATTCCATGCAAAAACAACAGCAATAACACATGGACCAAGAATAATTTGGTTCAATACAACCTACAAATTAAAATCATAGATACAAACAACTATTATCATTCTGGATGCATTTATTTACATAGTAAAAACGAAAAAAAAAAAGAAAGAAAAGAAAACCTTCATTATTATATTCTGTGCTGTCTGTTTTGGCATGCAACGATCAAGGTACTGGTACCAGACATAAGAACCAGGGCCATACAAAAGGAACCCATAAGAAGCCATTCGCAGGGCTCGGAGCCAATTATGGTCCAGCAGACTCCATGTGACATCCTAATAATAATAATAATAATAATAATAATAATACATTGCATCAGCTTTCAAATCTCTAAAGAAAAATAGTCAAATAACAAATTTAGATGTTGATAACAGAGGGAGAATAGAAACAAATTGTGGAGTCTTTTCCTGGATAATACATTATATGTAATCCTATCCTTTTGAGTTGATAATATGATTTGCATGTATAAATTCAAACTACAAAAGCATAGCACGTAACAAAATAACTAATTGTCGAACTTGACTACACATGTATTTCACAGACAATTTTTTTATAAAAAAATTCTAAATCCAGTTGGCATAAACGTGTTAACAAGTCCTGAGATGATACACACAAAGGTTGAACCATTATGAGGATAAAGATCAAGCTTTTGACTTGAAAAACAATAATATACTTTTTATGGGTCGATTAGAGTTGATTTTAGAGTACATTCAAACAATATGTTTTTTCCTTTCGTATTTAGAAATATTTGGCTACCAGACTCTTAATGCTATTAGTTAAAGATTATGCCACATATGAGAAATTCCTTTACACACACAACAAGCAGAAAAAGGTGGGAATTTAGAGCCTTTTCCCATGATATGATTAACTAACTTTCAATTTTTTAATGCACAATTTTTTTAAGGGTGTAGTAATGTACTACCATAATAATCATTGTGATAAAAATAAGAGCAATAGTATTGATGGTAACGAAAATGAAAAGGACGGTTTAATTGTTAGTACTATTCTAATCATGTGGAGAAGCAGCGCAAGTGAATGACAACATGTGCAGTATACAATACTCGTTATCAGGCTTTTGTCAGCAACTAAATTGGAAAAAAGCAGCAGCACTCTTCTCTCAATTCACTTTTCTTCACAAAGTGAATAAAACAATAAGATAGCTCATGTATGGACTTCTATATTGAGCAAAGCTTTGAACTTTCAATTCATGAAAAAAGAGAAATTAAACATCGCATATCCATGAAAGGATTTTTTTTTCTTATAAGTTTTTAATTGAACAATCATTTATTTCCATTGGGATCTAATTTTTCAATTTTACTTTAGGCATATCTAAAAATTTTGAACCCCGAAAAAGGTCTTCAAAGTGATCACCTCAACATTTGTTTCTCATTGCATAATACCGATATCAGATTTGGAATCTTTTTGCACGCACACACACGGATCACCCATAAAAGGCTTTTCTGATTTGACTATTTCTTTCTTGCCCATATTACCATCTACACCTTACTTGTTTAGAATTTAAGAACAATCGCACAACATCACGTTCGAAGAATATGGCAAGATGAATGGACAAATATAAAAGAGTACAGCATAACTCGTTTACTGTGTATGTAAGCTATAAAAAATCATATAAAATTTGTGTAGTGCTTTTCAACTTTTAATTTAAACTTACTTCTTTATAGATGTCGCTATATAACAATTTAATAATCATTAACAGCACAAGACAAGGCTTAATCTAATCCTCTTGAATAACTATATTCAGTCACTATCACGTCACTTGTATTGAATCTCCCACACGACATTCGTAACTTTATTTCTGAGTATGTGAAAAAAACATATGTAGGTAATGATGTGAATAACAGCTAGGAGAAAGAGGCCATGTTAGAGACAGGCTCCGAAGCCGAGAAAGATTCGATCTAGAAAGAGGATCGGTGAATAGAGATGGGCGAGACCCTTGACCTATAAGTGAATGTGTCTCCGCTAGACGATTACTGACTATACTATGCTATAAAGTATAAACTGCCTTTGCTTCTCATACTTAATTTCTGATTGATATTCAATTCTTGAAATCCCTCTTAACTCTAAACCTGCCTATATTCTGGTACATTATAAGATTGCCTTCTATAGGGGTATATTCCCTAGCCTTGTCTATGACAATAATAGATTTCAATTCGACCTTTACTAATTGAACTGATCTTGCTAGTTACTAAATCGATGGGCGGAAAGAAACCTACCGATTCTGAGTCAAGGCTAGAGTTGTGTTCATTGTTTAAAAAACAGCTGAGGCGCGCGTCTGGAGGCGAGGCGGCCAGAAAACAAGTATGAGGCAAGTGCCCCATGGTGTATTTTTGTACATGCGCCTCGTGGGACTGAGGCGCTAAGAAAAGCTACGCCTTAGCTGTGTTCATTGTTTAAAAACAGCTGAGGCGCGCCTGGGGGCGAGGCGGCCAGAAAACAAGTATGAGGCGGTGCCCCATAGTGAATTTTCGTACGTGTGCCTCGTGGGGCTGAGGCGCTAAGAAAAGCTACGCCTTAGGGGGGTTTTCATGTATGCGTTTTATGTTTTAGACATTTTGTGTCAATTTCAAACATTCCATGCTTTTTTTTATGTGTGTTTTTGATAAATGCAGTGATGAAATTAGTTGGTATTTTATTTTTTATATAGTAATACAATTTTTATATTTATTTTTTATTTCCGCCTCAGTTTGCCTCGAGGCTCGATCCATATTTATTTTTTTAACTTAGGCTGTGTTTTATCTTCGAATTCGGGCCATCTTAGGAATTTGGTAACTTATTTAGACTATGTCCAAGTTACCAACTAACCATGTCAAACAATTGCTAAATCTTTTAATACTATTATTATTTTCCAGCCTTTATTTATTTATTATTCATCATATTTATACCAACTACTTTCATGTATTCTAAGACGATATCCACAGTTCCAATCTACTAATACACAGAGCAAACTATAAAAACAAACTAAACAAAGATGTGATGAGTGACCTGATTAGAAAAATCATCAGAAGGGTGTTGATTTTGGAGCGATTTGGAGTTGACCCATCGTTCTCGAACCTGGGCAATGGTGTCACCGGTCAGTGCAAGAGTGGCGGCTGTAACTGCTGGCTTCATAGGGAACCATCCGCCTGTTTCTCCCGAAACCTGCGATGATTCCGATGATTTCGGTGAATTACGTTTGTTTCTTTCGTTTTGGGAATCAAAAGGGCGCATTCCCCAAATTCCGCCATTGAAGCCGCCACCCAGTGACCCCATTATTATTATTCTGAGGTTGTGAGACAAAGATAGTAGCAGTATAGTCGGTAATGTTTACACCTCGAGTTTTTAAACTCTATAAAATGTTATTTTAACCCCTTGAGTTTTTAAACTTTCATGTTTACCTACTATACGTTTATTTTTAACTTTTTTTAAGCTAATTTCATTAAAAACAAACACTCATTATATCAAACAATGAAATTTTTTTACTAGAGATATGTATGTCAATGTTAGTAATTTCACAAGATATTCTCACTTTTTATTTGGTAATTTCACTACCTAATTTTACCAGATGGTGTTAGTGGTTTTTAGCAAACCTGAAATGCTGTAATATAGTTAATCTAAAGCTAAAAGTAATTATATTTAAGTCAAAAGGACTTACTTTTTAGTCATGTTAATCGTTGAACGTTGCAAAAATATTTGTCTTATCTTTCTATTAATAGGAGAATCAAATACTAAAGAATGAAAGGATTATTGTTTTTAAGAAGCATAGGATGGATCTAATTTACAAATTTGCTCGGTGAGCTCTAGCGAACTATCTCCAAGGCAGAAATAGGACCCCCAACAATATAAAAGCTTATATCATTTCGAATTTACACCAACCCTTCTGGTCTAAAGAACCCGACTTAAATCTACTCCTATACCAAAAGAAACCCAAAGCTTTAACGTCTAAAACAATCTCGACCATCTTCCTTTTCTTGCTCTAAAAAACATAGTTGTTCCTTTCCTTCCATATACGCCAGCACATCAAGAATACAACGCCATGAAAAATCTTCTTCTTGCGAGTAGACCCAAGTGTGTGCTCATGTAACACTGCAACATCCTTAACCGAGAACGTGAAGATAGGAGGAATACCACACCACGCCGCTATCCCTTGCCATACCCCGTTCGTGAAAGCACAAGCCGAAAGTTTTTAAAAACTCTATAAAATGTCATTTTAACCCCTTGAGTTTCTAAACTTTCATGTTTACCCGCTATACGTTTATTCTTTAACTTTTTTTTTTTTTGAAAGTTAATTTCATTAAAACAAACGCCCCCCATGTCAAACAACGAAATTTATTTACTAGAGAGATGTCTAAAAGGTTCGGGTCCAAGGTTCTCGCGGGTCGGGTCTAAGGTTCTTGTGGGTCCGAACCATGAAATGTTCACCCCTAATAGTAGGGGATAGTAGGGGTTTTGGAAACATAAATTAATAAATTAAGTAATAAGTATATTTAAAATTATAGACCTTAGGTCTCTCAAAGCCTATAACTTTTCATACTCACAAATTGAAAACAACAAATTTAAAAGATTTTTGCAGAATTAAAAAACTCAACAGTCAACACACACCATCCCCTCCCCCTGGTCACGTCAGTCATCAGGTTTTTATTATTATTATTATTATTAACTCCTTGATATTCTACTTCTTCAAACACACCACAACCCCCAGGGTTTTTAGGTTTTTCTGAGCTTTACTCTTTCATCATCATATCTCGTATTTGATGTTAGAGAGCATGCTCAGGTTAGTTGGCGGAGGATACCCCGATAACAAATTCTGCCTCTTTCTTTACTTAGAGCGGAAAAAGGGTTAAGGAATATCTCAGAGCTGATGCGCGATCTCCTCAAAATTGTGAAAATGATCCAACGTGCTCGTCATGAGAAAATGGTTATCAAGCTTTGCCAGTTTCATGATTGCTTGTAGTTTTCTTTTTCCGGGGGTTGGTGTTCAGTGTACTAAGGTACAAAAAAGAATGCCCGTATGTCGGCAGGATTTTTCGAGTTCGAGAAAAGGTCCCATCCTTCAATACCATGATTGCATCGTTTGCTCCTTAAGCAATGGCGCTGGTAAGTTCTTTTCTTTTCACTTTTATGTTTATTATGTGATGGGTCTTTCTATTATTATTGAAATTTAACAGCTTTATGGTTTTTATGTGTATATATACTGTATGGGTTATGTTTAGTTTTTCACAAGATATACTCACTTTTTATTTGGTAATTTCACTACCTTGTTTCACTAGATCAGGGTGTTAGTAGTTTTTAGCAAACCTGGAGAGCTTTAATAGAGCTAACGTAAAGCTAAAAGTAATGATATTGTAGTCAAAATGACTTACTTTTTAGTCATATTAATCATTGAACGTTGTAAAATATTTGCCCGATCTTTCTATTGATAGAAGAACGAGATACAAAGGAATGAAAGGATTATTGTTTTTAAGAAGCATAGGATGGATCTAATTTACAAATTTGCTCGGTGAGCTCTAGCGAACTATCTCCAAGGCAGAAATAGGACCCCCAACAATATAAAAGCTTATATCATTTCGAATTATATAATTTCGAATTTACACCAACCCTTCTGGTCTAAAGAACCCGACTTAAATCAACTCCTATACCAAAGGAAACCCAAAGCTTTAACGTCCGAAACAATCTCGACCACCTTCCTTTTCTTGCTCTAAAAAACATAGTTGTTCCTTTCCTTCCATATACGCCAGCACATCAAGAATACAATGCCATGGAAAATCTTCTTTTTGCGAGTAGACCCAAGTGTGTGCTCAGGTAACACTGCAATATCCTTAACCGAGAACGTGAATATAGGAGGAATACCACATCACGCCGCTATCCCTTGCCATACCCCGTTCGTGAAAGCACAAGCCGAAAGTTTTTAAAAACTCTATAAAATGTCATTTTAACCCCTTGAGTTTCTAAACTTTCATGTTTACCCGCTATTCGTTTATTCTTTAACTTTTTTTTGAAAGCTAATTTCATTAAAACAAACGCCCCCCATGTCAAACAACGAAATTTATTTACTAGAGTGATGTGTAAAAGGTTCGGGTCCAAGGTTCTCGCGGGTCGGGTCTAAGGTTCTTGTGGGTCCGAACCATGAAATGTTCACCCCTAATAGTAGGGGATAGTAGGGGTTTTGGAAACATAAATTAATAAATTAAGTAATAAGTATATTTAAAATTATAGACCTTAGGTCTCTCAAAGCCTATAACTTTTCATACTGACAAATTGAAAACAACAATTTTAAAAGATTTTTGCAGAATTAAAAAACTCAACAGTCAACACACACCATCCCTTCCCCCTAGTCACGTCAGTCATCAGGTTTTTTTTTTCTTATTATTATCATTATAATTATTATTATTATTTTTATTTTAACTCCTTGATCTTCTGCTTCTTCAAACACACCACAACCCACAGGTTTTTAGGTTTTTCTGAGCTTTACTCTTTCATCATCATATCTCGTATGTGATGTTAGAGAGCATGCTCAGGTTAGTTGGCGGAGGATACTCCGATAACGAATTCTGCCTCTTTCTTTACCTGGAGCGGAAAAAGGGTTAAGGAATATCTAAGAGATGATGCACGATCTCCTCAAAATTGTGAAAATGATCCAACGTGCTCGTCATGAGAAAATGGTTATCAAGCTTTGCCAGTTTCATGATTGCTTGTAGTTTTCTTTTTTTCCTGGGGGTTGGTGTTCAGTGTACTAAGGAACAAAGAAGAATGCCCGTATGTCGGCAGGATTTTTTTAGTTCGAGAAAAGGTTCCATCCTTCAATGCCATGATTGCATCGTTTGCTCCTTAAGCAATGGCGCTGGCAAGTTCTTTTCTTTTCACTTTTATGTTTATTATGTGATGGGTCTTTCTATTATTATTGAAATTTAACAGCTTTATGGTTTTTTGTGTATATATACTGTATGGGTTATGTTTAGTTTTTCACAAGATATACTCACTTTTTATTTGATAATTTCACTATCTTGTTTCACTAGATCGGGGTGTTAGTAGTTTTTAGCAAACCTGGAGAACTTTAATAGAGCTAATGTAAAGCTAAAAGTAATGATATTCTAGTCAAAATGACTTACTTTTTAGTCATATTAATCATTGAACGTTGTAAAATATTTGCCCGATCTTTCTATTGATAGGAGAACCAGATACAAAGGAATGAAAGGATTAATGTTTTTAAGAAGCATAGGATGGTTCTAATTTACAAATTTGCTCGGTGAGCTCTAGCGAACTATCTCCAAGGCAGAAATAGGACCCCAACAATATAAAAGCTTATATCATTTTGAATTTACACCAACCCTTCTGGTCTAAAGAACCCGACTTAAATCTACTCCTATACCAAAGGAAACCCAAAGCTTTAACGTCCGAAACAATCTCGACCACCTTTCTTTTCTTGCTCTAAAAAACATAGTTGTTCCTTTCCTTCCATATACGCCAGCACATTAAGAATACAATGCCATGGAAAATCTTCTTCTTGCGAGTAGACCCAAGTGTGTGCTCATGTAACACTGCAACATCCTTAACCGAGAACGTGAAGATAGGAGGAATACCACACCACGTCGCTATCCCTTGCCATACCCCGTTCGTGAAAGCACAAGCCGAAAGTTTTTAAAAACTCTATAAAATGTCATTTTAACCCCTTGAGTTTCTAAACTTTCATGTTTACCCGCTATACGTTTATTCTTTAACTTTTTGTTTTTTTTTGAAAGCTAATTTCATTAAAACAAACGCCCCCCATGTCAAACAACGAAATTTATTTACTAGAGAGATATGTAAAACGTTCGGGTCCAAGGTTCTCGCGGGTCGGGTTTAAGGTTCTTGTGGGTCCGAACCATGAAATGTTCACCCCTAATAGTAGGGGATAGTAGGGGTTTTGGAAACATAAATTAATAAATTAAGTAATAAGTATATTTAAAATTTTAGACCTTAGGTCTCTCAAAGCCTATAACTTTTCACACTGACAAATTGAAAACAACAAATTTAAATGAGTTTTGCAGAATTAAAACACTCAACAGTCAACACACACCATCCCCTCCCCCTGGTCACGTCAGTCATCAGGTTTATTATTATTATTATTTTTTTAACTCCTTGATCTTCTACTTCTTCAAACACACCACAACCCCCAGGTTTTTAGGTTTTTCTGAGCTTTACTCTTTCATCATCATATCTCGTATGTGATGTTAGAGAACATGCTCAGGTTAGTTGGCGGAGGATACTCCGATAACGAATTCTGACTCTTTCTTTACTTGGAGCGGAAAAAGGGTTAAGGAATATCTCAGAGCTGATGCGCGATTTCCTCAAAATTGTGAAAATGATCCAACGTGCTCGTCATGAGAAAATGGTTATCAAGCTTTGCGAGTTTCATGATTGCTTGTAGTTTTCTTTTTTTTGGGGTTGGTGTTCAGTGTACTAAGGTACAAAAAAGAATGCCCGTATGCCGGCAGGATTTTTAGAGTTCGAGAAAAGGTCTCATCCTTCAATACCATGATTGCATCGTTTGCTCCTTAAGCAATGGCGCTGGTAAGTTCTTTTCTTTTCACTTTTATGTTTATTATGTGATGGGTCTTTCTATTATTATTGAAATTTAACAGCTTTGTGGTTTTTATGTGTATATATACTGTATGAGTTATGTTTAGTTTTTCACAAGATATACTCACTTTTTATTTGGTAGTTTCACTAGATCAGGGTGTTAGTAGTTTTTAGCAAACCTGGAGAGCTTTAATAGAGCAAATGTAAAGCTAAAATTAATGATATTCTAGTCAAAATGACTTACTTTTTAGTCATATTAATCATTGAACGTTGTAAAATATTTGCCCGATCTTTGTATTGAACGTTGTAAAAAACATAGTTGTTCCTTTCCTTCCATATACGCCAGCACATCAAGAATACAATGCCATGGAAAATATTCTTCTTGCGAGTAGACCCAAGTGTGTGCTCATGTAACACTGCAACATCCTTTACCGAGAACGTGAAGATAGGAGGAATACTACACTATGCCGCTATCCCTTGCCATACCCCGTTCGTGAAAGCACAAGCCGAAAGTTTTTAAAAACTCTATAAAATTTCATTTTAACCCCTTGAGTTTCTAAACTTTCATGTTTACCAGCTATACGTTTATTCTTTAACTTTTTTTTTTGAAAGCTAATTTCATTAAAACAAACGCCCCCCATGTCAAACAACGAAATTTTTTTACTAGAGAGATGTGTAAAAGGTTCGGGTCCAAGGTTCTCGCGGGTCGGGTCAAAGGTTCTTGTAGGTACGAACCATGAAATGTTCACCCCTAATAGTAGGGGATAGTAGGGGTTTTGGAAACATAAATTAATAAATTAAGTAATAAGTATATTTAAAATTTTAGACCTCAGGTCTCTCAAAACCTATAATTTTTCACACTGACAAATTGAAAACAACAAATTTAAAAGATTTTTGTAGATTTATAACACTCAACAGTCAACACACACCATCCCCTCCCCTGGTCACGTCAGTCATCAGGTTTTTTATTTATATTATTATTATTATTATTATTATTATTATTATTATTATTATTTTAACTCCTTGATCTTCTGCTTCTTCAAACACACCACAACCCCAGGTTTTTAGGTTTTTCTGAGCTTTACTCTTTCATCATCATAACTCGTATGTGATGTTAGAGAGCATGCTCAGGTAAGTTGGCGGAGGATACTCCGATAACGAATTCTGCCTCTTTATTTACCTAGAGTGGAAAAAGGGTTAAGGAATATCTCAGAGCTGATGCGCGATCTCCTCAAAATTGTGAAAATGATCCAACGTGCTCGTCATGAGAAAATAGTTATCAAGCTTTGCCAGTTTCATGATTGCTTGTAGTTTTCTTTTTTCCGAGGGGTTGGTGTTCAGTGTACTAAGGTACAAAAAAGATTGCCCTATGTCGGCATGATTTTTCTAGTTCGAGAAAAGGTCCCATCCTTCAATACCATGATTGCATCGTTTGCTCCTTAAGCAATGGCGCTAGTAAGTTCTTTTCTTTTCACTTTTATGTTTATTATGTGATGAGTCTTTCTATTATTATTGAAATTTAACAGCTTTATGGTTTTTATGTGTATATATACTGTATGGGTTATGTTTAGTTTTTCACAAGATATACTTACTTTTTATTTGGTAATTTCACTACCCTGTTTCACTAGATCGGGGTGTTAGTAGTTTTTAGCAAACCTGGAGAGCTTTAATAGAGCTAATGTAAAGCTAAAAGTAATGATATTCTAGTCAAAATGACTTACTTTTTAGTCATATTAATCAATGAACGTTGTAAAATATTTGCCCGATGTTTCTATTGATAGGAGAACGAGATACAAAGGAATGAAAGGATTATTGTTTTTAAGAAGCATAGGATGGATCTAATTTACAAATTTGCTCGGTGAGCTCTAGCGAACTATCTCCAAGGCAGAAATAGGACCCAACAATATAAAAGATTATATCATTTCGAATTTACACCAACCCTTCTGGTCTAAAGAACCCGACTTAAATCTACTCCTATACCAAAGGAAACCCAAAGCTTTAACGTCCGAAACAATCTCGACCACCTTCCTTTTCTTGCTCTAAAAAACAAGGTTGTTCCTTTCCTTCCATATACACCAGCACATCAAGAATACAATGCCATGGAAAATCTTCTTCTTGCGAGTAGACCCAAGTGTGTGCTCATGTAACACTGCAACATCCTTAACCGAGAACGTGAAGATAGGAGGAATACCACACTATGCCGCTATCCCTGCCATACCCCGTTCGTGAAAGCACAAGCCGAAAGTTTTTAAAAACTCTATAAAATTTCATTTCAACCCCTTGAGTTTCTAAACTTTCATGTTTACCCGCTATACGTTTATTCTTTAACTTTTTTTTTTGAAAGCTAATTTCATAAAAACAAACGCCCCCCCCCCCCCAAGTCAAACAACGAAATTTATTTACTAGAGAGATGTGTAAAAGGTTCGGGTCCAAGGTTCTCGCGGGTCGGGTCTAAGGTTCTTGTGGGTCCGAACCATGAAATGTTCACCCCTAATAGTAGGGGATAGTAGGGGTTTTGGAAACATAAATTAATAAATTAAGTAATAAGTATATTTAAAATTTTAGACCTTAGGTCTCTCAAAGCCTATAGATTTTCACACTGACAAATTGAAAACAACAAATTTAAAAGATTTTTGTAGATTTATAACTCTCAACAGTCAACACACACCATCCACTCCCCCTGGTCACGTCAGTCATCAGGTTTTTTATTTATATTATTATTATTATTATTTTAACTCCTTGATCTTCTACTTCTTCAAACACACCACAACCCCAGGTTTTTAGGTTTTTCTGAGCTTTACTCTTTCATCATCATATCTCGTATGTGATGTTAGAGAGCATGCTCACGTAAGTTGGCGGAGGATACTCCGATAACGAATTCTGCCTCTTTCTTTACCTGGAGCGGAAAAAGGGTTAAGGAATATCTCAGAGCTGATGCGCGATCTCCTCAAAATTGTGAAAATGATCCAACGTGCTCGTCATGAGAAAATAGTTATCAAGCTTTGCCAGTTTCATGATTGCTTGTAGTTTTCTTTTTTCCGGGGGGTTGGTGTTCAGTGTACTAAGGTACAAAAAAGAATGCCCGTATGTCGGCAGGATTTTTCTAGTTCGAGAAAAGGTCCCATCCTTCAATACAATGATTGCATTGTTTGCTCCTTAAGCAATGGCGCTGGTAAGTTCTTTTCTTTTCACTTTTATGTTTATTATGTGATGGGCCTTTCTATTATTATTGAAATTTAACAGCTTTATGGTTTTTATGTGTATATATATTGTATGGGTTATGTTTAGTTTTTCACAAGATATACTCACTTTTTATTTGGTAATTTCACTACCCTGTTTCACTAGATCGGGGTGTTAGTAGTTTTTAGCAAACCTGGAGAGCTTTAATAGGGCTAATGTAAAGCTAAAAGTAATGATATTGTAGTCAAAATGACTTACTTTTTAGTCATATTAATCATTGAACGTTGTAAAATATTTGCCCGATCTTTCTATTGATAGAAGAACGAGATACAAAGGAATGAAATGATTATTGTTTTTAAGAAGCATAGGATGGATCTAATTTACAAATTTGCTCGGTGAGCTCTAGCGAACTATCTCCAAGGCAGAAATAGGACCCCAACAATATGAAAGCTTATATCATTTCGAATTTACACCAACCCTTCTGGTCTAAAGAACCCGACTTAAATCTACTCCTATACCAAAGGAAACCCAAAGCTTTAACGTCCGAAACAATCTCGACCACCTTCCTTTTCTTGCTCTAAAAAACAAGGTTGTTCCTTTCCTTCCATATACGCCAACACATCAAGAATACAATGCCATGGAAAATCTTCTTCTTGCGAGTAGACCCAAGTGTGTGCTCATGTAACACTGCAACATCCTTAACCGAGAACGTGAAGATAGGAGGAATACCACACCATGCCGCTATCCCTTGCCATACCCCGTTCGTGAAAGCACAAGCCGAAAGTTTTTAAAAACTCTATAAAATTTCATTTTAACCCCTTGAGTTTCTAAACTTTCATGTTTACCCGCTATACGTTTATTCTTTAACTTTTTTTTTTGAAAGCTAATTTCATTAAAACAAACTCCCCCCCCCATGTCAAACAACGAAATTTATTTACTAGAGAGATGTGTAAAAGGTTTGTGTCAAAGGTTCTTGCGGGTCTGGTCTAAGGTTCTTGTGGGTCCGAACCATGAAATGTTCACCCCTAATAGTAGGGGATAGTAGGGGTTTTGGAAACATAAATTAATAAATTAAGTAATAAGTATATTTAAAATTTTAGACTTTAGGTCTCTCAAAGCCTATAACTTTTCACACTGACAAATTGAAAACAACAAATTTAAAAGATTTTTGCAGAATTAAAACACTCAACAGTCAACACACACCATCCCCTCCACCTGGTAACGTCAGTCATTAGGTTTTTTTTTATTATTATTTTTTTAACTCCTTGATCTTCTGCTTCTTCAAACACACCACAACCCCAGGTTTTTAGGTTTTTCTGAGCTTTACTCTTTCATCATCATATCTCGTATGTGATGTTAGAGAGCATGCTCAGGTTAGTTGGCGGAGGATACTCCGATAACGAATTCTGCCTCTTTCTTTATCGGGAGCGGAAAAAGGGTTAAGGAATATCTTAGAGCTGATGCGCGATCTCCTCAAAATTGTGAAAATGATCCAACGTGCTCGTCATGAGAAAATGGTTATCAAGCTTTGGCAGTTTCATGATTGCTTGTAGTTTTCTTTTTTCCGAGGGGTTGGTGTTCAGTGTACTAAGGTACAAAAAAGAATGCCCGTATGTCGGCAGGATTTTTCTAGTTCGAGAAAAGGTCCCATCCTTCAATACCATGATTGCATCGTTTGCTCCTTAAGCAATGGCGCTGGTAAGTTCTTTTCTTTTCACTTTTATGTTTATTATGTGATGAGTCTTTCTATTATTATTGAAATTTAACAGCTTTATGGTTTTTATGTGTATATATACTGTATGGGTTATGTTTAGTTTTTCACAAGATATACTCACTTTTTATTTGGTAATTTCACTACCCTGTTTCACTAGATCGGTGTGTTAGTAGTTTTTAGCAAACCTGGAGAGCTTTAATAGAGCTAATGTAAAGCTAAAAGTAAGGATATTCTAGTCAAAATGACTTACTTTTTAGTCATATTAATCATTGAACGTTGTAAAATATTTGCCCGATCTTTCTATTGATAGGAGAACCAGATACAAAGGAATGAAAGGATTATTGTTTTTAAGAAGCATAGGATGGATCTAATTTACAAATTTGCTCGGTGAGCTCTAGCTGTAACACCCCAACCGATGGCGGAATCATCGAGGTGCCACGTAGTGACGATTGTTCAAAAGCTCATGGTACTAACTTGTAAATATTATTGAATAATCATAATTGTCTTACATGGAAATGGAAAATACATTGTCTAAATGAAATGTAAATATTGAAATAACTGAATTAAAATAAAGCACTAAATGTCTCTTGCTAAAGCACTAGATCAAACCGCACCTGAAACATGTACAAAAATAGGTTTGGTCAACATTTGAAATGTTGGTGAGCATTCCTAGATTTGATATATATAGTAGGTTAAAAAGTTATACAATTCAAGTGCAAGCTACAGTGCAAATATGTAAACTATGTATCATACAAATGAGCGAAATCAACCCTGTGACTGTATAATGTACTGTATGAACTGTAGTGTACTCAACCAATAAATGGATGATAACTTAACACTGGCCACGGATTCTCCGATGAAAAAGGGAGAATCAATCTAGGCGGGTTGTCAATCCAAATAGCGCTATCCAATGTTAAGGTCGGCTTGTACCATGTTAATGATTTCACTAAGTACAAATGTAATCCACATGTAATGTCTAAGCATAAAGCACGTTGTAAGCAATGCACATAGTACTAGAATTGTATTTGTGAAAATGTAAAATTGTATTTGAAATTGTAATAGTGTACATGTAACACCCCAAAAATGTATAAAAGTAAAAAGGGTAGGAATACTCATAGTTCACGTAATAACTTGAAATTGGACTTGGACAACGAAATATGAATTGAGATTACTCCCAAATGATCAACCTAAAGTATTCGATAATGTGTAAGGGAAATAACTCTAGGATATATGTATTTCTAGGGCTTCGAATTGGGGATAAACGTTTATTTGTTTATTAATCAAATTGTTTATTAATTATGAGAAATTTAATGAATAAATAAACAAAAGTCTTTTTGTAAGATTTTAAGTTGAATATAGTCACAACATAAGGTTTTAAGTATGAAAATAATTTTTATAAAATTATTTCCTTGAAAATAGAATATTCAATCTAATTATTTCAAATTGTCAAAATATGGCTTTAATATCTAAAAATATTAAAATCAAAGAATTTCTGAATAGAAATTTGTATTTCAGTTCTAGATAGTTAGAAATAATTTATATAAAATTTTGGTGCAAAAATATTGAAAAATGAATTTATTATGATTTAATTATGATTAAATCTATCAAAAATTGATTAAAAATATAAAATAAATGATTTTTCTGAATTAAAAATCATTTCAGTAAAGTTTAACATTGTACAAACATAGGATAATTTTTGTAGAAATTAATAAAATTGTTTTGATATTTTAAAGGATTTTTATAAATATAATAGTATAAAATTGATTTAATAAATATAAATATTAAATAAATGAATTTTAGAAAAATAAAAATTGTAAATAAAACTTTTAACCCAGATTTAATAAATATAATTTTTTTAGAATTTATAAAAAGGATTTAATAATTAAAAATGAATTTACAAGATTAAAGGTGTAATATATATATATATATATATATATATATGTAATTGGTTGGTTTAAAAAAAATAAAAAGAAGGAAAAGAAGCGCCACAGCCGGGACTCGAACCCGGGTGGCTGAGGTTATTGGCATTAGTCACAACCACTTGGCCTAGGCCAGTGGTTGTGATTTAACTCAGTTTTAATAAAATAAATACGAAATTCCAAATCCGTTTATCCCCAATTCTAAAACTTCGAACCCTAGATTCTGCAATACATGGATTCACACATCAATAGCCTAATTAATCATAGGGCTATTGATGTGTGGATGTCGATGAACATAACCCACAAAAATAATTAAACTTACAATGTTGTTTCGATACAGATTCGTTCGATCAAAGTTCGGGTCAAAAGATGAACAGAAATCAACGATCAGAGGATTGTTAATCGAAATTGGAGGTTGAGGGAGTTTGTTCGGCGATGTTAGAGTGTGATGTGATGTCCAATTTATACTGCAAATGTCTAGATTGTTTAATTGGTAGGTTTGACCAATGTTTAATGTCAAAACGCGAAAAAGGTTAATTGATTATCAATCAATTGATAATCAACGCGTTGGTGAGTTAATATAGGCCGGTAAACACGTATCAGTGGTCAAATTATAATTAATCGTGGCTAAATCACATAATAATGGCAAATTACGATTTAAAAAAAAATAAAAGAAAACATATATCTGCTGCTGCTGTTGATCGTGGAAAGGAAAAGGAAAAGGGAGGAGCTAGAGTGTGTATAAATATAATTAATGTTGAGATTAAATCAACACAAGGGTCTTGGCCAGGTGGTGAATACGTATGTGTGTGTGTGGAAGGTCTCCGGTTCGAGACTCGGCTGGAACAGGTTTTTCTTTTCTTTTAACATAAAGGAGGGGAGTTGGGCTGGGCTGGTTGGGCTGCTGGTATGGGCCTGATGGCTTGGGCCGTTCAAAGACTGGGCTTCCAGAATTTACAAAAGGAAAAAAGGAAGGTGGGCTTGGGTTGTTTCTTGGGTTAAGGATGATTTATCCAACTAGTTTTTCTTGGTTTCAATATTATGTATAACTTTTATTATTATTATTGTTATTTATTATATACAAATAATAAAAAGTGACGGATGTCACAGCATCCCCTACTTTTAGAAACTTCGTCCCGAAGTTAATAGTAACATAGGGTTATGGATACTAGGGTAAAAATTAAGATAACTGTGGTTTGGAAAATTCGAATGATTTGGTTATGAGGTTTGATAGGTGTGAGTTAAGGATTTGGATTAGGTTCGTCTCGAAGAATAAGAATCTAGTAAATCACTGAACTTAGAAATCCTAAAATAATTGTAAAAAAAAAAATAATAAAAAAATCAAATGAACTACCAAATAAACAGAGTTCGTTCCTGGTCCGACTTCCAGTCTCACTTTCAATGCATCATTAGTGTTTGTATACAGGGTGTACCGCAGCTAACCCTCCACACCTTTGATACCTTGAAAACGTACTGGACGTCTTCCCAAAAAAAAACTCTAATAGAATTTCACACTACCCGAACGCACCTGTAAATTCATGATTACGTTCCGGACCGGAATCATCAATTTACCTTACATTAGGGTTTTATGTCCTTCTATGATCCCACCGATTGTTGAGCAGGTTCGATAGCCTCCGCCAGCCGTGGAGTAGGTTGTAGGGCCTCTCCCGACTGTTTGAAAAGGCATAGTGACCTCTACCAATCGTTGAGTATGTTTGATAGCCTCCACCAGTCGTGGAGCAGGTTGTAGGGCCTCTCCCGACTGTTGAAAAAGGCATGATGACCTATATTAAGTGCAGCAATTATTATTCACATAGATTGCAAATTGATAGCATGTTTATGCAAGCAAGTTTGTAAGTACTATAACCATTAAGTGTAAGTGTTATCTTAGTGGCCCATAGGAGTAGTTTACGAGTATCATGAATAATTAAATGTCCAAACTAAGGAAAAATCAAGTTGTAAATGACAAACAATGATGTTTTTTTTTTTTTTTAGAAAGCTTTGTAGGATTAAATAAGTATTTTGATTTCCATGGAAGTCAAGACCAAATGTTTCAATGTAAGGTAGAGTCTGAACTTATACGATACAAAATAAACGTAACCGAATTTGATAAATTTCCAATCTGTGTTCGTACACAATAGTATGCAAGGAAATTTCTAGTTGTTGTATGCTAATGAGTGCAACAAAATTGGGTACAAAATGATAATAGGACCAGGAAAATGAAATCACGAATATTGGATTCTCGAGTCTTGGGAAGATTTCACCCATGGCTTAACCAGTGGGATTAACGTCATCCTGACCGTCTGCTTCGTTGGTATCGATATTGAAAGCTTGTCCATGTGCCACCAGGTTTACATTGTTCAATTTGGGACACTGAGGTAGCATGTGGTTAGGGTCTCTACAATGATAACATGCCCGACCGTTAGTAATCTGTAGTGGTTTCTGGGCAGCTGTTTGATGATTATCTTGCGTCCAATCTGTTACACGACAAGTAGTGACAAGGTGTCCAAACCTTCCACATCTAGTGCATTGACGACATGGAAGATTTGCAGGGTGATGATACTTGCAAGTGTTGCATTGAGGATGGATTCCCGTGTAGGCTTTCTTGATAGGAGGCTGAGTCACAGGATCCACAACAATATGGTTCAGATTATCGCCCATTCGTTTCTTAGAGTTCGAAGCAGTAGTGGCGGCCTTCGCTAAAACAGTCTTAGGTTGTTCAACAACATTGGTGGTTTTCTCAGTAGGTGTCTTGGTGCCCTTCCTAACTAAGTTTCCTTTCCTTACGTGTTTGTCTGTTAATGTGGCTGCAAGTTGGATGACTTCTTCTACCGTAGTGGCTTTGCCTCCAGTGACAACGTCTTGAATCAGGTCAGGTAATCCCTCGATATATTTTTCGATTGCTCGAGAGACTGGGGTGACCATGTGTGGAACCAGTATGCTAAGTTCGTGATATCGAGTATTATACGCAAGATTCTCACCACTGTTTTGTTTCAGTCCATGGAACTCTTCCTCCAGTTTTCTGATTTCGTTCCTCGGGCAGAATTTGGCGATCATGAGTTCCTTAACATCTGCCCAAGATAATGATAAAGCAACATCAGCTCCTCGATTGCGCTTTTCGCCATTCCACCAGGTTAGCGCCCCCTTTTGAAGGACACTAGTAGCATAGCGAACACGGAGTTCATCAGGACATTCACTGTTCACGAAAGTACTCTCCATGCTTTCAAACCATTGGAGGAGGCCAGTAGCACCCTCCTCACCAGTGAATTTTGTGGGGTTGCAGGAGTTAAAGTGTTTGAAAGTGCACCGAAATTGAGTCGTACTCCCTGTGTTGGCACTGTTACTATTCTGGGTTATCTCACTGACAAGGTTTGGGATCACTGCAGCAATTTGCTCGGCGACTAAAGATGCGAGGAGACGATCAGAACGTCGTCCCGAAGCATGAACAGGGCGTCGGCGGACATCACGGAGCATGCGGCGAGCAGACATCTATGGGGTAGTCAATGAATAATCATGAGATTAGAAAATGTGAGTGTATAACTGTACAAATGATTATGAAAGTATGAACTTGTAAGCAATATATGCAAATCATGATATATAGGGTATTGTATATGGAACGAGAGAGTATTATTGTAAAGCTTTCATAAGATGCTTGGAGTGCCCTTGTCTAGCTGTAAAGCCCAACAAGAACGTTGACTTTTCAAAGGAGTTTGAACTCAATGGTGATCAAAGAAGACATGCTTTAGCCTATAAGTGGACACTCACTCCAGGAATCCCCAGGTAAGCATAACAGGTCCGTAAATGGATTTATGCACTATGCTTGCCTATGCCAGAAAACCCAGTGTACAGGCATCCACCCTTCCAGATTGCACGTGTCCTTATCACACTCATTAAAGTTCAACAACTTCGAAGGAGTAACAATAAGAGTAGATATTATATCTAAGAGTGTCTTCATAAAAGGTACTGTTCCCGTTCCATGATGATGTAAACTTTCCACTCTCTGTAGAACTCCTCTATGCACCATGATGAAAGATAAGAAGAATAGAGAGAGAGAAGAAGGGAAAGATAGAAGGAGGAAAGTAGGGAGAAATGAGGAGTAGGGTAATTCAGGAAATATTATGCATGCAAGTTGTAGTTCGGTTATAGTCTAGGCCTTTTTGTCTAGTAACCTAGTTCCCTATAACCATGGCTCTGATACCAATCTGTAACACCCCAACCGATGGCGGAATCATCGAGGTGCCACGTAGTGACGATTGTTCAAAAGCTCATGGTACTAACTTGTAAATATTATTGAATAATCATAATTGTCTTACATGGAAATGGAAAATACATTGTCTAAATGAAATGTAAATATTGAAATAACTGAATTAAAATAAAGCACTAAATGTCTCTTGCTAAAGCACTAGATCAAACCGCACCTGAAACATGTACAAAAATAGGTTTGGTCAACATTTGAAATGTTGGTGAGCATTCCTAGATTTGATATATATAGTAGGTTAAAAAGTTATACAATTCAAGTGCAAGCTACAGTGCAAATATGTAAACTATGTATCATACAAATGAGCGAAATCAACCCTGTGACTGTATAATGTACTGTATGAATTGTAGTGTACTCAACCAATAAATGGATGATAACTTAACACTGGCCACGGATTCTCCGATGAAAAAGGGGGAGAATCAATCTAGGCGGGTTGTCAATCCAAATAGCGCTATCCAATGTTAAGGTCGGCTTGTACCATGTTAATGATTTCACTAAGTACAAATGTAATCCACATGTAATGTCTAAGCATAAAGCACGTTGTAAGCAATGCACATAGTACTAGAATTGTATTTGTGAAAATGTAAAATTGTATTTGAAATTGTAATAGTGTACATGTAACACCCCAAAAATGTATAAAAGTAAAAAGGGGTAGGAATATCATAGTTCACGTAATAACTTGAAATTGGACTTGGACAACGAAATATGAATTGAGATTACTCCCAAATGATCAACCTAAAGTATTCGATAATGTGTAAGGGAAATAACTCTAGGATATATGTATTTCTAGGGCTTCGAATTGGGGATAAACGTTTATTTGTTTATTAATCAAATTGTTTATTAATTATGAGAAATTTAATGAATAAATAAACAAAAGTCTTTTTGTAAGATTTTAAGTTGAATATAGTCACAACATAAGGTTTTAAGTATGAAAATAATTTTTATAAAATTATTTCCTTGAAAATAGAATATTCAATCTAATTATTTCAAATTGTCAAAATATGGCTTTAATATCTAAAAATATTAAAATCAAAGAATTTCTGAATAGAAATTTGTATTTCAGTTCTAGATAGTTAGAAATAATTTATATAAAATTTTGGTGCAAAAATATTGAAAAATGAATTTATTATGATTTAATTATGATTAAATCTATCAAAAATTGATTAAAAATATAAAATAAATGATTTTTCTGAATTAAAAATCATTTCAGTAAAGTTTAACATTGTACAAACATAGGATAATTTTTTTAGAAATTAATAAAATTGTTTTGATATTTTAAAGGATTTTTATAAATATAATAGTATAAAATTGATTTAATAAATATAAATATTAAATAAATGAATTTTAGAAAAATAAAAATTGTAAATAAAACTTTTAACCCAGATTTAATAAATATAATTTTTTTAGAATTTATAAAAAGGATTTAATAATTAAAAATGAATTTACAAGATTAAAGGTGTAATATATATATATATATGTAATTGGTTGGTTTAAAAAAAATAAAAAGAAGGAAAAGAAGCGCCACAGCCGGGACTCGAACCCGGGTGGCTGAGGTTATTGGCATTAGTCACAACCACTTGGCCTAGGCCAGTGGTTGTGATTTAACTCAGTTTTAATAAAATAAATACGAAATTCCAAATCCGTTTATCCCCAATTCTAAAACTTCGAACCCTAGATTCTGCAATACATGGATTCACACATCAATAGCCTAATTAATCATAGGGCTATTGATGTGTGGATGTCGATGAACATAACCCACAAAAATAATTAAACTTACAATGTTGTTTCGATACAGATTCGTTCGATCAAAGTTCGGGTCAAAAGATGAATAGAAATCAACGATCAGAGGATTGTTAATCGAAATTGGAGGTTGAGGGAGTTTGTTTGGCGATGTTAGAGTGTGATGTGATGTCCAATTTATACTGCAAATGTCTAGATTGTTTAATTGGTAGGTTTGACCAATGTTTAATGTCAAAACGCGAAAAAGGTTAATTGATTATCAATCAATTGATAATCAACGCGTTGGTGAGTTAATATAGGCCGGTAAACACGTATCAGTGGTCAAATTATAAGTAATCGTGGCGAAATCACATAATAATGGCAAATTACGATTTTAAAAAAAATAAAAGAAAACATATATCTGCTGCTGCTGTTGATCGTGGAAAGGAAAAGGAAAAGGGAGGAGCTAGAGTGTGTATAAATATAATTAATGTTGAGATTAAATCAACACAAGGGTCTTGGCCAGGTGGTGAATACGTATGTGTGTGTGTGTGTGGAAGGTCTCCGGTTCGAGACTCGGCTGGAACAGGTTTTTCTTTTCTTTTTAACATAAAGGAGGGGAGTTGGGCTGGGCTGGTTGGGCTGCTGGTATGGGCTGATGGCTTGGGCCGTTCAAAGACTGGGCTTCCAGAATTTACAAAAGGAAAAAAGGAAGGTGGGCTTGGGTTGTTTCTTGGGTTAAGGATGATTTATCCAACTAGTTTTTCTTGGTTTCAATATTATGTATAACTTTTATTATTATTATTGTTATTTATTATATACAAATAATAAAAAGTGACGGATGTCACAATCTCCAAGGCAGAAATAGGACCCCATCGATATAAAAGCTTATATCACTTCGAATTTACACCAACCCTTCTGGTCTAAAGAACCCGACTTAAATCTACTCCTATACCAAAGGAAACCCAAAGCTTTAACGTCCGAAACAATCTCGACCACCTTCCTTTTCTTGCTCTAAAAAACAAGGTTGTTCCTTTCCTTCCATATACGCCAGCACATCAAGAATACAATGCCATGGAAAATCTTCTTCTTGCGAGTAGACCCAATTGTGTGCTCATGTAACACTGCAACATCCTTAACCGAGAACGTGAAGATAGGTGGAATACCACACTATGCCGCTATCCCTTGCATATCCCGTTCGTGAAAGCACATGCCGAAAGTTTTTAAAAACTCTATAAAATTTTATTTTAACCCTTGAGTTTCTAAACTTTCATGTTTACCCGCTATACGTTTATTCTTTAACTTTTTTTTGAAAGCTAATTTCATTAAAACAAACGCCCCCGCATGTCAAACAACGAAATTTATTTACTAGAGAGATGTGTAAAAGGTTCGGGTCCAAGGTTCTCGCGGGTCGGGTCTAAGGTTCTTGTGGGTCCGAACCATGAAATGTTCACCCTAATAGTAGGGGATAGTAGGGGTTTTGGAAACATAAATTAATAAATTAAGTAATAAGTATATTTAAAATTTTAGACCTTAGGTCTCTCAAAGCCTATAGATTTTCACACTGACAAATTGAAAACAACAAATTTAAAAGATTTTTTGTTAGATTTATAACTCTCAACAGTTAACACACACCATCCACTCCCCCTGGTCACGTCAGTCATCAGGTTTTTTATTTATATTATTATTATTATTATTATTATTATTATTATTTTAACTCCTTGATCTTCTACTTCTTCAAACACACCACAACCCCAGGTTTTTAGGTTTTTCTGAGCTTTACTCTTTCATCATCATATCTCGTATGTGATGTTAGAGAGCATGCTCAGGTAAGTTGGCGGTGGATACTCCGATAACGAATTCTGCTTCTTTATTTACCTGGAGTGGAAAAAGGGTTAAGGAATATCTCAGAGCTGATGCGCGATCTCCTCAAAATTGTGAAAATGATCCAACGTGCTCGTCATGAGAAAATAGTTATCAAGCTTTGCCAGTTCCATGATTGCTTGTAGTTTTCTTTTTTCCGAGGGGTTGGTGTTCAGTGTACTAAGGAACAAAAAAGAATGCCCGTATGTCGGCAGGATTTTTCTAGTTCGAGAAAAGGTCCCATCCTTCAATACCATGATTGCATCGTTTGCTCCTTAAGCAATGGCGCTGGTAAGTTCTTTTCTTTTCACTTTTATGTTTATTATGTGATGGGTCTTTCTATTATTATTGAAATTAAACAGCTTTATGGTTTTTATGTGTATATATACTGTATGGGTTATGTTTAGTTTTTCACAAGATATACTCACTTTTTATTTGGTAATTTCACTACCCTGTTTCACTAGATCGGGGTGTTAGTAGTTTTTAGCAAACCTAGAGAGCTTTAATAGAGCTAATGTAAAGCTAAAAGTAATGATATTCTAGTCAAAATGACTTACTTTTTAGTCATATTAATCATTGAACGTTGTAAAATATTTGCCCGATCTTTCTATTGATAGCAGAACGAGATACAAAGGAATGAAAGGATTATTGTTTTTAAGAAGCATAGGATGAATCTAATTTACAAATTTGCTCGGTGAGCTCTAGCGAACTATCTCCAAGGCAGAAATAGGACCCCCAACAATATAAAAGCTTATATCATTTCGAATTTACACCAACCCTTCTGGTCTAAAGAACCCGACTTAAATCTACTCCTATACCCAAAGAAACCCAAAGCTTTAACGTCCGAAACAATCTCGACCACCTTCCTTTTCTTGCTCTAAAAAACAAGGTTGTTCCTTTCCTTCCATATACGCCAACACATCAAGAATACAATGCCATGGAAAATCTTCTTCTTGCGAGTAGACCCAAGTGTGTGCTCATGTAACACTGCAACATCCTTAACCGAGAACGTGAAGATAGGAGGAATACCACACCATGCCGCTATCCCTTGCAATACCCCGTTCGTGAAAGCACAATCCGAAAGTTTTTAAAAACTCTATAAAATGTCATTTTAACCCCTTGAGTTTCTAAACTTTCATGTTTACCCGCTATACGTTTATTCTTTAACTTTTTTTTGAAAGCTAATTTCATTAAAACAAACGCCCCCCATGTCAAACAACGAAATTTATTTACTAGAGAGATGTGTAAAAGGTTCGGGTCCAAGGTTTCTCGCGGGTCGGGTCTAAGGTTCTTGTGGGTCCGAACCATGAAATGTTCACCCCTAATAGTAGGGGATAGTAGGGGTTTTGGAAACATAAATTAATAAATTAAGTAATAAGTATATTTAAAATTTTAGACCTTAGTTCTCTCAAAGCCTATAGATTTTCACACTGACAAATTGAAAACAAGAAATTTAAAAGATTTTTGTAGATTTATAACTCTCAACAGTCAACACACACCATCCACTCCCCCTGGTCACGTCAGTCATCAGGTTTTTTATTTATATTATTATTATTATTTTAACTCCTTGATCTTCTACTTCTTCAAACACACCACAACCCCAGGTTTTTAGGTTTTTCTGAGCTTTACTCTTTAATCATAATATCTCGTATGTGATGTTAGAGAGCATGCTCAGGTAAGTTGGCGGAGGATACTCCGATAACGAATTCTGCATCTTTCTTTACCTGGACGGAAAAAGGGTTAAGGAATATATCAGAGCTGATGCGCGATCTCCTCGAAATTGTTAAAATGATCCAACGTGCTCGTCATGAGAAAATAGTTATCAAGCTTTGCCAGTTTCATGATTGCTTGTAGTTTTCTTTTTCCCGGGGGTTGGTGTTTAGTGTACTAAGGTAAAAAAAGAATGCCCGTATGTCGGCAGGATTTTTCTAGTTCGAGAAAAGGTCCCATCCTTCAATACCATGATTGCATCGTTTGCTCCTTAAGCAATGGCGCTCGTAAGTTCTTTTCTTTTCATTTTTATATTTATTATGTGATGGGCCTTTCTATTATTATTGAAATTTAACAGCTTTATGGTTTTTATGTTTATATATACTGTATGGGTTATGTTTAGTTTTTCACAAGATATACTCACTTTTTATTTGGTAATTTCACTACCCTGTTTCACTAGATCGGGGTGTTAGTAGTTTTAGCAAACCTGGAGAGCTTTAATAGAGCTAATGTAAAGCTAAAAGTAATGATATTGTAGTCAAAATGACTTACTTTTTAGTCATATTAATCATTGAACGTTGTAAAATATTTTCCCGATCTTTCTATTGATAGAAGAACGAGATACAAAGGAATGAAAGGATTATTGTTTTTAAGAAGCATAGGATGGATCTAATTTACAAATTTGCTCGGTGAGCTCTAGCGAACTATCTCCAAGACAGATATAGGACCCCAACAATATAAAAGCTTATATCATTTCGAATTTACACCAACCCTTCTGGTCTAAAGAACCCGACTTAAATCTACTCCTATACCAAAGGAAACCCAAAGCTTTAACGTCCGAAACAATCTCGACCACCTTCCTTTTCTTGCTCTAAAAAACAAGGTTGTTCCTTTCCTTCCATATACGCCAGCACATCAAGAATACATTGCCATGGAAAATCTTCTTCTTGCGAGTAGACCCAAGTGTGTGCTCATGTAACACTGCAACATCCTTAACCGAGAACGTGAAGATAGGAGGAATACCACACCATGCCGCTATCCCTTGCCATACCCCGTTCGTGAAAGCACAAGCCGAAAGTTTTTAAAAACTCTAAAAAATTTCATTTTAACCCTTTGAGTTTCTAAACTTTCATGTTTACCCACTATACGTTTATTCTTTAACTTTTTTTTTGAAAGATAATTTAATTAAAACAAACTCCCCCCATGTCAAACAACGAAATTTATTTACTAGAGAGATGTGTAAAAGGTTTGGGTCAAAGGTTCTTGCGGACCGGGTCTAAGGTTCTTATGGGTCCGAACCATGAAATGTTCACCCCTAATAGTAGGGGATAGTAGGGGTTTTGGAAACATAAATTAATAAATTAAGTAATAAGTATATTTAAAATTTTAGACCTTAGGTCTCTCAAATCTTATAACTTTTCATAATGACAAATTGAAAACAACAAATTTAAAAGATTTTTGCAGAATTAAAACACTCAACAGTCAACACACACCATCCCCTCCACCTGGTAACGCCAGTCATCAGGTTTTTTATTATTATTATTTTTTTTAACTTCTTATCTTCTGCTTCTTCAAACACACCACAACCCCCAGGTTTTTAGGTTTTCCTGAGCTTTACTCTTTCATCATCATATCTCGTATGTGATGTTAGAGAGCATGCTCAAGTTAGTTGGCGGAGGATACTCCGATAACGAATTCTGCCTCTTTCTTTATCTGGAGCGGAAAAAGGGTTAAGGAATATCTCAGAGCTGATGCGCGATCTCCTCAAAATTGTGAAAATGATCCAACGTGCTCGTCATGACAAAATGGTTATCAAGCTTTGGCAGTTTCATGATTGCTTGTAGTTTTCTTTTTTTCCGAGGGGTTGGTGTTCAGTGTACTAAGGTACAAAAAAGAATGCCCGTATGTCGGCAGGATTTTTCTAGTTCGAGAAAAGGTCCCATCCTTCAATACCATGATTGCATCGTTTGCTCCTTAAGCAATGGCGCTGGTAAGTTCTTTTCTTTTCACTTTTATGTTTATTATGTGATGGGTCTTTCTATTATTATTGAAATTTAACAGCTTTATGGTTTTTATGTGTATATATACTGTATGGGTTATGTTTAGTTTTTCACAAGATATACTCACTTTTTATTTGGTAATTTCACTACCCTGTTTCACTAGATCGGGGTGTTAGTAGTTTTTAGCAAACCTGGAGAGCTTTAATAAAGCTAATGTAAAGCTAAAAGTAATGATATTCTAGTCAAAATGACTTACTTTTTAGTCATATTAATCATTGAACGTTGTAAAATATTTGCCCGATCTTTATATTGATAGGAGAACCAGATACAAAGGAATGAAAGGATTATTGTTTTTAAGAAGCATAGGATGGATCTAATTTACAAATTTGCTCGGTGAGCTCTAGCGAACTATCTCCAAGGCAGAAATAGGACCCCATCGATATAAAAGCTTATATCACTTTGAATTTACACCAACCCTTCTGGTCTAAAGAACCCGACTTAAATCTACTCCTATACCAAAGGAAACCCAAAGCTTTAACGTCCGAAACAATCTCGACCACCTTCCTTTTCTTTCTCTATAAAACAAGGTTTTCCTTTCCTTCCATATACGCCAGCACATCAAGAATACAACGCCATGAAAATCTTCTTCTTGCGAGTAGACCCAAGTGTGTGCTCATGTAACACTGCAACATCCTTAACCGAGAACCTGAAGATAGGAGGAATACCACACCACGCCGCTATCTCTTGCCATACCCCGTTCGTAAAAGCACAAGCCGAAAGTTTTTAAAAACTCTATAAAATGTCATTTTAACCTCTTGAGTTTCTAAACTTTCATGTTTACCCGCTATACGTTTATTCTTTAACTTTCTTTTTTGAAAGCTAATTTCATTAAAACAAACGCCCCCCATGTCAAACAACGAAATTTATTTACTAGAGAGATGTGTAAAAGGTTCGGGTCCAAGGATCTCGCGGGTCGGGTCTAAGGTTCTTGTGAGTCCGAACCATGAAATGTTCACCCCAAATAGTAGGGGATAGTAGGGGTTTTGGAAACATAAATTAATAAATTAAGTAATAAGTATATTTAAAATTATAGACCTTAGGTCTCTCAAAGCCTATAACTTTTCACACTGACAAATTGAAAACAACAAATTTAAAAGATTTTTGCAGAATTAAAACACTCATTAGTCAACACACACCATCCCCTCCCCTGGTCACATCAGTCATCAGGTTTTTTATTTATATTATTATTATTATTATTTTAACTCCTTGATCTTCTACTTTTTCGAACACACCACAACCCCCAGGTTTTTAGGTTTTTCTGAGCTTTACTCTTTCATCATCATATCTCGTATGTGATGTTAGAGAGCATGCTCAGGTTAGTTGGCGGAGGATACTCCGATAACGAATTCTGCCTCTTTCTTTACTTGGAGAGGAAAAAGGGTTAAGGAATATCTCAGAGCTGATGCGCGATCTCCTCAAAATTGTGAAAATGATCCAACGTGCTCGTCATGAGAAAATGGTTATCAAGCTTTGGCAGTTTCATGATTGCTTGTAGTTTTCTTTTTTCGAGGGGTTGGTGTTCAGTGTACTAAGGTACAAAAAAGAATGCCCGTATGTCGGCAGGATTTTTCTAGTTCGAGAAAAGGTCCCATCCTTCAATACCATGATTGCATCGTTTGCTCCTTAAGCAATGGCGCTGGTAAGTTCTTTTCTTTTCACTTTTATGTTTATTATGTGATGAGTCTTTCTATTATTATTGAAATTTAACAGCTTTATGGTTTTTATGTGTATATATACTGTATGGGTTATGTTTAGTTTTTCACAAGATATACTCACTTTTTATTTGGTAATTTCACTACCCTGTTTCACTAGATCGGGGTGTTAGTAGTTTTTAGCAAACCTGGAGAGCTTTAATAGAGCTAATGTAAAGCTAAAAGTAATGATATTCTAGTCAAAATGACTTACTTTTTAGTCATATTAATCATTGAACGTTGTAAAATATTTGCCCGATCTTTATATTGATAGGAGAACCAGATACAAAGGAATGAAAGGATTATTGTTTTTAAGAAGCATAGGATGGATCTAATTTACAAATTTGCTCGGTGAGCTCTAGCGAACTATCTCCAAGGCAGAAATAGGACCCATCGATATAAAAGCTTATATCACTTTGAATTTACACCAACCCTTCTGGTCTAAAGAACCCGACTTAAATCTACTCCTATACCAAAGGAAACCCAAAGCTTTAACGTCCGAAACAATCTCGACCACCTTCCTTTTCTTGCTCTAAAAAACAAGGTTTTCCTTTCCTTCCATATACGCCAGCACATCAAGAATACAACGCCATGAAAAATCTTCTTCTTGCGAGTAGACCCAAGTGTCGCAAGACCCAAGTGTGTGCTCATGTAACACTGCAACATCCTTAACCGAGAACGTGAAGATAGGAGGAATACCACACCACGCCGCTATCTCTTGCCATACCCCGTTCGTAAAAGCACAAGCCGAAAGTTTTTTAAAAACTCTATAAAATGTCATTTTAACCTCTTGAGTTTCTAAACTTTCATGTTTACCCGCTATACGTTTATTCTTTAACTTTTTTTTTTGAAAGCTAATTTCATTAAAACAAACGCCCCCATGTCAAACAACGAAATTTATTTACTAGAGAGATGTGTAAAAGGTTCGGGTCCAAGGATCTCGCGGGTCGGGTCTAAGGTTCTTGTGGGTCCGAACCATGAAATGTTCACCCCTAATAGTAGGGGATAGTAGGGGTTTTGGAAACATAAATTAATAAATTAAGTAATAAGTATATTTATAATTATAGACCTTAGGTCTCTCAAAGCCTATAACTTTTCACACTGACAAATTGAAAACAACAAATTTAAAAGATTTTTGCAGAATTAAAACACTCATTAGTCAACACACACCATCCCCTCCCCCTGGTCACATCAGTCATCAGGTTTTTTATTTATATTATTATTATTATTTTAACTCCTTGATCTTCTACTTTTTCAAACACACCACAACCCCCAGGTTTTTAGGTTTTTCTGAGCTTTACTCTTTCATCATCATATCTCGTATGTGATGTTAGAGAGCATGCTCAGGTTAGTTGGCGGAGGATACTCCGATAACGAATTCTGCCTCTTTCTTTACTTAGAGAGAAAAAAGGGTTAAGGAATATCTCAGAGCTGATGCGCGATCTCCTCAAAATTGTGAAAATGATCCAACGTGCTCGTCATGAGAAAATGGTTATCAAGCTTTGCCAGTTTCATGATTGCTTGTAGTTTTCTTTTTTCCGGGGGTTGGTGTTCAGTGTACTAAGGTACAAAAAAGAATGCCCGTATGTCGGCAGGATTTTTCGAGTTCGAGAAAAGGTCCCATCCTTCAATACCATGATTGTATCGTTTGCTCCTTAAGCAATGGCGCTGCTAAGTTATTTTCTTTTCACTTTTATGTTTATTATGTGATGGGTCTTTCTATTATTATTGAAATTTAACAGCTTTATGGTTTTTATGTGTATATATACTGTATGGGTTATGTTTAGTTTTTCACAAGATATACTCACCTTTTATTTGGTAATTTCACTACCTTGTTTCACTAGATCGGGGTTTTAGTAGTTTTTAGCAAACCTGGAGAGCTTTAATAAAGCTAATGTAAAGCTAAAAGTAATGATATTCTAGTCAAAATGACTTACTTTTTAGTCATATTTATCATTGAACGTTGTAATATATTTGCCCGATCTTTCTATTGATAGAAGAACTAGATACAAAGGAATGAAAGGATTATTGTTTTTAAGAAGCATAGGATGGATCTAATTTACAAATTTGCTCGGTGAGCTCTAGCGAACTATCTCCAAGGCAGAAATAGGACCCCAACAATATAAAAGCTTATATCATTTCGAATTTACACCAACCCTTCTGGTCTAAAGAACCCGACTTAAATCTACTCCTATACCAAAGGAAACCCAAAGCCTTAACGTCCGAAACAATCTCGACCACCTTCCTATTCTTGCTCTAAAAAACATAGTTGTTCCTTTCCTTCCATATACGCCAGCACATCAAGAATACAATGCCATGGAAAATCTTCTTCTTGCGAGTAGACCCAAGTGTGTGCTCATGTAACACTGCAACATCCTTAACCGAGAACGTGAAGATAGGAGGAATACCACACCACGCCGCTATCCCTTGCCATACCCCGTTCGTGAAAGCACAAGCCGAAAGTTTTTAAAAACTCTATAAAATGTCATTTTAACCCCTTGAGTTTCTAAAATTTCATGTTTACCCGCTATACGTTTATTCTTTAACTTTTTTTTGAAAGCTAATTTCATTAAAACAAACGCCCCCCCATGTCAAACAACGAAATTTATTTACTAGAGAGATGTGTAAAAGGTTCGGGTCCAAGGTTTTCGTGGGTCGGGTCTAAGGTTCTTGTGGGTCCGAACCATGAAATGTTCACCCCTAATAGTAGGGGATAGTAGGGGTTTTGGAAACATAAATTAATAAATTAAGAAATAATTATATTTAAAATTTTAGACCTTATGTCTCTCAAAGCCTATAACTTTTCACACTTACAAATTGAAAACAACAAATTTAAAAGATTTTTGCAGATTTATAACACTCAACAGTCAACACACACCATCCCCTCCCCCGGTCACGTCAGTCACCAGGTTTTTATTATTATTATTATTATTATTATTATTATTATTATTATTATTATTATTATTATTGTTATTATTATTTTAACTCCTTGATATTCTGCTTCTTCAAACACACCACAACACCCAGGTTTTTAGGTTTTTCTGATCTTTATTCTTTCATCATCATATCTCGTATGTGATGTTAGAGAGCATGCTCAGGTTAGTTGGCGGAGGATACTCCGATAACGAATTCTGCCTCTTTCTTTACCTGGGCGGAAAAAGGGTTAAGGAATATCTCAGAGCTAATGCGCGATCTCCTCAAAATTGTGAAAATGATCCAACGTGCTCGTCATGAGAACATGGTTATCAAGCTTTGCCAGTTTCATGATTGCTTGTAGTTTTCTATTTTTGGGTGTTGGTGTTCAGTGTACTAAAGTACAAAAAAGAATGCCCGTATGTCGGCAGGATTTTTCTAGTTCGAGAAAAGGTCCCATCCTTCAATACCATAATTGCATCGTTTGCTCCTTAAGCAATGGCGCTAGTAAGTTCTTTTCTTTTCACTTTTATGTTTATTATGTGATGGGTCTTTCTATTATTATTGAAATTTAACAGCTTTATGGTTTCTATGTGTATATATACGTATGGGTTATGTTTAGTTTTTCACAAGATATACTCACTTTTTTTTTGGTAATTTCACTACCTTGTTTCGCTAGATTGGGGTGTTAGTAGTTTTTAGCAAACCTAGAGAGCTTTAATTGAGCTAATGTAAAGCTAAAAGTAATGATATTCTAGTCAAAATGACTTACTTTTTAGCATATTAATCATTGAACGTTGTAAAATATTTGCCCGATCTTTCTATTGATAGGAGAACCAGATACAAAGGAATGAAAGGATTATTGTTTTTAAGAAGCATAGGATGGATCTAATTTACAAATTTGCTCGGTGAGCCCTAGCGAACTATCTCCAAGGCAAAAATAGGACCCCAACAATATAAAAGCTTATATCATTTCGAATTTACACCAACCCTTTTGGTCTAAAGAACCTGACTTAAATCTACTCCTATACCAAAGGAAACCTAAAGCTTTAACGTCTGAAACAATCTCGACCACCTTCCTTTTCTTGCTCAAAAAACATAGTTGTTCCTTTCCTTCCATATACGCCAGCACATCAAGAATACAATGCCATGGAAAATTTTCTTCTTGCGAGTACCCAAGTGTGTGCTCATGTAACACTGCAACATCCTTAACCGAGAACGTGAAGATAGGAGGAATACCACACCATGCCGCTATCCCTTGCAATACCCCGTTCGTGAAAGCACAATCCGAAAGTTTTTAAAAACTCTATAAAATGTCATTTTAACCCCTTGAGTTTTCTAAACTTTCATGTTTACCCGCTATACGTTTATTCTTTAACTTTTTTTTTTGAAAGCTAATTTCATTAAAACAAACGCCCCTATGTCAAACAACGAAATTTATTTACTTGAGAGATGTGTAAAAGGTTCGGGTCCAAGGTTCTCGCGGGTCGGGTCTAAGGTTCTTGTGGGTCCGAACCATGAAAAGTTCACCCCTAATAGTAGGGGATAGTAGAGGTTTTGGAAACATAAATTTATAAATTAAGTAATAAGTATATTTAAAATTTTAGACCTTAGGTCTCTAAAGCCTGTAACTTTTCACACTAACAAATTAAAAACAACAAATTTAAAAGATTTTTGCAGATTTAAAACAATCAACAGTCAACACACATCATCCCTTCCCCTAGTCACGTCAGTCATTAGGTTTTTTTTTATTATTTTTTTTAACTCCTTGATCTTCTGCTTCTTCAAACACACCACAACCCCAGGTTTTTAGGTTTTTCTGAGCTTTACTCTTTCATCATCATATCTCGTATGTGATGTTAGAGAGCATACTCAGGTTAGTTGGTGGAGGATACTCCGATAACGAATTCTGCCTCTTTCTTTAACAGGAGCGAAAAAGGGTTAAGGAATATCTCAAAGCTGATGCGCGATCTCCTCAAAATTGTGAAAATGATCCAACGTGCTCGTCATGAGAAAATGGTTATCAAGCTTTGCGAGTTTCATGATTGCTTGTAGTTTTATTTTTTCGGGGGGTTGGTGTTCACTGTACTAAGGTACAAAAAAGAATGCCCGTATGTCGGCAGGATTTTTCTAGTTCGAGAGAAGGTCCCTTCCTTCAATACCATGATTGCATCGTTTGCTCCTTAAGCAATGGCGCTGGTAAGTTCTTTTCTTTTCACTTTTATGTTTATTATGTGATGGGTCTTTCTATTATTATTGAAATTTAACAGCTTTATGGTTTTTATGTGTATATATACTGTATGGGTTATGTTTAATTTTTCACAAGATATACTCACTTTTTATTTGGTAATTTCACTACCTTGTTTCACTAGATCGGGGTGTTAGTAGTTTTTAGCAAACCTGGAGAGCTTTAATAGAGCTAATGTAAAGCTAAGAGTAATGATATTCTAGTCAAAATGACTTACTTTTTAGTCATATTAATCATTGAACGTTGTAAAATATTTGCCCGATCTTTCTATTGATAGGAGAACCGGATACAAAGGAATGAAAGGATTATTGTTTTTAAGAAGCATAGGATGGATCTAATTTACAAATTTGCTCGGTGAGCTCTAGCGAAATATCTCCAAGGCAGAAATAGGACCCCCAACAATATAAAAGCTTATATCATTTCGAATTTACACCAACCCTTCTGGTCTAAAGAACCCGATTTAAATCTACTCCTATACCAAAGGAAACCCAAAGCTTTAACGTCCGAAACAATCTCGACCACCTTCCTTTTCTTGCTCTAAAAAAACATGGTTGTTCCTTTCCTTCCATATACGCCTGCACATCAAGAATACAATGCCATGGAAAATCTTCTTCTTGCGAGTAGACCCAAGTGTGTGCTCATGTAACACTGCAACATCCTTAACCGAGAACGTGTCGATAGGAGGAATACCACACCACGCCGCTATCCCTTGCCATACCCCGTTCGTGAAAGCACAAGCCGAAAGTTTTTAAAAACTCTATAAAATGTCATTTTAACCTCTTGAGTTTCTAAACTTTCATGTTTACCCGCTATACGTTTATTCTTTAACTTTTTTTATAGCTAATTTCATTAAAACAAACGCCCCCCATGTCAAACAACGAAATTTATTTACTAGAGAGATGTGTAAAAGGTTCGGGTCCAAGGTTCTCGCGGGTCGGGTCTAAGGTTCTTGTGGGTCCGAACCATGAAATGTTCACCCCTAATAGTAGGGGATAGTAGGGGTTTTGGAAACATAAATTAATAAATTAAGTAATAAGTATATTTAAAATTATAGACCTAAGGTCTCTCAAAGCCTATAACTTTTCATACTGACAAATTGAAAACAACAAATTTAAAAGATGTTTGCAGAATAAAAAAAACTCAATAGTCAACACACACCATCCCCTCCCCCTGGTCACGTCAGTCATTAGGTTTTTTATTATTATTATTTTTTTAACTCCTTGATCTTCTACTTCTTCAAACACCACAACCCTAGGTTTTTAGGTTTTTGTGAGCTTTACTCTTTCATCATCATATCTCGTATTTGATGTTAGAGAGCATGCTCAGGTTAGTTGGCGGAGGATACTCCGATAATGAATTCTGCCTCTTTCTTTACTTGGAGCGGAAAAAGGGTTAAGGAATATCTTAGAGCTGATGCGCGATCTCCTCAAAATTGTGAAAATGATCCACCGTGCTCGTCATTAGAAAATGGTTATCAAGCTTTGCCAGTTTCATGATTGCTTGTAGTTTTCTTTTTTCGGGGGTTGGTGTTCAGTGTACTAAGGTACAAAAAAGAATGCCCGTATGTCGGCATGATTTTTCGAGTTTGAGAAAAGGTCCCATCCTTCAATACCATGATTGCATCGTTTGTTCCTTAAGCAATGGCGCTGGTAAGTTCTTTTCTTTTCACTTTTATGTTTATTATGTTGTCACACCCTCAAATTTCCACTGCGGGGTTTATACCGCGAGGCGCATGACAAACCAGGATCCCATAGCCATAAGTCACATGAACGAACTCTAAATGCCCAAACCATTTAGTTCGTTTTCAAAAACCAAGTTTAGTTATGCTGCGGAAGCGTAAACCAAATTTAAAACCTTTTGAAAACCGTGCGCAAAACAACGCGCCCAAATTAAAGCCATATGAAAGAAAATGTAAAAGCATAATATGTAATTTATGTGTATGCCCAAGACCCCAAATGCAGTGAAGTGTACAGTGCTTTCTAATCCTGGCACCGGAAGCTAACTACCTGCAAAAGCATGTAAATCGTATGTCAACATAAATCTGGTGAGTTCACAAGTAAAGCAAACACGTATAAAATGCACTGGTTTCCAAAACCACGTAACCAAGTAATAACGTAGGTCCTCCAGACCAAAAAGTTAAAGAGTTATCAGTTTAAGTGTGTCAGGGGTAGCTAGCCCACTCAATGTAACTAAACAAAATTATTGGGAAACCTTCAGGAAAATAGTTATTTGCCTCAATGACTGGCGTCTATCAACACCAGTCGGAAATTGTGGTCAGAAGTTCATGCCCGTGCCTCAAGCACCTCAGACATGAGGTTGCTGCATCAACCTAATAGCGCTATCAACTAATACCCCGTTCGCCTCCAGCGATTAACCCAATAATATGCAAGGATTTTAAATGATAGAGTGTTTAGATTACAAAGGACCAATAAGTTTTAAACTGACCGAAAACCCGATCCACACAAGGAATCGTAAAACCCGACACACACAAGGAGTCAAAACCCGACCCACACAAGGAGTCAAAACCTGAGTAGTCCCAAGCTGGACTAGAAAAGTTAAGTAAGTTGTCTCAACCTGAGACGCATGCTTTTGAGAAAAAGAGTAGTGAAACTCACCTTAATGTGCAAGCAAAAGAAATCCGAACCGCAAGTAAAGTATGCTACCGACACCCTAACATAAGTGTCACTAAGTGAGTATAGGCGTAATATCGCTACACCACATAACTCGTTTGTCCAAGGCGTTTTAAACGTTCAAAAGTGTGTATGTGACGCCTAGTGATTCTACATGAAATAGTAAACCCTACGGACTCGTTGGTGAATGTGTTGGTTACAATTAGTTTATACATTCCGTATGTGTCTCAGATAAGTGTACTTCAGTTACATGTCAATTCAATACCACCTAAGACCTCAATTAATCACATAAGCACATAATACACAATCTGTGTTTTCAGGACAGATTGTGCGCCATCAAAACGAATTTATTTAAAATAGCAAATCAGTGAGTTAACCTCCCAAATTTTTACTGAATTTTCTTTGGAATTCACTTAACAATACCTATTTTTGTTTTGTCTTAAATCCAAACACAAAAATAATTAAAATTCGTCTAATATAGCTATGTTCAGAAAACCTTCCTAACAGGTCAGTTTGGTAAATAAATTCCCAAAAATTTTGTATTCATCCAAACGGGATGAATCCACTTGGAAAACTCATATTACTCCAATATTAACCTTCTGTAAAAATTTCACAACCCAACTCTTTATAAAACTTGAGTTATGATGTTTCAAAGTTGACTCAGTTTGATACCCGAAATTCTGACCTGACCTATTTTCAATGAAAATTCCAAAAACGACTCAACCGATGTCCAAAACACTTGATTTTACCCATTATGAAAAGCTAAGACCAATTGCGATTCAACCATGCAAAGAAAATGCCAAAATCGTCATGTTAAGGTCGTGTTACAGCTCCTACAAGTTCGTCTAATCATTCTGTCCAGATTTTAGTTTCGCCTAAATCATACTTTAATCGACTACCGGGTGCATAAAAACAATCAACAATCATCAATAATCATTACCCAACATCCCTAATACTTATTTTGATCAGATTCTACTACCAATCATGCAAAGATCACAACTTTAAAGACCAAAACATCAATAACTTGCGCAACAAGTATCCTATGATGTTACTAATCGTTTATTATTATGTTTAATCCGTTTAATCTTCAAAAACTTCATGTTTTAATGATTATTAAAAACTTTCAGACCTGGACAAACTTTGTTACATGATTTTTATAACAAAAACACAAGATAAAAGTGTAAGGAATCAAAGATTATACCCTTGGCTCTTCGATTCGATCAACCATGCGCCTTTGGAGCTTCCCAATTGATGATCTTGAGCCTTAGCAGGAGCTTTAGGGTTAATATTTCGTGTGGGGCAGTAAGGGGGCGATTAGGTTTGAGTTTAGGGGTTGCATGGGGGTTAAGGATGCTTAAATAGGAGTTTAAGGCGGTTTAGACCCGTCAGACGCATCCGACCGGCCGCTCGGGCCCTGTGAGCGGCCGCTCACAGGCCCGAGGCCCGCGTGTGTGTCTCGTTTCGTTACCCGACGCGTTATCCTTCGGCGTTTTCGTTATTTTGGACCGTAACAAGTGCAACCCCATGCGTTAAGACCCTAATCAACCTCATACTCCACTTTTAGTGATTTTTATTAACGTATTCGGTTTAGGTTCACACAATCACGTATGGTTTTCACATAAGTTCATCAAATATCACAGAGACACATAAGTTCGTTATTCACCAACGTCTGAGGTTCACTAATCACGTACCCGATATTAACTCACAACAATGCACGTGTGTCCTATCTAGTTAAGTATAATGCAAGGAACGTAACTAGAGTTTAGTTAAAGTGAGAACCTGAATTTGCGGGGTATCACATATGTGATGGGTCTTTCTATTATTATTGAAATTTAACAGCTTTATGGTTTTATGTGTATATATACTGTATGGGTTATGTTTAGTTTTTCACAAGATATACTCACCTTTTATTTGGTAATTTCACTACCGTGTTTCACTGGATCGGGGTTTTAGTAGTTTTTAGCAAACCTGGAAAGCTTTAATAGAACTAATGTAAAGCTAAAAGAAATGATATTCTAGTCAAAATGACTTACTTTTTAGCCATATTAATCATTGAACATTGTAAAATATTTGCCCGGTTTTTCTATTGATAGAAGAACCAGATACAAAGGATATGAAAGGATTATTGTTTTTAAGAAGCATAGGATGGATCTAATTTACAAATTTGCTCGGTGAGCTCTAGCGAACTATCTCCAAGGCAGAAATAGGACCCCCCCAACAATATAAAAGCTTATATCATTTCGAATTTACACCAACCCTTCTGGTCTAAAGAACCCGACTTAAATCAACTCCTATACCAAAGGAAACCCAAAGCTTTAACGTCCGAAACAATCTCGACCACCTTCCTTTTCTTGCTCTAAAAAACATAGTTGTTCCTTTCCTTCCATATACGCCAGCACATCAAGAATACAATGCCATGGAAAATCTTCTTCTTGCGAGTAGACCCAAGTGTGTGCTCATGTAACACTGCAACATCCTTAACCGAGAACGTGAAGATAGGAGGAATACCACACCATGCCGCTATCCCTTGCCATACCCGTTCGTGAAATCACAAGCCGAAAGTTTTTAAAAACTTTATAAAATGTCATTTTAACCCCTTGAGTTTCTGAACTTTCATGTTTACCCGCTATACGTTTATTCTTTAACTTTTTTTTTGAAAGCTAATTTCATTAAAACAAACGCCCCCCATGTCAAACAACGAAATTTATTTACTAGAGAAATGTGTAAAAGGTTCGGGTCCAAGGTTCTCCGGGTCGGGTCTATGGTTCTTGTGGGTCCGAACCATGAAATGTTCACCCCTAATAGTAGGGGATAGTAGGTGTTTTGGAAACATAAATTAATAAATTAAGTAATAAGTATATTTAAAATTTTAGACCTTGGGTCTCTCAAAGCCTATAACTTTTCACACTGACAAATTGAAAACAACAAATTTAAAAGATTTTTGCAGATTTATAACACTCAACAGTCAACACACACCATCCCCTCCCCCTGGTCACGTCAGTCATCAGGTTTTTTTATTATTATTATTATTATTATTATTATTATTATTATTATTATTATTTTTAACTCCTTGATATTTTTGCTTCTTCAAAAACACCACAACACCCAGGTTTTTAGGTTTTTCTGAGCTTTACTCTTTCATCATCATATCTCGTATGTGATGTTAGAGAGCATGCTCAGGTTAGTTGGCGGAGGATACTCCGATAACGAATTCTGCCTCTTTCATTACCTAGAGCGGAAAAAGGGTTAAGGAATATCTCAGAGCTGATGCGCGATCTCCTCAAAATTATGAAAATGATCCAACGTGCTCGTCATGAGAAAATGGTTATCAAGCTTTGCGAGTTTCATGATTGCTTGTAGTTTTCTTTTTTCGGGGGGTTGGTGTTCAGTGTACTAAGGTACAAAAAAGAATGCCCGTATGTCGGCAGGATTTTTCTAGTTCGAGAAAAGGTCCCATCCTTCAATACCATGATTGCATCGTTTGCTTCTTAAGCAATGGCGCTGGTAAGTTCTTTTCTTTTCACTTTTATGTTTATTAATGTGATGGGTCATTCTATTATTATTGAAATTTAACAGCTTTATGGTTTTTATGTGTATATATACTGTATGGGTTATGTTTAGTTTTTCACAAGATATACTCACTTTTTATTTGGTAATTTCACTACCTTTGTTTCACTAGATCGGGGTGTTAGTAGTTCTTAGCAAACCTGGAGAGCTTTAATAGAGCTAATGTAAAGCTAAAAGTAATGATATTCTAGTCAAAATGACTTACTTTTTAGTCATATTAATCATTGACCGTTGTAAAATATTTGCCCGATCTTTCTATTGATAGAAGAACCAGATACAAAGGAATGAAAGTATTATGTTTTTTAAGAAATATAGGATGGATCTAATTTACAAATTTGCTCGGTGAGCTCTAGCGAACTATCTCCAGGGCAGAAATAGGACCCCCAACAATATAAAAGCTTATATCATTTCGAATTTACACCAACCCTTCTGGTCTAAAGAACCCGACTTAAATCTACTCCTATACCAAAGGAAACCCAAAGCCTTAACGTCCGAAACAATCTCGACCACCTTCCTTTTCTTGCTCTAAAAAACATAGTTGTTCCTTTCCTTCCATATACGCCAGCACATCAAGAATACAATTCCATGGAAAATCTTCTTCTTGCGAGTAGACCCAAGTGTGTGCTCATGTAACACTGCAACATCCTTAACCGAGAACGTGAAGATAGGAGGAATACCACACCACGCCGCTATCCCTTGCCATACCCCGTTCGTGAAAGCACAAGCCGAAAGTTTTTAAAAACTCTATAAAATGTCATTTTAACCCCTTGAGTTTCTAAACTTTCATGTTTACCCGCTATACGTTTATTCTTTAACTTTTTTTTTGAAAGCTAATTTCATTAAAACAAACGCCCCCCATGTCAAACAACGAAATTTATTTACTAGAGAGATGTGTAAAAGGTTAGGGTCCAAGGTTCTCGCGGGTCGGGTCTAAGGTTCTTGTGGGTCCGAACCATGAAATGTTCACCCCTAATAGTAGGGGATAGTAGGGGTTTTGGAAACATAAATTAATAAATTAAGTAATAAGTATATTTAAAATTTTAAACCTTAGGTCTCTCAAAGCCTATAACTTTTCACACTGACAAATTGAAAACAATAAATTTAAAAGATTTTTGCAGATTTAAAACACTCAACAGTGAATCATGAAATGTTCACCCCTATAACTTTTCACACTTGAACAGATCCACTTACGGCGGGTTGGATCTGGTGGCCAATAGTGAACGGGCGGACAAGCCCCATGCGTATCCGCACGCTAACAGCAACATCCGCCAGGTTCCCAAAAACGGACGGACAAAGGACACGTGGCGACTGATCACACATTCGTACAAGGAGGTACGAACCAATCAGGGTTTAGAGATGTGTGACATGGAGCGTGTTGCACGACCGACCAACAGGGGAGCCACACGTGTCCTCACTAGAACCCGCAGGAGACAAATAGTACATCTCCTGCACGCGCCAACCTATGGAAGCACATGGGACCACCTCAACGAAGATCTCCACAAACGTACACCTGCAGAGGGGATAGTAGTACACTCGGCAGCCAACCACGTTTCACCTGGCCTGCAGCCAGTCGTGGAATGCCACGTCAGATCGACGGTACGATCACTCTTTATGATTTATTCTATGCCATATATTATATTATTTGGGCCTAATCTTGGGGCGATGTGGAGGCAAGCCCTTAACTGGATTTCGGCCCATTGGGTAAGTTAAGGGTAGATGATGAGGCCCGTGTGGAACCTATTTAAGGAGCACTTAGTCTCCTTGAATAGGCCATTCATAAAACCCCTGAAGAACACACATACGGCCGATTACGTTTTTGTGTCTGCTAAGTAGATTCCCTTCGGGATTCGAGGCGGTCGCCCCACATCGGTATATTGTGTTATTTCAGGTCCATAATCTCCGGAAGTCATTTTATCTAGCGAAGGATCATGGTTGTGGCAACAAAGCTAACCTGTTGGATCCAAGGTTAGACTTTTGTTTCTTCATTGGCGCCATCCGTGCCGGCTAGAACAAGAATATTTTCAATCTTTCAGCTAGAAAATGATGAACGAAGAAGTTCACGAGCAAACCCCGACGAACCCATAATCGAAGAAGAGGAAGAAGACAATATGGGGAAACCCCCCCTGAGCTACTGTCACAAAAGTTGCACATAAGACGGCCAGACCGACTGGAGTTGGTCCAAGTATCAACCAGAACACCGTCAACCTGGAAGACAACGAAAGCGACGAAATGGAAGATCCAGACAAGTGGCTCTTCAAGCAACAAGCACAAGTCACCGCCGGGTACCAAAAGAGAGTGATGAAACTAGCACAATAACGGGTTCAGAAGACACTCAACTTTGACACAACTAACAGGGTTCAGGGGGGCAGCAAACAAAAGAAAGGCTAATAGCCGGACTCAGAAAGACAATGCACAAGGGAGTCGCAACAGAGGCCGCGGAAAGAACACCCGCAGCCAGGGCCACGCTCCCACTAACGATGAAGACGGTTATGATTCTAGCTCGCACGCCGAAGACGATGATGATTTGGTCAAGCCGTACCGACCAAAGGATCTCGCCGAGAAATCTAAGTTTTATGCACGCGTTCCCCTAGCACCAATACCGGCCAAGGCTAAGCTCCCAAGCAGCATTGGGGAATATGACGGCATACGAGACCCAGATAATCACGTGCACGACTTCAGAACCGCCGCTCATAGCCAAAACTGGCCTATGCAAGTGTGGTTCCACCTCTTCGCCCAGACCCTCACTGGTGGGGCTAGAGTATGGTTTGATAATCTGCCCGCGGGCGGAATCCTCAATTTCGACGATCTACTCTCTAAATTCTCCTTGCATTTCTCCCACCAAAGGAAACACAAGAAAGATAAAGCTCACATCCTACTCTGTGTCCGCAGAGAAACCGAGTCAGTGGAGGATTATATAACCCGCTACACGGGGAAGCGATGCAAATAGGGTGCGGGAAAGAACTCACGCGGCAGCATTCATCCACGGTGTTAACAACGACGACCTTATGAAATGCCTCACCCGGTAAAGACGGAATTCCTGAATCTTGGGATGAAGTCATCAAGGCGGCCAAAATATACGCATCATTAGAAAAATCCTTCCGACACACCCGCCAACATCACCCGCTAACAATTTGGGCGGTCGGAGGGATAAAGGTAGCAATCGGTTTGGTCGCGTATTCAGGATCTACGGAAGAAGGCAAGTACTCCGCCCAGCAAGACGTCCGCCACCTAATCAACGGCAAGCACGCCGCGATAACCGTGGAAGCTCAAAGAAAAACACCAAATGGACACCGCTGACGAAAACACCTTCGCAGGAGCTCGCCATTAGAACAACACAATTTTAAAGAACCGCGTCCGCTGGGAAAAAGACGAAACGTTGACACAAGCAAACGGTGCGATTATCATAATGATTTCGGTCACAACACCGATAATTGTTACAGTTTGAAAATGGAAATAGAGGCAGCATTAAAATCAGGACAGTTGGGACACCTGGTAAAGAACGTACAACGCAATGGCCGTGGCCGCGGAAAACGATGGCCGCGGGGACGGGTCGAATGTAACAGTGCAAAATTTTCCCCAAAATTTTAATACATAAAAAAGCCCTTATTATATATATATTATATATATATATATATTTTATTACACCTTTATCATTTATACAAATGCGCCTAAGTCTTTATTTATCCTAACTCACAACTTATATACATACATAAATGTATATAAATAATAATAATAATATGATTCTAAATTCTTTTTTTTTTTTTCACATACAAGATTTTTTTTTTTTTAAATAAAGCCTTGAGTCAAATAGTCAAAGTCCTAGTCAAAGTCTTAGTCAAACAGTCAAAGTCTTAGTCAAATAGTCAATTCATCATAAAACCTTACTTTATGGTGTTGACCAATTTTTAATGGCTAATTGAATCCAAAACTAGTATAAAAACCCACCTATGACCCATTATACTTTTGCACCTCTAAATCGATTGTTTCAATCCGATTAAACTTTCCCCCATACCTTTCTTCTATAGTCTATTACTTCTACAATTGAAGCTTTGATTATAAGCTCTTGTAATTGGCAACTTTGGGGCTACACATATTCTATTTCTCGAGACTTAATACTTTGCTAAGGTGAGTTTACGTAACCATGTTTATGCGATTCTTTATACTTGCAACAATTATTTAAGCAATTCAACATGCATGTCTAGTAGTAAACTTTATTGCCTCATGAATTAGTCAACAGTTTCAACGAGTTTCAACGAGTTTCAACATTTACATAATCATTAGCTATGGCCAAGCCGGCGATACTCAATAATAGATCTATTGGATTGACAACCCCACCCGATACGTGTACCTCCTACATAGGTGACGTGGGTGATTGTTATCGTTCAACATATTACTAAGGTGAACCGTAGATGACGGGATGGACCTAAACTAGTCGGAGGTTTGATTATGTCAACATATTATACTATTCATGTAGACTTAAATTTACGATAGACATACGAATTGCTAAACTTTTATACTTAAACTATATGCTTAACATGGATTATGTATTCTCACCAACTTCTAGTTGACCCCCCATTTTTCCAAACTCAACAGGAAATACTGATGCTTGAAGTCTAGAGCTAGCATGAGGAGATATTTGAAGCTTTGTTTTATTATTTGATGTACGAATTCTTGTAGAACAATTGTATGTAATTTATTTAAATCATATAATGAAATTTATTATTCACCATGAGCTACTGAACAATCATCAATACGTGACATCCCGATGTTTCCGCCATCGGTTGGGGTGTTACAGATTGGTATCAGAGCCTTGGTTATAGGGAATTAGGTTATTAGAAAAAAAAATAATCTAGTCTATAACCATAGGAATATAACCAGTATTTGCTCCTTTTACTTGCTATCCTCTATCTCACTCCTACTTCTTATCCCTACTTTAACCCCTACAAGAAGATTGCTCTGCATCACAAGATCTACTCTTAGACTAATAGGACAATCCTCAGGTTTAGCCTGAACCACCTTGAGATCTCGTCGAAGTTCTAGATTTTAATAACGAACACGTGCAATCTGGAAGGGTGAACGCCTGTATTCTGAGTTTTCTGTCTAGGACTGGCATTGCGCATATATCCCAATCAGACGAGGGACCCGGATGCCTACCTGGGAATTCTCGGGATGAGTGTTCACTTTAGGCTAAAGCATGTCTTCACTATGTTATTAGAATCTAGAAGTTTTGAATAAGTCAACGTTTTCGTTTATTCGTTTTAATTAATGAATAAATGATTACACTCACCTTCCTTAAACTAAGCTCAAAAATCTCAAAATTTTACAGCTTAAATCAATCTCATTTCATAACCATCCATGGATTTCACAATCACACTTCACCTTACCATCTTAGCCACTTTTTAAATATTCAACACCCTACTCAAATCATATAATCTCCATACTAATAAAATAAACTCTTTATCAACTATCTTCACATTCACTATCTCTCACAACTTTGATTCTACTTCAAGAATTTTTCATCATCCTCTCAAGAACTAAATTCATATCCTTCACCTTCTCACACATGAGCTAGTTACCCATGATAACCAAACTATTGAAACTTGATTGTGTGTTGCATCAAACATAATCCTTAGTTATACATGAGGATTCGACTATTTGCCTTATTTGAACATTTGAAACTAGAATTCATGGAATATAAGCTATTTACTATAGACACACCTAGAGTCATTAACCTTATCTAGGGCAACTCTATTACAACTCGTATGCTATACTTGATACTTGATTGCTTACATGTACATATTATCAATTTGCAATTCATGTGTGTAATAATTGGTACACTTAATCAAACAACTGATAGAGGATGAAGTACTTGCTCAACAGTTAGTAGAGTACAAAATAACCTACTCAACGATTGGTAGAGGTCATCATGCCTGCTCAACAGTCGGTAGAGGCCCTACAACCTGCTCAACGACTGGTAGAGGCTATCATACCTGCTCAACAATCGGTAGAGGTTCCTACTCACTGACTGGTAGAAGTCTTTTTCCTGCTCAACAGTTGGACTCATTTTTGGATACATGGTTAATCATATTATTTTACATGTGTGTCTAGAGTTATAGAAGGACAAAAACCCTAATGTAAGGTAAATTGGTGATTGCGGTCCGGAACGTAATCATGAATTTACAGGTACGTTAAGGTAGTGTGAAATTCTATCAAGGTTTTCGGTAGTTGACCAATTATAAACCTTAGTTATCTGGTAGTTCATTTAGTCTTTCAATAGTCCATCAACTCATTCCTTTTACGACTCCTAAAACTTAAGATTCTTATTTCTCCTTGCTATTTCAGATGAACCTAATCCAACCCTTAAAACTCACACATATCAAAACTCTTACCCAAATTATTCAAAACAGTTTATTCTATTACCTATAAATTTATGTCATGCCTTAACTCGAAACTTCCCAAACCACCCTTGTCCTAATTTCTACCCAATCACCTTCAACCCTGTGTTTTCAATAAACTTCGGGACGAAGTTTCCAAAAGTAGGGGAGACCTTAACAGTGCAAAATTTTCCCCAAAATTTTAATACATAAAAGCCCTTTATATATATATATATATATATATATTTTATTACACCTTTATCATTTATACAAATGCGCCTAAGTCTTTATTTATCCTAACTCACAACTTATATACATACATAAATGTATATAAATAATAATAATAATATGATTCTAAATTCTTTTTTTTTTTTCACATACAAGATTTTTTTTTTTTTTAATAAAGCCTTGAGTCAAATAGTCAAAGTCCTAGTCAAAGTCTTAGTCAAACAGTCAAAGTCTTAGTCAAATAGTCAATTCATCATAAAACCTTACTTATGGTGTTGACCAATTTTAATGGCTAATTGAATCCAAAACTAGTATAAAAACCCACCTATGACCCATTATACTTTGCACCTCTAAATCGATTGTTTCAATCCGATTAAACTTTCCCCCATACCTTTCTTCTATAGTCTATTACTTCTACAATTGAAGCTTTGATTATAAGCTCTTGTAATTGGCAACTTTGGGGCTACACATATTCTATTTCTCGAGACTTAATACTTTGCTAAGGTGAGTTTACGTAACCATGTTTATGCGATTCTTTATACTTGCAACAATTATTTAAGCAATTCAACATGCATGTCTAGTAGTAAACTTTATTGCCTCATGAATTAGTCAACAGTTTCAACGAGTTTCAACGAGTTTCAACATTTACATAATCATTAGCTATGGCCAAGCCGGCGATACTCAATAATAGATCTATTGGATTGACAACCCCACCCGGATACGTGTACCTCCTACATAGGTGACGTGGTGATTGTTATCGTTCAACATATTACTAAGGTGAACCGTAGATGACGGGATGGACCTAAACTAGTCGGAGGTTTGATTATGTCAACATATTATACTATTCATGTAGACTTAAATTTACGATAGACATACGAATTGCTAAACTTTTATACTTAAACTATATGCTTAACATGGATTATGTATTCTCACCAACTTCTAGTTGACCCCCCCATTTTTCCAAACTCAACAGGAAATACTGATGCTTGAAGTCTAGAGCTAGCATGAGGAGATATTTGAAGCTTTGTTTTATTATTTGATGTACGAATTCTTGTAGAACAATTGTATGTAATTTATTTAAATCATATAATGAAATTTATTATTCACCATGAGCTACTGAACAATCATCAATACGTGACATCCCGATGTTTCCGCCATCGGTTGGGGTGTTACATCGAACAAGCGCATCCGCAACCTGCAAACACACATTGTCGACCGCATCTCCTGGCACACCTGCAACATGAAAAAAATCAGGAGCGTAGCCGCCGGCGAAACAAGCGACCAAATAGCGGAAGCGCTAGACGACACATGGAAAGAGCAACCAGTGATTTTTACCTACCGTTAAAGGAGGGGCCTCCTCCACATCTTCGCTCATCATCACAGGGTCTTCGGTCACTACCGCACTCCATACATGTTCCTTGACCCTGGTAGTAGCGCGGACATTATGTACGAACAATGCTTCAACCAACTTGACAACGTGGACAAGGCACGCCTAGTACCAGTTTCCGAGCCCATTTCGGGATTCATCCATGAATCAATAATGCCGCACGGCGTCATTACGTTTCTCGTAACTGGTCAGACGGAAAACTCTCCCGAACAGAAGACTGCGAGTTCATGGTATTCCGAGTCACCTCGTCACACGACATACTCATCGGGCGAGAAGGCTTGGCCAAGTTCAATAGTAACGCCTCTACACCTCACCAGATGGTCGGTTTCCCCACCCGCAATAGAGTAGCATTCATCGGAGGAAACCGACAATGTCACGCCACAGAAACGTCCAAACCGTTGAAATCCGTCAAACCGCCGTGCTTGCGGAACCGAAAAAATGGTACTCAATCCCAAATATCTGGAGCAGACAGCCATCATAGGACCAGCGATATCTGGCGCAGTGCGGACCAATCTCAAACAGCTACTCATCGAGAACATGGACGTATTTGCATAGCAACCCGCCGATATGGTAGGCGTGCCTCGCGACGTAGCGGAACATAAGTTGTCTACGTACAAGTCGTGGAGCCAGTAGTACAAAAGAAGAGAAGCATGGGTCCGAGAAAACCAAAGCAATGAACGAGCAGGTAACAGAACTCTTAAACGCGGGCAATACTCCGCCCCGTCAAATACCATACCTGGGTAGCAAATCCCGTCATGGTCGGCAAAGCCAATGGCGGCCGGAGGATGTGCATTGATTATAAAGATCTCAACAAAGCATGCCCGAAAGACTGCTACCCGCTCTCAGAGATCGATCTGAAGGTTGATTCCCTTGCACCCTTCCGTTTCAAATGTTTTCTCGATGCCTACAAGGGTTATCACCAGATCCAAATGGCCAAGGGAGATGAAGACAAGACAGCATTTCGGACAGACATGAGCACCTTTTGCTACACCAGATGCCCTTCGGGCTGAAAAATGTGGGAGCCACATACCAACGCATCATGGACTCTGTGTTCGCGAAACAAATCGTGTCAACTTGGAGGTATATATGGATGACCTTGTCATCAAGAGTGTGGAAGAAGACCAAATGCTAGTCGACATCCAAAAAACATTCGAGAAACTACGAGTCGTACGTATGAAACTCAACCCAGGGAAGTGTTCATTCGGCATGGAAGAAGGAAAATTCTTGGGCGTCATAGTGACAAAAGACGGTTTCCGCGCTAACCCAGAAAAGGTGCAGGCCATAGAGCGGATGCCATCACCCGCCTCAGTCAAAGAAATGCAAACCTTAATGGGCCGTCTAGTAGCCCTAAATCGCTTTTTATCCAACTACGCCTCCAAGTCATTCCCTTTTGTCAGCACACTCAGAAATTGCTCGAAAAAAACAAACTTCGTTGGACGCCAGAAGCCGAAAATGCTTTCCAAACATGAAGCAGTGCCTCATGAACTTACCAACGCTGACAGCACCGTGAACAAAAGAACCCCTTACACTCTACCTGGCGTCTCAGCAAGGCGCTGGGAGCGTACTCCTGGTCGATAGCAAGGGAGTCCAGACACCCATTTACTACGTCAGCCGAACATTCTTGGATGCAGAACACGATACTCAATTATGGAGAAATTGGTGTTGGCTTTAGTGCACGCTTCAAGGCGATTGAGAAAATACTTCCAAGGACATCTGGTAACGTGCTCACAGACTATCGGATCAATGATGTCCTCAAGAAGCCAGAATTGTCAGGCAGACTGGCAAAATAGGCAATAGAGTTGGGGGAACATGACATTTTATACAAGCCGAGACCGGCCATTAAGGGCAAGTCTTGGGCTGACTTCGTTACAGAAGTGCCCACCGACAAGGTTAGCAGAATTCTTATGGGAACAGGACCCACCACCTGCTAACGGTTACAACAGACAAATGGCTACTGTACACCGACAGTGCAAAAAGTGACGATGGAGCGGGGGCGGGCCTGCGGCTGATCAGTCCCGACGGCACGAAATTCACCTACACCATCCGCTTAAACTTTGAAAGTACAAACAATGAAGCGGAGTACGAGGCATTGCTCGCCGCCTCCGCATAACGGACAAGATGGGAGCACGCTTTCTGGAAGTACATGTTGATTCCATGCTGGTGACGGCTCAGGTAGAGGGTAAGTATGAAGCTCGGGATAACAAGATGGGTCTATACCTCGAACAAACCAAGAAACATATGCAGCAGTTCGAATATTGCAAAATCCTTCACATCAACAGAAGCGAAAACAAGCCAGCAGACGCCTTGAGCAAAATGCGGCCACTATCTTTGAGCACATGGCCAAGGAGGTCAAAGTAGAGGTTTTAAACACACCCCCGTGTCCGCTCATTAAGTCAATGTCATACAAACGGTACACCGTGCTGGATGACACCCATCATCGCCTACCTAACTAAGGGGACCCTACCCAACGACAAACAGGAAGCGCGAAAAATTCAACACAAAGCTATGCATTATCAGTTTCCGAGGGCATACTGTACCGCCGATCGTACTTGGGACCCCTGCTACGCTGTGTCGACACAAAGAATGTTGCGTTCTTGATAAAAGAAACGCATGAGGTAATTTGAGGCCTACATGCAGGACCACGCATGGTAGTGGCTAAAATAATGAATGCGGAGTATTATTGGCCCGACATGCACGTCGACACGGTCAAAATACTCCGCAAGTGCTTTGCATGTCAACACCATGCACCAAGCACACTGCGTCCCAAGAACGATTTGGTGCCAGTCACAGCGGCCTGGCCATTCCAGAAGTGGGCCATAGACATCGTTGCACCGTTCCCAACAGCGCCCGGGAACATTCGATACCTGATTGTTGCGATTGACTATTTTACAAAGTGGATCGAGGCGAAGCCGTTAGTGTCAATCGATGCCCGCACCATCAAGCGCTTCATCTGGAGAGAGCCAACCGAAGCATTGTTAAGGGGATCAAAACACGCATGGGCTTAAAGCGGCCAGGATGGGTGGATGAAATACCGAATGTTCTATAGGCACACCGCACATTGACAAAGACGAGTAATGGCGAAACTCCATTCAGCCTAACATACGACACTGAAGCCGTAATCCCAGCAGAAATCAGATGCCCATCCAGCCGAGTGCTCATGGCGTCGAAATGTGACAATGATACTGAACTCCGCCTCAAGCTGGACCTTCTGGAGGAACGCCGAGAGCTGGCCGCATTTAAAGAGACAAAATACAAACGACTGCTGGAGCATTACTACAATGCACGAGTCAAGGAGGTACAATTCAAAGTGGGGGACTTTGTACTACGCCATAACGAAGCCTCAACCGCTGAAAAGCCGGGCAAACTCGCACCAAACTGGAGGGTCCGTACAAAGTCCAAGAAGTCCTTGGGAAAGGAGCCTACGCGCTGGAACGATTGGACGGAACCCTAGTCCCAAGGTCATGGAACGCCGCCCAACTAAGGATCTGCTACATGTAACCACATGACCGCAGCCTCACGACTCTAAGTTTAATATTATTGTCTTTACCACTTGTACTAAAACCGCTTTACGCCCTATCTATGAATGAAACGCTTTGTCTTATGTTTGATCATGTACGCATACATAGAAAAGTTAAAGTCGGGTTACAAGGACATCCCGATACGAGGCGTATCGATGTTCTCAAACGATTACGCCACCTTGGTCCGCAAATCATGCGCATAACGAGCACATCGCCGCGAGCTAAGCATCTAAGAGGCGTATCGGTGTTCTCACACGATTACGCCACCTTGGTCCGCGAATCACGCTCATAGCGAGCATATCACCGCGGGCTAAGCTGTATATAGACGTATCGATGTTCTCACACGATTACGCCACCTTGGTCCGTGAATCACGCTCATAGCGAGCATATCACCCGCGGCTAAGCAGTATAGAGGCGTATCGCTGTTCTCACACGATTACGCCACCTTGGTCCGCGAATCACGCTCATAACAAGCATATCGCCGCGGGCTAAGCAGCTAAGAGGCTTATCAATGTTCTCACACGATTACACCACCTTGGTCCGCGAATCACGCTCATAACGAGCACATCGCCGGGGGCTAAGCAGCTAAGAGGCATATCGATGTTCTCACACGATTACGCCACCTTGGTCCGCGAATCACGCTCATAACGAGCATATCACCACGGCCAAGAAGCATAGAGGCGTATCGCTATTCCCACACGATTACGCCACCTTGGTCCACGAATTGCGCTCTTAACGAGCACATTAACATAGACTAAGCAGCTCAGAGGCATACCGATGTTACACATGGTTATGCCACCTTAGTTCAAGGATAAAGGCCTCGAATGGCACAAGACCATGGACTAAGCCCAAACAAAAGCCCTGTAACACATGAAAACTCACGAGGGAAAATAAGTTGACAGGAGGGTGGCATTCGCATATGTCACTCATACCAAAAACTTGCAACCCCAAGAAAAATTCATGGGACATACAGGCAAGAATAATCAACTATTTGTCATAGTGACAAAATGTTCCTAACTCTACACACAGTCCATAACGACACAAACACTCGAATATAAATACATTTCAAAAGCATTCATAGAAAACATTAAAGCATCCAAATACATGTCCAATACATGATCTAGTGGGGATACAAAAGTGATGCTTCAAAATGTGCAAAAACATACATCTTAACCACTACATATACGTACTAATATCCTTAGTCTATGTAGATCACGTGGGCCCAGGAGTCCCCATTACGGTGAAAGCGAACTTTGGGGGTGGGCTTCACAACACCAACTACCGGGCATGCTATTATAATCGGCCGGTGACCTTCGGCACCAACAGGGCTGCCGAAGGAGGGACAACGACAAGAAACTCGCCGCAACACTCGGCCAATATCTTCATCCTTTCCTCCCCACTCCCTGAGGCAGCGGACGATGCCTCATGGGCATGAACAGGCACACCAGCAGCAGAGAGGCCCCATCGAAGCTCTAACAGTCCGGAGATGATCAGAACATCGTCGGAACACTCGTCTAAGGTTTTCATCTTTGATCGGAGAGTAGACATCACAAGATGTTATACTGAGGAAAAACTCTCTCTCTTACTAAAAAAGGAAGAAGAACAATGACAAATCATCACTCTACCTCCTCCTTTTATAGGCAAGGAATGGACGTGATAATTAAAGGCAATTAATATGGGTATTATTAGTAATCAGCAACAGTGACAAGTGTCACTTCAGGTGGACTGTCACGCCGTTCTGCAGCCATTAATGGCTAATGGCTGACGTCACAACTTCCCAATTAATGAAGTATAATCATTACAAAGGTATGTGAAGAGGCATGCACAAAATCTAAGGTGAATAAAAGCACATTACGTCAGCAATTCAACAATACAAACCAAACGATTATCCAAAATACGAAGAGTTTGCAACAAGTTTGAAAGTACAAGAACACTCAATCCTCACCATCGAAGTCTACCTTGTCAATAAATTCGTCTGAAGTGCCTTCTCCTCTAATTGTCGCGGCTTGCCTATCCGCTTCTTCCTGCAACTCTTTCTCCGCGTCCTCAAAAGCAGCACGCAAATAATGCACGCCGTTAGGAAGCTTGGCACACTCTGCCGCTACCTCCGCGTCGTACTCTTCCTCGGCTTTGATGTTGCGAAAAGGATTGTCCTCAAAGGGATGACCGCCAAGGCAGAAGTCAAATCCTTGCTTAAAACCAAGGGCAGCCCCATACTGCTTGGACTTCTCCAACAAGCGGGCGACAGACTGAACCATGGCAGGTTCCTCCCATATGCGGGCAAATACCTACAAGGCACGAATAATGAGCATCACGACAAAGTGATAACCTAATGTAACCTACACAAATCAAATGGCAAGGACATACCCCTTGAATTCCAGCAGTCATCAACCAGGCTAGATCGCTCTCCACTTCTTCTCGACCCTCCTGGGCCATCCGCAACATCTCCAAAGTGCTATCTCGAGCTGCCGCAAGATCTTTGACATCGATGGATAAAGATAGTTTTTCGTCCTTTAAGGCGTCAACTTCGCGCTTCAACAGCGTAATGTCATTTTCAAACGCATATACGCGCGAAGATTGCAGCAGCACTTCATCATCTTTCTTTACCAAATCAGCACGTGCGGATGCAGCTTTGGATCTCTCTTCCTCAATCTCTCGGTGCTTCCCCTCCAATGTGGCCTTGAGCTGCTCAACCTCATTTTCCAACGCCCGGGCATGGTCACGCTCCTTTGCGATCAGCAGGTTGGTAGCTTCACAAGACGCCTTCCACTCTTGAGAAGCCTTAACATGACGGCCCTCAAGAGCCTTCATCTGAGCAAGTGCGTCCATAAGAGCCTTTGATTGTGACACACAGTCCTTGTTGTGCTTATCCAACACATTCTAAAATGCCGCCTTGCGGACATCTAGCTCCCGCTCCGCATCCACCAACGCCTGGTAGCCCCGCCTGATCTCACTCATCGTAGTGGCGCCATAACCAAACCTGCAGCCCTGTCTTGAAGAAGAGCAAGGCGGTCTCGTTTAGCCGCGTATGCCGCTCGACAGGAGGGATAGAACCCAATAACAATTCTTCACATGTAGCTACCTGAAAAAACCTGCCGTCCTCGCAAACAGACCAATCACGTCTATATATAGGACCGGTAGCAACATCCAACTTAAACCTGGCGGAGGTTATTCCAATATTCTTCGCTTTTTGAGGATTAGCTTCGCCAGACATGGTAGGCTCCTTCCCAGATCTACCACCTCTACCACCTACGGAACCATCACCAGAGGACAGATTAACAAATTCAACACTACCAGACGCATTCCCCTTAAACCGAGTACCTTCTGGATGCTCACACCACCATAAACGGCGAAGGGTGCACCACAAACCCCTCATCCGAACCACCAATTTCCAACCCCTTGTTCTTCTCTTGCTCTTTCTTCTTTTGCTCCGCCAAGGCCCGTGCCTGCTGTAGCTCTGCTTCACAAGCTTCGGCAATCTTTTGCTTCTCCGCAGCTTGGGCATCATCATGTACTTCAGCCTGCTTGACTGCATCCTTGACAACCGTTTGTCTGTCCACATCAGTTTCTACAGCGGCCTCAGATGAGCTAGGCTCAGTACCTTTCGAGTAAGACAATTCAGACAATTTGGGCCCGCCAGGGAAAAGTAATGTAGGACCTAAAACCGCAAGGAAGAACAATAAATACAAGCATATGGCGTTACAAAATAAAAACCAAGTGGAAGGATAACCTGGCTGAACGTCCTTTACGATCTCAGAGGCCAGGCGCAGACGCTTCTGAGAAACAGCCAAGCGAACCTTCAGGTATGACGCCGGTGAATCTCCCTCAGGCACCTTGCGCTTTGGGGAGTCCATCATAGACATTACATCCTTAAACTTCTTTCCGGCCCCATGACCGCTCTTACTGGCTTCTCCGCCACCTGGACCAGCCACGGGGGGTGACAGGAAAACCTCGACATAATCACTTTACTCTGGGGACCACCAGATGCGGGTGGCTGATGAGCTGAACTGCTCCCACCTTCAAGACCTGCACGATTCTGAGCCCGATGAGTCAACGAGCAAGACTCGTCCTTAGAATCATCGTCAGAAATAAACATAATATTTGTCCCGCCAGCGAAAATTGCGTTAAGCGGGCAAGGATTAACAGGAATATCACTTGGGATTAGCATATGCCCAGGAAAGTCCTTCACATTGACTTGAACAAAATTTTTGATTGTCTGCTCCACTAGGGGCTCCTCACCTACGCGGAGAGGCTCCCACACGAACTCACCAACAACACCAGGAACGATAGAGTAAAAACAACTCTCCTCTGGAAAGCAGGCCAGAAGGAAAATAAGATAAAGATAAAACAAGGCTAATATCCTTAAAACAATAAGAAAAAGACATACCTTCCCCATTCACATAGAAATGCGGATTCTGATCAGCGCGTCCACCAACGCGGCTGACACCCGCCATCAACAATGCTTTCGGTCTCACGTTCGCCATTTCAATAGAGGTGACTTGTTCGGTAATCTTATCATACCAATCGAAGTCCGCATAGTGGGTGACAAGAAAATCTTTGAGCTTCGACTTCGCTGACACAGCTAACCACTGCAGCGGCACGGAGACAACGCCCTGCTTAATGAAGAAGAACTTCGTCTTCCAGTCATGCATGCTCTGCGGAGGTTCGTTTCCAACTGGCTTAATCCGGCCCCGCATGCTAAGGAATACCACTGAGGCCCTCCTCGGGAAAAGCGATAGAAGGCATTAAACATGTCGAAGGTGGGCTCAACAACTTGGGAACGACACACAAATTAAAAGTGCACCATACGGGTCATTCCCAACGGCGTCACCTGTGTCAGATAACACCCGTACCGGAGGAGTAAGTCACAAACGAACCTCGTCGCCGGCAGCCGGAAGCCGGCCAGTTGAAAGTGTGCAGCATACTAGGCCATTCTACCAGGGCCAACATCTAAAACTGTCTCACCTTCAGCCGGCAAGGTCGGCTCCCAACTGGCCGGAATCTCATACTGCTCCAAGAATTGCTCGAAGGAATCCCTCCTCCACTTAATTGGAGCATCAGCCATGCTCACTGGGTCCTTCTTACCCTTAATCTCAGCGTCAAACATTCTCAACTCACCGGAATAAAGAAAAGAAATAAAAGTTAGCAGAGATGAAGGGTCTACCGGAAGGAAACGAGAGAGAATACTAACGGTTAAGTGGAGAAAATGAATAAAATAAAGAGAAGGATTGGTATTTATACTAACCGCATTAATGACGGTGGGCCAGATGTCAGAAAAGAAGCCCATCAGAAAGCTACACGTAGCCCACGCGCCGCACGTGACATCCCACACGCCTGACACAAGGCAAATAAGTCTTCTATCTGTAACCGACGTGACAGCACAACAGGCACAGTAGACGTACAGTCAGTCACTTCAACCGTCAAAATCCCCTGCCATGATGCCTTTTCGAATTTCCCACCAAATCATTACCATTAACTACAACATTAACAACTGGCGGGGCTAACGCCGAGTAGACGTAACACATACCAATCCGCCAAGGCAGATCCGCCTGACGAAAAACGTACAAATCCGCCAAATCACGTCTAGACAATTTTTTTAATGAGTCCACCACCTCTCACATCTCCGCTACGCACATCCGAGAGAGACGCTGGACTAGGGGGACTTGAAGGATAGGGGCCCAAATTTACCAAAAGAAACACGGGCCCATACCCAATGTTCAAGTCCAAGGACTTGAACAGATCCACGAAAGCCCAAGGACTTGAACAGATCCACTTACGGCGGGTTGGACCTGGCGGCCAATAGTGAACGGGCTGACAAGCCCCACGCGTATCCGCACGCCAATAGCAACATCCGCCTGGTTCCCTAAAAAGGGACGGACAAAGGACACGTGGCGACTGATCACACATTGGTACAAGGAGGTACGAACCAATCAGGGTTTAGAGACATGTGACATGGACCGTGTTACACGACCGACCAACAGGGGAGCCACACGTGTCCTCACTAGAACCCGCAGGAGACAAATAGTACATCTCCTGCACGCGCTAGCCAATGGAAGCACATGGGACCACCTCAACGAAGATCTCCACTAACGTACACCAGCAGAGGGGATAGTAGTCCACTCGGCAGCCAACCACATTTCACGTGGCCTGCAGCCAGTCGTGGAATGCCACGTCAGATCGACTATACGATCACTCTTTATGATTTATTCTATGCCATATATTATATTATTTTGGGCCTAATCTTAGGCCGCTGTGGAGGCAAGCCCTTAACTGGGTTTCGGCCCATTGGGTAAGTTAAGGGTAGATGTTGAGGCCCGTGTGGAACCTATTGAAGGAGCACTTAGTCTCCTTGAATAGGCCATTAAGAAAACCCCTGAAGAACACACATACGGCCGATTACGTTTTTGTGTCTGCTAAGTAGATTCCTTCAGGATTCGAGGTAGTCGCCCCACATCGGTATATTGTGTTATTTCAGGTCCATAATCTCCGGAAGTCATTTTATCTAGCGAAGGATCAAGGCTGTGGCAACAAAGCTGAACTGTTGGATCCAAGGTTAGACTTTTGTTTCTTCAATGTCATTTTAACCCCTTGAGTTTCTAAACTTTCATGTTTACCCGCTATACGTTTATTCTTTAACGTTTTCTTTTGAAAGCTAATCTCATTAAAAACAAACGTCCACCATGTCAAACAATGAAATTATTTTACTAGAGAGATGAGTCGTATGTCAATGTTAGTAATTTCACAAGATATACTCACTTTTTATTTGGTAATTTCACTACCTAGTTTCACTAGATCGGGGTATTAGTGGTTTTTAGCAAACCTAGACAGCTGTAATCAGTGTTATAAAAGTCAGACTAGGCAGCCGCCTAGGCGCTAGGCGGGACCCAATACCGGAAATCAGCCCTGGGTGGGGGATTAGGCGTTTTGATGATCAGGTGGTGCTAGGCGGACCTAAGCAACGAGTTCCGGCGATGAATTCTAGTGATTGAGGTGCAGATTCTACTGGACAAGGGGGAAGCTGGGAAGAGGAAAGAAAGAAGATGAAAAGTGGTTGTGCGTGTGGCTGTTTTTGTGTGTAATCTTTTAAGTAACCTTAAACCTTTTACATTTTAACCCCTCTATCTTTCAAATTTTACCTAAAAAGTCTAAATTTAGATTGTGCTTTTTAACCTTTAACCACCTCTATCTTCATAAGTTTACATTTGGTCCTGAAACTTTTACATTTATACATAAAAGTAAAAAAAAACATTATAATATATATAAAAATTATATATAGCTATATTTTATATTTCTAAAATTATATACTACCTTATCGCTAAACACGAAACACCTAAATTTGTGTGTATATAATATATGTATAAAAATATCAAAACACTTAATTCCGCCTAATTTCTTCTAGTCCTGACTAGTCCCTAGGCTGGACCTCAGCATTGACTGTAATAGAGCTAATCTAAAGCTAAAACTAATGATATTTTAGTCAAAAGGACTTAACTTTAGTAATATTAATCATTGAATGCTATAAAAATATTTGCATGATCTTTCTATTAATAGGAGAATCAAATATAAGGCCATGGGGTATACCTTCACACCAAGAGTGTTAACGGTGACATGGCATGTTAACTTTTATTGTGCACCACTCCCTTCCCATGTTAAGGAGCATTAAATTGTCACTAAGTTAACATGTTAACATGACTTAAAAGAGAGAAAGTTAAGGGATGGGGTAGAGTTAAGGGGCGTTAAACCATTTCCTTGAAGTGAGCTAGTGTGAAAAGAGACAAAATGAAGGATGTGGAATCTAGGTGGAGTTAAAGATGGTTAGAGTATACCCCATGGCCTAAAGGAATGAAAGGATTATTGTTTTTTAGAAGCATAGGATGGATCTAATTTACAGATTTTCTTGGCGAGCTCTGGTGACCTATCTCCAAGGCGGAAATATGACCCCAACAATATACAAGCTTATATCAATTCGAATTTACACCAACCCTTCCAATCTAAAGAACCCGACTTAAATCTACTCCTATACCAAAGGAAACCCAAAGCATTAACGTCCGAAACAATCTCGACCACCTTCCTTTTCTTGCTCTAAAAAACATAGTTGTTCCTTATCTTCCATATCTGCCAGCATGTTAAGAATACAATGCCATGGAAAATCTTCTTCTTGAGAAATTTTGGATATCCGATTTTAAGATATCCGATATTTCGGATCCGGATTCGGATCTCAATATTGAATATCCGGAATTTTGGATTATCCTATTTTCGGATATCCGAAAATTGGATAATCCGATTTTGAACACCCCTAGTGTTAGAGGGTGTTTGTTTTTTCACAAGAAGAGCTTCTGGCCACTTATGTCTGCGCCGCGCAGACGCGTGCGCGGCACAGACATTTGTGGCTCGCAGACCGTTTGTTTTTTAGAAGAGATTACACCTAAAAACCTCTTCCCCACCTCTTCCCCACACAGACTTGGCCCTTCCTCTTTTTACCTCTTCCCCACCTCTTCTCACAAAAATAAAACATTTTTCATCCAAACCCACCTCTTCCTTCAACCTCTCAACCCAAACCCTACCCCCCACCCTTGGAGATTTCCGGCGCCGCCTTCCTCCTCCGGCCTCCTCCTTCCCTCCTCCTTCCTCCTCCTTCCTTCGCGCGAGGTTCCCTCTTCCTTCCCTCCTCCTTCCTCCTCCTTCCCTCCTCCTTCCTCCTCCTTCTTTCCTCCTCCGGCGGGTTTTCAGGTTCTCCGGCCAAAGGTAATTTTTTTTTTCAGATTTATTATGTTATTTTTTTTTCAGATTTATTATGTTATTTGTTATTTTGTTTAGGTTTATTATGTTGTTATCTTTTTTTTTTTTTTTCTGATTTGGTTAAAAAAAATTTAAATCGGTTTTTTTTTTCAGATTTCGTATGTGTTATATTTTTTTTATTGTTATTATGTTGTTATCTTTTTTTTTCTGATTTTGTTAAAAAAAATTAAATCAGTTTTTTTTTTTTCAGATTTCTTATGTTATTTGTTATGTTCTTCATAGTTGTTGTTAAGATATTGTTGTTCATAATGTATAATCTAGTCGATTTGTTGTTACTTGTTGCTTCATAGTTGTTGTTAAGATATTGTTGTTCATAATATGTATCTAGTCGATTTGTTGTTATGTTATGTTGTTCATAGTTTTTGTTAAGATATTGTTGTTCATAATGTTCTTCATAGTTGTTTTTAAGATTTCTTATGTTATTTGTTATGTTATGTTCTTCATAGTTGTTGTTAAGATTGGCTTGGAGATTTCCGTCGGAGACGTGCATTGACCAATAAAGAAAAATTTAACCATGCACATGCAAAACTTCGGAACGTCATTGAGCGTACTTTTGGTGTTTTGAAAGCCCGATTCCCTATATTGAAGAGGATGGCACCATTTCCGTTGGTTACGCAAAGGAACATCGTCATTGCATGTTTTGCGTTACATAATTTTATAAGGAAAGAGGGCTTCAGCGATGAGTTCTTTACAGAATACGATCAACCGAATGTGTCGTTAGGAAATAGCAATGTGCACGTTGATGCTGATGAAGAAGAGGTTGAGGTACACGGTACTGCATCGGATCGAGAATATATGACCCAATTACGAGATGAAATTGCCGAGCAATTAATGCAAATGCAAAGTACGGAACAAATTGGTTGAAAAAGTGTTATTGTTTTTATTTTAAAAAACGTTATTGTTGTTATTTCAGTGTTGTAGAACTATTATTTAAATTTAAATGTTGAAAAAAACGTTATTGTTGTTATTTCAGTGTTGTAGAACTATTATTTAAATTTAAATGTTGAAAAAACGTTATTGTTGTTATTTCAGTGTTGTATAACTATTTATTTTAAATTTCAGCTTAATTCAGCAAACTGCAGAAGTTAAAAAACAAACAGTCTTCCTCTTGCAGACTGCAGACCTTTGGTCCACCTCTTCTCCTGCAGATGTCTGCAGATGTGGTCCGCAGACTGCAGACCTTTTCCTGCAGAAAAAACAAACAGCACCTTAGTGGTTTTTTAGCAAACTTCGACAACTGTAATAGAGCTAATCTAAAGCAAAAAGTAATGATATTCTAGTCAAAATGACTTACTTTTTAGTCATATTAATTGTCGAACGTTGCAAAAATATATGAATGATCTTTCTATTAATAGAAGAATCAAATACAAAGGAATGAAAGGATTATTGTTTTTAATAAGCATAGGATGGATCTAATTTACAGATTTGCTCGGTGAGTTCTGGCGACCTATCTCCAAGGCGAAAATAGGACCCCCAACGATATAAAAGCTTATATCACTTCGAATTTACACCAAACCTTCCGGTCTAAAGAACCCGACTTAAATCTACTCCTATACCAAAGGAAACCCAAAGCATTAACGTCCGAAACAATCTCGACCACCTTCCTTTTCTTGCTCTAAAAAACATAGTTGTTCCTTATCTTCCATATCTGCCAGCATGTTAAGAATACAATGCCATGGAAAATCTTCTTCTTGAGAGTAGACCCAAATGTGTGCTCGTGTAACACTGCAACATCCTTAACCGAGAACGTGAAGATAGGAGGAATACCAAACCACGCCGCTATCCCTTGCCATACCCCGTTCGTGAAAGCATAAGCCGAAAGTTTTTTAAAACTCTATAAAATGTCATTTTAACCCCTTTAGATTCTAAACTTTCATGTTTACCCGCTATACGTTTATTCTTTAACTTTTTTTTGAAAGCTAATATCATTAAAAACAAATGCCCATTATGTCAAACATTGAAATTTTTTTACTAAAGAGATGAGTCGGATGTCAATGTTAGTAATTTCATAAGATAAACTCACTTTTGAATTGGTAATTTCACTAACTAGTTTCACTAGATCGGGGTGTTAGTTAGGGGTGTTCAAAATAATCCGAATCCGGATTCGAATCCAAAATATCCGAAAATCCATACCCGTATTATCCGAAATTTTGGACTATCCGATTTTCGGATATCCGAAAATCGGATAATCCAAAATTTCGGATTCGGATTCAGATCCTATTTTTAAAATTTTTTGGATAATCGGATGATTATCCGAATCCGAAATATTAAAAAAATATCTATATTATATATATATAATATTATTTACATATATACTATATATTTAATCCATTCCAAGTTAACCCTAAACTTAAACTAACATAATACGTCTTTTTCAAATCCGAAATATTAAAAAATATAATATATATTAAATTCTTGTTTTAAGCATGTTCGGTTTTAAACTTTTAGCATAAGGGGAAGTGATTTATTTTTAAGTTTTGGATTATCCGTTGGATTATCCGAATCCGTATCCGAAATTTTGGATATCCGATTTTAAGATATCCGATATTTCGGATCCGGATTCGGATCTCAATATTGAATATCCGGAATTTTGGATTATCCTATTTTCGGATATCTGAAAATTGGATAATCCGATTTTGAACACCCCTAGTGTTAGAGGGTGTTTGTTTTTTCACAAGAAGAGCTTCTGGCCACTTATGTCTGCGCCGCGCAGACGCGTGCGCGGCGCAGACATTTGTGGCTCGCAGACCGTTTGTTTTTTAGAAGAGATTACACCTAAAAACCTCTTCCCCACCTCTTCCCCACACAGACTTGGCCCTTCCTCTTTTTACCTCTTCCCCACCTCTTCTCACAAAAATAAAACATTTTTCATCCAAACCCACCTCTTCCTTCAACCTCTCAACCCAAACCCTACCCCCCACCCTTGGAGATTTCCGGCGCCGCCTTCCTCCTCCGGCCGGCCGCCTTCCTCCTCCGGCCTCCTCCTTCCCTCCTCCTTCCTTCGCGCGAGGTTCCCTCTTCCTTCCCTCCTCCTTCCTCCTCCTTCCCTCCTCCTTCCTCCTCCTTCCTTCCTCCTCCGGCGGGTTTTCAGGTTCTCCGGCCAAAGGTAATTTTTTTTCAGATTTATTATGTTATTTTTTTTTCAGATTTATTATGTTATTTGTTATTTTGTTTAGGTTTATTATGTTGTTATCTTTTTTTTTTTCTGATTTGGTTAAAAAAAATTTAAATCAGTTTTTTTTTTTTTTAGATTTCGTATGTGTTATATTTTTTTTATTGTTATTATGTTGTTATCTTTTTTTTTCTGATTTTGTTAAAAAAAATTAAATCAGTTTTTTTTTTTTCAGATTTCTTATGTTATTTGTTATGTTCTTCATAGTTGTTGTTAAGATATTGTTGTTCATAATGTATAATCTAGTCGATTTGTTGTTACTTGTTGCTTCATAGTTGTTGTTAAGATATTGTTGTTCATAATATGTATCTAGTCGATTTGTTGTTATGTTATGTTGTTCATAGTTTTTGTTAAGATATTGTTGTTCATAATGTTCTTCATAGTTGTTTTTAAGATTTCTTATGTTATTTGTTATGTTATGTTCTTCATAGTTGTTGTTAAGATTGGCTTGGAGATTTCCGTCGGAGACGTGCATTGACCAATAAAGAAAAATTTAACCATGCACATGCAAAACTTCGGAACGTCATTGAGCGTACTTTTGGTGTTTTGAAAGCCCGATTCCCTATATTGAAGAGGATGGCACCATTTCCGTTGGTTACGCAAAGGAACATCGTCATTGCATGTTTTGCGTTACATAATTTTATAAGGAAAGAGGGCTTCAGCGATGAGTTCTTTACAGAATACGATCAACCGAATGTGTCGTTAGGAAATAGCAATGTGCACGTTGATGCTGATGAAGAAGAGGTTGAGGTACACGGTACTGCATCGGATCGAGAATATATGACCCAATTACGAGATGAAATTGCCGAGCAATTAATGCAAATGCAAAGTACGGAACAAATTGGTTGAAAAAGTGTTATTGTTTTTATTTTAAAAAACGTTATTGTTGTTATTTCAGTGTTGTAGAACTATTATTTAAATTTAAATGTTGAAAAAACGTTATTGTTGTTATTTCAGTGTTGTAGAACTATTATTTAAATTTAAATGTTGAAAAAACGTTATTGTTGTTATTTCAGTGTTGTATAACTATTTATTTTAAATTTCAGCTTAATTCAGCAAACTGCAGAAGTTAAAAAACAAACAGTCTTCCTCTTGCAGACTGCAGACCTTTGGTCCACCTCTTCTCCTGCAGATGTCTGCAGATGTGGTCCGCAGACTGCAGACCTTTTCCTGCAGAAAAAACAAACAGCACCTTAGTGGTTTTTTAGCAAACTTCGACAACTGTAATAGAGCTAATCTAAAGCAAAAAGTAATGATATTCTAGTCAAAATGACTTACTTTTTAGTCATATTAATTGTCGAACGTTGCAAAAATATATGAATGATCTTTCTATTAATAGAAGAATCAAATACAAAGGAATGAAAGGATTATTGTTTTTAATAAGCATAGGATGGATCTAATTTACAGATTTGCTCGGTGAGTTCTGGCGACCTATCTCCAAGGCGAAAATAGGACCCCCAACGATATAAAAGCTTATATCACTTCGAATTTACACCAAACCTTCCGGTCTAAAGAACCCGACTTAAATCTACTCCTATACCAAAGGAAACCCAAAGCTTTAACGTCCGAAACAATCTCGACCACCTTCCTTTTCTTGCTCTAAAAAAACATAGTTGTTCCTTATCTTCCATATCTGCCAGCATGTTAAGAATACAATGCCATGGAAAATCTTCTTCTTGAGAGTAGACCCAAATATGTGCTCGTGTAACACTGCAACATCCTTAACCGAGAACGTGAAGATAGGAGGAATACCAAACCACGCCGCTATCCCTTGCCATACCCCGTTCGTGAAAGCATAAGCCGAAAGTTTTTTAAAACTCTATAAAATGTCATTTTAACCCCTTTTGTTTCTAAACTTTTATGTTTACCCATTATACGTTTATTCTTTAACTTTTTTTTAATGCTAATTTCATTAAAAACAAATGCCCACCATGTCAAACAATGAACTTTTTTTTTACTAGAGAGATGATTCGTATGTCAATGTTAGTAATTTCATAAGATATACTCAGTTTTTAATTGGTAATTTCACTAACTAGTTTCACTAGATCGGGGTGTTAGTAACCTTTAGCAAACCTAGACAGTTGTAATAGAGCTAATCTAAACTTAAAAGTAATGATATTCTAATAAAAAGGACTTACTTTTTAGTCATATTAATCGTTGAACGTTGCAAAAATATTTGTCTGATCTTTCTATTAATAGGAGAATCAAATACAACGGAATGAAAGGATTAATGTTTTTAAGAAGCATAGGATGGATCTAATTTACAGATTTTCTCGGTGAGCTCTGGCGACCTTTCTCCAAGGCGGAAATAGGACCCCCAACAATATACAAGCTTATATCTATTCGAATTTACACCAACCCTTCCAATCTAAAGAACCCGATTTAAATCTACTACCATACTAAAGGAAACCCAAAGCTTTAACGTCCGAACCAATCTCGACCACCTTCCTTTTCTTGCTCTAAAAAACATACTTGTTCCTTTCCTTCCATATCCCCCAACACGTCAAGAAGACAATGCCATGGAAAATCTTCTTCTTGAGAGTAAACCCAACCATGTGTTCGTGTAACACTGCAACATCCTTAACCGAGAACATGAAGATAGGAGGAATACCACACCTCACCGCTATCCCTTGCCATACCGCGTTCGTGAAAGCACAAGCCGAAAAAATATGATATGAAGACTCTTCTCCATTGCTACAAAAAAAAAGACACAAACTATTGTCAACCACTATATTCCTCCTACGAGGAGCCACTCTAGTTGGGATCCTATCCAAGATCGCCTTCCACATAAAAATATTACATTTAATGGGAAGAAAGTTGCACAAATTTAACACCATATTATTCTAACCCGAATCTACTGATAGAAGCCACTTCTTAATATAAGTAACCGAGAATAATCCTTGCGGGTCAGCTTGCCAACTCCATCTCTTCCTATCTAACCGAACTCCCAAAAGCAACTTGTGGCAATCCACAACAGCCTTACACTCACTGTCCAACTCTGGATACCTCAACCATGATCAAGAGACCGCACCACCATTAACTCCAACATTTATTCTATCGGCTACCCTACACCATTTGTCCTTTTCTAACCGAAACAAGTAGGGGAATAAATCTTTTAAGGGCTCCGAAGCCAGCCAAGATTCAATCCAAAAGCGGATTTGTAACCCATTACCCACTACACCCTTAAGCATACCATTAAAACCCACACCTTCTATCTTCAGTTTATGACCGAATGATACAATTTTGCTCCAAGTGCCTGAAAGGTGTTTATTATTAGGCAACATGCCCCATCTCCTTTTGGACCCGTGTATGGCATCTATCGTCCTTCTCCATAAGGCGCTATGCTCGGTTCGATATCTCCATAACCATTTAAGAATAAGCGCATTGTTGCACACATCCAACTTTGAGAGACCCAAACCGCCATCCTTCTTAGGATGCGCCACCTTGTCCCAAGCAACCCAATGAATTTTGTCTACTTCAGCACTACCACCCCACAAGAATTTGTTGATCAAAGACTCAATTTTATTTATGACACGAACCGGATCCTTGAACAGAGAGAAGTAGTAATTTGGGATGCTTTCTAGAACCGATTTAATCAATGTAACCCGCCCCTAATAGACAAAACATTCGCCTTCCATTTAGTGAGTCTATTATGGAACACCTTCACTACCAATTCCTAATTGTTAACCCGGCTCATATTAGCCCCCACCACAATCCCCAAATAAATAGATGGAGTCTCACCCAGCTTGCAACCCAAACCATTAGCCTTTAGAGTAACCTCCTCAATACTCTTACACACCCTATAGAGCGTACTTGTGGATATTGATCTTCAAACCCAAGCAGAAATAAAAAAATCCTCAATATCCTCTTCATATTCTTGAAATTAAAATCGGACCAATCGCCCATAAGCATGGAGTCGTCCGCATACAACAAGTGAGACAAAAACCGGACCACCATTAGGGAGAGCCACACCATCAAAAGAACCAATAGAGCACACCTTATTAAAGAGACTCGAAAATGCCTTCATGACCAAGATGATAAGAAATGAGAGATAGGGTCTCCTTGACGAAGACGTTTCCCGCACTGAAATTCAAATGTAGGGGAACCGTTCACTAAAACAGAAGATCTGGCAGACGAAACCACCCCAGCTATCCACTTACACCACGTTGCCTTAGAATAGACAATAAAAACTCCTAATGGACATTATCATATGCTTTCTCAAAGTCTCTTTTAAATAAAAATAATTCTTTCTCCATACGCTTAACCCACGACAGAACTTCACTAATCATCAGAGGACCATCCAAAATATACATGCCTGACAGAAAGGCCGACTGCATCTCAGAAGTGATCTTACCCATAACACCCTTGAGTCTGTTCGCCAAAACCTTAGAAACAACCCTACTAACCACCCCAATAAGATTAATCAGCCGGTACTCCCCAAGCTCAATAGGATCATTAACTTTAGGAACCAAAGTGATAAAGGACGAGCTGACTCCCCGACTAATCACACCAGTCTAAAAAAACTGATTAAAGATTTTCCCAAAGTCCTCCTTAAACAACTCCTAGAAATGTTTCAAAAACTGAAAGTTAACTAAAAAAATGCTATTTTATTACTTGTTTTTTTTTATATACGTGTCAGTATACAGTCAAGTTGGTTTATGTTTTAACCTAATTTTTTTTATGAAGATGGCTATGTTTTTTATGATAATCGGTCATAATCAACATTACATGGTTATCAAGCGTAGATGTCAACACTCAAAGCAAACAATTCATAAATTTTTTAATGGAGTCTCAGATAAAATGATGCTTTTCGTCAAAGATATGATAGTACCAACTTCATTCAATCCGAATCCAAACATTCTAGGACATAACAAGAGGCTACGGTAGGTTTTTAAAGGTGCGGTTGGTGCACTAGATAGAACTTTGATACATGCTGTTGTCCCTACTAGTAAACAAGATTTATATAGAGGAACGGGGAAAGGCGATTGTTATCAAAACGTATTTGCAACTTATGACTTCAACATGATTTTTACGTTCATTGTGGCTGGTTGGGAAGGGGTAGAACATGATGCTAGAATATTGTCAGAGGCATTATCATGCATCATTCCCGATTCCACCACCAGGTATGTTATGGTTTGTTAAATATTTATATCTTAGTTTAATACCTTAATTACTTGTATTTCTTTACAGAGAAATATTATCTTTGTGATGTCGCGTATGCACATATACGAGGATTTATGGCTCCATATCGTAATGTGAGGTTTTGGCATGGTGATTTTCATCGGAGACGTGCGTTGACCAATAAAGAGAAATTTAACCATGCACATGCAAAACTTCGGAACGTCATTGAGCGTGCTTTTGGTGTTTTGAAAGCCCGATTCCCTATATTGAAGAGGATGGAACCAAAGGAACATTATCATTGCATGTTTCGCGCTACATAATTTTATATGGAAAGAGGGCTTGAGCGATGAGTTCTTTATATGGAAAGAGGGTTGGTTACACAAAGGAACATTATCATTGCATGTTTCGCGCTACATAATTTTATATGGAAAGATGCCTTGAGCGATGAGTTCTTTACAGAATACGATCAACCGAATGTGTCGTTAGGAAATAGCAATGTGCACGTTGATGCTGATGAAGAAGAGGTTGAAGTACACGGTACTGCATCGGATCGGGAATATATGACCCAGTTACGAGATAAAATTGCCGATCAGTTAATGCAAAGTACGGAATAAATTATTTGAAAAAATTGTTATTGTTTAAATTTAAAAAAATGTTATTGTTGTTATTTCAGTGATGTAGAACACTTATTTACATTTAAATGTTGTAAAAATATTGATTGTTTTAAAAAATCAGTTTATTTTAAATTTCAATTTATTTCAGCTAGGGCTGCAAACGAATTGAACTTTCAGCGAACAGTTCATGAACTGTTCGGCGGGAAGTTCGTTTGTATTCGTTCGTTTGATAAATGAACAAACACGAACAAAAAATTCCGTTCGTTTAGTTAAACAAACGAACATGAACAGAGGTCACGTTCATTCGTTTATGTTCGTGAACCTTCGGTAACGTGTTCGTTTGTGTTCGTTAGTTTATTAAGGTTTTTAATTTTTATACATTTTTTATATTTTTTTACCAAATAAATAATATATATGAGGTAAATATATGAGTATATGAGATCAATAAACTTACTTTTTGTATCAAATATATGTTTCGACGTTCTAGTGTTAATGCCCTCCACCTCCAACGCCCTTCTCCAGTACCAAGTATATATGTTTAGACAATTAGGTTATATTTTCGGTGGATCTAGCTAATGTCTTAATGTATGTAAATTCGATGTTATTCAAAAGTAATATATGTTCGTTTGTGTTTGTTTCCGTTCATGAACACTTGTTTGTGTTCATTAATGTCCGTTTATTTTCGTGTGTGTTCATGAACAAAATTAACAAACGAACACAAACATGGGTGTTTTCTTAACAAACGAACACGAACAGAAAATCTCGTTCGGTAAGTGTTCATGAACTGTTCGTGAACACATAATTTTCTTAACAAACGAACACGAACAATGCCTATTTCGTGTTCGTTCGGTTCGTTTGCAGCCCTAATTTCAGCAATATGCAGATATTAAAAAACAAACAATATTCCTTTTACAAATTGCAGACCTATAATCCACCTTTTGTCTCAGGGGGCAAGGGGTGCTCATAGTTTTTGAACTTAACTGATTTTAACCAATCCTGCTTTGCCACATCACTTCACCGAAACACGTTTTTGTAGGCAGCACTACTGATTCTTTTATTTATTTTCATTTACATACCCAAACTTTTTTTTTACATTTTTACACGGTTTTAACATTTAATTATACTATTTTAACCGTTCCACCAAACAGTCAGCCAAATTTAATTGTTTATCTTGGAGAGGTGGACCACCCTATAAGAGCAACAAGTGACGAACGATCCGGAGATTGACGAGGAGTTGGCTATCGAATTCACTCAATATGAGTATGAGGTTCGATACGGCAACGCTTTCGACCATGTCGAGGCATAGCGAATGTTGCGCAAACTTTAAGTGTTTTTCTTTGTTTTTAATGTATTTTTTTAGTATTATTATGTTTAAAATATTTATTAATGCAAGGTTTTTATTTTTATTTACTTTGCATTCTAATAAACATACGGTTAATACAAAAACCTTAAAAAATAAACGGTAAACATATAAAACAAACGGTAAAAATAAAAAACACTAAAACATACGGGGTAAACTGAAAATTTTGCATTTTATAAAGACCAACAAAACAACCGGGTACCAGCACGGTAAACAGAACCAGCGAAACGGTCCACGGGACCACTACCAGCGTGAGTGGCGGCGATGTTACCGTGCTGATAGTTGGTACCCGTAGATAATTCGGTAGGCGCTCCGTCCCCCTCACAAAAACAAAGAGCAACTTAGGTCCCGTCTGATTTTTAGTTCTAAAATTTTTTCATAAACAAGATCGAAAAATATGATAGCGTAAGTAAGAATCTAGTAATATTAATAATAAATTTGATGTCTAAAGTTGGTTGAGAGAGAGAGTTTAGAAATTAGAACCTTTTCACTTTCGATTCCAAACAATTCATAACAAAAATGGAACCAAAGCCATCATCAACCCTCGCACCCCTTCCAGAGGACAATCAAGATCAAGATCAAGATCAAAATCAATCCAAGCATGCAACTGGGTCTTCTGCTTTCGCCTCAAAACCCATTCGTCCTCCCACTCAGTCCGTTTCTCTATTCCCATCACTTGTTTTTTTGAATTGTTATGGCTACCTACTAATTGTTGCAAATACTCTTTACGATCAAGATTGTTCTGGGTTTGGAACAGTTTAACAAAAGCTTATAACTTTACATTTAAATTTTGTTACAGATTGAAAAATGATGGTGACAAATTAATATGTGTAATTTGTAGATGTGGTACAGTGTTTTTAGCACAAAACTAGGATGGGTATATGATTATGTAGTAACCCATTGTCTCTGAGTATTGTTCTTTAATGATCACACACTTTTTTAGAATGATTTTTTTATTTTCTTTTTTAGGCTCATTCTTGAATCTTGATTTCCCTTGATAAAGCTTTAAGTAGCTGAAATGATGCTTGAATATATGTAAGGGGATATTATGTGTTAGTAGGTTTGGTGCATCTATTCGGTTTCATGAATTCGGCTTGGTAGCCGATTCGGCTACACCGGCCGTCGTGGTCGGCTACGATTCTCGGCATCCAATATCGGCATTCCCTCTCCGATTTCCAGCTCTCTCTCTCTCTCTCTCTCTCTCTCTCTTCTATTTTTTTTAGAAAATGTTTAGGCTAGGCGTTTCCGGTGTTTAGGCTACTTTAGGCTAGTTTGGGTTGAAATGACGTGGCGTAGTGTGCACCTTAGGCTTGAAGCCTAAGGTGCCCTCCCTTCCTTAGGCGGTTTTATACATACTCAAAGATCGGTATAGATATGTGTCTTGATGCCGGAAGTGTAGGCAGTGTTGGACTATTGTTGTGGAGACTCGGTCCACATATTTTATCATTGCGGTAAAATTAGGTTTAATTTTAGCCGGCTCTAGTTATCTTTATGTGTGTTTGGGCCTAACTTTGGTTTTAAGTTTCCTTACCCTAGAATTAGTTTATACATACAGTTCGATATACTTGTAACTCCTGGAGCACCTGAATAGTAAGGAAACCCTAGTTGCAGCACAATGGACGTATGTTAGCTAATCGAACCACTTTAAATCCTCATGTTTGTTTATGCTTTCGTGTGTGTGTGTGTTCGGTTTCGTGTGTGTTCGATCCTGATAGACAAAATCTAAGCATTTGGGTTAAATGATGAATGGAATTAAGGGTCTTAAGTTTATTACATTGATTTCACATGCAAAGATAATGTATTTCTATATGAGTTTAAACTTGATAACATCATTTAAGTTCATTGGTCATGTGAATTATAATCAGCTTGTGTGTACTATTGGAATGAATTTTCCATCATTAAAATGGTTGTATCATGAACTCTAGACGGAGGATCATTGATATTGCTTCATTTCAAATTAAAATCCTTACAGTTTGTTACTTTGTTGTTTTATGTTTTTGTTCAAAATAAAGTTGCCAGAGTCTCATCACTTTTAGATATACATAAAGGCGTGTGGTCTAATAGAATAAGCGACATGAAGAAAGATTGCTAATTTTCATTTGAATTACATTGTATATGGTGAAATGTTTTCGGTCCATTTTCCCAACTATGATAAAACGCTTTGAATCGGAAAACAAAATTATATGATTAATGTGTAGGACACACTACTGTTGTTGGTTGATGACTGTTGTACAACCATGGCTTTAGTTCAGTAAAAGTGGTTGGGCCTTCAGTTAATTGTGATATCTTTACAGTAGAAATAACTTGCTGCCTACCATGCCGTACAGGTTCTGGTCATGGTTTAAAAAAATGGGTGAGGCGTACACCTCGAGGCGCGCCTCGAGGCGAAACTTTAAGAAAATGAGTCTGAGGCGCGCCTCATGGGGTTCAAATTGTACATAAGCCTCTAAGGGCTGAGGCGCTAAGAAAATGTATGCCTCGGGTGCGCCTCAGGTGGTTTAGGGTGTTTTTTTGGTGTTTTAGACTTTTTGGGTCAATTATTTTATTTTTGATGTGTGTTTTTGATGTTTTAGACTTTTCTAGGTCAAGTATTTTATTTTTTATAGACACCTAATTTTTATGTTTATTTTTTGACTGCACCTCTTGCTTATGCCCCGAGGCTCGTTTTCGTTCTTTTAAACATGGGTTCTGGTGATTATTAGGCGAGTTATTAATTTTAGATTCTTGTGAACATCCATGTATATTGCTTATATATTTTTTATTTTTCGTGTAGTCTTTCGGTTAGACTCAACAATTAGTTTTTGAACTTGTAGGACATCTTCAGAAAAATACTCCCCGTTAGACTGGAAAGGATATTTTGATCAAGAGGATGATGTTTGCATCCCCGACTCAAATGATGTTTGTGACATGTTTCATATACTTAATTCTTCTCCCCATGCAAATTGTACCGCTTCCTCTGTTTAGTAACCTTGTTTTCTGCTGATTTACCGTGCCATATAGGTCTTTCACGTATATACTGCAGGAAAGGAAGGGCCAGTTGTGTTTTGTCTACACGGTGGTGGTTATTCTGGGTATGTCTGATTTGTGCTCCTCAATTGTATTTCATATAAATCGCATCTTGTTAAATTTAAGTATTGTAAGTCTGAAGGTTGTCATTTCATAATATGGTTGATTTTGTAATTATTGCTACCAGAAAATGAAAATCTTTTAAATAATTTTTTGATATGATATTATCAGGCTATCATTTGCTTTATCAGCGCGTGTGATTAAGGAAAAAGTAAGGGTAGTTGCAATGGACCAGAGAGGACATGGAAAATCATCCACAGAGAATGAAATAGACATGTCTATTGAGGTGCATTTGTTGAATTGTTTAATTTTTGAAGTTTTGGATTTTCTGTTAGAATTTCATTTAATAACATGTTACACCTTTTGCGTTGCAGACTCTATGTAAGGATGTCGAAGCTGTCGTGAAGACAATGTATGGAGATGCTCCGCCAGCAATCGTGCTTGTTGGCCACAGGTTTGTGATTCACTTTAAAAGCCGTGATATTAAATTCAAGAACGTGTTAACTCTGTAAATGGAAATTAAATCAGAGATTAATTTACTTCACGATAAAATTAATTGCATGCAGCATGGGTGGATCGGTTGCAGTGCATGTGGCAGCAAAGAAATTGTTACCTACCTTGGCTGGACTTGTGGTTGTAGATGTTGTTGAGGTGCTCTGACTCAAACTATTTCATAAGCAATTAAGCATTTGTCAAGTGTTGAACATAAGATTATAAAAATTCATTATTATGTTGTCAGGGGGACGGCTATGGCTTCTTTGATGCATATGCAGAAAATTTTATCAAACAGAATGCAATATTTCCCATCTCTAGAGAAAGCGGTAAATGGGTTTTTTTTTTTTACTTTCACTTACTCCATACGGCAGATAGTTTGAGTAATATTATAATTTTAACTTGTACTTCATTTTAAGGGTCTTAAATGGGTAGTGTTTGTGGGTCGATTCAGGACACATGAACCCTAACACTATATGTGTATTCTCGGGTTGACATGAACACGATCTATTTAACCTGTAGGTGGGTTGGTTGATTCCAAGATCCCTTTGGAGGTTTGGTTATTTAGTATCTTCAATGGACGGTTTTTTTTTTTTTTTTTTTTTTTTGCAAAACCTGTATAGGTTAGGTTTAGTTGTAAGTTGTTACTGACTGTCAATAGACTTAGGTTGTTGTAATCTGGGTTTTAAAAACCGCGCCTAGGCGTAAGGCGCAGCCTAGGGCGTGTCAGGGCTTTGCGCCTATCCTTTTTCCGGCGCTTTTTTGTCAAATTTCAGGCGCTTTTCTCCCTGAGGCGCGCGCCTCACGTAACCTGAGTATTTTTTATGCATAAAAATGTTGTACCTTGTGTTTTTGGCTTGTACATATAGGTAAAATCACATAAAAACCTTATTTATAGCTATATTTTGGGTAAATGAAGCTAAAAACTCATGGAATATATATGGGATATATAAAAAAATTATATAATTAGTGTGCGCTTCGGGTACGAAAATCCCACACTTTTTGTGCTTCGCGCGATGCGCTTAGACCTCGTCGCTTTTGTGCACCTAGCGCTTTTAAAACCAAGGTTGTAATTTACCTCGTTATTGACATGATTGTATCTACACACTTCAGTTAGGGGGAATTTGTTTCGAGTACCTAAGATTCCGTAACATGACATACATGTATATTTGCTTCTACTTCTCTCTCTATATATATCTCTGTGTGTGTACACACATATACATATGAGATATGGGACTCAACTGAGGTCATTGATCTTTTTTATTACTGGCAATTGATCTTTTAATCGTGAACAAATTACTTATTATTGGTAGTGTTTTCATTGAGTCCATCTTGTTTGTTATAATGAAATGAAACGTAAATGCATGCAGATCGAATGGAATGTGAGAAGCGGCTCTCTAAGAAACATTGAATCTGCTAGAATATCGATTCCTGGTACCGTCAAGTATGATGATTCACAGCAATGGTAAGGTTTAATCATATATTTTAATTTCTGCATTTTTTTTGTCAGTCCATCACATATCTCATCGAAACACACTGGTTGATTCTTCTGAATCTTATTTATTTTTCTCCTTTAATTTGTTCTGGTTATATTCGCGCAGTTACTGTCACAGAGCACGATTAGAGGAAACAGAACAGTATTGGAGAGGATGGTACATACTATTTTCTCTAATATATATCGATGTATTTAAGAACAGTCGTATTTCTCTTCACATGATCTGATTGCTGCATAACTAAGGTATGAAGGCCTCTCGGAAAAGTTTCTGTCATCTCCTGTCCCAAAGCTCTTGCTGTTAGCTGGAACCGATAGACTTGACAGGTCTCTTTTGCGTTTTAGTCTTGAATGACTTAACAACCTTAAAAATTCTTTTTTTTTACCCCTTAAAAACATTTGTTGAAGGTCATGACTATGATATTATTATTTGCTGTGACAGGACTCTTACAATCGGGCAAATGCAAGGTAAGTTTCAAATGGTGGTTGTACGACACACTGGCCATGCGATACAGGTCATAATTCTTTCTTGTCTAAGTTTTATTTATTTTATGCTTGCTGAAAGTAAATCCAATATATTTTAACAATATAACACATTATTTATTTCTACTCTTGAATATTACAGGAAGATGTACCTGATGAATTTGCAGCACTTGTACTCAATTTTGTTTCACGTAACCGGATAGGACCTCATGGAGTCGAGGTTGGTGATATGATCGTATAATTTATTAATACCACACACAATTTTCCTTTTCCAAAAAGGAAAAAGGCATATCCGTACTTAAAGAAAGGCTCGGGTAGTCGGGTCATAAAATATTCATGGATGGTGTGAAATAACCAATGTCTAATCCATACATCAATATTCTTTTACCCTGTTGTCTATTATTATCAGTAGCGGTGTAAATGAGCCTGCTTGGCTTGTTTAATGGAGCACGAGCTTGAGTTTGGCTTGTTTAACGGAGCACGAGTTTGAGCTTGGCTTGTTTAACGGAGCACGAGCTTGAGCTTGGCTAGTTTAACATAGCACGGGCTCGAACTCCGCTCCTTTTGGGATCTATCTCTAAAGCTCAACCGTGGCCTATAAGTAATTTTTCAAGCTTAGGCTTTTCTCATTTATTATATATTTAATGATTTAGTTCTTTAGTTATGCACCTATATAATAAATGATATGCATATTGTATAATTTTATTTTATAGATCACACAATATATTTTATAGATTGTTCGTTAAAATGTAATGACATTGTTTAGGTCGGCCTAGGTAACCACTGGCTAATGACATTGTTTAGGTCGGCCTAGGTAACCACTGGCTATATGGGCCTGGGAGGCGATGCATTGTATCTTTTTTGGTGGAATAGAATTTCGTTTGTCTGTTCAAAAAAAAAAAAAACAATATAATTAATTTATTTTTTTTATCATAATTATATATATACACATAACAATAATTTATTATGTAATTACATATTTATCATCATATTAAATAAAAATTATTATATTTGTAAAATGTGATTTGATATGCTCGTTTAGGCTCGTGAGCCTAGTCAAACTTAGTACACGAAGCTTGGACTCGAGCTCAAGTTAAGCTTGGCTCGGTTCGAGCTCTTAGCGAGTTGATCTCGAGTAGCTCATGAGCGGCTCAACTCACTCACACCCTTACATCAGTTTTAGATTTACTTGAACACTCTAAATTTGTGCTGCAGATTCCAGGAATTCGGCGGCCATCACAGCCGCATACCTGAACAAATACACAGATGAGATTGCGGATTAGAGTTTTGTTGCTGATGGTCATCTAGGGTTTGTCACAAACTGTTTGACTAGTTTTCTTCTATACTATTATAACATATATCTACATTCCTGCATTTCTACATTAAATATTTTCATGCTTGTTAAATTTGTTGAGTTTAAAATCTTTTTTGCTATTTCATTGTATTTCAAAATATCCGGTTACAAAAATTGGCTGGTTCATCGAGTAATGTGTTTTCGACGTCAACCCCTAAACGTTGGATTAAATGTCGATAAAGTTTCTAGTAATTCCGTTTATTCGTCTAGTTCTAAAATTGTTAAATCTAGCCTATGGCATCAAGACATGTACATTATAAAAGGTCGTACGAATCGTTGAGGATAGTAATCTTGTGTTATATATGAAAGGATTTAAATTCACTTTTTATCTCATTTAATCAAAACAACTTAGTTCCACATGTAGAGGTGCACACAATCATTTTTTTAAACCCAAAAAGGTTCCAAACCGGTTTGGGTGTTAACTGGTTTCAAGTCAAACGTGTTTCGATTTGAAACCGGTTTGGTCGGCTACAAATCGTTTTTTTTACCCAGTTTCGGTTTCGATTCTTGTTTGCACGAACTTTTTAAAATCATATAAATTACATAAAATTTAACTTTTATTAACTTTTAGGTTTTTTTTTAAGAAAAAAAAAGTGAATTTTACTAAAAACATTTAAAAAATAAACGTTTATTTGGGTTTATGGCCAAAAATGTTATTTTTTTAAACCGGTTTCGGTTCGGTTTCCTCTTTCAACCGGTTTTAGCAATACCGGTTTCGGTTCGGTTCCGATTTGTGTACCCGTTTTGGTTCCGGTTTGGGTTCGTTTGACCGGTTTTAGCACGGTTTTTGGTTCGGTTTTGTTTTTGGTTTGGGATTTTTGGTACCAATTTCAAGCGAACCGGTTTCGGTTCGGGTTGGGTTTTACCGGTTTCAGTTCCCGAACCGGTTTTTTTTTTGTGCGTACACGCCTTGTGTGGGTCGGAATTAACCAAACATAGCTCCAAACTGACTTTTCACAGTCCAACCCAACATAGCACCAAAGCCTACACCATGTTCACTTTTCACTCTAAAACTTAAGCTTGTAGCTTCGGCCGGCCCAACCCAAACCGACTTGTGTGGGTCGGGAATAAACCCAACATTGCTCCAATTCAAATGAATATTTTTTCGTAGATGGTGTCTTTTTAATTATTTTTGTTTCTTATTATTCATTCTCAAATCACAAACTTGGGTTTCTCGAAATTAGCGTAACTAAATTGAAATCACTAGAGAATGGAAAGTGAAAATAAGTAGTTGGAAATAGGTAACCCAATTGTAGAAACATTTAAGTTAGAAGGTTATGGATTCAAGTCTTATAAGATTACATGGTGTGATTATGGGATGGAGGGGGCATGGAGAAATATCTGGTAGCCGTGTCAATTCCTTTCCAACTCTAAAAAAACCACAAGGTGATGGTGGCGTGAGTTTTTTTTTTATTTTTTTAATCAACTAACCAACTAAAAACAAGATATTATTGAACAGACTAAAAACCAACCATAACCATCCACCTCATCCTTGCCCCACGCCCATGGAGATCTCCACCCACCCTGCCCCACGCCACATACGGGTGGTGTTGGAGGCGTGGAGGGGCTCCATATCATCTTCCACGCTCCCCACATCGTGTAGCCTAATTAGTAGAAATTTATTGTTAAAAAAATAGTTGGAAATAATTAATAAAGAAATGAAGAAATAAAGAAATGATGAAATATTAAGAGAGAATTGATAATAGTTAGAGCGAAATAAAAAACCAAAGTATTGACTTTTCTATGTTTAAAACTTTTTTTTTTGAATAACCCCATCTAAAATATAAACTCGAACTTTTTACAAACTTATGATGTTTATTAAACAGGTTAGGTTAGCAAGTTAAGATGCGTATTAAACAGGTCGTGTATGAATTAACCTATTTATTAAACACGTACTTGGATATCCAAGTATAAAGGGCTTACACTAGCAAAGTTTGTGAATAGTTTTTTTTTGAAAGGTGAATTTCTTGTTTCTTGTAAGACTTGAACTTAAGATCTCACACTTTTTAGTGTATTAAAAGGCTTTGTCTTACTTGGATATCCAACCGAATGGTAAGTTTGTGAATAGTTGTGCTGACTTTTTTTTATTCTCCTTTTGAGTTTCATGCGGGTTATTTTGGTTTGATTTTCTTTTTCTGCCAATGTTTTAGGACCAACGTTTTTTAATAACAAATAATTGTTTTATCAAAAACTTTTATGGCATTTAGCTATTTTAAATGACATATTGGTACCTTGAGTTTTACTCCGCTTATTGGTATGTGAGTTAAATATAATATATTTTCGTGCTTATTTTATAATACATTTCAACGTTTTGACATAATATTTGAAAACGAGTCGTGTCGTGTCAAATATAGTACGTTTTCATTATGGGGTATAAATTCGAGTTGCTTTACATTTAGACACCAACACGACGCGCGGTACAATTCTTTAACTAAAAAAAACATTATTTTCTTACGTGTTTATTTTTAAGTAAATTTCGGTATGAAATCGAAGTTTGTTTATGTTTCAACGTAACTTTTGTTGGTAATGAGTCATGTCAAATATAATACATTTTTGTGCAGTGGCGAAGCTTGGTTTCGGAATCGGTGGGGGCCAGACTCAATTTTTTTTGATCGGTAGTGGCAAATCGGTGGGGGCCGGACTCAACCCGAACTCAATTTACCTATGAAAATCGCAAATTTATACCACTGCGTCAGAAAACAGGGGGGGCAGGGCCACCCCTGGCCCTTCTTATCCTTCGTCCCTGTTTTTGTGCTTATATTTATGTGCATTTTAGTTCTGTGAGATTATACAATGGGTTGCTTTCTCATTGACATACAATGTGCTTAAATAGTTACAAGGGAAAAGCTAATATAGAAATACAATAATAATCTACAATAACTATATTGACCACCTAGATTGATCATCGGCTATCAAGTTCTACGTTCCAAACTAAATTTATTCAAAAATATTTCGGGTCAAATATTTGGCAATACAATTTTTTCCTTTAAGTTTAACAACGTCGCAACGCGTAACAAAAGGGTCTGTCTATTGGCACCCCCTCAGCTTCTATTTTAACTCCCCTTCGAAGCGCCTCGCTTAGGCCAAAGCGAGGCGCTTCGGCCACATTAATTACAAATCAGTACGAGGTTGCATGGGAGTTTGAAAAAAAGGGGGCCAAGCGCCTCGCTTTGGTCAAAGCGAGGTGCTTGGCAACAGGGGGGATGAATCTGGACATTTTGACGTTGGGAAGGTTTTGGTTTGGATTTTTTTTGTTTGTTTTGAAGTGTTTTTTTTAAGTGTTTTTTTTGTTTTTAACTTTTTTATGTATTTAGGGTCTTTATCTATTGTAATTTTTTTAAATTTAAAAATTTTAAAAACACCGAAATAACCCGTGTTTTTTTAAATCTTTTTTATTGATTTAGGGTCTTTATCTATTATAATTTTTTAAAATTTAAAAAACAACGTAATAACCCTAATCAAACTATAATTAATCAAGTAATCCTAACTTTAACCTATTAATAAAGTGTTCGATTGTCACTGTGACTGGATAAATTATTCACGGAGAAGACCTCGTCGAAGAAAGATTGAACGAATTCGTGAATTTTGATACGAATATGGTGGTTGATGGTCAACGTGGCGTCGTTTTGGTTCATAACATGTAATTTTTATTTGGTTTGGGATTGAAAGGGTTGAGTGATCTTTTAACGTTTATAATCGAATGTTTACTGTTTGGATCTCATTGGTTTTACTGGCTTGCAATTTATAATTTGGTTTTAGTTCGTTTATTATTTATGGGTTTAGTATTTATTAGACAATTAAACATTCAAAACACACAACATATATATATAAACAAACGATCAAAATGCATAATAATAATAAGGGTAATAAGTTTGTCCATACACATCATAAAAAAGGGTAATAAGTTTGTCCATACACATCATAAAAAAAAAGAGTTAATAGCCATTTTCGTCCCTGAGGTTTGGGCCAGTTTGCAACTCCAGTACAAAAGTTTATTTTTTTGCAATTCCTTCCCTGAGGTTTGGATTTTGTTGCCAAATTCGTCCTTTTCACTAACCCAGTTAAAAAAGGTCGTTAGTGTCAGGAATATTTTTATCTTTTTACCTGACCTTTTATTTTTTAATATTTTTTATCAAGTGGGACCCACCTGTTTCTCTAATCTCTGTCTATCTTGTCTCTCTTTTATAAAACTCAAATTTAACATAAGGTGCATTTGCACCACCACCACCACTGAACACCCACCACCACCACCGAACACCAACCCGTCCCACTCAGTCATCCACCACCATATCGCCGCCCCACCTCTACCTAAACCCACCATCTCCAATCGAGTCCACCCACTGCACAACCTTCTTCCCAAATAGACTCTGAACCTAACCCTAACCCCTTCAATCAATAACCTGATACATACACGATTAAAGATCTGTTGTAAGGGGCTATGAACGAGAATCATTCACAGATTAAAATGGCAACAAGATTATGAACTTACAATGTCGTTTGAGAAGGTTCACCACTACACACTGCTTGATGGTGCTGTACCAGACACTAGGAAACAAGACGTTATCTGATTTATGATTTGATGGCAATCAATCAAATCTCTATCGTTGAGGTAAAAGTTTAGTAATTTGTTGTTGGTGATTGTTTCCTTCAGATTTGATTATATAGCCTTTTGCCCTCGGTTGTGATATGTTTATTTCGATAGGGTGGTGGGTGTTCGGGTGGGCATTTAATGGTTGTGATATGGTGGTGGATGACTGAGTGGGACGGGTGGGTGTTCGGTGGTGGTGGTGGGTGTTCAGTGGTGGTGGTGGTGCAAATGCACCTTATGTTAAATTTGAGTTTTATAAAAGAGAGACAAGAGAGACAGAGATTAGAGAAACAGGTGGGTCCCACTTGATAAAAAATATCAAAAATAAAAGGTCAGGTAAAAAGACAAAAATACCCCTGACACTAACGACATTTTTTAACTGGGTTAGTGAAAAGGACGAATTTGGCAACAAAATCCAAACCTCAGGGAAGGAATTGCAAAAAAATAAACTTTTGTACTGGAGTTGCAAACTGGCCCAAACCTCAGGGACGAAAATGGCTATTAACTCTAAAAAAAAATACAAATTAAAAAGAGTCTACTGCGGCGGTGGTGGTGGGGCCCCCTGTGTTGGTCCACGGTGTGGTGGTGGGCGTAACTCTACCTGCCAATGCCTCGCCATCGCCTGCATCGCGTCGACCGTCCACTCCTGAACCTCCCGGAGCTCACCGATGCGGCGATCCATGTCCTCTGCCACGAAACGCGCAGCAGGAGTGAGGTCATCATAAATATGACGGGGGTACTGCTGCTGTGGTGGCGGCGGAGGAGGTGGGGGGGGGGGGTCATCGTCGTCAGCCTTGTCGTCCTGACCCGCCATCTCTACCAGGAGAGGCTCTCCGGACGTACCTCAACGTAGGGCGGTATATCATGGAAAGTAGGAAGGGGTGCCGACGCAAAAGCCCTCCTGGTTCCGATAGCTCAAAACCGATGCACACCCTTCGAGACCTCGAAGAGGATCCCCATGCTCCGGGCATTGGCGTCACCGAGCACTACCGATGGGATCGAGGGCAGCAAGTGATGGTCGGTATCTGGCGAGAGCCCCAGATGACGCGCGATGTAAGTGATGAACGCCCCGCCAAAGAGATGTGCGCGAGCCTGGCGCATGTGGCAGCACTTAAAGTAGTCGACCAGGGACGCGGCTAGGTTGCACGGCTGCCGCATAATCAAACAGTACAAAAAATAAAGGTCAGTCTGGTTGACCTTCTCCCGACTGTTCCCCCGTGCTGCGATAGAGGTGGCGATCGCATGCTGAAAGTAATAGTACAGGGGGTCCCTAATCGACGTCGCCTTCGCAGTATTCTTACCAAAGTGCGACTTGGCGATGAACCTCCAAAACCTGACCAGGGTCGGCCTATCCATCGTAATGAGAGCGTCCCGGTACAACGCAGACTCAGTCTCCGGGGCTGTGTACAACCCCGAAGCAACAGCAAACTCCTGCAAAAAAAATTTGTAAATATTAACAACTTTGGTAACATAATAATAAAATGACAGATAATTGAAATAACATACCTCATAGGTCATCTGCTGCCAACTCCTCGCCAACCGAAATCGGATGGGGCGAAAATTCTGAGCCGGGTTCGGGTTCTCGGACGGATCCAGAACCACGAACGACGACAGAAACTCTATCGTCAAAGCCCGGTAAGAAGGCAGCTTGGCTATGTCAAAGAGACGACGCCATGGAGTGTCAGACCCCACAAAGTCGTGAGCCCTGCCGATCTCGCCGACCCTCTCTAGAAGCGACCAACTCATGTACATCTGAGGGTCGACAGGCATTTGACGCATCTTCGTGCAGCAGCGCCGCGCATCCTCAAACCCCTCCTCAAAGTCCAGGTACGGGTGGTCCGGTATGGGGTCCGGTGGTGGAGCCCGTCGCTTCCTCTTCGACGAAGGCCCCGGTGCAGACGACCCAGCGTCATCCCCACCACCAAAAGCAGCGACAGCAAAATCTGGCTCCATATCCATATCTATGTAAACGATAATTTTCAATTACTAATGATAATAACAGTAATAATAATACTAATAATAAATAGGGTCGTTCTAATTAAACCCCCAAACTTCGTAATAATAATAATAATAATAATAATAATAATAATCGTAATAATAATAATAATATTAGTAATAATAATAATAATAATAGTAATAATAATAATAAAAATAATAATAATATTAGTAATAATAATAATAATATAAGTAATAATAATAATATTAGTAATTATAATAATAATATAAGTAATAACAATAATAATAATCGTAATAATAATAATAATATTAGTAATACTAATAATAATAATAATAATAATAATAATAATAATATTAGTAATAATAATAATAATATAAGTAATAATAATAATATTAGTAATACTAATAATAATAATAATATTAGTAATAATAATAATAATAATAATATTAGTAATTATAATAATAATAATAACAATAATCGTAATAATAATAACAATAATAATAATAATCGTAATAATAATAATAATAATAATAATAAAAATAATAATAATAATCGTAATAATAATAATAATAATAATCGTAATAATAATAATAATAATAATCGTAATAATAATAATAATATTAATAATAATAATAATAATAATAATAATAAAAAAATTAGTAATAATAATAATATTAATCGTAATAATAATAACAATAATAATAATAATCGTAATAATAATAATAATAATAATCGTAATAATAATAATAATAATAATAATAATAATATTAATAATAATCGTAATAATAATAATAATATTAATAATCATAATAATAATAATAATAATAATAAAAACTAATAATAATAATAATAATCGTAATAATAATAACAATAATCGTAATAATAATATTAATAATAATAATAATAATAATAATAATAATCGTAATAATAATAACAATAATCGTAATAATAATATTAATAATAATAATAATAATATTAATAATAATAAAAAAACTAATAATAATAATAATAATCCTAATAATAATAATACTAATAATAATAATAATCCTAATAATAATACTAAAAACAATAATAATAATAACAATAATAATAATCTAAATAATAATAATAATAACAATAATAATAATAACAAACCATAGCGTCTCGCCGAGGCCAAAGCGAGACGCTTTAGTCGTCTTCCCCGGCGGATCCCCAACCGGAACCACCCAACCGGAACCACCCAACCCGAACCACCCAACCCGAACCACCCAACCCGAACCACCCAACCGGAACCACCCAACGAGCGACGGAGGAAAAAAAACTAACCTTTTTTGGCTTCGGAGGAGCGGTGGAGGAAGGAGGCGGTGGTTCTTGCTTCGGAACACGGCGGAGGAGCGGTGGAGGAAGGAGGCGGTGGTCCGGCGGTGTGTGTGTGTGTGGAGAGAGAGAGAGCAAAAGGGAAGGGAAAGGGAAAGGGACCGGTGGCCTTGGGATTTAAACCCAAAATCAGCCGCCTCGCTTAGGCCTAAGCGAGGCGTCTGGTTAGACTAACCGTCCAAGCCAGCCGCCTCGCTTAGGCCTAAGCGAGACGCCTGGTTAGGACGGTTACACTAACCAGCCGCCTCGCTTTGACCTAAGCGAGACGCCTGGTTAGTTTTTTTTTTAATTATTGTTTAAATTCATTTAAAATAGTTTTGGGCGGTTAAATTTTTTTTTAATTAATTTCTAGTAGTTTTATGTTGTATCCAAACCAATAAAAATTCGTTCGAAGCGTTTCGGTTTGTTTGTTGCGTATTTGTGGATTTCGGTAAAAACATCCGAGTTTGAAGAACATTCATAAATTGTTATATGTCATACACGGACTAAACAGTCGATTCATGTTGTTTTATATTAATTAAAATTTCGCGTGTCTAATCGATATCCTGGAGTTCCAGTCTCTGTTTAACGTGTTTTGGTAGGTTTAATTGTTCGTTTATGGTTTTCGGTACAAACATCCGACTTTTAAGAACATTTATTATTATTATTATTATTATTGTATTTATTATTATTATTATTATTATTGTATTTATTATTATTATTATTGTATTTATTATTATTATTATTACTAATATTATTTAAACGAACCGAAACAATCCGATCCGACCCGACCGGCACGTGAATGCACCGACGCACCGGACTGATCCGACCCGACCGGCACGTGAACGCACCGGACTGATCCGACCCGACCGGCACGTGAACGCACCGGACTGTTCCGACCCGACCGGCACGTAAACGCACCGGACTGTTCCGACCCGACCGGCACGTGAACGCACCGACGCACCGGACTGATCCGACCCGACCGGCACGTGAACGCACCGGACTGTTCCGACCCGACCGGCACAGTATTATTATTGTATTTATAATTTTTATATAATATTATTATTATTATTATTATTATTATTATTATTGTATTTATTATTATTATTATTGTATATTTATTATTATTATTATTATTATTATTATTATTATTATTATTATTATTATTATTATTATTATTATTATTATTATTATTATTATTATTATTATTATGAACGACACGTTTTTATTATGAACGACACGTTTACGAATGAAAACAGTCACGTGAACGAACCGGACTGTTCCGACCCGACCGGCACGTGAACGAACCGGACTGTTCCGACCCGACCGGCACGTGAACGCACCGGACTGTTCCGACCCGACCGGCACGTGAATGAACCGGACTGTTCCGACCCGACCGGCACGTGAACGAACCGGACTGTTCCGACCCGACCGGCACGTGAACGCACCGGACTGTTCTGACCCGACCGGCACGTGAACGCACCGGACTGGTCCGACCCGACCGGCACGTGAACGCACCGACGCACCGGACTGGTCCGACCCGACCGGCACGTGAACGCACCGACGCACCGGACTGATCCGACCCGACCGGCACATGAACGCACCGGACTGTTCCGACCCGACCGGCACAGTATTATTATTGTATTTATTATTATTATTATTGTATTTATTATTATTATTATTATTATTATGAACGACACGTTTTTATTATGAACGACACGTTTACGAATGAAAACAGTCACGTGAACGAACCGGACTGTTCCAACCCGACCGGCACGTGAACGAACCGGACTGTTCCGACCCGACCGGCACGTGAACGAACCGGACTGTTCCGACCCGACCGGCACGTGAACGCACCGGGCTGTTCTGACCCGACCGACACGTGAACGAACCGGACTGGTCCGACCAGACCGGCACGTGAACGAACCGGACTGTTCCGACCCGACCGGCACGTGAACGCACCGGACTGTTCCGACCCGACCGGCACGTGAACGCACCGGACTGTTCCGACCCGACCGGCACGTGAACGAACCGGACTGTTCCGACCCGACCGACACGGTATTATTATTGTATTTATTATTATTATATATTATTATTATTATTATTGTATTTATTATTATTATTATTGTATTTATTATTATTATTATTATTATTATTATTATTGTATTTATTATTATTATTATTATTATTATTATTATTATTATTATTACTAATATTATTTAAACGAACCGAAACAATCCGACCCGACAAGCCCGTTAAAAGACATAAACATAACCAATACGATTTTTAAGAACGTAAAGAGTGTTTAAATATTTTTACAAATTTCACATATCTAACTTAAATATTGTACTTCAGGACTTTGATTGGTGTTCTGTTTCTGGAAAACTAATTGTTTGTACATATTGATTTGATCTTCAAACATTGTTTCCCATTCCGCACCACCTTCCCTTCTAAAAGCAGTCCAAACTGTATTCGGGGGAGGCATTGGATATGATCCTTCAAGCTTTATGTTGATGTAGTGTCGATCCACGTAGCAAACTGCTGCCGTCTGAATAGGCGGCATAGAACAACGTGGGCCTAAAAATAGAGGGAAAACTGTATCAGAACCTCTAATCTCGAGTGTATGAAAAACAACTCCATATCTCTGTGCAACGAGAAACCCCGCTTCCGGCGTCGTCATCCAATGCTCTTCTAGGGCATCTTCCACCCCTCTAAAAGAAATGCTATCGCAGAGACTCTGATAATGCCCTTCGTTATTCGGATCAAATATTGACCTCCACAAGCCTTCGCTACCGCGCAACTCGAGTAGCATTTGGGATCGGACAGCCATGTGTTCATTTTTACCTATCCCTAACCCCACAGCTACCGCTCGAAAACCGCAATGACCATCAGGTCTCACATCCGTTATTTTAGATATATATGGGTGAAACACAGATGGCATTCTATCCCCATATGTCCTTACTAAGTTCTCTGACTTTTTTGTCCGCGGAAGGTTTGGGAAATTGAATTTATCCCAAATGCTGCCCCCCTGGGACGATGACGGTATGTAAGAGCTGTGACGGTGAAGCTCGTAAGGAGGGCATGGCTGGGACTGGGAAGGTCGTACGAGGTCCTCCTGTGATGGTACGAATGAGTTGTGCCGGGGAAATTCAAACTCCTCGTCGGACCCACTTTCTTCAACCGGCATATGCAAGCTCTTTCTTGCAGATTGTTCTCTCTTGTGTTCTTGCTGCTTCTTGGTTGGACGACCACGGGTTTTCTTTTGCACAACACGCGGTTTATTGGGGGAGTAGTTGCCTGTGACGATTTGTGCAAATTTGTCCAGGTAGTTTAATTGGGCAAAAACTAGTTTTGTATCAATCGTTTCCTTTAATTCTGCCCACACCTTATCTACATTTATATCTTCGCAACCAGTCTTCGCAGGTTTGAAGTCAAGCTTCCTCCAGAACACGTCTATCGAGAACAAATGGATTTCCCGACCTGAAAAAATAACATATGTTATAAAGTTAAGTCATGTAATAAATTATGTAGTAAAATCATATGGACACTAGTGCTAATTACCGTTAATTTGTAACTGCTCGAGACGACAGGCACATGGCAAAGCACAACTACTATAAAGTTGGCATCCACAAGTGTTATTGTAACGGCGCATGGACGTTTGAAGACGGTCGATCTCTTCGTATATCAACTGAAGAGCATGTTTGCTAACCTTCCGAAGTAACTTTTCAAGCAATGGCTGCCTCTTGTGGTGGTTCATTGTTTTTCTTAGGCTTTCTTCAAAACCTTTTTTAATGTCTCTATATTGCTTATCCACCATTTGATCAACGGACTTCACAATTGTTGACAACGAGTTGCGATTGCTTGGAAGGTAACTTTTAATTTTGGCATGCATGCCCTCAACTCTGTTGGTAGTGGTCTGGCGGAAGTTCAGCGTTTGGTTAGTCCACGCTGACACAAACTTTTGACGGAACCGGTCCAACCAGTTATTCTTCGTGTAGGAAAAAACGTCTGAAAAATATAACCAAAACTTGTCAGGCGTGTGCATGTAAACAAGTACGTATGTAATTATGTAAAACTACTTACCTAGCCGATCCATCTTTTCCAGATATGACTGAAATTGCCCCGAATTGTATTCGTATAGGGTTTCCGTCGCAGAGTCACACAGCCACCAAAACATTCGAACAAATTCCTTCCACTCCTTATCCGTGAACTCCTTCTTGCTATTCCTGTTGATATTTTGCGAGATATGAAACCGGCATAGATACTTGTACGCCTTTGGGAAAACCACATCACACGCGTTCATCAGCGCAAGGTCCCTGTCTGTCACAATCACTCGCGGCTCCATACATTTGTCCAACATAGACCTTATCCTCTCCAACAGCCAAATGTAGTTATCAATCTTCTCAGAAGAAATAAACGCATGGGCAATCAAAAACGACTGGTTTGTCAACGCCATACCCACTACCTGAACAAACGCCATATTGTACATGTTTGTATTGTAGGTGGCGTCAATCATCAGCACATGCGGGAATGCGCACCACATAGTATGTGAATGTTTGTGAACGAAGAAAATATCCGTGAGAGCCTTCGAGGTTTCATCCGCACGCGTGTAGTAGGTGAATCCTCTCTCCGTCAGAAAGTATTCGAGGTGCTCCATTGCACCTTTGGGAATGACTCCCTTTCCAGCATTCATCATCTGAGCCGCATTGTGTATATCTTTCAGGGTAGTCTTTTTCTCCGGGTTCTTTGAAACGATCATTCTCCAGATGCTACGCTTGGGAACATCATTCTCTGTCATCTCCCCGACCAGTTGTCTGTCATCCACAGAAAGCCTTCTGGCATATGGGTGACCCTCTAAGTGTTCAAAGGGAGTTTGGTTGTGCGTCGGGGTTTTCACCTTTAACCTCCAAACCCGTGTCTGAGATTCAAACACCCTGTCAACTTAAACGGGCCGCCAATTTTTGTGCTACCCGTCTTCCTCACCAAAGCCACACTCTTATGCTCCCCCCCAAGAGTGCATTGAAATACAACCTTAACAAAAATAAGTTTATTAGAAAATAAGTTTTTTTTTAATTTTTTTAAATAAATAATTATAAGAAAGTTTTTTTTATAATTTTTTTAAATAAATAATAATAATAATAATCGTAATAATAATAATAATAATAAAACTAATAATAATAATAATAGTAATAATAATAATAATAATAATCGTAATAATAATAATAAATACAATAATAATAATAAATAGAATAATAATAATAAATAGAATAATAATAATAATAATAATCGTAATAATAATAATAATAATCGTAATAATAATAATAATAATCGTAATAATAATAATAATAATAATAATAATAATAATAAATACAATAATAATAATAAATAGAATAATAATAATAATAATAATCGTAATAATAATAATAATAAAACCAATAATAATAATAATAATAATAATAATAATAATCGTAATAATAATAATAAATACAATAATAATAATAAATACAATAATAATAATAAATAGAATAATAATAATAATAATCGTAATAATAATAATAATAATAAAAATAATAATAATAATAATAATCGTAATAATAATAATAATAATCGTAATAATAATAATAATAATAATCGTAATAATAATAATAATAAAAAAAATAATAATAATCATAATAATAATAATAATATTAGTAACAATAATAATAATAAATACAATAATAATAATAATATTAGTAATAATAATAATAATAAATACAATAATAATAAAGTTTATTAATTAAAAATTAACAATACTCGTAGTAAAGGAGAAACGTAATCCTAAAGGTGTGTGACCCGAAAACCACTGGTGCACCCGTAGGGAATTAACCTTGACCAACGAAAAAACACGTGTTTTTAGTAATTAATTTATAAGCTAAGTTTATTGTTGCTTTTTAAATAACAATTTATAAAATACGCATTTGTTAATATCTTAAAAACAATAGTGACTGAAATATATACCTTCACGAACTGTTCTCCTCTTTTCTTCGATCTTTTTATAACTATGACGTCACCATTTGCCATTCCCGTGTCATGTACCCAATCGACCAACTCAACGCGTGTCGAAAATGTCCGGTCAGTCTCGAACCAAAGGTTGATCGGGTTAGGTCCTTCCTCCTGATCTTCTACCCGCTTCTCATCGACAGCGCTGTCTTCATAGTGCGTACAGTTTTGTTCTTCAAATGTGTCATCACCACCGTTAGCGCCGTAAGTATAACCGTAGGCAGGTTGACTAGGCTCATCTTCAAATTCATACGGGTCCTTCCACTGTGTATTCAAGTCCAGTTCTACCGCATTGTCACGGTAACGAATGCCAGACTGACCCTCCTCGACACTACTAGACCGACCCTGCCCGACATTATATGATGGACCCTGCTTGACATTATATGACAACCCCTCCTCGACATTATTATTATTATTAGAGTCGTAAGAATCACCGAAAATAAAGTCGTAATACGACATGTTATATATGTTGTGGACAAAGAATTGAAATCGAACGAGTTTATAATGAAACCTAATGAAATCGAATGAATTTATAGCCAAAATCTGATGGGACCAGGCGCCTCGCTTAGGCCAAAGCGAGGCGTCTGGGTAATTAATTCGAGAGAGTATCAGGCTTAACGGTTAATCAGGGTTAATCAAACTCTCAGCCGCCTCGCTTAGGCCTAAGCGAGGCGTTTGGAATAATAGTTTTCAGAGGAATCTGAAGCTTTATGTCTAATCAGGCAGTCAGGCGCCTGACTGCTTGATTAGACATAAAGCTCCAGATTCCTCAAAACTATTATTCCAGACGCCTCGTTTAGGCCTAAGTGAGGCGGCTGACTTAAGGGGTTAAAATAGAAGTTTGAGGGGTTTAATTAGAACGACCCTAACAAAACGACCAGCTAAAAGATCACACATAATAATTAGTGTGGACCTTTTAATTCAGTTTCTAAAGGTAAGCGTTTAAGTCGGAATTGTCTTATCACTAATCCGTCACAAAAGGCTTTCTGTCAGTTCCATCATGTCGCTAAAACCCATAGTTGGTTTGTTACGACCACTAGAGCTTCATTCCACCCTCTTTTCTAATCTTAATTTTTTTTTGAACGGCCAACGAATCAATTTCTGAGCACTCTCGGGCACCATTTTGGCGAATCAGGTACTCGAGAGTATCCGGGCCACCAATTGCCACCAATTCCCGGGAAAACTCGACCACTCACCCGCCCGAAGGCACGACAATTAAATAATCGGTAAAACCGGTCGGGATCAGGACTCGAACCCAAGCCAATGGCCGGGTCATCCCTCATTTTCCCTCAACCAATATCCTCCAAATGTAGCTAGTGGGAATTGAACCCAAGTCTCCCATAGAAAACTTTAGACCCTCAACCAACTGGGCTATAAGCGGTGGACTATTAAATTTTCTTTTGATAATCTTTTTTGTAATCTGTCGGTAATAGCTATTAATATTATTAATGGATATCTTTGTCAATGAAGCCTTTGTTTGTTGTAGTGATGATTTACTGTTAATAAATTTGATGCATATAACTTGTTAGAGCATTCTTATCCCCTCCATCAAATCACCTCCATTAAATTACACTAAAAATCACTACTTCACATCTAAATCTTTTCTCTCCTAATTAAAATAATAATACTTTTATCATTATATTTTCTCTCTCCTCACTCACAACTACTTACAAAAATATTAAAATATATATAGGGGTGAACAGTAGCTTTTCATATTTAGGGTGAAACAGTGCTTCCACCAAATATTTTCTCTATCCTTCACTCACAATCACTTACACTCACCCTATATAATTTGGTGGACACACTCACATACATTTGATATACATTTGATAGACAGAATGTGAATGCTCTTAAAAAGTTATATATACTGTACCGTCATCATCATGGGTGGGCCCAAGTTTTGGTGTCACTATAGATCGGCATCAAGTGACTTCAAAAGAACTTTTAATTTGTTATAGTGTCATGTAGTATCTTATTCTCATTAATTTATGGGCTTTTTCAAGAAGGCAATAAGTTAATAAATTGCTTGTGTAACTCAAAAGCACTTTCTGTTTTGACTTTTGGTTTTTAAGGGTGGAAAAACTGTTTTTAAAAAGCTAGAAATCCTGACTTTTGGCTTTTGACTTTTGTAATTTTTTTTTACAAATCTACCACCCATACAACCAATATTCACAATAAGTTAAGCGAAACACCTAAAAAAAATATAATCTATTGACTTTTTGACGTTTCTCATCCTAAAAGCTAATCCAAACACTTTTTCTAAAACTCATTTTCCAAAAGTCATAAGCTAATAAGCATTTCTAAACAAAAACACTTTTGCATTTCCAAACTCAATCCCAAACACCCTATTATTATGTTTAATACACAAATAGACACATTTTAAAACTGACTACTCCGATTAAAAAAAGTTATTGGATGCTCCTTATCAGTGTCGGTACCGAGACTTAGGTGGTCGAGTCAAGCCGTGAAAAATGTGTTCCTTAACCTTAAGAAAATAAATAATGTAAACTATTTTCTTAAACGACGATTAAAGTAATATCAATAAACATATCAATGACCAAAATGACAGAAGCACGGTATTAGAGGGAATTGATGACACACCGTAATAAGGGAATATCTAACTGAGGATGAGTGAAGCTCTCCTAGCATTCTTGGTAGCAAATTGATGGATTCACTATTCACAATTTATATTATCTAACATTTCGTTCTCGATAGCTATCAATCCATAAAGAAGTGGGCTAATAACCTAATAGGTTTGAGTTTTGTACTTTATAGTTACAGTGAGCCATTACAAACTAACCAAATTTTCTAGCAGATTGGTGTACAACTTACTAATTTTAAATGACTTGTAAATTTAATGTATATGTATTACAAAAATTAAAAATGTGCCTCTAGAAATTGAGCCTGGCCGCAGCTTCACCCTTTATGAGCCAGCCTGCGCGCTCCTTAACGTAACTATGTCAAAAGTAATCACAAACTTGAAGGTTTTCATTATATGTCGCAAAAAGATGATTTCGTAACTTACATTCATAATGAACCTTTAATTGGGTTACATAATATAATAAAGGGATATATAGATATAGGTTATAGCTAGATGATGCTAGAAGAATTCTTAAAGGTCCACAAAACGTACAAGTCAAGAGATATCGTGAAAGGAATCAAGGCTCTTGTGGAAAACTTTTATCCTTTTTTGCGATCTTAATTGGTTCATCAATGGTGTCAAATGTCGAGAGATGTCGCTTATCGACGGTTGGTATTCTAAATCACTTTATTAATAGTGTCCCCAAAAAGACTATTAGTTAGAATAACATCTTATATACGCATATTGTGTGATGGATCGAGCATAACGCCATCAGATTGTTGTATGTGGAGGGGCACATTTTGGGGACCTCCAATGTAGTCTAGCATCTTTGCCTATGCAGCATGTGGGCTTAGGGATTTTCACTGTAGGGGATGTGTCAACATACGCCTTTGTAGCTTCAAGGGCTTAGTCGTGGGAATTGCAGGACCACATCCTGCGGAATGCTAGTGTGATGGGGGTGGATTCTGACTACCCCATCGCACTTGGTAATGTTAAAACAGGTCTTCCGGAAATTGATCTAGGCGGTTATACCGATAAGGAGACTGCCCCCAAGAAACCTCAACAAACCTTGGCGAGTGCTCTTTATGATAAACACGTGCAGACTATGGAGGGGCAGTTTGATATGACTCCGCGACAAAAGGCAGTGTTTGCATGTTTTCAAGAGGCTCATGCTCAAAATTTTCTGACTGTCGTGCCCATTGAAGGGCTTGGGCAGCGGATGTTGGCGATCGAATACAAGGCTATTCTCAAATACCGGCTCATGATACCTCCGTTCCCCCCGGATGAACCATGCCCCATTTGCAAAAGAGCATTTTTGGATAAATTTGGCGAGCGTGCGCTCCACTACAAGGAATTTCCGGGGTTCAAGTACCACCATGATTTAGTTAGAGATGTTCTATGGGATGTGCTTCGAAGTGCGGGGGTCTCAGCCAAGAAAGAAGCACCGGTCAATTTTCTGACTAATCTGCGGGAGGGGAGATCTACCTTCCCTCCGGCGGATGTGCTTGTGTTTGGATGGGTTGGGGGCAAACATGCTTGTGTTGATCTGACAGGGGTTTCCCCTTTGGTAGGTTTGTGAGACGGCGGCTTTGTACCGGGGCAGGCAGTTTTGAGGGCAGAAGCTAAGAAGGTTGCTAAGCACGGAGCAGCCTGTTTAGAGAATCAACATGTTTTCTTGCCATTTTCTTTTGACACGTTTGGCTCCCTGGCCCCTGAAGCAGTACGGTTCCTGAAACGAGTGCAGAAGGTGGTTCACTGTGACTCGTAGAGCCTAAGAACCAATGGTTTGTGTTTAGCATAATAGGTTTTACGATTCAAAAGGGGATAACAGCGCAGCTTGTTGCCCGCTTACCCACCAAAACTATATACAGATTAAAGAATATGTCTTGACTTGCTATACATGAATGTTACTTTAGGGCAATTAAAGTGGATTCATTAGAACAGTTGGTATAATATCAACAATTGGAATATGAATATACTAGCTTATACCCCGGGAGCATCCCGGGTTGAGAAATCTAAGTAAAATGAATAAAATTAGAAATATCTAAGAGCATGTTTGGGATTGAGTTTAGAAACAACTTATTGACTTATTAACTTTTTGAAAAAGCCAATAAATCAATAAGTCATTTTGAAAAACCAGGATTTGGTGCTTTTCCAAATGACTTATTGGCTTTTCCAAAAAGCTAATAAGTCAATAAGTCATTTTTCAACTCAATCCCAAACACCCCCTAAACTATAAAAATGACATCTATATAGCAATTACCTATTGGGGAGCGTCCCGGGTTGAAATATCTAATATGACATAATAAAATATCTAATATGACAACATAATTAATGACTTGCCAATATATGATTAATGAATATTATTATTATTATTATTATTATTATTATTATTATTATTATTATTATTTTAAACAAATCTCTGCCATAAGTTATCATATTCTTATATAAAAAAAGGTAATTGGGCCGAGTATCACCTAATCCCAGGCCCGAACCAAACCCACAATTTTTTTTAAACGAATTCCAAACCTGACACAATACCTGTCGGGTTACAAAAAATAGTCATTCTTTTCTCCGTTTTTTATATAGCACTATGGTACTTGTTGGAAAGATAATAAAACGCTCGTTAATTTGGTGTAATTTTTTTCTTTAAAAAATCTCGTATATGAAAGATATTAAAGTTTAAAAGTTATGAGAGGAAACATGGGAGAGAAAATAATAAAGTTTTAATATTTAAATTTAGTAGATTAGGTATTTAATAGATTATGTTAAATAATATTTAAACCATATTTATTCCTTTTTTTTAATTGGTTAGAGTTGCCACATCACATCCTATGTGGCATCTCTCAAAAGAGAGATTGTATAATATTATGACATGTAATCAAAATGGCTTTGGTTTATTATATGTATAGATTTATTCTATCCTTTTCACATGCAAACATAAGTAATGAAAAAGAATCTAATGTTTAATTTATAATTATAAGGTAATTAAATCACGGAGTAAAGAGAAGCCAAAAGCCGAGAGTCAAAGCCAAGAGCCCATGCTTTTGGATCACGCTCTATAGCCATGGCTATAATCCCACTTTCCACCGTACCAGCTAAACATAGCAACGTTGCTAGACTCAGATCGACTGGATAATCTTTCAGCGTCATCGACTATGATTAATAACTTTTTTTTATTATTGCCGAGTTTTCATAAGGTATATAGGAGTTGAAATACGAAATTAACCAAGTGTACGAAGTTAATGTTGGGGTGTAAACGAGTCAAGATGCTCGTGAACTACTTGAGATTGATTCATTAAAAAGTAGAATTATGCTAAGCTTAAACAAGCTCAACCCCTAACTCGAGTTTTTATGTTTGTGGCTAATTTAATAGCGACTATTATTACATATAAAATAATGATAAAAACGAACGAATATATATTATATTTTGCATTTAAAAATTATAATTATAAATATATATTTAAGAAAATTATCAAAATATAGATAAAACAGTTAAATAAATAGGATGAGCTTGAGTATAAGAACACTGCTTACATAGCGACGATTTTGAGTCTAAACGATCTCGAGTTATCCAGAAAAAAATGGTCAATATAGAGAGTGGGGCAAATTTTGTAAATAACTAAAAAATTAAGCAAAAGGGAGAAAAACCACGATTGACTTTTAAGTTCATCTACCAACTTTTTTAAATACAATTAGCTTTTGAAAAAGAGATAACGTACGAAACTTTCTTAATGTGTAAAGCGTATGAAGCATTCTCAGCCTTTAGATATAGGCGGTGACATGATGATAATCAATAACCCTAATAATGGTCGGCTTAATCTAACCAATGGTAAATTAAGAAAAAACGTTCATTTTTTTTTTATTTCAACATAGATTTAACCGAAGATTAATTTACAGGATTTCAAATCGATTAAACATTTTGAGATATTACACAATAGAAGAAACAAATAAAAAGTCGATTAAATGTTATAACAGAGTTTGAATAAAAAAAAACAAAGGATTGTATACGTAGACGATTAAATGACATGATAAACTTATGATTATGAATAAATGCTCGTTATATTTGTGAAATACTTTCGATTGTATTTCAAGAAGAACGATTAAACATAAAAAATTAGGTTAACGTAAGTTGCAGAAGAAAAAGAAGAAGTTGGGATAACAGAGTGTGTTAAACGCACACATACATACTTTCAGACGCATGATATGCGTTTAAAATTGGTTGGATGAATAAACAAACACACGTTTATTGTTTCAAACGCACGTTGTAAGGTTTTGGACGCACGCTATGAAGAATTCAGACGTACGTGAGTTACAAATTAACAATGTTTATTTTTTTTATTGTTTAAGTACATGTAATGATGAACCATGATGAATAATCACTACTTAATAACTTCAACAACCAGGTTGTCTGACTTAAATAATGGTAAAAAATCAAAATAGCTAATTCCCAAGTCCCATTTTTGTACAATGATTCCATTTCTTCAACCATTGCACTGCACCATTTGGTTTTGTCAATTAAATTCACTGCCTCTTCATAAGTCAATAGTTCAAAAGTGCTTTCATGTTCTGCATCACTAAAGGCTATTGCAGAGATGTTTCATTATCTCTGAATCTTAATGGTTTCACAACTTGCCTTCTAGTTTTATCTCTTGCTAGACTATACTCTTCATTGCTTGTTCCAGAACTACTTGCCTGACTTTGTTTGTCTTCATTTGCTACATCAATAGGCTCCAACTCAAGCTGGACTTCCTTTAAAACTTGTTTCTCCTCAGACTTCTAAATCACATCTTTAAACATGTAATCCTCCTTACACTCAACATTTCTACTTGTACATGCCCTTGGCTTCCCACCATCTAATCTCCATACCTTGAACCCTTCTACACCTTCAGGATAACCTAGAAAGATACATTTCAAAGCCATGGCATCCAACTTATCCTAATTAATACGAGCATACATCACTAACCCAAACACTTTCAAGTCACTATAATTAGGCTTCTCACCAGTCCATACCTCCATTAGAGTCTTCATATTGAGTGTAGTTGAGGGAGATCTATTTATTAAGTAACTTGTAGTAGTGACAACTTCTGCCCAAAAACTCCTTGGTAAACCATAACTTAACAAAATATATCTAACCCTTTCAAGTAGGGTCCTGTTCATTCTTTCCACAAGCCCACTCTGTTGAGGTGTCCCTAGTATAGTTAAGTGTCTTGCTATACATTGGACCTTATAATAATGACATTACAAAATTCAAATCCATTATCTGTCCTTAGTTTCTTAATCTTCCTGCAAGTTTGATTCTCTACCAATACTTTTCATTCTTTAAACTTATTGAAAGCATCACTTTTATGTTTAATAACATACACCCAAACTCTTCTACTTAATCATAAATTATGGACAAAAATACCTTGCCCCTCCCAATGACTCAGTTCTAGCAGGCCTTCATAGATCTGAGTGAACATAGTCAAGTATACCTCTAGTAGAATGTTTATTTCTACTAAACTTGACTATTTATGTTTACTCATTATACAATCCTCATAGAAACCAAAATCACAGTTATTAAGCCCATTGATGACTTGGTTTTTCTTTAATTCAACAAGCCATTGATTGCTGATGTGTCCTAATCTTTTGTGCCATTTAAGAACTTCTTTACTTACTTATTATGTTGCTTTAGAAGCTGATCCAACCACTACTTTTTCATTTTAAATGATAAGTGTTATTATATTGTCTTGTACTAGTCAACATTAACACATAACCTTTCATTACTTTGGTTTTAGCATCTTTAAGACTAATGGTAACCTTTCTTTTCAAAAGATCCTAATTGTAACATTACGCATTAATACTTGTACGTTACCATTATTTTGAATAAAAACGTCAAGTTTCATTATTAATATTCGCCTTTAAATATTATTGTGACGCATTTGGAACCCTAATACTATATTATTTATATAAATATATATATATATATATATATATAGTAAAATTGTCAAAAAAATAAAGTGCTTGGGCCGGGAATCGAACCCGCGCCCAAGCCGGGTCAACCACACACAACAACATCACCAACTGGGCTACACACACACTTGATATTAATTCCAACATATAATTATTATATCACGAGTTTAGTCTTTCACAGTTGACTAGGAAAGTCAACTGTGACACCAATCTACCTTAATTACCCAAATCAAACGCGTTTATATCCAAATTAGGAATGATTGGTGACTGATTGGTTGATTACGCGTCCCTTACACGCTAGCTTGATGGCCAAATCATGCCAATTATACCCAATTACGCGTCATCACATTCAATACGAGGTCAAACTTACCAATCGTTCATCCAAACCCTCTCCCTATAAATTGGACATCACAAATCCTTCCCAACTCGCCGATAACACTCTCTCAATCCCCAATTTCTAGTTTAATTCAACTGTTCTAGAGTTTTTGTTCGAAGTTTGACTTTCGGGTTGACTGGTCAATTCGTATACGATTCGTTATTGTAAGTGCCCTTTTTCTTGTGGGTTTTAGTCATCGGCATTCACACAACAATAACCCTCTGATTAATTGGGTTATTGTTGTGTAAATCAAACAATTGTAAAAGCTAGGGTTCGATTGTTTAAATTGGGGAAGAAACACGTTTCAGCATGTGGTTTTATAATTTAAATGAACTGGAATCAAACACAACCACTGATCTAGATCAAGTGGTTGTGTCTGGTGTTTGTTACTCTATACGCGCGGGTTCGAGTCCCATACAAAACAGGTTTTAACCTTTTCTTTTTAATTGAATATAAATCAGTTTCCCTTATATGATATAATCAATTATAAATCAAATCTATTCGTTCTCAGGGTCCAGACCAGTTGGTCTGGGCTTGTGATTTAAAACCAACGAACCGGCCAAGGGCCCGGGTTCGATCCATGACATCAACAAACATTTTTTTGTTAAGTATATATATATATATTTCCTTGTATTTTTAAAAATTCATTTTAAAATACTAAAACTCTTTTATAAATTCTACAAAAATTATTTTATATTATTCTAGTGGAAAAGTTTAACATACAATTTTTAGTTTTCCAAAATTTATTTATTTAATATATATAATAAATAATTCAAGTTTATTCTATTTTATTTATAAAATTCTATAAAAATATCAAAACAATTATATAAATTTCTACAAAAATTATTCTGAGTTTTTATAACAATAAACTTTTCTGAAATGATTTTTATTTCTGAAAAATCATTTATTTAATATTTTTAATTAATTTTTGTTAGTTTTAATCATAAATAAATCATAATAAATTCATTTTTCAATATTTTTGCACCAAAATTTTATATAAATTATTTCTATTTATTTGGAACAGAAATACAATTTTTAATTTAATAATTCTTTAACTTTTGTATTTTTAAATATTAAAGTTATATTTTAACAATTTGAAATAAATAGATTTAATATTCTATTTTTAAGGAAATAATTTTATAAAAAATATTTTCATACTTAAAACTTATTATTATGACCATCTTTAATTTAAAAATTTACAAAAAGACTTTTGTTTATTTATTTATCAAAATTCTCTTATTTATTAAACATTTTATTTATTAATCAAACGAGCACTTATCCCCAATTCGAAACCCTAGAATATATTTGTAGACTAGAAAGACTTTGACATATTTATTACCTTAATTATAGGGTAATACTTGGCATTGTTGGGCAACACATATTCTATTTTCACGAGACATAACATTTTGCTAAGGTGAGTTTTACATAGCCCATTTTCTATTTTTCACTATTTTTGGGGTGAAATATGTTACAACATTCTATATACAATTCAATCATAAAGTGTCTATGTGTTTTTCTATGTTGCATTATGTCTTAAACATGACTAGGGTAAGCACAATATTCTAGCATAATCATTAACATTGATCAGCCGACGGTATACAATGATAGATCTATTGGACTGACAATCCCACCGGATACGTGCCTCCTACATAGGTAGCGTGGGTGATTGTTATCGCATAACATAATCGAGTGAACCATGAGCGTATGGGATGGACCACAAGGGTTGATTATGCACTCGATTTACTTCAAGTATGTTTTCACATATGGACTAGACTTGCCATGACACTTGAATTGTACAAGCTTTATTCGATTATCAAAACCTATGTAACTCTCACCAACTTTTGTTGACCCAAAAATATTTTCAAAATTAACATGTTTCAGGTAACAATGAAGCTGAGGCTTAGAGTATGCATGAGGAATATTACGAAGTTATTTGAAGTTATTGCTTTATTTTGATATCATGTATTTGGGATTTCTAGACATTATTTCATTTTGGATATTTATGCTATGAATAAATTATTTAAAATTTCAATTTATACCATGTGCTACTGAAACAATCATCAATACGTGACATCCCGATGTTTCCGCCATCGGTTGGGGTGTTACACTAATGACAACAAATTTCTTTTAAGATCAAGAATATTCCTCATATCCTTTACATCCACCAACATGCCATTATCCATCTTGAATGTAACAGTTCTAGTACCCATAATCTCACAAGGTCTGTCATCACCCAACTTGACTATAGAAAGACTTCGATACTTAAATTCTTTAAAGTATTCTCTGGCAGGCGTCATCTCAAATGAACATCCAAAATCCATTACCCAATTATCACATATCCTATTGCTTGTAACCATCAACACATCAGAGCTTTCAACCATCTAATGTCTCTTCTTGATAATTATTATTGTTGTGACTTGTATGGTTCTTGTGCATGTTCTGTTCTCCTTTTCTTTTCTTCCATTCAGGACAGTTCTTTTTGAAATATTTTTCAGAGTTACAAACAAAACTTTTTGTTTTAAATCTTGACTTGGATCTTGAGTTATTTCTAAACATAGAACCTCTTTGATCAGTTCTCCCCCTCACCACCAAACCTTCTCCACCTTCTTTCGGATCTGCTCTCTTATTCAACTCTTTTGAGTTTAAGGTTTCGAGCACTTCCTCCATGGTGAGTTTTTCTCTCCCATACATGAGCGTGTCTACAAAGTGCTTATAGGACAGTAGTAGTGATATCAAGAAGATAAGAGACTAATCTTCTTCATCCAGTTCAACTTCAATATTTTCAAGATCAAATACCAACTTATTGAACCCATCTATATGATCTTCAATCGTTTTCCCTGAACCCATTTGGAAAGAATACAAACTTTTCTTCGAGTACAACTTATTTGCCAAAGATTTAGTCATGTATAATGACTCTAACTTGGTCCAAATACCAGCAACACTGGTTTCTTTAAAGACTTCTTCAAAGACTTTGTCTCTAAGGCTCAAGATGATATCACTATGTGCTTTTTCAAGAACATCTTTTTTCTCCTTCTCTGTTAATGCACCAGAAAAATTAGCTTCACCCAACAGAGCATCACTAACCCCCTGATGTACAAGAAATGCCCCCATCTTCACAGACCATAGACTAAAGTCATTCTTCCCATCAAACTTTTCTAATTCGAACTCAGTTGACACCATAAAGTGAACACCAATTATTCTTTAATCAATTGAATTTCTAAATCAAGCTTCAACCAAACTCTTATACCAATTGTTATAAGAGAACACCAGAAACAATACAATCAATTACGATCAACCAACAATTAACAATTAACAACTGTATTAATGACCAAACAGAAGTACAAAAGGAATTGGAAAGAAACAATTAAAAATGATTAACCCTAATGATGATCTAGCCTGGTTATATAAGCCCTAATGCAGAGTGGCGGTATGTAACAACCAAGCTTTTATGTTAACACTTTTAGTCCTTATAGTTCTGGACTTTATTACAAATGGACAAAACTAAAACAAACTCACAAAAATACCTTTGAAGAAATTACATAATAACCCGTGGACTTTAACCATTTAATTAGGGTGGGTAGGGTGGTCATCACACCATCACACCCAATCACCTTATGCCATCTCATTCCATCACATTTCATTACTAAACTCATGGGGTGGAATGACACATATCACTAAATTTTTTTTTTAAATAAACTGTAAATTTATATAAAAAAAACACTAAGCTTGATTCCTCTATCCCTATCTAACTGTATTCACCAAAAACACATCAACAATAACCAAACAAACACATCTACACATGTCCTGCCGTTCATGCGATCGATCGATTCACAATTGAGAAAATAGATCAAAACAAACAAATTAAAAGTATTCTCACCGTGATGAAACTTATGACTACAGTGAAGCTTCGCAATGGACCATTCACCATCATCGATGACTAAATCGAGAAAGATCGAGCAAGGAACCGATGATGAATAGCCAAACGAAGGTGACAATGGATAATCGCCAGTAACAACGTTGATGATGTCAGGAAATTTTCAAGCAAGCATGATTGGGAGCAGAATTGATGTTACATTGAAATGGATTTTAGTTAAAAGGCTGGAAGAGATAAGAAAAATATTGTGGGAGTCGCAACCGTGATGGTTGTCACGGATTGCGGGAGTCGTGGCCATGAAAAAATTTGTGGGGTGGTGGTCATGATGGTCACGGCCATCATGAAGTGGCCATCATAGGCCACCCGCCCACCCTTAGACCTTTGACTTTTGTAGTTTGACCTTGATTTTGACTTATTATCATCACAACAACAATGGCTAAAATCAACCAAGTGGCAGGGCGCCTTGTCCTATATTATGTAGATAGAGATAGATGATTTGTTTAAGTCAAACAACGCGATGAGTTTTTAGATTTTTTATTGGGTAAGTTTTTGGTGTTTTGTGATACGATAATGTTTTTTTGATGTCTTAATTTTTTTTTAGTGTTTTTTGGCCTTCTCTGTTGCGGATGCTTTTATATGTTTTGTTATCTTTAGGAGTAGGCTCATGTTTTGTGGCGGGGTCGAGTGACCGAAAGAAATTGTTATTTAGTTTATGATTCTTGTTGTCAATGAGGTAGTGGTGGAGCGGTTGGGAAAGATATGGTGTTCCTTGTAACCCAGATTCGATTCCCACTCTCCCCATTATTTTCCGCTGCATCCAGGTGAAGATTGAATACGGGTGGCGTTGATTCGACTCGGCGGATGGGAGGCAAGGTTTTACCGATTATTCCACTGTCGGGCGGGTTTCCGCGTATTAGGGAGAGCCAAGAGGCTGGCAGCGGCCGAGTAGTCGACCTTGACCACAACACCCGATGTCACGGTGGTTTACACATTGTTCTTTGCGGTTGAAAAAAAAAAGTATATGATTCTTGTTTTTTATGTGTGCCATATAGGAAAAGATATTAAAAAATACTCCGATAAAAAAGAAATTGTTAAATGCTCCTTATGATAACCATGTGAAAAGTAATCACAAACTGGAATGTTTTCATTATACGTTGCAAAAAGATGATTTTGTAACTCACATTCATAATAAACCTTTAATTGGGTTACATAATAACAATAAAAAGATGATGCCAGAAGAATTCGTAAAGGGCCACATAAAGTACAAGTCAAGAGACATTGTGAGAGCTAGGATTCATGGCTCTTGTGGAAGACTTGTATCCTTTTTTGTGACCTGAATCGGTTCATCCATGGTGTCAAAAGTCGAGAGATGTCGCTTATCAACGGTTGGTAATTCGTGAGCCGCACCTTTATTCTCTAATGTTAGTAGATGATCTTTGCTTTTACCCCACACCACCGAGTAAAGCCCCATCACTATGATAATGGCTCCTAGCAAACTATTATCACATGTCACAAAATGATAAAGTTTTAGTGCATGTATGAAAAACAAATACCTATAACCTTCTGTAGTTGATTTGGTCGGATTTGAGTAAGGTATGTATTACCTTCCAAGATGAACTTGCTCGTTCAACACGATTGCCCCAAGAACCGCGGTTATGATCATGCATAGTGGGCTGAATGCAGTCACAAACACTGGACCACGCATCCGGTTAACAACTCCTTGAGTATAGTAGCCAATCCCGGAACAAACTATCCCCTATCAATTAATTGGAACTGTTAGAATCAAGAACAAGCTTTAAACTTTATCTTTAAAAACCATCTAAATGACTTTATTAGTTGTTTTTTTATTAGTTTCCCCAAAAAGACTATTAGATAGAACAATATCTAGCTTATACATGCACAATGTGTGATGGAGAATATAATTAATGACATCAAATTGAATACTAATTAAAATTATGCGGTTTTTGTTCATCTCATTGTCTTGTACTACATGTATAAATTAATTTTACTTAAGGGGAAACATGTTAAATCAGCTATCAAAAAAAAAAAAAAAAAAAAAAAAAAATGAAATATAGAATATGATGTTTAGAAAGTAACTTAAGAAACTCACCGAGTAAAGACAAGCCAGAAGTCGAGAATCGAAGCCAAGAGCCCATGCTTTCGGATCACGCTCTACAACCATGGCTACAATCCCGGCCTCCACCGTACCAGCTATACATACCAACATCGTTAGGCTCAGCTCGGCTGGATACTCTTTCAGCGTCATGGACTGTGTTTGAAAAAAGTGTGAGAAGTACAAATTTAATCTGGACCAGTGTCAAGAAAAATGAATGGCTAAAGACTTGACATATTAATTTGCAAATAGCTAGAAAATATGGTAAAGGAAGAAAAATCACAATTGTTAACTTTACTTCACCAATATTTTACTCACAAGCAACTTTTATATCTTTATTATTATTGTAAAAAAAAAAAAAAAACATGTCATATGATCGAGCATATATATTATTTTTTATTTTAGTATAGCATTATTTAAAATTGTTATGTTGTACTTGTACGTAAAAGTTGCTTGATTATGTATATATATATAGGTCGCGTTTTTATGTGCATAAGTGTGTTTGATTATATAAATAAGTCGCGTAGTTATCCCCATTTCGTATGTTTTCCACGAAAATCTCATTTTGTACCGGAACCTCCCTAGCTATATATTTATGTGTGTGTAAACTTGTATAAAGATGGAGATGGTTATATGGTTTTCATTTGCTAATTATTTGTTATTTTTTAGTTATATGTATAATTTTATTAATTTGAATAAAAGAAGTCATGAATACCTTTTTGATCATATTATTGTAGTTTAGGTCATTATATATACAAAAAAATCAAATATCATGAATGGTTAAAAGCAACATAAGTGGATATATAATGGCCAGAAGCAAGCATTATATTAGATCATTTATAGAATATGTTAAGACTAATATCTATCCCATTATTGGTTAACGTTGAATAATTCGATTAACTAATTAAAGCTGCACGACAAAGATTCGTACGATAGATAGAATTTGTTTGTTTCGAATAATACAAAGTATATCAGTTAAAGTCAAAATGATGGCAGGAAGAACAATCTGACGAAATATCTAACTCTTCATGTATGTTAGGTGATCATATAATCATATGTGATCTAAAAAGTTAAAAGATACATTTTTATTATTTTGATGAGTATAAATTCGTTACTAATTAATAAATTTATGGTTCATGTATGTTAATCAAATGTTTATTTACGTTGTTTTTAAACAACAACGTAAATCTACACCATTTGCTAACGATAAACAATACCTGCAAAATGAAGTAGCCGGCCCAACTAAAGGTACAAAGTAGAACCATCACAGTACCAGCGAGATATTGTTGCCCAGATGAGGAACCATCGGCAGCGTGGTGTGCGCCTGATGCTCCGTGATGAGAGTACCATAGTATGTCAACAATTGGTCCTTTATACAAAGTCATGACCGTTGCTCCAATGACTGTAATCACTGTCCCAAATATTTTTGCTTGGCTATGTATCCTTTTTAGATTCACCTTCTCCATCCTAGATTTAAATTTTATTTATCAAGAAAGAGAGTGAGTATCAAAGGTTAATGAATCTAAATTAATATGGTGATGTACAAAACATCTGGTATTATATACCTGAAAATTAAGGCCATAACAAAGGTGAGGGCAGGAAGGACGTTGATGATCGCTGAGGCGTATGTAGCAGATGTGATGGACATTCCCAAGAAGTACAGGTTTTGATCCAGCACAGGTCTGTAGTTATGATATTAACATTAGTGATCTGAGCATAAAATTTAGTATGCAATCATGTGTTTTCTTTTCTGTAACTTTATTTTGATACATGCACCATAATTTTATGCCACGCAGCCCATATTAAAATGAAAATTAATCTAAAGTTTTTTCTTTTTTGTTTTTTTTTTTTTTTGTTTTTTTTTGTTGTTGTTGTAAACTGATAATTTTCATTAACCAAGTAAATTACATAAGGATGTTAGGTAGGCGGGAAAGAAGCTGCGCCACCACCCTTTTTTTGTTGTAATATTTCTACATACATACATATAATATATATAGGATTTGGTTCAAATAAGAACATTTTTCCAAATTGAAAACTGTGAGAACCATTCTGGCCCTACAAATTTCTCTAAGGAAAAAAAAAATATTTTTTTTTGCTTTAATCGCTGCTTTATACGCAGAAAATTTTTTTTTCTTGTATTTTTTTTCAATATACACATGTGTATAATTGCATTAGAGAGTTAGAATGAGAACAAAATAACTTGTAAGAAGAAAAACAACAAATATTAACCAATATAAATCTTCCATATAACAATGATATTTCATGGTAAGAAGAATTACTCAAGGAAAGCAATAAGTAGAATTTTTAGGAAAACCGAACGTGTCATCTTGGGCCTTGTTTTCCTGCAAAATACATAATAACTAATTAAGCTTGGTGATGTGGATGTGCATGCATGTGATTAGAACGCATGTCCAAGAGAGTTTTTGCGAAACAAACCTCTCAAAAGCAAGCGCGAAAGGAGCGATAACAAGAGTAGCCGAAGCATGACGATAGACGACAAGAATCCAGTGGCTGAGTCCGCGTTTCATGCCGATCATGGTTATGATGTACATTCCAGCATAACCAAACTGAAGAGCCACCATGGCTAGGTATGGTTTTGCTGAGTTTAAAGCTTGTATGAGAAAACCCATTATTATTTCTCTATCTGTATAGAGTTATGGGCACTCTAGATATGTATTTGTATTTAGTGGAATGAATTTATTTAGTTTGTTCTTGATATGATGTGCTTATTTGGAGTGATAGTGTGGGTTTATATACACATGATAAAGCAAATTTTAACCTAGCTTAGGTGGTAAATGTTGAGTGGAGAGATAATCGATGGGAACACAATGTTTGTCACAACATCTATGCTTGCACCAAGGGAAAGCACTCACATTGATTCTTTCATTAGTATAATTCTCTCATTCATTGAACAAATATGTAAAATGTAATCATGTTTCACACCGACATTTTAAGTGATGGAATTTATACACATGCAATAAAAAAACCTTTAATTGTAAAACATGTTATTAATGCATTAAATAGAAATATTACTATGTGAAAAAAGAATGATTACATGTTAGGAAATCACCATTACATCATATCATGTGTAATGGTAAGGTGAAAAATTTCAAAATTATGGGGCATTAATTGACACGTGTCATGTGAGATCATTAAGGGATTCAAATAGGAATGAAGGTGTAGTGGTAAGACCATGCGTAGTGGGGGGCTTTATATATAAAGCCCCCCTTCCTGATTGGTTCACGTGGCTGCTGAGTCAGTGTGGAGAGAGAAACTGAAAAATGGTGTAGTGGTGGGGCTTTATTGTGATTGGTTGATTTTTTTTTATTTTTTTTAATCTTTTAACTCAAAATAATTAAAATAAAAGACAAATAAATATAAAAAAAATACAAATAATAATAAAAACACACAACTAATATTAAAAAAAAGTTACAACCGATAGTATTATAAAAATTATTTTATGTTTTGTGCCTACCAAACTTTATAAATCATAAAAGTAACAAATGCATTGTTAAAATAAAGACTATTAATACTATAAATAAAAAAAAAACACAATTAAAACCTTCTCTAGTCTGTTTGACTAATTTGATATAATTATTATATAACTAAAATTATTATATAACATATAAGAATATTCACCTTCTTCTTCAACCTCTCTCACACCCACCACCACCACAACCACCACCACCTTCTTCATCTCTTACACACCCACCACCACCACCGTACACCATCACCACCATAGATCTGGCCTTCTTCTTCTTCCCTTCTTCTTCTTCTTCTTCCCTTCTTCTTCTTTTTCCCTCTTCTTCTTTTCTCTCTCTCTCTACAGATCTCTGGTTGCACTTGATGATGTGTCAAACAATTATTGGTTGTGGGTTTATGCATTCAAGCGCTAAAAATTTAACGCCCTGGACCCTTTTTCACGTATAGCGCCGGTGTGTGCCGGTGTGTCAGGCGCTATTTTAAAAAAAAACGCCGGGTAGCGCCACCACTACACCCGGTCTAAGGTGAAAATTTTCATGGAGCATCTAATCATTTAATATTAATTATTATTTTTTATTTAATAAAACTTTGGCTAGATTGAAGCTGATTGGCTCAATCCAATTTTTCACGCCGTGCTTTTTTTTCCCTTGGCCCGAAAAACGCCCCAATTCCTAGGGGGGGGGGGGGGGGGGGGAGGGAGGGGAGGGTGTGCAATTCCTTTGGGGGCGTTTTGTGCCCTAAAAACACTCCAATTTGATTACGGTAATACATGGTCTTAATGAAATAAAAAATATACGTGTAACATACACCACATATATCAACCAAATATATTGGTTGCTTTGTTCATAAAGCACTCACAAATTTGGTTTTGTTGCTTGACTGGAATTCCAAATCACACAACATGGATTACTCCGATACATGCTTAGTTGTGAAGTTCTCTTCTCATCGATCAACAACTAATGCGCAAATGCACAAGTAATCCGTCTCGATATTGACAGAATCAGTCATTTGGTCGGTCAAAGGGGATAAAATTGGTTAAATTTTAGTCAATATGAATCAAAACTAGTCAAATTTTAGTCAAAAATCAATCAAATTGTTGTCAAAATCTGTTAATGTTTGATTTTTTAGTTTATATATACACACACTACACATAAACGTCCATGCCGGATTAAACCCTAAGTTGTACCTCAATGCCAAACAAGTGCCTAACGATTTTTACAGCCATGTATTTGGTTTGGACATTGCTTATAGTTAAGTATCTCTAACCGGTCAAGATGCGACATAGGATTCTCCTAAGGTGTTGCATGTGGACATAAGCAATGGTGACATGAGCATTTGGTTTGGACATTTCTTATAGTTAAGTATCTTTCAACCGTGGTTTGAAAGATGTACCTAGCTACTATTAAATCTAACTTAGTTTAGCTATATATCAGTCTAGCTAGCTCGAATATCACTAGCTAGCTATAACTATCGGACGTGATCTCATTATCAATGTAGCATCATATTATAACTCCTGAAAACCAATAACATTTGTAGCGTTACATATCCCTATCATGTCTAGTAATAAAATAAGTTGTTATCATACTAAAGTATCAAGTTCCAACAATACTTTCTGTTAAGCAACAAAATGTAGCATCACATTTGAGTAGGATTCACCACAAAGAAACTTTTTAAAACTAAAAGAAAAGAATATTGATAGATTGTTCTTTTGTTGGAATATGAATTGCAATTTTCTTGTCGGAAATGAAACTTTAACTATAGTGTAATATTAAATAAATAACCGTTTTAAAACCAGAAAAGAGAAGAAATATATGTACGTATAAAAGATGTGGTCCAGAAACATTATAATTTTTGAAAGCAAAGAAACAAGCTAACTTTTGTAAACAAACAACACCAACATATCTAGATTCGGTGCTATGGTAAAAAAAAATGTTCAAAAATCCTAGAAGCTAGGTTATGAAGTATGTATAGGTGTGTGTATATATAGTCATATAGATACTTGCGCAACCATTACCATTGTACATCTTTTTGTACCGTATCGTCTTATATCATTGCAAGCCATCATAATCCTCCTTAAACCGTCGGAGCCTTGATTCCAACTAAGCAGTACTATAAATTGAATTCTTTTCCCAGGTAAACCGTTCGTGATAAACTACCATGGTACATGCGCTTAAAGTGGATATACATAATATCCTACACCAAATGGACGTATAATGACGAAAGCTGAAGATGAAGCATACATATGAAATCTTTTTCATACATTTTTTTTTTGTTGAAAGGTAAATTTCATTCAAACAAAACCACCGCAAGCGGTCCTCAAAGCAAGGTTAATACTGGCAAAAATATTATAAGCATATATTTACTCAGGGGATGATCAAATGAGAAGAAACTTCATGTGAGAACAAAAAGAAGAAGTTACATAATGGTTAAACATTAATAGTTTAACTCTTCTTACATTAATTATCATCTATATAATTCAATAGTCATTAACACTTTATCCTATACGTTATCAAAATTTGTCCTACGTATATAAAAATCCATCCTACATATAACAAAACTGTTATATATTTATCCTACACATATCGAGATTATCATACGTGTATCTTACACATATAAAAATTCATCCTACACATAAAAATTCACCCTACACATATCGAAATTATCCTTTACTTCAAATAAGGGTTGCTTTAGAAAATATATTTTAAAAATGAATTATAAGTTTCATTTATTTAACTAGTTTAAAAGGGGTTACAAAAAAAATAATAATTAATTTAACATTTAATACAATTATTAAATGAAAGCTTCCTATATTTGTTAGAATTTGTTCTTTTTCTTCTTAAAAAACAATTTCTTCTCATTTGAACTCTCCACTATTTACTTATTACTATATATATGCCGAAGAATTATTTTACAGTTTTCTCATTTTCATTTTGGTCCATTCACTAAAAATAAAATATAAATTCAAATACTAATTAAAGCCTAGGAAATTTGTACTAGCTATTGTTGGAAAGTTAAAAAGTGAATGTAGATTTATTTATAATTTAGTGAAATTATAGTTATTAATTATATTTTTCATGTGGTGAATTCAAGACAAACTCATGAGTAAAGTTTCTTTATGAGATTTGATTAGAGTTTTATGGCTAATAAAAAAATTAAGTCTCTAATTATGTTAGACTTTTCACTAGCCATGGTTCATGTATACATAGTAGGCTTTGTGCCTCATTTGATAAGAGAGAAAAATTCACTAAGAAACATTAACAACACACATACACTCAATCGTAGCAGCCAAGTATCAATTATCTTTCAGGCAAGCGTGCAAGTCCGGCAGTGCACCACCACTGTTTAGAACCGGTGTATCCTGAGAACAGACCGCGAATCTGTTTAAGGGAATTGTGTCAAACACAAGCCCGGTTCACTTTAACACCCCAACCAATGGTGGAAACATTCGGGTGTCACGTAGTGACGATTGTTCATAAGCTCATGGCACTAATAAAGTTGAAATATTAATAAATACCAAATTAAAGTTTCAAACAAGGTTACAAATGAAATCAAGCAATACAATATTCTGATTTTTTTTACTAACTAAGTCCAAAGCCTTATGTGATCATCAAGCAAGCTTTTCCTGAAACATGCACCAAAATAATTTTGTCAACAATAATGTTGGCGAGCATTACCTAGGCTTGTATATAAAGTATAAGTTTAAAAGGATATACAATTCATGTGTCATGTGATGTCAATGCGTTATGTAAACATGTAAGTAACCAATAAGAATTCAAGAATATTGTTCACAAAAGTATGTCGAGCACCTTAACACGTGTAAGTCTGATAGAGCACCATAACCGAAGTCATGTCTGATAGAGCACCATAACCGAAGTTATGTCTGAGTTTAAGTATAAGCATGTGAGTCACGTTCACATTCAAACACAAGCATGAGGATAAAAAGACACGTATATGAATTGTAATTGTTCAAAAGATATCTGTATGTGTATGTGAATGTGCAAGTTTTAATAAGTGTGCATTAATCACCCCAAAAGTGTGAAAACAAAAAAGGGGATAAATAATACTCACAGGTTGCTCAACAAAGAAGTATCCAATGAGCAGCGTACAACTTACAATGTGATTCACAAATAATCGTCATGAAAATTAAATCCATGTTCAAAAAGGCGAAGAATATGTGCCTAATCACTGAGAGAATGATGAAAACCCTTAGTATAATCAAGGTTTTAAAGAATAGTGAATGTAAAAATAGTTGATGAATGGTTTAGTTTATAGGTCAAGAAAAGGAATAAAGTAGTCATGTTTGTGATAACGTAGGGATGTGAATACCGAACAGTGTGATCCGAAGAGGGTTTCGTTCTTTGTTTAAAGTTGATTTTTTAAATACAGTTTTTGTTTTCAAAATTTAACTGAGCATCTTCTATGGGAACATTTATAATTTGTTTGGAAAATATTTTAGTTAATATCTTTGTGTAAATAAGTCAATTTAAAACATCAAATTCATTTGAAAAGGGGTAGGTTTGTAAAACTGGATGAGATCTTTGTTAAAATAATGGTTGTTTGCAGAACTAGTGAAGATTTCGATGAAAACAGTAATTGCTGATTTTGGAATCAAGGTATATACTATACAAAGATTAGGGTAGGAACATTAGTAGTCAAATCAATAGCTTTTTAAAACAATAGGGTTAAAACATTTGCAGTTTAAATCAATAAGTTTTCAAGCAAGATGAGACAAGAAGTAATAATAACAGGGAGATTCATAAGGTTTGGAACAAGGCTGGAAATAGTAAAAGACATGTGACGTAAGGGATCCTTGCAAAAGAAGCAGGTTTGTGACATAATGATCATGAAACTCAGACTGGGTGATATCAATAAACAGGGGAATGGATTTTGTATTCAGGAATTAACACAAAGTATGAAGTTAGGATGAAGCTTCATAAAGTAATATGGGACTTAATCCTTTGAAGGAAGTGAAAATCAAGGAAGTATGCACCTAGCCGAGGAATAAAGTCTTCATCAAATTCCTCTTCGGGATGTTGCACTGTAGTTCCACCGTGAATGATGTTGAAGATTCTTATCATGAGGAAAGAGAGTCAAGGAAGGAGAAAGAAGTAAGATAAGAAGATACAAGATGGATTGGAGAAACACAAACAAATAACAAGCAAGAAATAGGTGACTCTTAAGGTTATAGTCTAGGTCATGTGTCTAATAACCTAATTCCCTATAACCATGGCTCTGATACCAATATGTAACACCCCAACCTATGGCAGAAACATCGGGGTGCCACGTAGTGACGATTGTTCATAAGCTCATGGCACTAATAAAGTTGAAATATTAATAAATACCAAATTAAAGTTTCAAACAAGGTTACAAATGAAATCAAGAAATACAATATTCTGATTTTTTTTTACTAACTAAGTCCAAAGCCTTATGTGATCATCAAGCAAGCTTTTCCTGAAACATGCACAAAAATAATTTTGTCAACAATAATTTTGTCAAAATAAGTTTGTATATAAAGTATAACTTTAAAAGGAGATACAATTCATGTGATGTCAATGCGTTATGTAAACATGTAAGTAACCAATAAGAATTCAAGAATATTGTTCACAAAAGTATGTCGAGCACCTTAACACGTGTAAGTCTGATAGAGCACCATAACCGAAGTCATGTCTGATAGAGCACCATAACCGAAGTTATGTCTGAGTTTAAGTATAAGCATGTGAGTCACGTTCACGTTCAAACACAAGCATGAGGATAAAAAGACACGTATATGAATTGTAATTGTTTAAAAGATATCTGTATGTGTATGTGTGTGTGAATGTGCAAGTTTTAATAAGTGTGCATGAATCACCCCAAAAGTGTGAAAACGAAAAAGGGGATAAGTAATACTCACAGGTTGCTCAACAAAGAAGTATCCAATAAGCAGCGTACAGCTTACAATGTGATTCACAAATAATCATCCTGAATAGCTTGGTTTAACACAAGGACACGAACCGAATGAACCCTCGAATCAAAACAAAGATGGATACGAATACAACAATTTATTGGGGGGTTTGGAAGGCGATAATGGAATGATTAAGTTTGTAGGTTTAATTTATAGGCTAGTTATCGAATTGGATAAGTTTTATAATTGGGATATATTCGGTTTGATGTTTATCTTGAAGATTTAATAATTAACCGACTTAAAGTTGGTATTATCTATTAATTTTCAGCAGATATGTTCAATTTGATTATACAATCAAGATTAAGTTATCAATTTGCATTATCCATTCCATATTATAGTGGATTTAAACGGGTTTTGATTTAAACCTTATAAGAATGGTAAATTCTTATCAATAAATTTATTATTTTTTATATATAAAAAAACCCTTTTGATAATAATAATAATTAGAATAAGGTATAACATTATTAAAATTATAAATGCCAAGTTAATTAAATAAAAATAAATTGAAATGAAAAGAACTTTGTTTAATCAATTCGAGAATGACTTAAAATGAAAAATAAAAGGAAAATACGCGATGTTATATTCACAATGATGATATCGTCTTCAATTTCAATGTAAGTTTTCTAGCAAACTTAAACAGATTAGTAAAACAAACTTCCGTGTAGATTAGGAACCGATCTTAAAACCTTCTTCTTAAGGAGTTTGGATTCGCGAAACTTTGTAAATGTTTTTCCTTTTGGAAATAACTTGTGGTACATCAAATCGGAATGGATTCATAATGGGAATGCAATCTTTAATCCGAAAGACTGTTTTACAAAACGAATTTTTGATTCAAGTTTTCGGGTTCATAGGTTTTGTGTCGTGTTTAGATAAACCACGCTATTAATAAGTATTAACATGTATTTAGACGTTTTGAAATTCTAAATTTCTAATTAGAGTATTAGAAAAGACATAATTTTTGTAAACCCATGAAAAAAAAAACGTTTGCTACCGTTTTCTTTCTAAACAAGCGTATTAGAAAAATGGTTTCAAAGTTTTGAAACATGTATTTCTGACAAGCGTGTTAGAATCGACGGCGTTAAAAGAATAACGTGTCATGAAACATTTCTAATAAGTGTATTAAAAATCATTATTTACAAAACCGTAAGTTTAAGTTTTAAAGTTATATATTGATTTCTCTAACGAGCGTGTTAGAAATTGATGATCTTGTAAAGACAAATAAGATGCTTATATTTTCTAACGAGGGTGTTAGAAAAATTATTGTACAAAATAAACAAACGTGTTAGAAATGATTATTTGGGAAAATAATCAACATTTAATCGGTTTGGTCAAACCTGAGTTTGAAACGGGTTTATTTTAGAAAACCCAAAGTTAACACCGTTTTATGTAGACGTTTAATTTTCTAACAAGCGTGTTAGAAGCAGTTTATTTTAAATAAAAACCAATAAGTTCTGAAACGATTGTCATAATCGTTTATTTCTAACGGGCGTGTTAGAAAAAAAGGTTTACTTAATATAACCAAAACTCCATATAACGAAACGTGTAATCGTTTGTATTCTAACAAATATGTTAGAAATGGTTAATCATGTAAACCATATACTTTAACGATTTTTAATCGTTTATTTTCTAACGAGGGAGTTAGAATCAGATTAGCTATGATAAACTAATTAAGTTGATTTGTAATCACTTTTCGACTAACAAGTGAGTTAGAAATGTTTTTAAATAATAAAACTATATTAGAGTTTATGGTATTGATTTGTAATCAAAACATAAATATGTATAGTTTATTTTTAAAAACACATGCAAAAGGAAAAATGTTTTGAATGAATAAAACATGTCTTTTGCAAATTATATATGGTTTGATGCTTGTATGAGAAGTTCAGTCTTGAACCATATAATAGTCTTGACAGACTATTTAGTGTAAAACAACTTGATGTTGTTTTGGACATATTTACTTGTTCGACTACTTGTGAGTAGTTAACAACTTTGTTGTTTTGAACAGTGTATTGAGGGAGTACCTCGAAAAATGCCACAAGACGATATAATTGCGATTATTTCATCCAACGATAGAGTGTTGAAGAGAATAGTATTTTGATATTTGATGTTTATATATCTTTATACGAATCCGTTTAAAAATATATTTTGGATTATCTATTTTTTTAATAATCAAGTGGATTAAAATATAATATACGATAGATATAAAAAGGAAATGTAAGACGAATTTGATAAGGATATTTATTTTAATGGGTTGTGCAAGGAGTGTCTTGCAAGAACATAGTGAACGAGTTGTGATTGTGACTTATGTAATTAGTCATAAGTCATACATCAAATGTATAACCACATCATGAGAGAATCGTGACCAACGTGGCAAGTGTATTGAGGTTAAATACACGAAAATGAGATATGTCATCTAATGTTAAGAGCATCAACATAGAACTGCACAAATGTATTTTCGATGACTATAACATACGAAAGCAATATGTGTTATTATTCATAAGCCTTTGATAAATTTTGGGAGATTTATTATTAAAAGCTTACAATGGTGATGGATGTGTAGAGTCTCTACAAACCATCAATGTTAGTTGAACTATGTGGAGGATTTGTACAATATTTTGGGATATGTGAATGAAATGTCGTTGAGTGTCAATCTAATTGACTCTATCTCAAGATATAGTGATTTTATACGGTTCATCGCGTTGATGATGAATATGTTCATCAAAGTGACTTATATTAAGACTTAGGTTTAAGTCCTTAAGAGTAAATGGTGAAGCCTTGGAGATTAAAGGTAGACGAGTTTTGATCTTAATGGATGGAATTAACTATAGTTTGAAACATTCTTAAAACCAAGGTTTTGAATGGTAAAACAAAATCTCATTTTGTGTCTACACTAAGACATGAATGTTAGGAAGAGATAGTGCGTTCTCAGCTGTGAAGAATCAGAATAAGGCATCTTCTGTTCATATGCTAAGTATTTGTAGTCTAAAGCATGCTAGACTAATACTTGTTAATTTAGATGCTCCACGGAGAATAAATTAACTTTGAACATTCAAACACATGTGCTGACATAAGAATTAATTTTGTAAAAACAAATCTATAATTCATTAAAAAAATGACTCGAGAGGACCGAATATATAGTTCATTTGTTATGATTCTATTTGGCTTAATATGAGGAGAACTCATATAACTTGGAAACAGCTCGTGTGAGAAATCTAAGTAGAGTAATATAATGGGATGACCTCAATAACACAAAGATATAGATAGTCGCTATCTTATCACGGGTCATGCCTAATATCATCATGAGTGATATTACTCAAACTTAATCAAAGTGTAAGAAATGTGGGGGAAGAATCATATAAGAAATAACCTGTAGGGATGTAAAAATGGTACTTGAGAAGTTTTCTCAAACTACATACGAAAGGAAGAAACTTTCATCACCCCATTTGGAAATTATCCAATAACACTTAAATGTGGGGGTGGCTTGCATTTGAAAATGGAAGATTTGACAAGATAGATATGGGATTAACGAATGTGATTTTGCGTGATAAGGGTGCTTCGGTACTTATGATACATACGAGACTATGGGCTGTAATGTAATAGATATATAGCAGTTATTGAAGGTTAATGTGACGCGAATTGGATATCTGACACGAATGATTCCAGGGCAACGAGTGGGTATGTACTCACACTTGGAGGTGTTGTGATAACGTGGAAATTATCTAATCAAACGTTTATTGCTAGATCCACGATGGAATCAGAATTCATCACTTTAGATAAAGAGGATGAATAGGCAGAATGGCTACGTCAATTTGTTAAGGATATACCTAGGTGGTCGAAGCCGGCATTGGCCAAATGTATACACTATGATAGCCAATCGGCAATTGGCAGAGCTCGTATCACAATGTATAACAACAAGAACAGGCATATAAGACGTAGGCATAATATTGTACGACAACTAATCTCTAGAGGAGTTATCACTGTTGACTATGTGTAGTCAAAGGATAACATCGCGGATCCGCTAACAAAAAGGCTTAAGCAGAGAGTTAGTTAGGAAGTCGTCCATGGGAATGGGACTAAAGCCCTTGAAAAATTAAGTTCATGCGAAGGAAACTGGTGTGTCTTGTGTCTTGTTTTAGTAATTAGAAAGGTGTCATTTTTCTCGGTGAAAAAAACTTGATGGGTTAACTCCAAAACATTAGTTTTAGGAAAAAGACTGATTTTTACTAAACCTTTAAACAAGTTTTAAATTTATAAGTAAACGATAAATACTTATAAACTAAAACCAACACATAGGCAGATAACCTGACGTGCATAGTATAGTTTTCTAGGGTATTAACTAATCGGGTTTGAAAAAAGAAAATAAAACGGATGGGTTCTAAAGAAAAATGGTTTTGGAAAGGGTTTGGTTTTAAAATAAAAAGATAAAAATAGTAGGGATAGTAAACATGGATCTTTTTGATAAAAATAGTGCAACAGTTCAAAAGATTTGTGCATTTGGTGTGTGTCAGTGGAATGTTGTAACATTGATGAAGTTGCGGGTTATGCTTATGTGGCTGCTGCTCGTTGATGACTAGGAGAGAAGTGTTTAGGTGGACATGAAACCGCAAGTTGAACTTGCGGTTTATCTTTTGCACTGGCACACCTCTGTAGCTCTCGTTCAGGATTTTCAAGAAGATGTATGTTATTATTTTGGCATAGTAATAATAATTTAATGTAAACCGCAAGTTGAACTTGGATGTTTATTACTATAAATGGTAAGAAACATGGCAGCATTCCACATTTCGACATTGCCTTTTTCATTTTCACTTCACCTCTTTCATTTCCAGTTCAAATTCAAGGCAACGATTTCAATTCACATTTTCACCTTGCTTCAAATTTCCACATTATCTATCATTACTTTTCTACATTTCCACACTATCATTCCATATTTAATAATAATATGTCGTGTCTTGTCTTTCGCCTCTTAAAATTTTCCAACCGAAAACTATTGTTTCTGGAAAACACAACTGTTTATCTATTTCATCTGCCATATAGTTGGAATAACATTGTTTTTGGAGCAACTTGGATCGGTGTTGCATCTGCAAGAAATTACTTGGATCGATGTTACATCCGCACGTACTATAACACGTGTAGAATGTTACTTCGGTTAAGTAATTTCAAATAAATTAATGCTGGAGTGTCCCAAGTTTGGAGAAAAGTCCATCCGGCTTCTTTTTGGCATCCCCAACGGGACTATTTCCCAGGCAGCAAAAGTGGTGGCGGGGATTCACGGAGGATCAGGCCTGTAGAGAAGCCCATCGAGCCTCCTTTTTCCATCCCGTCAACGATTGTATCCCGGAAAATTGTCTAGCTGGCACCACTAAGGAGGATGTGTTGTGCTATGTGTTTGAGGGGGTTATTCGATGTGCATGGCCTTGCTTAAGGGATTTAGGAGTACCCATCACACTCCTGTCCTATGGAAGTGAGGCCAAAAAATGTGAAACTGGCAGGATGGAAAATTCTGCAGCTTCAGTATCTTTGGATCGATGTCACATCTGCATGAAACAATGCCTGTTTGGAATATTCAGCCTACCATTTGAAACCGCGTCATTCGTGACAATTGGAGCGGTGGTGGTTGACAATGGTGGCGTTTAATCCTAGGTTGTTGTTATGACGGAAATGATGGGCGGAGATGACCTTTATTGTTTTTGGTGTGGCCGGTTGCAACCAAGTCATGTTAATTTCTACTCTCATACAAAACCGGTTCACCATGCCACAACATCCCGAGTTGCAACCAAGTCATGTTTCTTCTATCATCTCGTGGAGAGCGCATACTCTTCGGTGATCTTCTGGTTTAACCTTTTCTGCTCCAGATTTTCGAGACCGAATTTCCGGTGTTGTATTTTTTGCCTACTCCTGGTTTGGATCGATGCTACATCTGCTACTTAAACTCACATCGCCAGCGGCCTAGGGAAGACACCTCTTGATTTACACCTGTGTCATCAATTGGAAATGGTGTTCTCGGGAAAAGCACACTTTGCTGTGCTCATTGGATTGATGTTCCATCTACATAGAGATTTAATGATATTGGAGTTGTGGCGTGCCTCCCAAATCTACGTCATGGTGAGTTAACAAACTTGTCCTTCGGATTTTGGATGAAGAAGCCCTTGATTGTATTTGATAGGGTAACTTTCAATGGCCTCCCATGACCCTTGGAATTGGAAATGTTGCCATGGTAACCATAGTTAGGGTTACCCTTACAAAGATGGAGTTGGTGTTCTTGGAAAAAGCACACTTTGGTGCTCATTGGATCGATGTTACATCTTCTAAAGACTTCTATAATATGGAAGTGGTTGTTTACTAAAATCCACAAACTCTGGATTTAAGTAATCTCGGAAAAAAAAGCACGCTTTGTGCTAATTTGTATTTTTATGTTTTAATTTAATCTTTGTATTTAATAAGAAAATGCGAGTTTCATGGAATATTAATATTTGGATTTTATTTGAGTTATATGTATTTGTCCATTTGAGTAATCTCGAAAAAAGCATGCTTTGTGATCATTTGTAGTTTTATGTTGTAATTTAATCTTTGTATTTAATAATAAAAATAAAAATATTAATAATAATAATAATAATACATATTAAAATAATAATAATAAAAATAAAAATACATCAAGTCCTGAACGTGCGGTAAAAACACTGCCAAAAAGTTACTTTTCAACGTTTTGTCACGTGAAGAATGACGACGAGGCAATTTTTTTAAGGCCCAAACTTACAGCAAGGTTAAAGTATCTGCTAAGAACTGCGCGTTCGCGGGGCCGGTGATCGGGAACCTGTGACATCCGTCACTTTTTATTTTATTATTTAATAATAATAAATAATAATAATAATAATAATAAATAATAATAATAATAATGATAATAATAATCACTAAAACTCTAAACCATACATTTTAACCCATTCATCTTAACTCACTAAACCCACTATCCTAAAACACAACCCAAACCCAACCTCCTTTTTTTATAATCTGAAGCCCAACCTTCTGAGCCCAAAGCCTGGCCCAGTCCACACGCAGGCCCAACAACAGCAGCCCAGGTCCCCTTCCCCTCATTCTACAAAAAAAAAAAAAAAAAAATATGTGCCCCTCCCTGGACTCGAACCTGAGTCGGGAGCCGGCCAAGTCTTAACACAACAACACATACCACTGCTCCATGATGCTGTTAGTGTTTGAATCCTGATGCATTATCTATTTAACACCTCCTAAAATAACCCCTAAACTACTTCTTCTTCTTCTTCCTGGATCGCTGCACACCTACAATCAATTTTGGTTGAATTTTTTTTTTACATGGAAACAAAGGAAACAACTTTGACTCATGAAATCCGGTCTATTACAAGTCAAAAACACGTTTAATTATCATTAATTCACATTAATTTTTCCTATTTACGCGTATACAATTAAACATGGTCAAATCTTTCCAAATCGTAGAAACTAAATGTAACACTATAAATTGGACTCTCCTTGACAATCCCTATGTGCCGAAAAACGTATTCTCACTTCCAATTTCTTGTTTAGTCCGCGTATGAATCAAGACCCGTTTGTGGTTGACTTTCGTTTTGACCCGCGTTCATGCTTCAATTCGTCTCTGTAAGTCGAAAGCTAACAATCCATTATATTTGATATTCTGTTCTGAATCATAGCCCCATGTTGGGTTTGATTATTAGATCGTTATAAGTTTAATTGGAAAAACTAGGGTTCTTATCATTTGAATTGGGGAAGACAATCATTTCGTGACCATTTATAATTATTTCAAAACAAGCATTAACACCAACTGATCACACAGATCAGTTGGTAACACGTTGTGGGAAAAAGGATGAACCGGCCAAATGGCCAAGGTTCGAGTCCCACCATAAGCATTTTTTTTGTGCGTTATTTCTTTTTATATTTCCTTAATTCTTTTAAAAATCGTTTTAAAATACTAAAACTATTTTATAAATTCTACAAAATTTATTTTATGTTTTTCCACTGATAAAGTTCATCATCCAATTTTTAGTTTTTCAAAAATAATTTATTTAATGTATATTATAAATATTACAAGTTTATTCACTTAAATTTATAAAATTCAATAAAAATATCTAAACAATTTTATAAAATTCCACAAAAATTATTCTAAACTTGTGTAATAATATACATTTCAGAAATAATTTTTATTTCTGAAAAACCATTTGTTTAATATTTTTAATCAATTTTTGTTAGTTTTAATCATAAATAATTCATAATAAATTCATTTTACAATATTTTTGCACCAAAATTTTACATAAATTATTTTTATCCATTTAGAACAGAAATACAATTTTTAATCTAAAAATTTCTTTAATTTTAATATTTTTAAATATTAAAGTTATATTTTGACAAATTGAAATAAATAGATTAAATATTCTATTTTCAAGAAAATAATTTTATAAAAATTATTTTCACACTTAAAACTTTATATTGTGACCATATTTGATTTAAAGTTTACTCAAAGACTTTTTGTTTATTTATTTACCAAATTTCTCTTATTTATTAAACGTTTAATTTATTAACCAAATAAATACTTATCCCCAATTCGAAGCCCTAGAAAATACTTATAGACCAAATAGACTTAGACTTATTTGTTACATTATACATAGGGTGATACTTGGCAACGTTGGATTATACTTATTCAATTACACAAGACTTACCACCTTGCTAAGGTGAGTATTACTTATCCCCTTTTTCGCTTTTACAATTTTTGGGGTGATTCATGCACAACTATACAAAGCTTTCATATTCATTTACACATACATTTTTATTCATTTACAACTCATATACGTGTCTTGATTATCTTTGTGCTTATGCTTGAACTTGAACGTAGCTTACATACAAAATCATACATACAGACATAACTTATGTTATGGTGCTCTTTACATACAGACATAACTTATGTTATGGTGCTCTTTACATACAGACATAACTTATGTTATGGTGCTCATTTAGACGTAACTTATGTTACGGTGCTCATTTAGACATAACTTTGTGTTATGGTGCTCTTTTAGACTCACACGTGTTGAGGTGCTCATTATCAATTACATTGTACAACTTTACATGTGATCTTTGTCTTGTTTGGTTACTTGCGTGTTTACATAATGCCTTGGTGATGCTAGACACATGAATTGTACTACTTTTCAAAACTTATACTATACGTACAAAACTAAGTAGTACTCACCAACATCATATGTTGACAAAATTATTTTCGTGCATGTTTCAGGATAAGCTGCTTGACGATTCACATAGGACCTTGGACTTAGATTAAATCAATCAACTATCTTTATTTTGTTGTATTGTATTGAATTTCACATGTTGTAAAATAATATTCAATAATCAAATATTTACATTTTAGTACCATGAGCTTTTGAACAATCGTCACTACGTGGCACCTCGATGATTCCGCCATCGGTTGGGGTGTTACAAACCACCAGCCCGGAACATAGAAACACATGCCCGAAAGAGGTCCCCGACCCATTTTCGAATAAACAAAAAAATTAAAAAAAAAAACACATCAAGTCCTGAACGTGCGTTAAAAACACTGCCAAAAAGTTACTTTTCAACGTTTTGTCACGTGACAAATGACGTCGAGGAAATTTTTTTAAGGCCCAAACTTACAGCAAGGTTAAAGTATGTGCTAAGAATTGCGCGTTCGCGGGGCCGGTGACCGGGAACCACCGGCCCGAAACATAGAAACACACTCCCAAAAGAGGTCCCCAGCCCATTTTCAAATAAACAAAAAAAAAACTTAAAAATACATCAAGTCCTGAACGTACGGTAAAAACACTGCTAAAAAGTCACTTTTCAACGTTTTGTCACGTGACGAATAATGTTGAGGCAATTTTTTAAGGCCCAAACTTACAGGAACGTTAAAGTATCTCCTAAGAACTGCGCGTTCGCGGGCCGGTGACCGGGAACCACCAGCCCGGGACATAGAAACACACGCCCGAAAGAGGTCCCCAGCCCATTTTCGAATAAACAAAAAATTTAAAAAATACATCAATAAATTACAATTAAAACGACGATAAATTAAAATAAAAAAACTTATCAATAATTAACGTATTATACAATTAAAACCACATTTTCATATATTACTATATCCCATTATTACAGTTACGACCTCGGCAAGTATCTTGATTGCAATATCATCCTCCGGTACCACATCGAGGTACACGATGTGGTCGAGCTGGATACCGGTGCTCGTCAAGCTGAAAGGGTATTGGCATCAAAAAATTATTGTAACCCATTTGTTGTTCACTTTGATTTTCTACCCAATAAGTGAACGAGAACAACGACTGTTGTGTGTCAAACGGGTTATACGGTGTCCAAAATGATGACGCCTGAGTATTAGTGTGGAGGGTATACGTAATAGACTCATGTTGGGTAGGTATGAATCCCCTAGAGTGTTGTTGATTGAACCCCCCAGACTGTTGATGAACGGGGTTTTGTGAGGAAGTCGCCCCTGTAAAATTACTAATTCCCTCATCATCCAGCAATCCGACTAAATTGGAAATGTCTAGAAGTATCTGGAAAAGTTGAAGGCCCGGCTTCGTCGTTATCAACACGTCTCTGCCTCCTGCGCCCTGACACCCTGTGAGGTCGGTTTCTGTTAGCCACCAAACCGACCGGGTCAGCTTGAAGACGCGAAGGATAATTCAAACGATCTCCTTCACAGATTGAAGACAACACTGCATTGGTAGTGTTTTGAATATATCCAAAAGTCATTAAATGGTACAGGAGCGTTTGCCATAAACTGAGACGCTTGATCATGAATCTGACTATACCCTTCCAGCTGCATTAATTAAAATAAATAGTATTAAAAAAATTATTTTGTATTATATAACGTGAATATAAATTTATATATTAATGAAAAGTGATAAAGTGATATACAAACCTGCAGTTGGGTTATCGACCCATCATCTCGAAACCCGGTTTGTGGTTCCGGGTTATTCATTGGGTTAGTTACGTATCCAACCATGTGTTCTAAATACCAAGTCATGTAATCTGGAGACACGAAAGGAACTGTGGTTTGTTCCCCGTCCACTCTATTCTGCTCGCGATTGTACCAGGAAGAGACATATGTTGCATGTTCATTTACCCAGTTAGTATCTCTTCTTTCGGTACGCTTCTTTGCATGCAATTGACGGTGAACTTCAGGGGTAAAGGGTGGATCGTGAGGTCTCCTTTGACGGAACCCAAACTGTCTAAGGACCCTCGATGGTGAGTGGTATTCCACCACCTGCTACCACACGATAAAACACTCGCAGCACCATGAATCTACCCCATCTTTGCAAGACTCTAACAAAGAGCCTTTGGAATCTTCATATGGTCGCCAAATCAACTGGTGCACAAAAATAAATTAATATTAAATCATCGTTTCATCTACTAACCGGTAATTTAATGTAAATAAATCAGCTCTTACCGACTCCTCTTGAAGATTTTGGAGCTGTGAACAAACTTGCCTTAAGGAGTGTGATGCCACCTCCGTAAGGTCGTGTTTAACATGCCAACTATAAATATAATTATAAAAACAATCATTAGTTAAACTAAAAAGTTTTAATACATAATATCAACATAGCATAACATAGTACTTACATGACACCAAATGGTTTTCTAGGTGGCAACTCGCGTTGAATTCTAGGGGATAATACCCCGATCCTGGTCCAGGCCCACAACTGTAACAAATACATAGGACGTCCACATGTTTTATCGGTCCCTAATGTTGCTTTGCACAAGTTGCGATACAGACATGCCAACACGGCACTCCCTAACTCAAACTCCCACATTCATTGAGATCCAATAAATGGGGTAAATGTGACAATGCCACATAACCGTTGTTTTTTTCACAAAAGAGGCAACATCCCAACATAATTAATATCACACAACGCGCGCGTTTTGTGACCTCTACCTCGCTCGCATCAGCGGGTAACGGCTCCGATATTTGTTGTACAAGTTTAGATGTTAGGATAGTGTTTCCGCGCAGTATGCCCGGCTCACCTATGCCCAACATGGACACCACAAACTGTAACCGTTCCTCAGAGTTGAGCTTCAATTCCGACCCTATGACTGCTGCACCATTAACACGAAGGCACATTAGGACATTAACGTCCTCTAACGTCACTTTCGTCTCACCAAATCGTAGGTGAAATGTTTGGGTCTCTGAACACCATCTTTCAACAAGGGTCGTTATCAACCTGCGGTCAATTTGGCGCTAACCACAGTCAAGAACTCCACTAAAACCCACCCTCCGCAACAAAAATTCAACCTTTTGATCTAACGGATTCTTGGAAATTATCCGCCAAAATGCTTGGTCACCCCGTCTAACATCGAGTAAATCCCCCTGGGGTCGTTTCCTTCAAATAACATCGCAGAACGGTGTTGCATTTGACAGCATAGAAGTGCATTGTTGTGAGGACCAGGGTTTAGATATGCCATTTTTTTAGGATGAAGGTTTTTAATAATTTTAGGAAGGGAAGGTTTTTAATATTTAGATGCTTGCTTCAACTTGCAGATTGAAGGTTTTTGCATGCAATGAGTGATCAGTAGTAGATGTGTTGTTGAAGGTTTTATAGAACTTTTATGGTTGCATGGTGATTAGGCATTGCATGGTGTGCAGAGTTTTGCATGCAATTCAATTGTGAATGCATCAATTATTATTTCAAGTGAGATTCTTGGTGGTATGGGGTTATGACACATGGCCATAAACTTGCAAGATGAACTTGCGGTTTCCACATGATTCCATTTTTTCCACCTGAGCTTGAATCACTTCACACTGCATCTTCACGGACCTGCAACCTGATTTTTGAACCAGAATCCGCAAGTTCAACTTACGGATTAATCCATCTCTCTCCTGCTCACCTTTCGTCCTTCCTAGTCATCGTCCACGTATGCAGAAACCGCGAGTTCACTCTGCGGGTACACCAGATGCACAATCTTGAGGCTGACACACACCAAATGCACAAAAACAATTTACTGTGACATTATTTATTCAAAAAAAATCAGTAAACATGCACATCTCGGGGACCCTCCGTATAAGTAGTCAATTTTATTAATAAAAGTAATATTAAGTTTAATTATTGGTGAGGAGGACAGGGATGAACGGTCCCTTCAGAGTAAGGGATGACGTTCTGGCAACTCTATGGGTCCCGCACAGGGGAAGTGTACGAGTCCCCATAAAGGTGTCTTCGGACTACTGGCCCGTAAGCCGTCGTTATCCGGTTGACAATGCGGTGTTACCTAACTCACACTGTCGTGCAACCTTTTGGAAAGTTTGAGTCCTGCTTTTTAGGCACTTCTCAAACCACCGCCAAGCCACTCGTTTAAGCACCGGGTCCTCTAATTTATCTTCTTAAATTAATGTAGATGCTTAATTCCGACCAGGAACACCTTCCACCTCACCTAGCTCTCGCTTTTCGTGCCAAAGGATCTCTCTTATAGTCAGCCTAGGCGACAGCGTATCCTCCATTGGTTAACGGCGTTGTACTAACGAGAACTAGATAAAATATCCTTGTTTAATTTATCTTGAAAGTGACAACTTAAATATTTATTGATCAGGTAAATATAAGTTTGGTTTAGTGATTATGCGACTTAACAAATCCAACCCGTAACCTCCTGAGAAGAATGAAATCCTTAACAAAGGTGGAACATAATCCCAAAGGTGTGCAATCCGAAGATCACTGGTGCACCTGTAGGGAATCCTCCTTTTGCCAAGAAAATCACTCATACATCTGGTAAGAACCAGAAACGTGTCACTCGGATCTGGTCCACTTCAGAAGCCATTTCTTAGAATCCGGTTTGAATATCAGAAGCCCTAACGATCTGTCTCACTACCGGTTTCCTTTCCTTGGATCTAGCTCGGGACTACCAGAAGCCGCGCGAACCCCATGATAGTTTGTTTTATTATTTAAATCAGGGTTGATTTTATAGGTTTATCAAGTTAATCACTAATTGAACCGGTCACAAAGATAAACAAACAATAATTAGTTAAGAAGATAAACACACCGAATAACTAAAAATAAACTACTATTAATAATAAAAGTCTACAAATCGAAATAGGTACAGAGAATATTGGATAGATACAACCATAATGATAATCAACACAAGAACATGGAAGCTTCCAACTCATTGAAAAGCCTTCCTCCTCCTTGATCCTATGTATCTAATATGATCCTCATGACCCTCTACGTTTTATTACATGTAACTACTCTACGGTTCGATTCTCGTCCAAGATGATCAAGGTAGGACGAGGCATAACCTTGGCGGGATGTTAGGATGGTCCTAAAGCCTCCCACTAGACCCCAAGATCTCTGGAAGAAGCTTGGAAGTCATCCCAAGAAATCTCTTGAAGGACCAAGAAGGAATACCAAATGATTGAGTGGATGTTGCTATTTATAGAGGTGCAAAACTGTGCATGGGCGTGCACAGGGAGTGGGCACGGGCATGCACTGCCCCACGTACGTTCTATTGCTACAGATCTGTCTTGTCTGTACTTTCTGTCGTGCATGGGTGTGCCAGGAGGTGGGCATGGGCGTGCCAGCCGACAAACTGAGTTTTCTTGTCTCCCAAGTTGGCAACTTTGTCTTCTAGTGTGCAGGGTCTTCGTGCAAGTGTGCATGGGCATGTTGGGTCAGTCCCGGGTCAATTTTATCACTGTTTAAGCCCCGAGAAGGACTTTACACATTCTTGGAACATGCTTCGGGTCTCATATTCTCAGGAATCTCCTGTTTTTAGCTCTTTTTGCCCAAAAGTCATTCATTTTTGGGTTGGAGCTCCAATTTCCTGAAAAACACAAGTAAGAACGATTTAGTAGCTATAATTATCAATTTAAGCTCAATTTTGCCCTATTTTGAGACTATTTATGCATGTTTTATATGTGTAATTTATGGTACATCAGAAACCTAACTCAGTTGACTAGAGATCCCAAGATCTGAGTTCAATATGACAAATTTAATTTTATGAACAGGTAAGGTAACTGTGGGGGAAGAGTTGTTATAAACCCCGCGCTTTGAAAAAAGGGAGTTTGCCATAGGAATCTGGTAAGCTTCCTAGTCCATTCCTAAAAGTGACAAGGTTGAGGCTAAGCCTATGGCTTTTAGTGATTCGACTGAGGTAACTAGTCCTAGTGAATCACCTATGTGAAAAAAAAGTGAGGTCGCTTCGAAGGGTATTGTTGGGGCACAATACTTAAGAGCTCTCGCAGAACCAGGCACGTGTCCATGACCATAACGGGCATAACTATGAGGACTTGACGTTGTCAGAGAGAGTCTTGTGTGAAGCGTAATATCGTCTACACAAACGGTAGACGAGTTCAAAGACATCGTTGTCTACTCAGAGTCAGTGGACTAAGTAGGTTTCATGAGCGAAAGTTCAAAGGGTCACACCTACCTATTGTATGCAAAACTCAACTGTTGAAATTTAATTGGAATGATGTTGTTTCTGAGAATGATTCCCATTCATGTGAGGGTTTGTTGGAAATTGTGTGTTTTGATCAAATCTCCATTCATGTGGGGGATTGTTGAAAAATTGAAGAGTGAATGTAGATTTAATTATAATTTAGTGAAATTATAATTATTAATTATATTCTTCACGTGGTGAATTCAAGACTTGATTATGAGACTTGATTAGAGTTTTATGGCTAATAAAGACAATTTAAGCCTCTAATTATGTTAGACTTTTCACTAGCCATGGTTCATGTATACATAGTAGGCTTTGTGACTATTAGATAAGAGAGAAAAATACACTAAGAAACTCTCGCAACACACATACACTCAATCGTAGCAGCTAAGTATCAATTATCTTTCACGCAAGTGTGCAAGTCCGGCAGTGCACCACCACTGTTTAGAACCGGTGTACCCTGGGAACAAACCACGAATCTATTTAAAGGAATTGTGTCAAACACAAGCCCGGTTCACGCTGATAATATCGTCTTTGATTTCAATATAAGTTTTCTAACCGCTATCTCATGAAAATTTGGAAGAAGAATCTATTTTGTGGCTGTAAATAATCCAAGGAAATAATTTGTTCGAGTGGAGTTGGAACACAATAACATGAGCCCACAATAAGATTGATCGGATAGAATCTTGTTAATCTCTATGGGAGAATCTAGCAGCTAATTAGAATCTCCACTGCTTTGTCAAGTTAATTTGATTGGGCTGGTTGTGGGGTTCTTGAATTCATTGACCACCCAATGCTCGTGAGTTTAAGTGGCATATGATGTCAGAGGTTTATAGTGTTTACGAGTACTACTGCTAATATTATTGTGTTGTGGGTGGTATCAACCTTTGCAAAAATAATTGCATACCACTTTCTGATTTGGATATTCATTCACTAATAATATTATAATTCAAATAATGCACATTTTTCTTTTTCTTGTAGTGCGAGTGACGCCTCCATTATTCTATAAAGTCTATGGATGACAAATAATTGTGATTAAGGTGCTGTTTGATAGCCTCCAAATGGTTATTAAGAGGCTCAATCTGAATAATTCATAGTCTTTTAATGGTTAATATGTAATATTAAGTATGAATAGTTATGAGGTAACATCTTAATGGTTGTCACTTAACCATTCAGACTCATGGTTACCTCTTAACCATTCAGAGGTTACGGACCATTAAGAGGTAGCCTCTGAATGATCATTAAGAGCCTACCAAACAACCCCTAAATATATATATATCAGAATTTAAGTGTGTGTAAGAGGGAAAACGATGTAGATTTGGTAACATGTGTTTATCCAGTTTTTGTTATTAATAAAATAATAACATTTATTTTCATAGCTATAGACATTACAAAAGAGATGATAGTCATGATACAACAAGGTATATGCTTTCAATCATAGTATCGTACCAGTAAACCAAGTTTTGTTTAAAATGGAACTCAGAACTACCCATTGTGATGATTCCTATGAAAAACAATATGTGAGTTTGCTCGCGAGAGTAGTTTAAAATAAACTACTGGAATTCTCCCTCACGTTAAAGGCAGAACTCGGTTAGTATCAATTCAGTAATGCATTACGGTATCAATACGGTACCAGCACGGTACAACAATAGAAAGATAAAAAACAAATATAATGTCGGGATAAAAAACAAATTAAAGTTAGGGGCGGACCTAGGTTTGCCGAAAGGGGGTGGACGCCCACCTTGAAAATAAAAAGCTTAGTGTTATACGTGCGAGAAAATCCTGAGCACTCCCCTTAAAATTTTGCAATCGCCCCCTTTAAATATTCGAAACCGACTCCAAACAAGCGGAGGAACGGATAAAGCATGCCGGATTTTTTTTTTTTCTACTCCGACGGTAGATGATACTGATTAAATGTTTTTCAGCAGGGAGAAGATGAAGTTTACCCTGATTATTTAAGGGTGGTTATAATAAAACCCCCTTGCTTCTATTTTCACCCCCTTTAAAGCGCGCTTGGCTCCTTTTTCAATGACGTCAGTATAAGGTCAGGAAAAAGCTGAAAAAGTAAGACCAAAGCACCTCGCTATGGCCAAAGCGAGGCACTTTGGATCATGGTTTTTTTTGGTGTTTTGAAGTGGTATTTTTTTATTTTTTTAATATAATTATTGTAAAAATGGAAAGAAATCAATAGTCGGATCGGCGCTAACAAGCAACCCATACAGAGTTCATTGTACCGGTTGTGGAAAGAATTCAGCAACCGGATCGGCGCTAACAAACGGATGAAAATTAGACGATTTTGTTTACCCTCCCATAGATTTCAAGTATGTTATTTTTTCTTCTCCGACATTAAACTTAGTACAGGTGTGATCTGGTTTTACATCACCAAACAATTCCAAACAATTGTTCATGCAAGCAAGTAAAATTCAGTTGTTGGACATTGTATGAGAATGCATAGTACAAAGTTCTTTTGACAAACATCTGGCTGACCAGAAGTTCCTTTGCAACCTAGTTCCTTTTCAAACCCTTCCATCATATACCTAACACACTACAATAATTCACCATTATATACATACAACACACACTTTCAACCCATTCCTAGTAAACCAGATTGATGATAGTCGTTTTCGGCATTGTAAAGCGATCGTTATTGTTCCGAATGGTTTATCCCTATCATTCATCCATCACTATTCAGACACATTATAAAAACCCACACCACCAACACCCACCCCACACACAATATCATTATTATTCTATACCAATGGATGATCGTTCCACTTCTGTAATGATTAGAAACATTCCAAATAACTGTTCAGTTATGGATCATTTGATCAGAAAATATATTCTCAAACAATTCCTAAAATAAATCTTCCGATAATCCACATTTTTCTCCTAAAGCAAAACCTCTCTAGGTTTAGCATCACCAAACAGAATCGCCTTAGGCCTCAGTTTGTCCACTCCAATTCCCAACATGAATTCTAATTCCAATTCCACCGTTGTTCATTCTTCTTCTCAAGTAAAGAGTTTGTCATTGTTATTATATAATAATAATAATAATGTAACTTATTAGTTTCAGGTTTATAACATTCCCACACACCATACAATACGATCAGAATTTGAAGACTAGATTCGGTGCAATCAAAATCTGAAGAGAAGTTATCATCATCATCATCCACAATGTTCTTACCTAAAATCAAGTTTCTCAACTTTACAATGGCTATCAAGAGTAACAATCAATCAATCTCACCTGCAAGTAATAAATAAAGAAAGAAACTTTTATTTAATGAAGTTTAATGCTCATACCGCATTCGGATCCTTGCATTGGACACAAACCCATGGAATGTATAGATTATTAACCATGTGGACTTACCTGAAGACTAGATTCGGTGTTGTGACACCCGACATGTCCAGCTTAACATTTTACAAACATATAAAGTCTACCTTAGCGAAAAACATTTATTAACGTACTTAACTGGGTCAGTTGAGTCGGGTTAAGTTACGCATTGTCGAGGGTTCAATGATCTCAAGGATCATTGGGAGTTATTTTGTGTACACACTAGTCTTGAGTCCCGTTGTTGGTGAATTGCATGAATTGAATTAAGTGTTATACATAGATTGATCCATGTATGCTATATGATGTGCAAATACATGTTTTAACGGTGTAAACATGATTATACATGATTCTATATGCTTAACATATGTTAGGATTGCATGTTCATGTGTTAGGATGTGTTAAAACGCGTTTAAACGACAAAACTGGAAAATCTGGAAAAGACATGAACTGGTTCGACCTTAAAGGGGGGTCGAACCAAGTTGATGAATCATTGAAACATCCCATTCGTCCCCGGTAATGAACAGTAAGTATAAATACTATACTTTGCAATTTTCATCATTTCACAAACCCTAGTCGCCTCTAAACACTCTCTTTCGACCATAAACACTAAGGAAGGAGTTTTTGACCTTGTTTTCATAATCTAACCTACAAACGTCTTCCATATCATCAACAAGAGAAGATCTAAGGGGTGTTCTTGATCTAAAATCCTTTTTAAGCATTCTTGATTCATTTTTATTAAACCCCAAAGGTCCAGATCTGTTCTAAGATGGTTTTCATGATTAAAAACCTTTCTAACACCTTTCTAAACAAAACCCTATCATTAAACATGAGTTTCCATACAAATTAACATGTTAATGGTGTTTTAGGTTGTGTTATGTGTTGTTTGATGATTGAATGTTGTATAGATGTTATAGAAATGATCTAGGACAGTCATTGATGATAGGTTTTGGTTCTCTTAGGTTACAAGTTGATGGATGATGGTCTTTTGTCTATTTTGGGGATTTTGTTAGATCTAGGGTTTGATTCATGATGTTAATGTTAATAAAACGATTAGGGGTTTTCATATAGATACTAATCTAAGCATTTTGAGCTGATTACTCAGGGATTTCAACAAGTTTCCAATTTGGGTAAAGTTTACATGCTTTGATGTGACATTTCCATAATTTTGCCATTTTGGGTAAGTTATAAAACGGACTGATTTTGGAGTAAAATTAGTAGGGCTTTGTAGGGATATGTTATTCATGTTGGACTGCTGTGATTTGTGATGTTTTCGGACTGTTTAGATGCGATTTGGTGCGTTTTAGGATGTTTGCAGCTGATGGGGTCGAACCAGAGACCCATTCGACCCAGAATGAAGACCCTCTGGGGTCGAACCAACATCAAACAGGGGTGAACGAACTTCAGTTTGGTCGAACGAACATGATTTAGGTCGAATTAAGACGTTTTAGGGTCGAATTAACATGTGTTAAGGTCGAATGAACATGCGTTAGGTTGAATGAACTTGTGTATGGTTCGAATCAACAACATATGGGTCGAATGAGGACCTATATGGGTCGCATGAACTTCTAGAAGTGCTGATTCGACCTTACACCTTCATATGTGCGATTTTTTATACAAACTAAGTGTTTTATGCTTTAACCTTATGTGTAATCTATGTATACTTGATTAGTTTATGTAATGGGTCACCAACGGGATGTCGGGTCAGTCTGATGTGTCGGTTTAACAGTCAAACACGTTTTCAAACATACTTGCTCACGATCTGGACAATCGGGAACTAGATAACCTTAGGGTTATTAGTCAAAACACTTATACGAACTTTTGTGATAGATTTCCGATAATAGGAACTATCGGGACTTGTTGGTAACTCTTTTATTTGGAAGACGCAACTTAAGGTGAGTTTCACAACCCCACTTTTACTGGCTTTACTTTCGGGGGAGAAAACATGTTACGAACTTATGTTTTGGAACTTGTGTCATACTATGGGTTACTTTTTGGTTACTATATGATCTTTGGAAGTCCGAGGGGAAACCATGAATGTGCGGGGTTGCACAACGGGGGAAATGTGGATAGATCTATTGGGCGTGACCAGCCCCACTCGTCGATTGGAGGTTGGACGGATGCATGTTGTCTCGACCTATGCTAAACTTGTATTCATTATTCGGGCAGCTTAAACATATGCTAAACTTGCTAAACGTGTCCAGTAATGGTTTTCCAATCGTAGTAGTAGCAAAACTTACGCCTAGCTAGCGTACACTTGGCATAGTATTGACAGGATCATACTTGGTACACTTTGGTAACGTTTTGGTAACATTTTATAAAATCCTGTGAACTCACCAGCATTATAGATTGACATCTTTTTGGCATGTTTTCTTAGGTCGCTAAGGTAGCATCACACGGACTAGGCGCACGGGTCTTGCATGGCGTCTAGGGCTTTTAGTGCATGTTTTGAATAAAACATTTGAGTCTACGTTGTCATTTGGGGAATGTAAACTTGATTAAGCTTTCGCTTCTGTTTTGAGTTATTAAAGATTTATGTTTTAGATCTACGTATCTTTCATATAGTTATTGTTTATTGTGACCATTGACTTGGATCCTGGTATGTCACGTGCCTCGCGGTAAAACCCCACACGTGGAATTTGAGGGTGTGACAGATTGGTATCAGAGCCAATGGTTATAGTGAACTAGGACTGCATGTAGAGTCTAGTCTATAGCCGAGTCACACACACTAGACGGTCACATGTTATGAGTTGTTTTAGTGGGAAACATACTAACTTTGTCGGGGTGTCTCTATATCATCATCATACTTATGTGTTACATCATCTATTCTTTCTTGGGTTTTACTTATCCTCTATCTTATCTTCTTCTTCGGGATTTGAAGACGAAGGGACTGACTTATTGTATCCTTGCACGGCGGTGTTGTATATTGGGGTGGCTTCGGCATACTCATGAGATCTGTCTAGGATTCGGACATCTCCCCTCTATGCTCCAATAGACACACTCTCTTACACACATTATCTTGCACTCGTGCTAGTAATAGCACGTCTCTATGTGATAGTATTTGGTGACTTGAACTTCAAATTAGGAGTACACTTGGAGGGCCATGTAGAGCGGTTTATCATTTCGGGTGCACACGAAATCATAAACTGGAATGCATGAGAATCCTAGTAGACTCCGTGTTTGGATGGTTAGTCCTAGATTGGACCTAGACTTAATTCTTGCGATTCCTAGTGGCTTACACTAGTGGCGAATCTGAATCTCTCGCTCCTGTTTGTCAGATCATGTCTGGCGCTCGTGGTGGTCGTAGAGGTGCTCGTGCTGGCGGTCGTGGCGGCGGCGGTCGTGGTAAAGTTAACATGACTCAGGAAGAGCTGAACAACCTGCTTCAGTAGCAAGTGAATGTTGCACTGGCTGCATTTCAGGCTGCACATAATGTTCTTGGTGGTAATTTGTATTTTATCATCTTTACCTAAATTATAGGCGTTGTGCTCTTTTTCTGTTGTTTATTTGTGTGACATTGGTTTAGGTGGTGCTGTCAATCCACCTCCACCTTAGTGCACCTACAAGATGTTTCGAGACTGTAAGCCTCATAACTTTGCTGGGACTGAGGGAGCAATGGGACTGCTCGGGTGGTTAGAGAAGGTTGAGTCGGTATTCTTGATGTGTAATTGTCCAGCTGAGGACCGGGTGAAGTATGCTACAACGACATTTGCGGGTCCTAGTTTGACTTGATGGAACTCCACTACTCTGACTTTGGGCTTGGGGGAGGCTCATGCTATGCCTTGGGCGGATTTATTGCATCGTTTGAAGAATGAGTATTGTCCTAGGGATGAAGTTCAGAAGCTAGAGCATGAGGTTTGGGGTTATAAGATGGTGGGATCGGAGATTGAGGAGTATACTGTCAAGCGTAACGGGTTGTGTGACAACCTGCACCCTTCGCTTTTCATAAATGTGCACAAATTGGCCCCTCAACTATTTCAAACTTTTCATTTTTAACCCTCCTATTTTAATAGGACCAAAAATCACAATTTAATAAAACTTATAATTTTTATAAGTAAAAGTATTGCACGTTTTATGCTCACATCTACACCCGAGCACGTATGTTTCAGACCTTGATACTCAAAACCCTTAATTTTCGGTCCTAAAACAACTTAGAAACCGAAGGAAACAAGTCCGGAACTTAAAATTGATTAAATTAGAAAATTTGATTTTTTTTAGTTCTCGCGGTTCGCGAAGACAGTCAAACAGTCAAAGTCCTAGTCAAAGTCCCGGTCAAAGTCCTAGTCAAAGTCCCGGTCAAAGTCTTAGTCAAAGTCTTAGTCAAACAGTCAAAGTCCTAGTCAAATAGTCATTTCATCATGAAACCTTACTTTATGGTGTTGACCAATTTTAATGGCTAATTTAATCCAAAACTAGTATAAAAACCCACCTATGACCCATTACACTAGGCACCTCTAAATCGATTGTTTCAATCTGATTAAACTTTACCTCATACCTTTCTTCTATAGTCTATTACTTCTACAATTGAAGCTTTGATAATAAGCTCTTGTAATTGGCGAATTGAAAGCTTGATATTCTTTCTTTTTCGTTTTTTATTTCTTCAAATTGGACTAGCTACGTTGTTGAGTCTTTGGGATTCGCCTCACATACATTCACAACGCTTAGAGGATAATTCAGCTTAGCGAATGTGAGTATATCTTTCCCCTTTTTCATGTTTACACTTTTGGGGTGACTCATGTACGCTTATTATTTCACTCACTTAATCATGCTTTAGTCTATATTCACAATCGCAATTCTTGTATGTGTTTTACTTGTTGATCGCTGATAGTGTGTACTTATGACCTTAATCATTAACCCGGTGTGGGTCTAGCATAGCAATAAATAGTACTTGACTATTGTTATGTGTAAACTACTTGCTTTGTTGCATACTATATATAATCATACTATTGGGCGACTACTATACATATATACTAGATATCCCATTATTCTTAGATATCATTTCTACTCTAAGGCTTAATTTTAGGTGACAATTGTACATAGCTTGAACACTAAATTGTAGACAGTATAACACGTGAATTGCGAAACTCATTTCCTACTATATTTATTCAAACAGGGTATGCTCACCAATACATTTTGTATTGACAAAATTATTTTCGTACATGTTTCATGTTGTTATGAGATCACTGTTAAGCTTTTGGAACTTAGACTTAGACTTGAGGTTTTCTAAATTTTATTTTAGATTGTTAGTTCTTAAACGTTGTATTCTTGTAATTTCATTTCAATGTAATAAATTACTTAGTCAATGTATCAATATTTACATTTCTAGTCCATGAGCTATTGAACAATCGTTACCTCGTGACACCTCGATGTTTCCGCCATCGGTTGGGGTGTATTCTTTTCAACATCACGAGTTAAAGTATTCTTTTTAACTCGAAACATTATATGTTGAAGTATTCTTTTCAACACCTTGAGTTAATGTATTCTTTTTAACTCGAAACATTGTTGGTTTTATGTTGAAGTATTCTTTTCAACATCTTGAGTTAAAGTATTCTTTTTAACTCGAAACATTATTGGTTTTATGTTGAAGTATTCTTTTCAACATCATGAGTTAAAGTATTCTTTTTAACTCGAAACATTGTTGGTACTTATGTTGAAGTATTATTTTCAACATCTTGAGTTAAAGTATTCTTTTTAACTCGAAACATTGTTGGTTTTATGTTGAAGTATTCTTTTCAACATCTTGAGTTAAAGTATTCTTTTTAACTCGAAACATTGTTAGTTTTATGTTGAAGTATTCTTTTCAACATCATGAGTTAAAGTATTCTTTTTAACTCGAAACATTGTTGGTACTTATGTTGAAGTATTCTTTTCAACATCTTGAGTTAAAGTATTCTTTTTAACTCGAAACATTGTTGGTTTTATGTTGAAGTATTCTTTTCAACATCTTGAGTTAAAGTATTCTTTTTAACTCGAAACATTGTTAGTTTTATGTTGAAGTATTCTTTTCAACATCTTGAGTTAAAGTATTCTTTTTAACTCGAAACATTTTTGGTACTTATGTTGAAGTATTCTATTCAAAATCATTAAAGGACATAACACCCTAACGTAAGGTTAATTGGTGATTGTGGCCTGGAATGTAATCATGAATTTACATGTACATTAAGGTGGTGTGAATCTATTTAGGATAACCGGTTAGATGTTCAGTACACTTTCGAAATACCAAAGGTGTGGTGGGTTAGCTGTGGTACACCCTATATATAAACACTGATGGTGAGTCGAAAGTGAGACCGGGGATCGAACCAAGCGCTCGGGTAGATGATCAGTGCGTTTTCGTAAAACTCAAGGTGTGGTGGGTTAGCTGCGGTACACCCTATATATAAACACTGAAGGTGCGACGGAAGTGAGACTGGGAATCGAACCAAGCGTTAGTCCTAGTCAGTGTAGTAGTAGTTTCAATAAGTCCTTTCATAGTCTACAACATAATCGCCCCAAAAGTATTCCGAACATCGTCATTATAAACTTAGTGGTTGTGTTACTATGAACGTTGATCACTCCTGATAATCCTGAACAGCATTCTACCTTCAACCTCATCTTAAAGCTCATACATAACATTTCTTTTGGAAAACAGTTTGTTCTGTTACCCTAAGCTCTTTTCATCCTTTAAACTTAACCACACCCACCGAAAACTCAAATTTGTATACACTTACACTCTTTGTTACTTGGAATCTTGTTGCATGTCCTTAGCAAAGTTCGGTCAGAAACTTTTCTAAAGTAGGGGAGACTGTTATATCAGCGCTCTGTCCTCACCAGTTACATACTTTCCCAAACCTTGTAAACTCTCAACTTCCTAGTCTCGGGTCAAATGTCAAAGATTTTAAACCTTTCGATTTGAATAACTACTTTAAACTTTGTCAGATTTATGACTGATGTATTCCTTAAAACTTACTTACCCTTTTTTTTAAACTCTATTGTTTCATGGAAACTTTCACTTGAAAGTAATTTCGGGACGAAATTTTCTAAAGTAGGGGAGACTATGACAACCTGCACCCTTCGCTTTTCATAAATGTGCACAAATTGGCCCCTCAACTATTTCAAACTTTTCATTTTTAACCCTCCTATTTTAATAGGACCAAAAATCACAATTTAATAAAACTTATAATTTTTATAAGTAAAAGTATTGCACGTTTTATGCTCACATCTACACCCGAGCACGTATGTTTCAGACCTTAATACGCAAACCCTTAATTTTCGGTCCTAAAACAACTTAGAAACCGAAGGAAACAAGTCCGGAACTTAAAATTGATTAAATTAGAAAATTTGATTTTTTTAGTTCTCGCGGTTTGCGAAGACAGTCAAACAGTCAAAGTCCTAGTCAAAGTCCGAGTCAAAGTCCTAGTCAAAGTCCCGGTCAAAGTTCTAGTCAAAGTCCCGGTCAAAGTCTTAGTCAAAGTCTTAGTCAAACAGTCAAAGTCCTAGTCAAATAGTCATTTCATCATGAAACCTTACTTTATGGTGTTGACCAATTTTAATGGCTAATTTAATCCAAAACTAGTATAAAAACCCACCTATGACCCATTACACTAGGCACCTCTAAATCGATTGTTTCAATCTGATTAAACTTTACCTCATACCTTTCTTCTATAGTCTATTACTTCTATAATTGAAGCTTTGATTATAAGCTCTTGTAATTGGCGAATTGAAAGCTTGATATTCTTTCTTTTTCGTTTTTTATTTCTTCAAATTGGACTAGCTACGTTGTTGAGTCTTTGGGATTCGCCTCACATACATTCACAACGCTTAGAGGATAATTCAGCTTAGCGAATGTGAGTATATCTTTCCCCTTTTTCATGTTTACACTTTTGGGGTGACTCATGTACGCTTATTACTTCACTCACTTAATCATGCTTTAGTCTATATTCACAATCGCAATTCTTGTATGTGTTTTACTTGTTGATCGCTGATAGTGTGTACTTATGACCTTAATCATTAACCCGGTGTGGGTCTAGCATAGCAATAAATAGTACTTGACTATTGTTATGTGTAAACTACTTGCTTTGTTGCATACTATATATAATCATACTATTGGGCGACTACTATACATATATACTAGATATCCCATTATTCTTAGATATCATTTCTACTCTAAGGCTTAATTTTAGGTGACAATTGTACATAGCTTGAACACTAAATTGTAGACAGTATAACACGTGAATTGCGAAACTCATTTCCTACTATATTTATTCAAACAGGGTATGCTCACCAATACATTTTGTATTGACAAAATTATTTTCGTACATGTTTCAGGTTGTTATGAGATCACTGTTAAGCTTTTGGAACTTAGACTTAGACTTGAGGTTTTCTAAATTTTATTTTAGATTGTTAGTTCTTAAAACGTTGTATTCTTGTAATTTCATTTCAATGTAATAAATTACTTAGTCAATGTATCAATATTTACATTTCTAGTCCATGAGCTATTGAACAATCGTTACCTCGTGACACCTCGATGTTTCCGCCATCGGTTGGGGTGTTACAGGTTGGCAGTGTTGTGTCCTGATTTGCACATACCGGAGTTTAGGAGGATTGAACACTACATTTCTGGGTTGGTGCCGGAGATTGCGGGATTGGTAGCTGCTGGGAACCTTGCTACGTTTGCAGATGTCGTTCGGTCAGCTCATAGGATGACAAACTTGAAGGTGGCATGGGGTGTCTTGCCTCCTCGAGGTACTACTGTGAAGGGTCATGATGGTAACAAGAGGAAGTGGGATAGTGTGGGGAAGGGTTCAACGCCAGTTCAATCTCAGCAGGTGAAGAAATTTGACGCTTCTGGGTCGTCGTCAGGGCAGAAACAAAGTGGGTACATTGGGAAGCACCCTAAGTGCAACAAATGTGGATTTCATCATTTAGAGAATTGTGAGCGGGCTCGTTGTCCTCGGTTCCAGCAGTTTGGACAACATGCTAACGACTGTAGGGTGACTCTTCAGCTGTCTCAGGCTCGTGCTGCTGTTCCTGCTCCCGCTTCTCAGGGAACTCCAGGAAAGCAGGATTGTTATAACTGTGGTGATTCGGGACATTTCAAGCGTGAGTGTCCTAAGTTGAAGCAGGGTGAGAATGGGAAGAACGGGAATGGTAACGGGAACAACGGAGGCGGCAGCAGGAATGCATGTGCTTTCGTCATGGGCTCGGTGGAGGCCAAACAGGATCCTGACATGGTTACCGGTACGTTCCTTCTTAGTGATCGCTATGCTTCTGTTTTGTTTGATTCTGGTGCCGGTTAGAGTTTCATATCTATGGAGTTTAGTCTATTTCTAGATATAGTACCCACACCTTTAGAGGCTAAGTACTTGATAGAATTGGCTGACAGTAAGAAAATCAAAGCGACACATATTCTTTAGGAATGTCGCTTGGAACTTTCGGGTCTATCTTTCCCTATTGACCTTATGTCGTCGTGGGCATGGATTGGTTATCTTTGTATCGTGCGGAGATCGTTTGTTTTGATAAGGTCATTCGGATCCCTCTCCCTGATGGAGAGATTCTTTCGGTGCATGGTGAGAGAAGCGATGCTCCGTTGAGTATCATTTCTTGTATGAAATACCATAAGTATCTTCGGAAGGGTTATTCGGCCATTCTAGCTCTTGTTTCTGTTTCATCTAATGATGAGAACAAGATCGAGGATATTCCTGTGGTTCGTGATTTTCCTGATGTGTTTCCTGATGACTTACCTGGTCTTCCTTCTCATTGTCAGGTTGAGTTTGGTATTGATCTTGCACCTGGTGCAGCCCCTATTGCTCGAGCCCCTTATCGTCTTGCACCTCCCGAGATGCAGGAGTTGAGTTGTCTAACCAGTTACAGGAACTCTTGGAAAAGGGTTTCATTCGACCGAGTTCTTCTCCGTGGGGAGCCCATATCCTGTTTATGAAGAAGAATGATGGAAACCTAGGGCTTTTAGTGCATGTTTTGAATAAAACATTTGAGACTACGTTGTCATTTGGGGAATGTAAACTTGATTAAGCTTCCGCTTCTGTTTTGAGTTATTAAAGATTTATGTTTTGGGTCTGCGTATCTTTCATATAGTTATTATTTATTGTGACCGTTGACTTGGATCCTAGTATGTCACGCGCCTCGCGGTAAAACTCCGCACGTGGAATTTGAGGGTGTGACGGGTGCAATCAGAATCTGAAGAGAAGTTATCATCATCATCATCCACAATGTTCTTACCTAGAGCTACCAGCTATCCTGAGATCCATTTTCATGGAAATTGAACTCATTCTACAATAATGCAATGAACATATTCATATGTATTAAGCAATATGCTTGTACTTAGATATCGGATATTTCGGATTGGATTTTCAGATTCGGATATTTCTGAGCACTCCTGCCTCTATGTGTTCCTAAATATAAGAAATATAAAATATAAAATGTTTAATAATCGGTAGGTGAGAATAATTAAACTGGTCCTTGCTCTCTTCCCAAAGAAGTACTAATAACTATTTACGTCCTACAAAAATTGATGCATGCTTTGACTACTTTTGAAATATTAGCTTTTAAAACCCTTTATTTTCCTCTGCAACCCAAACTCAACATCGCCACTCACCATCTCCACAAGACCAAATATGTAGAGGTGAATTTTTCGGCGACACCTAGTTCCAGAGAGGTTTTATATGTTGTTTCATGTTGCCTTCATCGTTGACAGATATCTCTCCGACAACAACTTGCTGCGTACCCGATCACAATGTCCAAAAACAGAATTTTACTTCCTTGCATGAATAGTTGTTTAACTATTATAGAAACTTCCATAGGAATTCTCCATGAAGGAATCCAGACAGGTTTTATATGTTGTTTCAGGTTGCCTTCATCGTTGACAGATATCTCTCCGACAACAACTTCCTCTGTACCCGATCACAATGTCCAACAATTGAATATTACTTGCTTGCATGAACAGTTGTTTTGAAATTGAGCAGTGGTCTAGTGGTGTTGTCTACCTTTTGCTTATGATGTCCAACAACTGAATTTTACTTGCTTGCATGAACAGTTGTTTAACTATTATAGCAACTTCCATAGGAATTCTCCATGAAGGAATCCAGACAGGTTTTATATGTTGTTTCAGGTTTCCTTCATCATTGACAGATATCTCTCCGACAACAACTTCCTCTGTACCAGATCACAATGTCCAATAACTGAATATTACTTGCTTGCATGAATAGTTGTTTTGGAATTGAGCAGTGGTCTACCTTTTGCTTATGATGTCCAACAACTGAATTTTACTTGCTTGCATGAACAGTTGTTTAACTATTATAGCAACTTCCATAGGAATTCTCCATGAAAGAATCCAGACAGGTTTTATATGTTGTTTCATGTTGCCTTTATCGTTGATAGATATCTCTCCGACAACAACTTCCTCCGTACCCGATCCACTTTTCCAACCAAACGTTACCAAAATAAATGTCCAGTCTTCCCCATTGGAGTGTTTTTGGTATCGGAATCTTGTACGAAATCATCTCATTCCATGTTCTCTGTATGAATTATAAAGAACATTTACTTCCAAAAAACACAAACGAGCAATACGTGGTGCCGGTCCGACTGTTGATTTCTTTCCGCAACCAGTACAACGAACTCTGTATGGTTGATATCGATGGTTTTGTTTTGTGGATCAAACGAGGACTTGCCTATGTTGTTTGAGCCTTGCTATGGCCATATCGAGGTGCTTTGAAGTGGGTCACTATTCATATATAAAGAACATTAAAGAAGGACTTGTGCTATTTCTTTTCAATTATAGTAACGGAAGATTTTAAATCCCTTACAAAGCACAAGGATGAAGTCTTGGAAAAATCCACTAAAAAGCCCTAAAATTTCAAACCCTAAAACCCACGAGACAAAAGTTGCAAAATGAGTTCGACCAAGATGACACGCGAAGCTTTAGACTCCAAGCGGATCCCTTGATTGCCAACTCACCTCCCGTAGAACATAGGCCTCTACAAAGTTTGACCAATTCGCCTTTTTCACTTATTTAATGAAATTTAACGCGCATACCGCATTCGAATATCAAGGTCTTCACATTTTAATAACATTTCAGACTAACTGAGATTAGAGAACAACAACATTCTCTCTCAAACCTTTCTAAAAGTAGAAAAAATTATAACAACATTAACAACTAACAAAGATTGTAGAACAAAAGAAGAAAGTGTTCCACTCTGTTACCAAGCATGTCAAGAAATGATAATTTTCAAATATTGTGGATTAAGGTCTTCATTAGTACTTTTGGGAAGAGAGCAAAAACCGGTCATATTAGTACTTTAGGTAAAAAGATGTAATCAGTGATAATAATTCACCTCACTTAACGATTATTTACGCATTTTATGTTTCTTAAGCTTAACGGTGGTGAACAGTTGTTAGGAATTGAATTCTTAGAGATGATAAAGGATAATGAAGATTAATGTTGTATCTTTCCCGGAAGTACTGAATTTTCATTTAGGGTAGAATCTAGAAAGGTATATTAGAGATGAAAAAGGATAACGAAAATTAATGTTGTATCTTTCCCGGAAGTAATGAATAAAAAAACACTTTTAGAGTTATTAATGATAGTTTAATTAGGGTTATTACTTTGTTTTTAAATTTTTTTTAAAATTTACAATAATTAAATAAAAAAACAATTCAAAACATCAAAAAAGACCCAATTTAAACCCCTAATCCGAAGTGCCTCGCTTTAGCGAGGCGCTTTGGATCAAAAATTTCAGCTTTTCCTGCAACCTCGTAACCACCTCATTTGATTTGACCCGAAGCGTCTCCTTTTGACCATAGCAAGACGCTTCGAGGGGTTGAAATAGAAGCAGGGAGGTGTTAATAGCTAGAGCATGTTTAATTGTTAAATGAATTATGCTATAACTTTATAAAGCCTTCATATTCTCTTCCAATTCTTTCAGAATTTTGTACAGTTACTTCATCTCAAAAGTCAAATCTTACTTTCAACTCTCATTTTACTTTATTGATTATTTCTTTTTTTTCTTATTTAAGTTTAAATTATTTTACTCATTTTATCATTAACTTTAAAAAGGGCATTTTAATAGAATAAAACTAACCAACCATTAAAATATAATTAAATCCTTAATTACTAAAAATAGTTGTATTTATTATATTAAAAAATACATGTTTAAAAAAATAAGTTAGTGTTAGTGTGGATGCTGAAGAGTTGAAGGCATAAGCCGAAGATTTAGGATGCAAAGCGGGTACTATGTTGGATCAGTAAGCTGCTCTTTTGTTGAACTTGCTAGTTGACACTTAAGTGTTTAGCAAGTTCTTGATGAGTGATAGCACAGCGGAATGTTTATAAGTTTAAAGCTACACTTATCAACAGGAGTTATTACTCCCCCTGAATTCAAGAACTAATAAATGAAAAGTGTTTATTGAGAATCTAAGTATTGAATGAGAATGAAACACTTTGACAGATTCTCAGTAAACACGAAATGGAAATAACAATAATAAGTGTTGAAGGATTTCTTGTATTAAAATCAATGTCTAAAACAGAGGGATGAACCCTTCTATTTATAGACTTTACAAATACATGAACCTTGCCAAAAGCAAGTTCAGAAACAAGTTGCAACAAGTTGCAGTCTTGGAACTTGTACATAAAGCAAAAAGAAACATTTAAGTAATAAACTACTGATATACAAAGGCGGTGGAAAAGATCTTCTGTAAGTACTGATGAATGACAAACTACTGATGAGTAGTTTGTCTTCAGTAGTTCTTCAGTAGAAGTGTCTGGTTTGAACTTCAGAACTTCTGATGACTTTCTTCTTCAGTACTTCTGAATCTCTTCTTCGGCAGTTTGATCCTTCTTCTTCAGCAGTTCTATACTTAGAATATTTTGACAGAAGTGAATTAGACTAAGGTTTGCAAAAGTGGTTTCACCAATCCTTTTTGTCCTAACAATCTCCCCCTGGATTGATGAAGCCAAAACCTTACTAATTCCTTATTGTTCTTTTCTGTCCTTCACAATTTTCCATATTCCTTTGAACATGGAATTCTTGAGCTGGTTCAGTTGATCATCAGTAAGAGACCCTTTCTGTGGTTCTAAGTGTTGGATTGTAAGCAGGTCTTTGGTTGATAGTTTCTTCAGTTCATTCATCGACCTATATGCCCTGCTTGTTTGATCTCTTCTTGTCACAAGTACTGAGTTGTTATCAGTAAAGGACCATCTGATGATTGGTACTATAGACTTGTCAAAGTCTACAGTGTAGGGAACCATGGTGGTACCCTGGGTTTCTCCTGAGTGTTGAATGTTTTCAACTTCAGTGACTCTCAGGTGGGACTCACTTCCTTGTTCTTGTTGCATCACATTAGGTATCTGAAATGTTGGTAAATGATGTTCAGTTACTACCTTAGTGTGCAGTTTGTCTGTGATGGTCTTCTGGATTTGATATGCAAAGGTGGAAGGATCCCTGAATTGTGTGAGCAGAGGCTTCTCTTCTATGTCAAAATCAGAATGTACTACTGTACTACCTTCTAGTAGTACCATTCTGAAATCAGTCTTTACTTTCTCCTCTGACTTCTTTCTTTGTGTAGCTGGTCTTCTTTGAACACCAGAAGTTCTAACTACTGAAGTTGAAGCTTCAGCAGTTTGAAACTTCTCTGGATTAGCAGCCCTTGCAGCCTTGTATTTTCTATATGTGTCCACCAATCTTTCTTCTTTCCATTTGGACACTGAGGCTTTTGAACCATAACCATTTGCTACCAGTTCTTCTATCATCTGAGCTCTCTTGGCCTTTGTGTCTTTACTTGTTGCAAGTTTATCTGCAATAAGTTGAGCTCTTCTTGTCAGCTCTTCCACAGAGAGTCTCTTCAATGTGTGGGCTTTGATTTTGCTGTTCTTTGTAATGTAAGACATTAGTTGATGTCTTTTGTCTTCTTCAGCAATTTCATCTAGGCTAGCCTGCCTTTGGAGTTCAGCTTCATAAGCCTGAAGTTTTTCTTCATGGCTTAGATCTAAGTCATCCCTTTCTTCCAGAGTTTTCCAGATCTGATCTTCTCTGGCCTTCTTTTGGGCTGCCACTAAACTCTTCTCAAGTAATTCTGCTGATTGAGAGATTGGAGAAGGGTTTAGCACAGTCATTGTGGTAACTGTTGTAGTAGGCCTGATAGGAACAGAGGTTGGTTGAATAGGAGCAGTTGATCTGGAAGGGTCAGCAGTTTGAGTCTTGGAAGTGTTAACTTCTGATGGGTTGACAACTTCTGAAGGTTTGTCAACTACTGAAGGATTGTCTTCAGTACTTTCTGATTCTTCATCGGAACTTTGGCCATCAGAGGTTTCTTCATTGTGCCTTTGGGATTCATCAGACTTTTCAGCATCTTCTATTTCTTGAATAGAGACACTAAATTGTTGGGCCAGTTTTTCTTTTCTGGCTTGATTCTTCTGATCTCTTTCAAGGATAGCCACTCTTGCCCTTATCCTGGCTTCGAATGACTCCTTAGGTTCCCTAATTTTCTCCCCCTTTTTGGATTCATCAAGTTTAGAAGTTGAGGGTTGGGAGAATTGACCTGTAAGAGTAGCAATCTGTCTGCTGTTGAAGTCAATTTTGTTGGACATATCGTTCATCTTTGTCTTGATCACTCCAAATTGGTTCTTGATTGACAGCTCCAAGTTAGTTGTGTAAGTTTGGAAGTGATTCTTGATGAGAGTGTTCATCATGTGGTACAGGGGACCATCTAGGATGCATAGCTGGTTCATGTCTATGCTTGTGTGCCCAGGGAATTGGGTAGGCATTTGTAGTGAGGGGTGTGTTTTTGGTTGATCTTCTTGTTGTACAGAAGATGCCACTCTAGGGGAATCATGGATTGAGTGGGCTTTAACCTGAGATGGTGTGACTAGCTTCTTGAGCTTAGAGACACCAGGTGCAGGACCTTCACTTGTAGCCATCAATTCAGTAGTTTGGTGTTTTGAAACATCATCCAAATCAATGGAATCATCTGAATCCCTGATTACATCCTCAATGAGGACTGTATCAGTTACATCATGAGCTGAGCCCAACTCAGTTGTCTCATGTACCTCTTGTTCTTGGTTCAGAGGATTTCCTACCTCAGGCATTAAGCCTTCATCAGTAGTTGCCACAGTTGAGGTCTTAGCTATGTTACTTCTGTCCTCAGGTCCACCACTGGGTGGTAAATGAGTAGTAGCAGCCTCAAAAGTACCAAAAGTTTCTAAGTTTGGGCTTAGAGACTCTGGTTCATCCTCATCTCTTTGGTTAGGGCTTTGAGTGTCCACATCCATGTCACTTTCTGAGGCTATGTCCCCTGTTTGATGTGGTTGATGGGGACTGACATGTGTAGATGGGACTTTCTCTTTTAGCCCAGAGAGAAGTTTGGCCATTTCAATGTCTGGTTCAGAAATTTGGGGTGCTGGTTCAGTAGTTTGGGCAGTGGGTTCAGCAGTTTCAAAAGAGGAATCTATTGGAATAGTTTTCTTAAGTCTTTTTCTTTGGAAAAGGATTGTTATTGGTGCTCTTGGTGGGGTTTGAGATGGATGAGACTGAGAGGATGTTTCAGTCACATCTTTAACAAGTGCAGATTGCACAATAGGTTGTTCAGGCATCTCAACCTCCTGAACAGCTTTTCTTTTAGGTTTGGTGGGTTTTTGTTTTGTTATCTTGGGTTTCTTGGCCTTTGGTGGAGTAGGTTTGGAAGATGAGGGTTCCATGGGGACTGGTTCTGGTTCCCCTTGGTCATCTTCTGGCCAGGCAGCCTGTTTGTTGTGCCTTGAGTATGCTTGTGAGGTTAAGGGTTTCAAAATTTCAGTTTTACCCACAAGCACCTCATTACCCAGTTCAGATATTATGCATTGCATAATGAACCTTGGATATAACAAAAACTTTTTCTTAGTGTTATTGTGATGTAACACCAACTCATTAAAGAAAAGTTTTGACGCCCTGAAATTTGTTTCATTCACAATAGAATGAAAGATTGGTTGAAAGGTTGAGGGCATCTTGTCATAAGACCCAGTTTTAGGACTCAAGCACATAATAATATAATGAAACAAAAGTTTATATTTTGGTTCAAAATACTTTTTAAAGATAGTAGCTTGTGAGAGAGTACCTTGATAACCACACTCAGTCATGGTTAGGTGGATTACAGAGTTGTCAAACTTCTCAGGGGCATTCACATCATTCAATCCCAGTCTGTTTGAGAGTATGGCCGGTGTTATGGCCATTTGTCTCCCTTTAATTGTTGAGTTTAGGGAGATAACTTCATCATCCACCATCACTGTCTCAGCATTAGCCCAGAACTCATTGAGAGTTTCAGGATGTATTGGTGGGTCTATGGTGAGAGCGGTGAAATATTGGGATTTGACGACGAGATCAATGATCTCGTCGTATTGGGACCAGCCTTATTGTTTTTCTAAGTAGGCTCTGAGATTTTGTCCCTGTTTGAGAACTAAAGCCATGTGGTTTGTGTGTGTTGATGAATCGAACAATGTTTTTGTGTTGCAGGTTCAGGGGTTTGAGAGCTTTCTTCAGAGAGAAGGAGGGAATTTTTGTGTTTGAAAGGATAAGTGTTGAAAAAAGATATTTATCAAAAGTTTTTAACCGCTTGGATCTTCTTTATTAGAAGTTTTAAACCGCCTAGGTTAAAAATCTCTTTATCAGAAGTTTTAAACCGACTAGGTCAAACTTCTGATGATGGGAAAAGTCAGATTCGCCCTTTTTGACTAAACTGCTGATGAAGGATTATCTTCATCAGTAGTTCCCATTTTCTCTTCAGCAGTTTTGAACAGCTGATGAGAAATACTTTATAAATACTTTATTCATAACTTCTGAAGGTTGTTTTATCAGAAGTTAATCACTTTTCAGAAAATATCCCCATACGGATGTTTTGTTCATCAGTAGTTTCTCTCTTTTCAGAAGTTTTTCAAGTTTTTGAAAACAGATGTAAGTGAAAAATAAAAAATTTGTGCAGAAAAATAAAGAGAAACACTTACAAATTTAGCATCCCTAGCATGGATACTAACTTCTGAAATGTTGATGTGTCAAGGGGTTTAGTGAAAATGTCAGCTATTTGATTAGCTGTTGCTACATGTTTCACTTCAATCTTGCCTTTTTCATAGCAATCTCTTATGAAATGATACCTGATTTCAATGTGTTTGGTCTTTGAAAACTGAACAGGATTTTGAATGATGCTAATGGCAGATTTGCTGTCTACAAGCAATGGTGTCTTGGTCTCTTTGATTCCATAATCAAGAAGTTGATATTGGAGCCATTGTATCTGTGATGTACAACTTGCAGCTGCAATGTATTCAGCTTCAGCAGTTGAAGTTGCAACAGATGTTTGTTTCTTTGATTGCCAGGACACTAGACAGTTTCCCAAGAATTGACAACCACCAGATGTTGATTTTCTTGACATTTTACACCCTGCATAGTCACTATCTGAAAAGGCTGATAACTTGGTATTGCTTGAAGCAGGATACCAAATTCCAAGTGTGGGAGTTCCTTTCAGATATCTGAAAATTCTTTTGACTGCAATAAGGTGTGATTCCCTAGGAGCTGATTGATATCTAGCACAGACACATGTTGAGAACATAATATCTGGTCTAGAAGCAGTTAGATATAAAAGGGAACCTATCATACATCTATACATGGTTTGATCAACCTGTTTTCCTTGATCATCTGGTTCAACTTGTGTGGTTGGTGTCATGGGAGTGGAACATGATTTACAGTCTTGTAAAGAAAATTTGTTTAATAATTCTTTAACATATTTTGATTGATGTATAAAAGTTCCATTTGTTTGTTGTTTAATCTGCAGTCCCAAAAAGTACTGCAGTTCTCCCATTGTACTCATCTCACATTTTGATTGCATGAGTTTCTTAAATTCATCACACAATTTTGTGTTTGTTGAACCAAAAATGATATCATCAACATATATTTGAACAAGTAAGACATGATTTCCAACATGTTTTATGAAAAGAGTTTTATCAATGGCACCTCTTGTGAAGTTATTTTTGAGTAAAAAGGTTGAAAGTGTATCATACCAGGCTCTTGGAGCCTGTTTGAGCCCATAAAGAGCTTTGTCTAGTTTGTACACCCACTCAGGATGAGAAGGATCCTCAAACCTAGGTGGCTGACAAACATACACTTCCTCTTTTATTTTTCCATACAAAAATGCACTCTTGACATCCATTTGATAAACTTTTATTTTGTTGGAAATGGCATAGGCCAGAAATAACCTGATGGCTTCAAGCCTTGCAACTGCAGCAAAGGTTTCATCATAATCAATTCCTTCTTCTTGAGAGTAACCTTGTACTACCAGTCTTCCCTTGTTCTTTATTATAATACCAGCTTCATCTTGTTTGTTCCTGAAAACCCATCTTGTGCCGATTGGTTGCTTGTTTGGTGGTAAGGGACAGATTTCCCAAACCTGTTGCTTGTTGAATTGAAGCAATTCATCTTGCATTGCCCGCACCCAATTGTTGTGTTTGAGGGCTTCCTGGTACTTCTTTGGTTCCAACTGTGAAATAAATGCTGAGAATAGGCAAAAGTTGGAAAGCTGGTTTCTTGTAAGAACACCTGATGCAATATCACCCATGATTTGATCAAGTGGATGGTCTTTGTGTTCGATCAGTTGTTGTAAACCACTGACAGGTGTTGGTGGCTCATGTTCTTCAAACAAACTACTGAGGTCTATTATATCTGGTTCAGCAGTTTCAGTGTCTTCAGTAGTTGCAGGTGCTGAAGCAGATGTTTGAGTTTGTCCTTCAGTATTTGTTGAATCAGAAGTTTGTGAAACTTCTGATGGTTTTGAAGTTGACTTAATGACTGTTTGAGGAGTACATGGTGCTGGATCCTCATCATCAAACCTTTGATCACCATAATAAGTAGGTTTGGATGAAGTGACAGTCTTTTCAGGTTCAAAATGGAAGTTGTCAAGGTCAAAGAGTTTAGCAGGATGTGCTGGAATGAGAGTGTGTTTTGACTCATTGAACTTGACATTCAGTGTTTCTTCTACTATCCTGGTCCATGAGTTAAAAACCTTGTAGGCTTTTCTAGTTGAGGAATAACCAAGAAAGTAACCTGAGTCAACTTTGGCAGCAAACTTTGAAATAGATTCCTTGATGTTCAAGATGAAACATTGACACCCAAAAGCCCTGAAAAAGGAGATAAGGGGCTTCATGCCATGAAGAACTTCATAGGCAGTCTTTGAATGTCTCTTGACAACAAGAACTCTATTTTGAACATAACATGATGTGTTAACTGCTTCTGCCCAGAAGTATAAAGGTAGGCCAGAATCAGCTAACATTGTTCTTGCGCCTTCTATTAAAGTTCTGTTCTTCCTTTCTACCACACCATTTTGTTCAGGAGTTCTGGCAACACTGAATTGTCTAATAATCCCTTTAGACAAACAGAATTCATCCAGAGTTTTGTTCCTGAACTCTGTCCCATTATCACTTCTAATGGTTTTGACAGGTAGAGAGTATTGCTTCTCTACTTGTAGAATGAAGAACTTGATGATTTCAGCAGCCTCATCCTTGGAAAATAAGAAGAATACCCATGTAAATCTTGAGTAGTCATCAATGATGACTAAGCAGTACTTCTTTTTACCAAGGCTCATGATCTTTACAGGCCCAAATAAGTCCATATGGAGTAGTTGAAGACATGCAGTTGTTTTTGATTCTTCAATAGACTTATAGGAGGACTTATGTTGTTTTCCTTTAAACAAGATACACAGTGTTCTTGACACTGGTATACTTTTAAGGGTATACCTCTGACCAAGCCCATTTTTGTGACTTTATTTATGGTTTTAAAGTTCACATGGCCAAGTCTCCTGTGCCAGAGATCAGTTTCTGAAGTTGATGCCCTTGAGAAGAAACAGGCAGTGTTGTTCAGTACTTTGTCTTTTTCAATGTCCACTGCATAGACATTGCCACATCTTTTGGCAATTAACAAAGTATGATCTTCAATAATCTTCTCTATCAACTTATGGCCTTCTGGTGATATGATATTGCATGCTGTCTTTGTGAAAAAGGAAGAATATCCTTTATCACACATTTGTGACACACTTAGCAAGTTGTACTCAAGGTTTTCAACCAGATTGACCTTGTCAAACTGTATTTTGTCAGAGGAGACATTGCCATGTCCTAGCACATATCCCTTAGCATTGTTCCCAAAGGATACAGATCCATCTCTTTGACTGATAAAATTGTTTATCAGGTATCTGCATCCTGTCATGTGCATTGAGCCTCCACTGTCTACATACCAAATGCTATTTAAGCCTCTGGAAACTCTCTGCACAAGATAGCAAATCAGTTAGATTTAGGAACCCAAGCCATTTTGGCTTTGGGTTTGCTCTTGAGAACATTACAGTTTGTTCTTGACCAAGTTTAGAAATCCATGTCTTTTTGGCAATGGATTTTGCATTAAGTACAATGGTGGTATCCTTTTGAGGACCACCATCAACTTTGGTCATCAGTAGTTGTACCATGTTCATAAGATCTTTAATCTCAGCAGTTTGTGAAACTGCTGATGATTTAGGTCTAACTACTGAAAGAGAATTTTGAGAAAAAGACTTTTGTTGAGATTTTGTCTTTTTCTGAGAAAGGGTTTTTGCTGGTTGTTGTTTCTTGGGAGAAAAAGTTTTTACATAATCATTTTTGATTTGTTTCCCCACAACTAGTTGATTTTTCTTATTGAACTGAATACCCTTTCTATATCTGCAAAATTCTGTTTTGTGGTTGAACAGACCACAAATTTCACATTCTTTTGTCTTTTCTTTCAAAGACAAATCTCTGACTATTTTGATTGGTTTTAGGTCATCAGTAATTTTCAGGTTCTCAACTCCTGATGTAGTTGAAACTACTGATGGCTTAAAGTCAGTTTTAATCAGTACTTCTGAAGAACTTTCTTTGTGTGATTTTAGAAAGTTTTCATGGAAAGATGTGCATTCTTCCTCTTCAGAAGTTTCACCTGAAACAATTTTTCTCCCATCTTCAGTAGTTTTGGGAGAGAAATCTGTTGGTGTTTCAGTGTGATTGTACCCTATGCCAAACCTAACATTTGAAGCACTTTGTTTGTTTAGCAATAATTGGTACCCCTTACAAGATTCCACCCATTTTTCACATGTGACCTTGGTGTCAGCAAGCTCTTGTCTGACATTCCCTAGGTCATTAATCATTATTTTAATTTGTGCTTGGGTTTCAATAGCAGAGTTAGTCAATTTAGAAACTTCTTTTGTTTTTGCAGAAAGTTTTCTTTCTAAATCACATTTTATCTGAGTGAGTTTTCTCTCAGAATCATTAGCCTTTCCTTGTAAGTGCACATTTGTCTCTCTTATGAGAGCAAAAGATTCTTTGCATGAATTTGAACATAGTTTTGTCAAAGATTCTTTTGATACCTGTGACAAAGCAGATTTTGAGGAGCATCCCTCAAATGCCATTAAGGCAAAGTTCTTTCGGCCATTGTCAGGCTCTCCCCAGTTGATGTCAAACATTTTGTTTTCTGCATCAGGATTGCACTCTGTGGTGTCAAAAGGAAGACTGCTCCAGTCAACATACCCTGAGGTAAATAGACTTTGTTGAGAGGGTTGTTGTTGCTGTGGAGGTTGTTGAGCAGCTGGAAAAGGAGGGATTGATTGTTGGTTCTGCATCTGTTGAGCAGGCATCTGTACATATTGTACTTGTGGCACATATTGGTGTTGTGGAGCTTGTGCCTGTACAAAATGTGCACTCCCTTGTGTTCCATTATTCCTGTTATAATTGGGGTTAAAATTGTTTCCAGACTGAGATTGATTAAAGCCAGAGCTTCTACATTCTCTAGCAAAGTGTCCCAACTTTTGACACTTGTGACATCTAAGTTTAGATTTGTCAAAACCAATTTTTGTGGAACTGTTAAGTCCTGGAAACTTCCTTCCTGACCTTTTGTAAAATTTATTTGTTTTTAAACTTAACATGGCCAGTTGGTGCAAAATATCCATTTCTTCAAGGTCATCACTGCTGAAACTATTTAAGTCATCCATGATAAAAACACATGTTATCAGCAGTTTGACCAAAGTCATTATTGTCATAACCTGGGAATGATCTTTCAGATGAGATCCCAGCAGTTATGTCAATGTGGTCAAAAGATCCAAAACTATTTGAACAAGTTGGTGAGTCTTGTCCCAATAGTGCTGTACTACCAGGTAGATAGTCATCAGCAGTTTTACCAGAATTTTGTAACTTTTTCTTTTGATCAATTTCTCTCTCAAAAGTAAGTAATCTCCCATGAAGTTTTGTAAGAGTGAGGGAGCTAAAATCTGGTGAAGATCTTAAGACTATTGAGTATGTTTCCCATTTATCAGGTAAAGACCTTAAAAATCTATGAAGCATAGATACAGTTGTATAGGTCTGACCATTTAGTTTTAGCTCATATATTAATGAGGAAAATCTTTCAAATTGTTGAGTTAAAGTTTCCCCATTAATGTGAGCAAAAGTTTCATACTGTTGAGCCAAGATTTCTCTGGTGTTGGCAATCACCTCTTCAGTTCCTCCAAACTGTTCTTTTAGGCAGTCCCAAAGCTCTTTGGCACTATCACAATGTAATAGGCCAGAATAGATTTCATTTGGGAGTGCCATTGCCAACATAGAAAAAGCTTTTGCATCAAGCTCAAGTTTTAGGAAATCATCATCAGTATAGTCTTTTGGTTCTTTTGGAATCTCTTCCTTTGTTTCAAGATTTATATTTACTGGTTTATGAGGACCATATATCACAGATCTCCAACAACCTGTGTTGGTCTGTGACAAGGTATGTGCCATTCTCTTTTGCCATATGTTATATTCATTTCTTACAAGCATGGCAGGTTTAGTGGCAGAACCAGTATTATGAGGATCCATTTTAAAGAGTATTGATTTGTCAAATATCTCTTAAAGTGATGGATGTTGATAAAAGTGAGCTTATAATCCTTTATTGAATATCAATAAGAGCCTGTGTCTGATTCTCAATGTGTTAGATTGATATGTGATCAGATAAACCAGTGCTCTGATACCAATTGTTGGATCAGTAAGCTGCTCTTTTGTTGAACTTGCTAGTTGACACTTAAGTGTTTAGCAAGTTCTTGATGAGTGATAGCACGGCGGAATGTTTATAAGTTTAAAGCTACACTTATCAACAGGAGTTATTACTCCCCCTGAATTCAAGAACTAATAAATGAAAAGTGTTTATTAAGAATCTAAGTATTGAATGAGAATGAAACACTTTGACAGATTCTCAGTAAACACGAAATGGAAATAACAATAATAAGTGTTGAAGGATTTCTTGTATTAAAATCAATGTCTAAAACAGAGGGATGAACCCTTCTATTTATAGACTTTACAAATACATGAACCTTGCCAAAAGCAAGTTCAGAAACAAGTTGCAACAAGTTGCAGTCTTGGAACTTGTACATAAAGCAAAAAGAAACATTTAAGTAATAAACTACTGATATACAAAGGCGGTGGAAAAGATCTTCTGTAAGTACTGATGAATGACAAACTACTGATGAGTAGTTTGTCTTCAGTAGTTCTTCAGTAGAAGTGTCTGGTTTGAACTTCAGAACTTCTGATGACTTTCTTCTTCAGTACTTCTGAATCTCTTCTTCAGCAGTTTGATCCTTCTTCTTCAGCAGTTCTATACTTAGAATATTTTGACAGAAGTGAATTAGACTAAGGTTTGCAAAAGTGGTTTCACCAATCCTTTTTGTCCTAACATACTATTCCATTTCTGTATTTGGGTATCAAGGTAGGAGTGAACATGAATAGAATCGCGAATTGGGAGCCGGTGGTGAATACGTTCAAGAGGAGACTTTCCAAGTGGAAAGCGAGCACTCTTTCTATTGGTGGCCGAGTTACTTTGATTAAATCGGTGCTTGATAGTTTGCCTACTTATTATTTCTCATTATTTAAGGCACCACAGACGATCATTAATGTGTTGGAAGGTTTGATTAGACGCTTTCTTTGGGGAGGGTCGGAGGATGTTAGGAAGATGAGTTGGGTTTCGTAGGAGGTGGTTATAAAACCAATTCGAGATGGAGGATTGGGTTTAGCTAATCTTGAAGTCAACAATTATGTCTTGTTTGGAAAATGGTTATGGAGGTATTATACCAAACAAAATTCGATGTGGAGAAAGGTGATTGTTTCGATTCATGGTTCAAGTCGTAGTTGGGGCATTGTGCTGGTCAATAATTCTCTTACGGGTGTGTGGAAAACTTGCGCTTCTTTTTGGAACAAATTTAAGAAAAAAGGCGTTGGTTTTGGTAGCCTGCTCCGTGGAAAAATAGGAAACGGGCAGCACATTCGTTTTTGGCTAGATACTTGGTTGATTTCGGAACCGCTCAAGGAAAAATTTCCATGTTTATTTTCTCTAGAAAAGAACAAAAGAGTGTCAGTTTGTGATAGGATTTGGACAAGTGGTGCAGCTCGGGTTTTAAAGTGGGAGTGGAGGCGATTACCTGAGACATCTAAAGAGGTTACTAGCAAACTTTCTTTAGAAGTGTTATTACAAGATGTTACATTGGAGGATAGGCAGGATTGTTGGGAGTGGTGTGATGGTTCGACTATAGGGTATACGGTTGCATCGGTTAAAAAATGGATAGGGGTTCGAGTTTGCCTAAAGGTGGGTTCGGGTTTTCATGGAGTAAATGGGTTCCACTTAAATGCAATATTTTTATGTGGCATGCTTTTCTGGATCGGCTACCTACTAAGATGGCTCTGATAAAGCGTAATATACATGTGGATAATTGTCTTTGTGTTTGGTGCGAGAGCAAGGAAGAAACTGTGGAACACATTCTTAGAGGATGTGCGGTTTCGGCTGGGGTGTGGAACGGGTTATCTAAATGGAGTTGCTATCCAGATATTTATGCTTTTCATGTCAATGATTTTGTAAACATGCATGAACTTTGCGGCGCTTCGGGGAACAAGAAAGTGGTGATTCACGGGATTATCATTATTGCGTGTTGGAGGTTATGGAAGGCTAGGAATGATAAGGTTTTTTCCAGTAAAGAGTCGAATGTGGTGGACATAATTGTGGATATCAAGACCTTGGGTTTTTTGTGGTATAAACATAGGTTTAAAGGAGTTGTCATTGACTGGGAGAGGTGGTGTAATTTCGATTTAATGTAACTGGATTGTATGTTTCGGTTTTTGGGTTGCTATATTCGCCTTGGTGATAGCTTGTCCTTTTTTTATGGTTAATGAAAGTCAATTTTCAAAAAAAAAAAAAAAAAAAAAGAAATGTCTCGCTACATGATGTTGTGGCTATATTTTAGAAAAAGAAAATCGGCAGAAAACAACTTTAGATATATTGTATTTTCAATTTTCGTTATGCATTTGTGTTGACGTTTTACATATGTTTTCAATTACTAGTGGGTAACCTGCGTGTTGCGGCGTAGTCGACAATACGCAATAGGAACATGATATGCATCAGACACAAGTATTTTACATGTATTTTAACTGAGTCTCTTTTCTCATTTCGATGAGATAGCATATCCTTCTTCACTCGCAATATTGCTAATGCAAAAAAAAAAAAAAAAAAAAAAAAAAAAAAGAGAGAGAGAGATCACCAAAGTGTACTTCAAATGCATTGCTAAAGGAGTTAGATTATATGATTGTAAACAAACACATAATATTGCCATGAATAATATTTCGTTTTGGAATATTAAAAATATGTATATATTATGAGGAATTTGAGCAAGTTATTCCCTTTTGAACCCATTTGGGTAAAACCGTAAAATACTACTTGTAAATGCAACCTCTAAATATAACAGTGTCAATAAATCAAATTGAAAAATATATAACATTCAAAACTCAAAGCATGTAAGTAGGTTTCACTGTTTTAGCCCTACACTATCATAAGGATAAAAAAAATATGTTGTTTTCTATTTAACTACCTAAAAATTAAGGGACATTATAGATGATGAAAGAATCAAAAGCATCAACATCGTTAACATTTTGTTTGCTTTGTTTGCCATCATTTGGAGTCATATTTCAAGTGCTAGAACAAACAACTCATACTAACATATTTAAATCATAGGGTTAGGAGTAAAAGCAAGTTTAGTGTAGTGAAAGAAGATGTGAACTCAACCAGACTTCTGTATAATAACCTACAAATTTCGTGTGCTTCTCATTAATTTACATATAATTGATCCAAAGACATGTACATACAATAATTATTAACTAAACATTTTTCAAGTGGGTTGGGAATATAAACAAGGGTGTATCTCAAAGGTTGATACAAAAATAATGAATGATAACTTGATTGTGAATTTTTGATAATTTAATGAAATAAAGTTACCCTATAGGAAGTTGTAATAATTCAATGTAGATACAAAAATAATTAAAGATAATTTGATTGTGAATTTTTAATAATTTAATGAAATAAAGTTACCCCATGAGCATTTAGGGAAGAAAAGTGAAAAAGTTTAGAAAATTATAAAGAAACCCTTGGTATGTCATAAGGGTGCTTAACGAGTCGGGTTCGCAGGTTGGCGGGTCCAACCCGACCCGAACCCAAAAAAATTATGTGAACCCGAACCCGACCCGAACCCGAAAATTGTGACATGCATATGAAACCGAACCCGACTTGAATATTCTCGGGTTGACCCGAACCCGACCCGTTTAACCTGATATTTTTTTTTCGCAAACTAGTGTATTAAAATTAAAATTTTACTACAAAAAACACTAACATGTATAAAACATTTATGTTTTATTTATAAAATCTCATACCAATCTCTATTTTAAGTTATAAGTGTAACATAAAATACCTAACCAATTTAATTTATAATATAAAACATACTATAAAAAACAATATATAGTATAAATGGGTTAAACGGGTCAACCCGCCAACCCGCTCGGGTTGACCCGAACCCAACCCGTTTAGCTAAACGGGTTCGCGGGTTCAACCCGAACCTGACCCAAATCTATTTAGACTAAACCCAAACCCGCTTATTTCATGTTTGATTCGGGTCGTGTCCGAAATTTTCACCCCTAGTATGTCATCTTAACTTTGGACAATTTGAACATATTTACCCATGCCTCCTCCTTTATAATGTAAAATAATATAGATATTAAATTTAGCTTAATTGTCTTATTTTTTCCTTATGACCCGATCTGACCCGAACCGGGCTGATCGAGAAAAATATTAGATAGTGATAGACAAACGATACATATAAATATCCGCCCCATAAAAAAAATTCTTAAATACGCCACTAATTAAAGTTACTATAAAAAATAAATTATAAAAAACTTCAAATAACAAAATTCACACAAAAGAATAGGTTGCATATAAAAAAAAAGAAAAAGAAACTAAAAACAAAATAAATGTGTGAGCGTGTGAGTGTGTGTCAGAACCAAAACAACAAAAGAGAACTTCCATGGGAAAATAAATAACGCAAAGATCGTATCATATTTTCTCGGTTTCTAGTATGACACGTAATTCTCATATCAACTTTTTATTTACTTTTTCAGTTTTCCACATATTTTCTTAAATTGTGCGATGTCGTTCAAAATTACTAAAAAAGTAAGGGGAGACGGGGCACTACCCGATTTGGTTACGGGTACCCCACTACCAGCATTGTAACACCGCTACTATTCATGCTGGGAGTGGTCCCGTGAACTAGATTCGGGTTCTAATTACCGTGCTGATAACACCTGATTTTCTCTCTCCCTCTATCAAATCACATAAATATTCAAAGATTTTCTGGTTAACCTAAAACGATGGATTTGTTACCGTTACCAGATGCACCGAAGATGAGGAATGAGGAACGATCTGCTTGAAAAATGATGAGACGATGGTACTGAAGATGAGGAGAAACTAAACGATCTGCTTGTATATGTGTATGGTGATGATAATTGAAAAAAAGAAAATGGATATAAGCATATGATGATGATGATGACATGAAAAGCTGATCTAGAACATAAAATATTTAAATAAATTATAAGAAAAAGAGTTAATAGCCATTTTCGTCCCTGAGGTTTAGGCCAGTTTGCCACTTCAGTACAAAAGTTTATTTTTTTGCAATTCCTTCCCTGAGGTTTGGATTTTATTGCCAAATTCGTCCTTTTCACTAACCCAGTTAAAAAATGTCGTTAATGTCAGGGGTATTTTTGTCTTTTTACTTTCAATTTAAAATTTTAATAAAAATTCTTACCCACCTCACCTCTACCCTACCCCACCCCACGTCCCCACCCCATCCCCACCTCACCCCCTATATCTCTCTCTATCTCTCTCTCTCTCTCTCTCTTTCACTCTCTACTCTCTCTCTCTCTCTCTCTTTCTCTTTCACTGTCTCTCTCTATAGATGCCTTATCCCAAACCCCATTATTATTATTATTATTATTATTATTATTATTATTATTATTGCAGAGATCTATAGAGAGAGACAGTGAAAGAGAAAGAGAGAGAGAGAGAGTAGAGAGTGAAAGAGAGAGAGAGAGATAGAGAGAGATATAGGGGGTGGGGTGGGGTGGGGATGGGGTGGGGACGTGGGGTGGGGTAGGGTAGGGGTGAGGTGGGTAAGATTTTTTATTAAAATTTTAAATTGAAAGTAAAAAAGACAAAAATACCCCTGATATTAACGACCTTTTTTAACTGGGTTAGTGAAAAGGACGAATTTGGCAACAAAATCCAAACCTCAGGGAAGGAATTGCAAAAAAATAAACTTTTGTACTGGAGTGGCAAATTGACCCAAACCTCAGGGACGAAAATGGCTATTAACTCTAAGAAAAAACATAAAATAACTTCAATTTAAAAGAATAATCTAGAACATTTTAATAAAATCAAACTAGTATTTCGTTTTGTTCATTTGAAATGTAGGCTTGGTGGCGATACTCCAAATGCTCCATAAAATCTGATTTATGGTTATTGTGGATTAAAAAAAAATAGTCATGCATCTATTATATATATAATTGAAAGTCTCAAACCATACATCACACACACTCATATAGTCATTCTTTCCTTTTAGAATACATGGCACTCATATATTCATTATCCTCTTTTAGAGTGTCATGTATGATGCCATGTGACATTAAGGTGCTGTTTGTTTTTTCTGCAGGAAAAGGTCTGCAGTCTGCGGACCACATCTGCAGACATCTGCAGGAGAAGAGGTGGACCAAAGGTCTGCAGTCTGCAAGAAGAAGACTGTTTGTTTGTTAACGTCTGCAGGCTGCTGAAATAAACTTAAATTTAAACAAACTGAGTTTTTACAGCAGTCTGGTGGTAGATGGTGGTGGTGGTGGGTGGACCGTGGTGGTGTGGATCATGGTGGTGGGTGGTGGTGGACGGTGGTGGGTGGTAGGTGGTAGGTGGTGGACCGTGGTGGTGGTGGACCGTGGTGGTGGTGGGTGGTGGTGGTAGTGGTGGTGGATGGTGGTGGTGGTAGTGGTGGTGGACGGTGGTGGGTGGTGGTGGGTGGTGGTAGTGGTGGTGGTGGGTGGTGGACGGTGGTGGGTGGTGGTAGACAGTGGTGGGTGGTGGTAGTGGTGGTGGGTGGACGGTGGTAGGTGGTGGTGGACCGTGGTGGTGGTGGTGGGTGGTGGTGGTAGTGGTGGTGGACGGTGGTGGGTGGTGGTGGTGGTGGACGGTGGTGATGGGTGGTGGACGGTGGTGGGTGGTGGTGGTGATGGACCGTGGTGGGTGGTGGGTGGTGGTGGTGGTGGTGGTGGACCGTGGTGGTGGTGGTGGTGGTGGACCGTGGTGGTGGTGGGTGATGGTGGTGGTGGTGGTGGGTGGTGGTAGTGGTGGTGGACGGTGGTAGGTGGTAGGTGGTGGTGGACCGTGGTGGTGGTGGTGGGTGGTGGTGGTAGTGGTGGTGGACGGTGGTGGGTGGTGGTGGTGGACGGTGGTGGACGGTGGTGGGTGGTGGTGGTGATGGACCGTGGTGGTGGTGGGTGGTGGTGGTGGTGGTGGACCGTGGTGGTGGTGGGTGATGGTGGTGGTGGGTGGTGGTAGTGGTGGTGGACGGTGGTGGGTGGTGGTAGTGGTGGTGGGTGGACGGTGGTGGGTGGTGGTGGGTGGTGGTGGTAGTGGGTGGTGGTGGTGGTGGACCGTGGTGGTGGACCGTGGTGGTGATGGACGGTGGTGGTGGTGAACGGTGGTGGTGGACGATGCTAGGTGGTGGTGGTGGGTGGGTGACGGTGGTGGTGGTGGTGGTGGACAGTGGTGGGTGGTGGTAGTGGTGGTGGGTGAGGAGAAGAGAAGAGGGGAAGACATTTGAAGACCTTAGAAGACTTTGGTCCAAGTCTGCACCAAGAAGAGGTCAGGAAGAGCTTTTGGAGTGAAATGTCTTCCGAAAAACAAACAGTCTGCCCGCCCCAAACGTCTACCCGCGTCTGCGCGACGCAGACAAAAGAGGTCAGAAGTGCTTCTAAGAGAAAAACAAACACCACCTAAGTAATTTTAGAAAAAAAAAGTTTAAAAACAAAATTGGATTTTTTTTTCTCTCATGTTTCCTTCTATAACTTTTAAACGTTAATATATTTTATCTACGAGATTTTTTAAAGAAAAAAATTACACCAAATTAACGAGCGCATTTTATTACCTTTCCAACGAGTACCGTAGTGCTATGTAAAAAACGGGGAAAACGACTATTTTTTTTTTTGTGGGATATTTTTCATACAGGAAAAAAACACGTGTTCATGTAATTCATTAATCATGTATATGCATGTCACTAATTATGTTCAAACCAGTAAATATGAATTCTATTTTCAACCAGAGCCGAATAGGTTAATAGAGTTATACATTGTTTTAGGTTAGGTATCAATATTAGTATGTTAGAGTTGTACATTTATTTAGTCTTTAGGATAGATGTTAATATTAGAGTTACATTGGAGTTCTACATTGTTTTAGGTTAAGTGTTAGCATTGGAGTTGTACATTCTTTTAGGTTAGATATTAATATTAGAGTTATACATCGGTCTATTTCATATGTAAAATTGATGTGTCATATTAGATTTCTCAACCCTGGGATACTCCCGGGGTATAATCTAGTTAGTTTTTATAATCTAGCTAGTGCATGCCTCAAACGCGTGCCACAAGGAAGGGATAAGTGTGAGGAAGGATAACCATTGGGCCAAGTTAGTGGAGGCCGAATGTCGGCGTCTAATTGACTCACCGATAGGGTTGTTCACGAGCCGAGCAGACCTTTCTTGCGCTTGGCTCTTTTACAAACCGCGAACTAAGCCGATCGGCTTGTTTAGAACCGAGCAAGCATTTTTCGAGTGCACATTTTTTTGAGCAAACGGCGAGTTTTTTAGACAACCATAAATTTGGGATGTTTCTTTTAACGTTCTCGTTTCTTAGTGATCACTGAGGTTTGGCCGTCCGATGATGTCACTAAGTCTGAGGTCCGGTTGTCCGAGAATGAGGCTTAGGTTGAGGCGATGAGCATACTACAGAGAACAATAGTCGCATTGTGGAGTAGGTTGATAGCAGGAGACGATTGATGACGGACAACTAATGGGAATAGGAAGTCAAGCATGTCTTTTCACGTCTTAAGGTTTTACAACTAAACTTAGTGTTAAGTTATCATTGGTTGACTGAGCCAATAACTATAAATATAATTGTATATATATGCATATATTAAGCAAAACCCAATAAAGTGGTATGTATAAAACTATAAATATAATTTTAATTAATTATATATATATATATATATTAATAAAAATTATATTGAGGCGAACCGAGCCTAGCGGACCTTTGCTCGTGTTTGGCTCGTTTACAACCGAGCGGAAAATCAAGTGAGCATTTTCCGAACAAATTCCAAGCGATCGGTGAGCGTTGAGCAATTTGAACAACCCTACTCACCGACATAAGGTTTTAATGGTAGATATAATATGCAATTTCCTATACCATATATGGTTGTGTTCAACTAAAATTCCTATTCTTTAACTTGATTGTCATCGATATATGCTTCATAATTGTGTATTTGTGCAAAAGTAGAAATTTGTGTGATAAAATGATGCATGTAGGTCGCAACAAACGTGCACAATTGGACAAATGACCGATAAAAGTTTGTGAAATACCTTTGGTGCTTTTGTTAGATAGAAGAAAGTGTAGATTCATCATGAATTCGTAATGGATATTTTAAGTAAGGGGCTGCTTGGTAAGGCTCTGAATGCTTAAGCGCTGAATAGTTTAGCATTCAGCGCGTTTGTTTCGGCCTCTGAATTGAATGGTTAAGGCTGAACCATTTAGACTTAGGGGTTGTTTGTTGATTAAGTGTTGACTCATTAAGATGTCTGAATAGTTAAGATGTCTGAATGGTTAAGTGTTGAATTATTAAGTTGGACCTCTTAATAGTTAATTTTCTTGTCCCATATTTGTAGGAGAGTCTCATTAAGTTCAGCCTAGTTCAGTGCTTAATGGTTCAACAACATCCCAAATCTTAATGGTTCAACCTTAACAATTCCATTCAGAAGCTGAAACAAATGCGCTGAATGGTTCAAAGTCTCATTATGAGGCTTACCAAACAGCCCCTTAGGATGTAGCTGAACCATTCAGTACTGATTCAGCACTTAACCATTCAGAACTTAATTATTCGACATTTAATCAACCAAACAGCCCCTAACACAGAAAACACTCGAGATTTCTTATGCTATCAAAACTTTAACTCAAAACTCAACATCATCTGTTGATTGAAACTTTATTTTATTTCTTTGATATTAGATAAATGTGGCGTAATCTAACACGCTTCCATACGCCACATAAGGAGTGATATGCGATTGGAACTATATCAAGGGTAACCTGAAGAATAGTTGGTGGTTAATTAGGAAAGATATCTAAAATCTAATCATGAATGTAGATAAACTAAACTTATTAGATCTCTGAAGAAACACTGGATTTATAATTATATAGACAAGCACAATGAAGAGATAATTTTATTAATGATTGCTAGGGCGATTACAAGTACTCGAATACAAGCGCATACAGCGTTTCGACTATAGTCAATCTTTCTCAACTATCATAGAATTCTCTAAGTGTGTGTGTGTGTGTGTAACAGAATGGATTCTCTCCCCCAAAGGATAGGGGTATTTATAGGCTTGGCATCCGTCCTGTGATTGGTCGGTTTAAGAATCACAACTGTCTGCGCGGGTCCCACACGATTGTTAACTGTTGGAGTATGGTCGATGTCTCCTTGTGATTGGTCCACGTGTTATGCAATCGTCTTTTTCTGTACCTCGTACCTGCCAGAGATCGTAGAGCAGGGAATATTGGCCTTTGATTGGCTGCATGTCCTTTTCCTTGTCGGTTGAATGCTGGCATGTACTAGGAAACGTGCGCAGGCTTCAAGAAGATTTCTTCTGTGGCTCTGCTAACGCGGTTGGATATGTGTGGCCGTACGCACGCGCGGGTACATATCTTTTCAAGTCCCCCTAGTCTAGTGTTCTGTATGCGGAGCATGCGGGACACTGGACTCAGTAAGCTGAAAATTTGTAAGTCTTGAATTGCGGGGGTAGTTGGTGCTCTTTTGTTTATGTTTTGCGCCATGTGCGTTGTATGATTGTAGGCAGCGCCGTGGCACACGTCAGTAATTAATTTTTACATCAAAGCGGTCAAAGATGTCAGGTGAGAGGACAGTTTGGTGGCATGAAAAGTCGCCTCGCGTCATGCTTTTACAGAGCTTGGTGGGCCCGCGCTGTCGTTTCAGACGCCTAAGCATTTATCTCTCCTACGTGTCATGCCTTGGTTGGCAAGACATGCGGCACGTTGGTACATTTTTCAAGGGCATTACTTGCCCAACCTATATAAACCGTTGCCCTCTCTTTGCTTTCTTCCACACTTATTCAAAATTCAAACTTTTTCTCTCTGCTTCTTCGGCGAAAAACTTTTCTTTCCGACCTTTAAATCTCCATTTTCACCTTTTGATCCTTTTTAGATTTCCTTATACAAAACCTTCTGAGTTATTTTTACATATAGCACTATAGCACTATGGTACAATCAGGTGTATTGCACGGGTTGATAAATGTAATATTATATATTTAGTAATAAATAACTTATGTTTTAAAAAAACATATGCATTCCACTATTGAATAAACCCGTGTAATATACTAATAGAATATAATATAATGTAATTTGTTAAAAGATATAGTCAAGATATATATTTAAAAGTAACCAGGCGTGACAATTATAAATTTTGTTAAATCCATTTTTAACACATCATTTCTTTCAACTTGCATTAACTTTGATTTTTTAATATCACCTATTTTTTATTATTTAACATAATGTACTTTTACCATTCTTACTAGCCAACCACATTAAATATTTTAAAAAAAATAGAAATCACCTAATAAAACAATTATCATCATTATTCTTATTTTTTTAATATTTTAACTAGTCAAGATATTTATTTAAAAGTAACCACAGGTGACAATTATAAATAGAGTTAATAGCCATTTTCGTCCCTGAGGTTTGGGCCAATTTGCCACTCCAGTACAAAAGTTTTTTTTTTGCAATTCCTTCCCTGAGGTTTGGATTTTTTTGCCAAATTCGTCCTTTTCACTAACCCAGTTAAAAAATCTCGTTAATGTCAGGGGTAGGGTTGTCTTTTTACCTCAGGGACGAATTTGGCATTTAAAATTCAACTTTACCCCACACCCACCCACCCCACCCCCCCTCTCTCTCTCTCTCTCTCTCTCTCTCTCTCTCTCTTCTCTCTCTCTCTCTCTCTCTCTCTCTCTCTCTCTCTGGCAGAAATACCACCAGAACTAAGATCCTTACCAGCAATCGACTATTTGTTCCTTTCATCAGGATTAGATCTGTATCGTCCCTTTCCGTAGAATCACCTCGACATAAACTGGAGCGACAAGGATGGAGTTGATGAATCGACGAAGCTGTTGTGTTTAGAAGGACCCGTTCATGGCTTAATAATTTAAGTCCAAATCAGCCCAAAACATGGTGTTTGGGTCAAGATTGCCAGGCGTGATGGTAACACAACTGACGTATCAATCAACATGTGAATCATCCACAAATTTATTAATCTTGTCATCGGCAAAACATAGATGCCAAAACTCCAGTATAGTCATACCCGTAACCAAACATAAAAATAAACTCGACCCGTTAAAACACAAAAAATAGCTCCAGACGACTCTTTAAACACAACTCGCAAGAACAAACGGACTTTACAATGAACAAGACCTCGGTTACGTATTGGTGCCAAGCCAACACTAAATCAAACCCCCGAGAATGAAAAACTGTAGCAAATTGCTTTTACAAGTTACCTTTCTACAATGATCATGAGGTGGTGCTTATGAATGAAACATGCTGCAGTAATTCAAGAGGATGCATATATAATGACCATGTTGATCGTCATTATAAACTCGGTGAAACATAAGGCCAGACATGAAGACGGGCAAATATAGAAGGCTTGCGTGGAACATTCTTCTGGCGGTTGCTTTTGTACGGTTTAGGAGAAACGAGACTGCTGTTCCGCTAATTGCTAGAGCCAGTAGCGTTGATTCTAGACAGAACCATCTAGAAGTTATACCCCCTGCAAAATAGTCCACATGATAAAACAAAACCTCATAAATCATTGAATTTTAAATGCCAAATTCGTCCCTGAGGTAAAAAGACAAAAATACCCCTGACACTAACGACCTTTTTTAACTAGGTTAGTGAAAAGGACGAATTTGGCAAAAAAATCCAAACCTCAGGGAAGGAATTGCAAAAAAAAAAACTTTTGTACTGGAGTGGCAAACTGGCCCAAACCTCAGGGACGAAAATGGCTATTAACTCTTATAAATATTGTTAAGTTAATTTTAACACATCATTTCTTTCAACTTTCATTAACTTTGATTTTTTAATAGCACTTATTTATTTTTTTTATTATTTAACATATTATACTTTTACGAATTTTACCAGCCAATCACATTAAATATTTTTTAAAAAAATATAAATCACCTAATAAAACAAGTATCATCATTATTCTTTTTTTTAATATTTTAACCAACTTCAATTTAAACTTGTTTAAACTTATAAGTTCATTTAAAAATTATAATTAATTTTACATTAAATTCATTTAGTTAACGGTATAATAAGTAATAACTGTATTTTATTAAAAAAAATATACATAGTAAAGTATATGGGAAAGTTTTGGTACTAATGAGATAAACGTAGAAAACATACGAAATGAAGAAAATGAAAGGAATGTATGGTGGTATAACGGTAAATATTGACAACTTTATATAACTTGTGTAATTATATAAACTAGTGTAAACTACTCTAGAGCAATTACGTAATTACTTTAAAGTAATTATGTAATTATTCTACATAATGGGTTGTTTTCATTATTTACAAAAATGTCAATGTGCCTATTTTTGGTTTCTTTCACTTCGTATGTTTTGTACGATAAACCATTTTATATTTGATCTTTTTGTATAATTAAGTATGAGAGAGATACGAGAAACCAAAAAATATATGGCTTGAAATTTTTAGAAATCGCTTAAAAACAATTACCATTATTTTTTTTAATATTTTAACCAATATAATTTTGAAGCTTTTAAGTTTATTTAAAGACTTAATAATTAGTTTCATATTAAATTTATTTGATTAATGATATACTAAATAATAAATATATTTAATTAAAAATAAATAAATTTCCATAATTAATTAGGGAAGAGAGACAGAAAAACCAAAAAACAGACGGCTCAAATAAATGATAAGTGTCCCAAATTATTTTCTTTTAATATTAATATATAGTATAGATAGATAATATCTAAATATAATTTATTCATATCTAACTTATTTTAAGATTAGTTCCTATAATATTGATTTTCTTGCTCAATAATTAATCTATTTGACAAGAGTTGAAATTTTGACACAAAAAATTCGTTGATTTATGTTTATCAAAGTTGGTTTTGGTCAGTTTTAAATCAAACTTGTAAGCACATTTAGCTAAATGGGATATGCTCTTGCAAATATGGAGAGCTTATAAGTTTATACGTTTCTTTTTATAAAGTTTTTTTAAGTGTGTTTTACGACATAACTTTAATTGATTGTGTGTCTTAGTTAGGGATATCCAATATTTAAATCGGACTTGTAAAACTCAAAATCTGATTCGAATAGAAAATTGCCTATTTGAAATTCGGTTCGATTCAAAGTTTGGTACAATTTGAAAATCACATATATTATAATACATATAAAGAGGACGATAATGTAAGTTGACATAATTTTAAGAGTTTAAGTAATTACAACCCTTAAACATATGAAACCGGATTTAGTTTCTGTAAATATTTAACATTAGAAATTTTTCGTGTGTTATGCTTGAGGAGACAAGTGTTCTATTTGTAACAATGTGTTAAGATGCAAAGAATGTATTTTCATTATCTTTCCCTCTTGTTTTTTCCTCTTTCTTCCTTTTGGTGTTCCTTATGTAGCTCTAAGTTGGATTTTATTTTCATGATTTTAACTTCACTGTTATGCCTCAATGCACGAATTTCTTCAGAAACTTCATTAGAAACCTTACATTTTCCTTTTGTTTTAGCCTCATCTATAACTATTTGACGTTGAATCGTTGAACCACCACTATTTGGCATTTATGGGTTTAAATAGCCCCCTTCTTTGATAGTCCTTGATCTTTCGTACCACCTTCATTTACTTCATCATCCACTTCACATTCAGGATGAGAATGTGTTGTGTCATGATGTATCTTTAACTCCAACTTCGAGTGTTTACACGTAACTTTATTAAAAACAACATATTCATAAAACTTTCTTCCAACATTTGCTCATAAATATATGAGCTTCACTCTCAAAATCTCTCTAGCTCATTCAACTTCATAACCGGCGATATGCTTCTCTGTACACACCAACCTACTATTGAATATTTCCATTATATCGTTTATAAGGACCATTCATTAGTTCTACATTCCTCTTACCAAGCTTTTCAAGATAAATTGTCTAGTTGCATCATACAATCTCTTTATTTGTGCCTAAAAGTCTAAAACGGTATAGATTTCGGTTTATTGTCACGAGTGCTTTTTTCACTAGCCATACACCATGATGTCATTAAAGTGCCATCTTTAGCAACATCTCATTTATTACCACATGGTTTTTTTCTGTATTTTGATGGATTAAAAGATTTTAACTAACAATAACTTGATTTGGATTTGGAAAAAAAATGAAGAGATTTCATAGTATTAACTATTGGGTAATCTCCAAGATCTCCAAGATTCAAATACAAATTTGAAAACGAAGAATCTATGGTCGAAAACACGATATTTAAAGAGATTTGAATCTTTGATATAGAGAATCGTAAGTGGAAATGAAAGTATGTCAATACTATATAATATGTATAAAGAAAAAAAATCATGAACTTTGGTTTTTTTTTTTTTTTTTTACATTTTTTTAATATAGATAATGTTAGATTTTTTAGATGATAAGCCAATAGAAGCTGACAGGTGGCAAAAAAAAAACAAAAGTGATTGAGTTGTGAGTTAGGTTGCCTTGGAGACCAGTTGTGCCGCAAAGCAAAATAAAAATAAAACTTCATTTTTCTACTTCTTTTTTTTCATCCGGCAAAAACATTAAATTCCTTTGCAAATTGGTAGATAGATAGTGGTTTATAAGAAAGATTGCACATGAAGACTTTATGAAGGTATAAGGCTATATGGCAAGGTGATGGTTTATCCCAACTTCTTCAAATGCCACATCAATGTCACATCATATTTTTTTTCTTTCTTCTCTCAAATCAAGAAAATGATTTCCTCTAATTTCCCATTCCCCTTTTCATTTATTATTATTATTATTATTATTATTATTATTATTATTATTATTATTATTCACACACACCACTCTTCTTCTTTCCCCCCTTCACACACACTGACCTTCAACCATCACAACCACCACCGTCGCCACTCATCCATCACAGCCACCTCCATAATCGATCACCTCCACCGTCCATCACAGCCACCATCTTCTTTCTTCTTCATCTTCTTCCTCCTTCATCTTCTTTTATCTTCATCTTCAGATATGCAGCAGTGTGATATATACATATATATATATATATATATATATAAAGTTTGATTTTAAAAAAATCCCAACGTTCACAAACCTTGGCCAATCAAAAAGCTTGGACGGTGGAAATCCACCGATTGTACCGAAAAAATCTCGGGGGAGAGGGCGGTGTTCCCGAATTCACCGAGTACCACATCACCCCACCGAGTGTGGAAAATATTTTCATAGTATCAGTTCCATGAATAGGGAAAAACAACCACTAGCATTTAAATACTCATCTTTGTATGGTTTAGTTGGCGCAATAATATCCTTCAATTTTATGGATTGTTCGGATACAAGCTACCTAATAATCAAAGGTGTGGGATTGGCTAGTTTTTTTAATAGTATTTTAATGACAAAAGGTTGTAAGAAAGCTTTTAGAAATGTGTTTCTTTGATTTTACACGATCCATTGTAGACAATAGATTGAACTAAAACCATATATAGCTATTTTCATAGCGCGCTAAATACAACTACTAATCATACCATAACACAATTTGTACAAGACGCTACTTTAAGTCAAATTTGGTCAAACCCGTCAAGAATATATATGGTCAAAGTCTTGATTTAGTTACATGTTCAAAGTTAGAGTTAACCAACTTACTTTAAACGTCATACATGATATCTCTAAACTTATGGATGCCTTACACATGTTAACTTTTAGAAATTCAACTAAGTCCATCAACCCATTTAAAACCTTACATAGTTGGATGAAAGTGATTACAAGAAGCTTTATCAATGAGCCCTACTTGATCTATCCACTTAGATATGATTAGATAGGCGTATCATTGAGTGATTAAACCTGTCTTCTCGAGTTCCCTTAATACAAACATTGTTTGTTTCAGCTCTTAATGAGCTTTTAATGGGACATGTATCTGAATCAGTTCGACATAGTTCATTCAGATTGTTTGTTTCGCGAGCAGATGTCTAAATCGGTCAAACATTTGCCTTTGAATGAGTAAGCATTATACAGAGTCTGAGTGGTTTAGACCTCTTATTGGTTCCGCACTTAATGATTCAGGTCTCTTTCTAGTTCAGCACTTACCCATTCAGAAGTTGCTAAGCAACCCCTTACTTTTATTTTCTCATTTTCTGTTATTTCTTTCACATATTGATTTTCCATAGATATACTTCCAAAGGTTTTTTGAGTTAAGACTAATTTATAAAACATGCCCCCAAGTCTACTTATTTGTACTTTAGACACACACATATATATATATATATATATAATAAAGCAAGTGGGTGGGGACAGACGTCATTTGGGGATGTCATCCCTACCCTTGAATTCCCGCCAAAAAATTTAGGTTATAAATAACCCAATATTTATTAATTTATAATCTTTATCTTTACTATATAATAAAAAAACTTATGATTAATTATCTCAATTCTTTTTCATAAGAAATATATGAAATAATATTATTAAATCAATATTTTACTTTTATCTCTTATTTATTTATATGTATTTTCTTAAGTAATTCTTTTTATATTTTCGTTTATTGATCTAACCTCATGTAATATTAAATTTTCTAACTTATTAATAAATAAATAAATAAATAATTGTTATAACTCATGTGATATACAAGTTTCTAATGAATTTTTACAATAAATGAAGCTGTAAATGAGAGTTATGTTTTCATCCAGAGTAGAATAGGTCAAAACTAGTTTTTAAAAAACTACACCTTCAAAACCACGGCTTCAAACACACCCTGCATTAGTTGTTTCTACCTCTGCTCCTCATTCAAACGTACATTCTCTCTTCAATATACATTTTCATTCTTATTCACACAATTATAATTGTTGTTTTCTTATATTATATATAGTATATTATTTTCTTTGCTATATCGTAAGAAACATTTTTTTCATTTTCTATTAGAGTTGTCTATCTTAGGAAGCTCCTAAGATATAACCTAGTAAACGTTATATAATAAATTATTCTTAAGATAATATATTGAAAAATTGGAATGTTACAACCAGGATTTAAGTACACGAAAAAAGTTGAATTTATATTTAGGCAGGTAAAATCTTATTAGCTAGAATGGATAAATTATGACTATTGTTATTATTTTTGTTTTTTTAATTGTACTAATTAAATTATTGTGACATGGGATGGTGCATATCCATAACTTTCAACCTTTAATTATTGAGTTGATTTTGTTGCTTTTCATTACATAATTATTATATGATTATTATTTATTGGTGTTTGAGAAGGCTTTGCGTGGCATTTAGCATGTCCTTATCATCAAATAATTGGTTGCCAATGTTGGAATACGTGTGTATATATTTGTAGCAATTATAGAAAACGATTATAAGTCTTTTTTCCCAAACTAGATGCAATTAAAAGAAGTGCTAAAAGCAATATCAAGTGTAGTTAATCATGGCCATGCAAAAATTAATATGATTATCATATAAGTTTTTAATATCAACTTCTTTTGGTGTTTTTTTCTTAGTTTTTCATGTGTTGCGACTAGTGTCTTATTAGTCTTTTGTAACCATGTAATACCTTCGGGTGTGAAGTCGTGTATATATTTTTGGGTGAATGAAATGAAAGAAATTTGCCGATCAAAAAAAAAAAGATAAAGATCATTGTCATGTATAGGGATCATTTCGAGCTACTCGTCTCACTAACATCATAGTCATTATCTAAGCTTCTCGTTATAATCATATTGTAACCTATACGTCTAGGTGTTTAAGAAAATATGTTTTAAAGCTCATAATATTAAGGACGGAATACGGTATTTATACTTAACAAATGACTATCAAAAGTACCCGATCGAAAATTGCTCATTTGAATACATATGGATCATCCAAGTTTAATCAAAACCATTTGGTAGATAGTTGATTTCTTTCGTAATGTTTTTAGTATATGAATGTTTCATTTCATTCTATCTTCTCATATTATAGAACCTTTTTTCTAGTGTTATCTGAACCAACCCTTTTGATACTAATACTATATCCAATATTGGATGGTCTCTTGGTTGCATATTTTGTTGTCCTATTATTAAACAATACATAAAACCTATGGATGAGATATAAAACCATTAGAACCTTATTTGAGATACACCTTCGTATGACGTGTGTTGGTAATGGAATTCAGATTAGGATCATATAATCAACCACCCATGATGTGATTTCATTTTCATTACTTTAATCTTCTAATCAATACTAGGCTAGTTGTGTAGTTTCTTGTTCTCCTGAAATAATACAAACAATCTGCCTTTCCTGTGGTTGCCAAAAAGCGATCACGCGTGGCATGTTGAACGTTAATCACACGTGGCATGTTGAAAGTAATACGCGCTATCCAAATTAGGTGATGTGTTCTTCAAAATGTAACGTGTATATACACGAAAAAGAGGTCTAGTTTCGCATTAGACATCAAGTAGAGAAGTAGAACCCGGTTTCTTATAAGTGGCCGGGCTCTAATGTGGCCAACAAGACATAATGTCCGGTTTCATTTAAACAAAAATAAGCTAAGTCTAACAATTGAAAAAGTCGTTGATATAAGACCATGTTTTAGTGGATGCGCATTAAACCACTGCATACACCAAGCCACACCACCCTTTAACGGACGCTAAAACGTTTGCCCTCTTAACGAACACCAAAGATGGATTATTTGTTGAATGGTGGTGGTTTTGAGGAAAGGGAACGCTAAACATCATTACACACTTCTAACGGTTTGGTTAGCGAGAGCTCACTGCCAACGTAGTAGTGACGTGTTAGTCACTTTTTCACTAACTAACAAAACCACTACACATAGTCTATAAGAAAGATGTCATAGTCAGACATGTAGATCAACCACACTTGGCAAAATTTGTGGCAACTTTAATTTCTCTAGTCAAGATCAAGTATGATACCACGTTAAGTGTGTTTAATGATCACGCAAAAAGAATTCTAGTTTTAATGACATAAATCAACATCTTTTATGCAAAATCTATACTTTCATAATAAGAAGATTCAAAGGTTTATAAAATGTGTGGCCCATAAAGATATGAATGACAATAATCATTGAGATTCCTCGAGAGAAAAGATAATCGTATCGTTAAAAGAAATCAACCCATTTAAGGAAAGCAATTTTCCATTATGCATTTATACATTATTGGTATATAGTCAAGATCACCAACTTTCATATATGCTTAAAATCAGATTTTTAAAGTAGTAAAGACGCATTGAGTGTGGTTTTGAAAAGATGAAATGACTTCAACCTTGAAAAACCAAAGATACTTTAGTATGATCTAACAATTTTCTTTTTCATAAATGTTGATGTCCAGTGGCGGATCTAGAAAATAAAACAAGATGTGTCATTTTATAAAAATTATTTTACGGGGTAATAAAAAATTTGTTTTAGGGGTAACATTTTAAAAAATACCTTAAAAACAAATTTTTTCACCTCGCCAGAATATTGGGTAACAAACGTCCCCCTGATTTAAAGCTGTATCCGCCCCTGTTGATGTCTAAAACAACTCTTGCACCTAAAGATTGCTGATTGCATATCAGCACCTCAAATGTTTTTAATTGTCTTGAGTGTCAAATATTTTGACCATGTATCGGTAAAGTTTGGTCTCACAAAATTTTAAAAAAATGTTTTAGTACGTTTATGTAAGCAATCCTTGCACAAACACTTGGACTAGCTTCTTACATACCAAAAAAACCTTCATATTTTCAATCAACCCGACACGATTGACACCCCTAATTATAACATGTCTTGATAAAAATAACATATTCAGTTATTCACCCTTCAAGATTTACATGCTTTATACCAATGAAAACCAATAAGAAATAGGAAATTATGTGCGGTATTTTAATGTCTTGATCCATGATGATTACACTAGACACTAAAACTGCAATCATACTTTGCAGAATAACCCAGAGGATGATGGTCTTTTACGTTGTTAGTCACAAAAGACAAAAAACATGTGATAATCGTTAGATAAGTGGATACAAATACTCAAATGCCAATTTTGAATAACTAGAGACAAGCGCGTGCTTAGATCGCGACATAAAATAAGTATATTGTCTTTTTACACCTAGAATTAGCTAAACAACTGAACCGAAGACCAAACTGAGAACTTCTTAGAGCCTAGGAGACTGAGTAGCGCTGACGCTAGAACAACTGCTTACCTTAGAAGACTGCCTTTGCTGCTTCACCAGAGGGACTAGAGATTGAACAACATCTGCCATTAATGGCCTGTAATCTGCCTCTGACTGAACACACATTGCTGCTATTGCTGCCACCTGAACGATTTCTTTCATTGTATATTGACCTTCTAGCGCAGGATCCATAATTTCAATAACTTTATCTCTATCTGTCAGACTAGGTAGAGCCTGTTTCACAAATCAACACAACTTAGAGCTCCATATGGGAATTGATCAGATTGGTCAAATGGGTCGAAAGTCGCACCAAGTCTACCTTTCATAAAATACAACCTCCTAAATGGCTTCTTTGTTTAAAGATTTAGATAACAGCCGCAAGTATACTGTTTTTGTAATTATAAACCCTGTTTTAATTATTTACGGATCAACCCGTCTTGTTTTGCCATGTAGTAAAAAAAAAGACATGTTTATATGCAGAAATGAAATGCAAAGCTCACCCAAGATACAAGAACAGCTTCTCCAGGAGGTCTTTTCATATCAACAGGAACTCTACCAGTGAGCAACTCGAGAAGAACAACCCCATAACTATAAACGTCTGATTTTGTAGTCAGGTGGCCAGTGAGAGCATACCTTCAACAGTAAGTAACCAAAATGTTAAAAATTAGGATCAAGGATTATGATTTAAAGAAAGTCCTTATGAAGGATATGACGTGTTAGTTCTTACTCAGGTGCAACGTATCCCTGGGTGCCCAATACTCGAGTGGAAACATGACCACCAGCTCTGTATGATCCCAGCTTGGCCAACCCAATATCAGAAACTTTGGCATGAAAACCGTTGTCCAGAAGGATGTTGCTGCTCTTGAAATCTCTGTGAATCACTGGAGGCGTGACATGCTCGTGGAGGTACTCCAAACCTTTTGCTGCTTCTAGAGCTATTCTCAACCGTATTTCCCACTCCAGTTTTGAAGGAAGCGCATTAGAACCTGAGTTTTATGAAGGAAAAAAAACCATCATCACCATCATCAAGGAAACAACTAATGCTCAATTCATACAAAAGAATAAGCAATGGAGAATACGTTAGGGTTCAACCCTGAAACATGAACGATAATAAATTCTCTATCAAGTCAGAGGATCAGGATTCACAATGCTTTGCCTAACAAATGAATTCAATTTAAATATGAAGATTTTTAATGCATTTATGTTCTCTGTGTGTATCAGTGTAAGCTTATAAATACAAGTTCAGGATATTGGTATGCAACTATCATATCTAGAACTATTCTACTCTACATTTGTATTCTCTACTGCAAAACCAAAACCAGAAAAGCACTACTTTCTTAACCTTTCAAAGTGCAGATATTTCATTTATATTGTATTGCAGTCTTAACCATTTGCATTGGTATCACAGTGCACTTCTTGAAAGGGTGTGTGATTACTTGAAAGAAGCACATGAGGATGTAAAATACTTGATAGATTAGAGATTTCAGAAAGGTTTAACTAGAAATGGCATCTAGGTCAGCTACTTCCTACAATTCCAATGTTTTCCGGATTGCATTGCTATATTTTGGCAATAAAGATGAGGATGTATTCAAGATCTCAATGTTGAAGACTCATGAAAATCGTCCCACATTTGGACCAAAAACTAACACTTGAAAGGAAGATGATCATCAGGCATTTGCTATATGCAAGTATATACAGACAAAAGGACAAAGGACAAAACTCCAAGAAACCTAATGAGCACATAATACACATATGGACCTAATGCTAATATATGCTAACACTCGTCCTCAAGTTAGAGCATGTAAATCATATGTTCCAAGCTTGTTACATATATATTCAACCCAAGGTCCTCTAAGATAATTTGTAAACACATCTAGCATGTCATTAAAATTGACAAATGCAGTCAAAATGATGCCATCAAGAAGTTTCTCTGTCAAAGTGAATCAATTTTAATGTGCTTTGACCTCTCATTAATAACTGGGTTAGAGGCAACGTGTACTCGTGTAGGGCAACTTCATTGTCATATATTACTCATGGTGTGTCATCATCATCATCATCATCATACTCAGTTAATCCCACCTATAGCAAAGCTAAGGTAGGGTCTGAGGAGGGTAAGATGTAGACAGCCTTACCTCTACCCTTAAGAATAGAGAGGCTGCTTCCAGTGAGACCCCCGGCTCGATGTGGTTTGGTATCAAGCCTTGGACATAAGGTACAGAACACTTAGCAATCGGGACAAACCCGATCAGTGCATGTACCCCTTTGTCTTTTGGCTATCCACGCCACCACATGATGCATGATTAACCGTTCGTCGTTTTTAACGTTTTTAACATATTACTCATGGTGTGTAGATTGCCCAAATAGACAGTACCGAGTTTTGGTTAGCCATGAGTAATATATCCCATCAGCCCTTTCTACCCCATCTGCTCATCTCCTGCAGAGTTTTGGTCAGCTTGTTTTTGTCAAGTTCCAAGGAGTTCAGGCCGGTTTTGGTGTTGACTGGACCAAAGCGCTAGCCTTGCATGTGTTCAAGGTGCCTAGGCCTTGCCACATAACTACAAAGATATAACAGGTTTTTGGTTTCTTAAATCGAATGCATGTGGATCATTGCACAAAATTTGAAATCGTCACTCATTTGTTTATTGGAAGGAGAATAATGAATGACTTTACATTAAGTTCAATAATATAAAACTAAAGAGTTTTGCTCATTCTTAAATTAACCATACCAATGAAAACTTGTTAATGTGAGTTTAGCTGGAAAACTAATAAATTGGAAAAGATCAGACTACTTAAGGTTATGATGTATTATGTCATCAAAAGCCTTTCAAAACTATAGTCATTCATCTTATAACTAATTTCACAGTTCACTTTCTGGTATACTTTTGGATTCGCTTACTTCGTTTAACTCATTGTGAAACAAAAATGGTCGGAAAAAGGTTAGTGATGTACAGATAAACAGTAACCAAGCTGCATGATTTTCAAATTGCAGATCGAAGTCCCTGTATCTAATGCAAATTAACACCAAAGTTAACGAAATTGCACAAATCGTGATCATGTGCACTTGTCCTAAAATCAAGCTATGAGAAATTTTATGCAATAGATCTGTATGGCTAATCTTACTCAAATCACTCACTACAACATCATATCATCACTATATATTTGTTAGCAACTTCATTTACTTTATTTGACCAAAAAGTTGCCTCTCGTGAGTCTCATCAACCACTATAAAAAAAAAAAAGAACAATTGGTGAAAGAAAAATATCGTTTCGTTTATTCTAATATTTCACATTTGTTTTTAACCATACAACAGTATAAACAGTGATACAGGACCTTTCAAAGTCTGTAACCAAAGCTCATGAATGAACATCCTTAATTAGTCATTTAGCCAAATAATATGGAACTAGTAGTGGTAATAATAGCATAATGCAACTCAAACTATGTCATGTAACATATTAAACATTGATAAATAAGGCTGCCTTTCCGTTTAGAAAAAATAACGTCTTGCCTTTACAATATAAGCATCAAGGTCGTAGAAGGCGATGGGATCTAGCCTAGGGACTAGGCGGAATTAGGCGTTTTGGTATTTTTATATGTATTATATATATATATATACACACACACAGAGAGATTTAGGTGTTTTTTGAAAATATGTTAAGAATATACACATAATACTTAGATATATACACATAATACTAAGAAATTCTTAGAAATTTGTCATCATCATCATACTCAGTTAATCCCACCTATAACAAAAGCTAAGGTAGGGTCTGAAGAAGGTAAGATGTAGACAGCCTTACCTCTACCCCGTGGGAATAGAGAGATAGCTTCCAGTGAGACCCCCGGCTCAATAGTGGTTTTGTAACAAGCCTTAGACATAGGGCACATAACACTTAGCAATCAGGACAAACCCGACTGGTGCATGTACCCCCTTGTCTTTTGCCTATCAACGTTACCACCTGATGCATGATTAACCGTCTGTCATTTTTAACGTTATTTTCACGAAATTAGTAAAATAACGCTAAAATTAGTGCAACTTTACTTTTGCCCCCCGAGGGCCACACATATATACATTATATGCGCACAGCCGTAAGTGGGCCTACTTAGAAATTTGTATAATTTAAAAAAAATAAAAAATAAAAACCACCGCCTAATCTCCAAAACGCCTAAGACCTCGTCTAGGGCTTATTTCCTATATTTTGCCTCGCCTAGCGCTACACGGCCTCCTAGGCACTGTTGCAAAAATCGGCCTAGGCGGCCGCCTAGGCGCTAGGCGGTGAAGAAAATTGGAATTAGGCCCTAGTCGAAGATCTAGGCGTTTTGGCCATTAGGCGGTGATTTTTTTTTTTTTATTAAATTTCTAAGTATTTCTAAGCATTTTTAGTACTATGTGTATATATCTAAGTATTTCTAAGTATTATGTGTATATATGTTAACATATTTTCAAAAAACACCTAAATTTGTGTGTATATATATAAAATACGTATAAAATACCAAAACGCCTAATTCCGCCTAATTTTTGCCTAGTCCCGCCTAGTCCCGACTAGTCCCTAGGCTGGACCTCACCGCCCGCCTAGCGTCTTTTGCAACCTTGCGCCTAGGCCGACTTTTACAACACTGATAAGCATCATTAATCTTGTTTCATAAAGTTTAACTGGCATGTGATGAATCAAGTATATGTTCAGCATGGTAAAACTTTAAAACATGTGGTTGTTTCATTGACAGTCTCTCAACTTTCTTGGTGTCATCAAATGCAAACATTAAACCATTGATTTCAAAATTCAAAGAAAATGTTAAGATAAAACCGGAAAAACTGGATAATAGGAAAATAACAATGCTTAGTATTGCAGACACTTCCTCTATCATAGGGTGAAGACCGAAGAATATCACATCATAAGATTAATAGGATAGCAACTGCATACCTTTAATTGGGTACAAATGTTCTTGGAGACCACCATTAGCCATAAAGTCATATACCAACACCCTGTGGTGACTCTCTGAGCAGTAACCAATCAAAGCAAGTAAATACGGTGACCGCAACCTACTCAGCATTTCCACCTGGACAATTAACAAAAGAAAACAGTTCCTTTCAAGTTCTCATTTTGGACAACTAAACTTATCTGATTATAAAGATCGTGTACTTGAGTTTCTTATCGTATAGATAGAATACTTGTACTATCACCTAAATAAAAAATTAAAAAGATCCGACTTTGGATATAAAAACTGCAGATTTCACCATACTAACCTCCACTCTGAATTCCTCTTCCCCCTGCTTTCCAGCCTGATCCATGAGCTTCACAGCTATCTTTCTCCCATCTTGAAGCACGCCTCGGTAAACCAACCCAAACCCACCCTGCCCAATCACATTGGATTTTCCAAACCCACCAGTTGCAGAAAGTAGCTGCTTGAAGGTGAAGATTTGAAGTCCTTTCTCAATAACAACTTGAGTTTTTGATTGATTACTGCCTTTATCATCCGAGCCACTTCCTTCCAAAAGAACAACAATAAACAAATGATTTTGTAGTTGTATATTGAATAACAAACTCTACTTATAGTATTTAGATCAATATCATAAGGTTAAGGATCTGTTAGATGGGCTGCTATAGATGTGTCTGGGCTCACCCACGCACACACCTTGGCCCACTTTTCAAGCCCAACGCAGCCTTCTCGCTTCACTCCAAAAGCCCCACTTCCAGGCCCTCAGGCGCATTTTTTAGGCCAAGTTCTGACCTTGGTTTTAAAAAGCGCTAGGCGCACAAAAGCGACGAGGTCTAAGCGCATCGCGCGAAGCGCAAAGCACAAAAAGCGAGAGATTTTTGTACCCGAAGCGCGCACTAATTTTTTTATATATCCAATAGGTGTTTAGCTTCATTTACCCAAAACATAGCTATAGATAAGGTTTTTATATGATTTTACCTATATGTACAAGCCAAAAACACCAAGGTACAACATTTTTATGCATAAAAATACATGGTGTACAAGAGGCGCGCGCCTCAAGGCCAAAAGCGACTGAAAATGCCAAAAAAATGCGTTTTTTTCTGCACCTTTGGGAAAATGGATAGGCGCAAATCCCTGACGCGCCCTAGGTTGCGCCTCGCGCCTAGGCACGCCTCAGGCGCTCTTTTTAAAACTGAGATTCTGACAAAATTCCAGCCAAAAATTGTTTGAACGGGTCTGAATCAACCTAACCTAACCCTAAAGAAACCTAAAACATGTCTAAAACCCCTAAAACTGTATTTTATACCATGTGCCATGCCTAAAAATGCTCTAGCTTGCAATGAGGCCCAATGCTCACCCTTTTGCGCCTTGAGCCGTATGCCCAGACGGAAATGGCCGTACAAATCATACAACTGTCAGTAGCCACACCAGTCACTTCTGTGCCGGTATATCACATCATACGCCCGTATCATTTGACCACACCAACTCATACGGCCCGTATAATAATGTATGATCAGTACGGCCATAATGAAACAATAGGGGCGGAATGACATGTAAAGAATGCTGGAAAACACTTGTTTAAACAAAATGAAAGCATAGAGATATGTAAATAGCACATAGATACAAATGCAGATCTACATGGAAAGGCAGGGAAGAAATGAGAAACATACATACCTTTGGGGATTTTAAATAATTAGAAAGCTTGTTGCGTAAATAGCAGTAGTAACTGAAAGCAAGGAGCAATAAAGCGAGAGAAAAAGAAGCAAAGGCCATGATAATGAAGAGAGCAGTTCGGTCCCTGTTCTTGTAGGCGTCAGGTGATGGATCCATGGGAACAGAAGAAGAAGAAGAAGATGTTTGAAGCCCTAAAAGATTGGTAAGAGTGCAGAGAGCAGTAATTAATGGGGAGGGAGAAGTGACGTGGAAAAAGACAGGGAGGGGTGAATGTCTACCGGAACTGTGTCAGGTTGTGGTGTGTGTACCGGCGCGGGAAACAGAAAAAAGATTCTCATCATATTGATTATTGACCAACAAAAATGCTTTATTTGAAACAAAAATAAGTCATTATATTTTAGGTAATTGGAATTAAATAACAGTAATTTTAACACAACAGTCACAACATATCTTGTATTTTATTTCATTAAAACAAAATTAGTTAGGGTTAATGTAGCAGCCCACCTGTCGTCTGACATGGCAAAATCTATCCCACTTGAAAAAAGGGCTGGTCCACTATTTTGTGATGTATATTTTTCTTTTTCTTTTTTGAAAGGTTAATTTCTTTTAAATCCTATGGCCAGTGAGACTTGAACTTAAGACTTTCCACAATCGAGGTGTTTTGAAAGGTCAATTTCTTTTAAATCGTGGTCATTTCACTTAAAAGAATTATATACAAATCTATAATTTACATTGTTTTCGAGATTCCATCTGTATAATACGTGAGTTTGTAAGCTCAAGTCATTATTATGGCTTGGGTTGTCTTGTTTCTAAAATTCATCATGACATCGACCAACACTCGTGTCTTTGTCCCATTATCGTATTTTTTTTTTATTTTTTTTATATATCTTTTAGCTACCTTATGTACATTGTCCCATTTAGCTAACACTATCAAAGTCCCCCTCACATGTGACTTTGTTGAGAGGAATATAATGGAAGAGACAAAGGTGAAAGCTGGGTGATATGCAAAGCTTGTATTTTTATGAGTTAGTCTAAAGCTATCATGTACCATGTGTCCATGTATTGTTGAGTTTCGCATAGTGCATTATTTTTCTTTCCTGATTTGAGTAAAGTAAGTGAAGTCCTGCACTATTTCAAAAAAGTTGACATCTTGTGCTCTTAAAATTTGATTGACCCTTTAATTTTTCATGCATCGACACCTATAATTAGTTCATCGGTGAAGAATAAAAGCAAACCTGAGTTGTTTTGGTGGTACAACACCCAGTGACACGTCAGACTTTTAAGGTCGAGTATACCACCCTAAGGGGCGGGGCATGAAAGGTGGGGCCGTGGTGGGAGTCACGGCGTGAAGATGTGATTTTGTGTGTGGGTCAACTTCCACCAGTCATGTGCCCGTTTAAATTAAAACAGAAAAACTTTTTCTCTAAATTTATTACACCTTATATATACACAACACCATTTTCCCTTTACGAGTATGGATATTATCGCCTATATTTGATAACGTGCAGAACGGACTTGCCCTAGGCTTGTCATTCTATTCTAATGGTACATTGGTACTCACTACGAGTATGGGTATTATTTGACCGATTTAATCTATCTTGAATTGGCCACTTTAGTGAGGCATTTTCATATTCAAACAATGAGAAAAGATGATACTTCACAAATTAACAAGAATCGGCTAGAAAGGTATTGAACGTGCATTTGGAGTGTTGAAGAAAAGATGGAGTACAATTGCACAAAAGACACGATTGTGGGAAAAGATTCTTTAAGGGACATCATTTACGCTTGCATCATACTACATAATATGATATTGGAGGACGAGGGGAAGAGCGATTTGTCAAAATTCAGCGAACCAACTGAAAGCACACCTCTAATGAAAAACTTTTTACCTGGGCAATAATATACTCACGACAACAAATCAACACCTTCATGCGAACTTGGTAAAACATCTTTGTGCCGTGTTGAATATGCTGATGAAGGCAATGGCGGCGACGATGACGCCCGATGCCGCCAACGAAGGCGGTGTAGATTTAGATTGGGTTTTTAGGTCTCAACTTTTATCTTTTAATTTGCTTAATATTTAACATATGAGTTTCTATCTTGATTATATAAATACTATCTCAATCACATACCCAATCTTAGTTAAATAAATATACTAGTTTCATGACTCAAGACTTTAGTGACATACTAAGGCATTCCATTCACTATTGAAATGTAACAAAATTTGGCAACACATTTATATATTTCTGTACTGGATGTTTGATTTTACATAAACAAAAGGGGAAAGGTGGTGGTGTATAGATCAAATGTAACTAGAGTCACCTAAAAGTAAATCAAGCATATCGGTAGGAGTTAAAAAGGTCGTTCCACCAAGAATAACTTCTATATCCCCTCTTCCGCTTTCGGATAACGCCTCCTGAGCTTCAAGTACCTTCATTACACAACAGGGTTACATCATCAGATACAAAAAATAATAATAACAATAATAATAAAATTATTATATAAAAATAAAAAATAATAGGCATCAAATATTCGCAAAACGATTAGGTCAGTAAGCTAACAGATGAAACTGGGTTTGGTTCTGACAAAATGGGTTTGGGTTAAAACGAACGTTTTAGAAAGAAAAAACAAATATCAAAGCGGGTTCAATTTGTGATGTGTGCGGTGGTGTAGGTAGTGATGGCAAGGGCAGTGGTGTTGGCGAAGGTGGTGATGACAACAGTGGTGATGATGGTGACAGCAATATGTCAGCTGCGGCCAGTAGGTGGGGTGTTGGCCCATTTGGACTTGTTCTAAGGCTAGATTTATAAGAGGGGCCCATTCGGACCCGTTCTAAGTTGACTAGTTTTTTATAGGAGTTACCCATTTGGACCCGTTTTGAGTTGGCTATTTTGGGAGTGAGCCATTTGGGCCCATTCTAAGTTGGCTAGCTTTGTAGGAGCGACCCATTTTGACTCGTGTAATTTGGGTGGCTCAAGAAACCAACTTAGCTATAAAAAGAACATCCAAATCAACCCTGGGTCATAATTGCAAGGTGTAAAATATGTAAATAACTGCATTCAACTATAAACAGAGACAGGTGGTTTATAAAAAAATGATAACCTCAATGCCATTCATGCCTCCCACAACAAACACAAGTAAAACATTTTGATCAGAGAGACTTGGTTTTGCCTGTCCATCTCAAAAGGAATAATCAGTATAAATTTACATAGCAATTAAGATAGTGAAAAGCATAATGTACGATCATTTGCATACCTGTCCCAAGCCAAACCTTCCAAACCCGCTTTTAAAGAGGCGACCAACGGTAGATGAATGGTACTCCAAACCAGGTACGTCGTATTTGTTCAGTATTCTTGTTAAAAGTTTATACAGTAATCCCTTTCTAGAATACGGGTCATCATCACCAATGCTATTTTCCAAGCTCGATGCCATTTCTCTAATTCCCTTGTTGCCCTTTAGATTAGTCAATTTGTGAAGGAACTTAAAAAGATTATCAACTCTATCCCTTAGCTCTAGTTTCAATTGCATGTCACTGTAGACATTACTTGTATCCTTGTCAGCATCTTCTTCTTCTTCACCCCAATTTCCCCATTGATCGTCATCACTTTCTATGGCCTTCGAGGGCTCTTCTGTAATTTCCCCATCTTTTTTCTTTTTCAAGTTAGCTTCAAGATCATGAGACAAACCATGGAGAAACTTATACTTTGCTAGCTTTGGATTTTCAAGAATTGCATCCAAAATAGCTTCTTTAAGAAAATGTTCCTCTTGCCAAGAGAAAGGACCAGCTGAACCTGAAGTCGGGAAATTCTCTCCGGCCAATATATAGCCCGTTACCGTTAACAGCATTGCGTCTTCGACTGAAAATAGCCCCTGTGATGATGATTCAGATTCTCCAAAACAACTTTTGTTGATGATATCACACATTTGTCTAGAAAGGTCTTGGCTTGTGTCCCCAGCACTTATATTGAGGATTTTCTCAGCACTCACAAATGAATCCCATTTGGCGCGATATTTTTCACTCGTAGCATATGAGGTGGCAGCTGCCAGCTGTATAATTCCTTTGTTTCGCATAAAACATGATTGAGTTTTAGCAAGAGCTCTAATCATAAGCTGTAAATCTGTTTTTGGATTCATAGAGATTTTTTCTTTACGCAGCGCTTCTTGAAGTAACTTCTTGATCAATATGGTACCATCTTTTGTTCTTCTATCTAGAGTAGACTCCAGATACGGGGTCCCATTAAAGCTTTCTGTGGAGACTAAGGACCCACTAAGCAGCTCATTTTCTAAAAAATCATCTCCAAGACTAACTAATGTGTTTATTTGTGTCGCCGAATCATAAGAATTCCATCCCTGTAAAAAGGCTTCAAAAAGCTGAGCATTTGTTTTTGGTGGGACTTCTCTAAGAACATCTGCTAGTGGTATCTGAACATCAAGTGGAGCACGTTGTAGGTTTGGTTGGGTTTGTGAACCCTTTGCAACTGTGCGGGTCCTACGCGGAACAGATGAAAAGATCCGGTCAACAAGAGAATCTCCATGACAACAAGGGGTAAGAAGGTCAACTGTGCGGTCAATAAGCAACAGCCCTGCAGATCGTTTACGCCGACCAACGTCATAAAGACTGGACATATCTGTGATAAGCTTCCCAATGGTTCTTGACAAATCACCAAGCGAAAATATTTCAAGTTTCAATTCCATCTACAAGTAGTAGAAACAACAAACATCAAGAAAGATGGATAAATGCATGCACGCATGCAATTTCGGACAACATATAACTGAATGTAAGCCTGTAAGTCGGGAGCTCAGTTAATTTAATAAACAAACGAACATGAACAAATGTTTTGTTTATTTAATTAAACGAATGAACATGAACGCACGTCTCCTTCATTCGTTTAGATTTGTTTAAATGTTCATTCTCTCATACACACACACAAATATTAAGTTGAAACTTAAATATTTTTTACATTTTATAACCCTCATGTTGTTTAGCACACTAGTGATAAGCTCAGCTTTAATGTTATTTAGTTTTGAAATGTTGGATGTAGTGATGATGGAATCTTAGGCTTTAATTTGGATATTCACTAAGTAAACTGTTGTTCGCTTGTGTCCATTTATGTTTGTGAACTGATTGTTTAGGATATTAACGAACAAACATAAACAAACACGAACACGTTCAATTCTTAAGCGTACAAACACCAACAAGAAAATCAGTTCATTTAAGGGTTTGTCTTGGTTCATTTGTTCGGTTTAAGTTAAACGAATAAACACGAAAAAGCATCGTTCATGTTCGTTCTTTTACAGGCCTAACCGACTGAATGAATGTATACCTTTGTTGTGAGATGATATAGAAATTGCGCTGTAAGAGCAACACCAGGTGGTACATCCTCACCATCATGAAATGTGCCAGTACTTAATGGAGGTAACCCCGAGCTAATGGCATTCTCTTGGTCAGCTGATAAATATGCCTCAGAAATTGATCCCTCTGATGGTAACACAAAGAATTTTGGAGAAAAGGGGCAGAGAATCAAAGGGAAGTGATGCACATAAGCGATCAGTTTCTGTCCCGCATGGCCTATTGAAAAAGACGGTGACTTAGGGGTATCATCCTCTGCACGTGGTGTAAGCTGCAACCAACCCTCCTCATCTTCAGGAATAAGATTCCCCTTGTTATGTGTGTGTATAGTAGTAGAGGTTGAATCTTTTTTCTTCATGAGTTCCTCGTAATCTTGCACAAGTAAGGATTGATATTCATGATAAGCATCTGGGCCCAAAGGTGAATCAGGATAGGCTGACTGACCAACCTGCAAAAGCAAAATGGTATATAATCAAAGAGAAAATAACTGGAAAATAAAATCCAATCACATTCACACAATTCATTGCTATGTAAATAAAGGGAACAAGGATTCAGAATTTATATAACCGGATTGCAATAACACTACTTAAACTATATACTCTTCTATCCAAAAAGAATATACATATTCCGATCAACTCCCGCTTGCCAATACCTTATGAAGTCTATGAGAAAGGCTCAAGCTGATAGCATCAGTGGCATTCGAACATGATAGAAGCCTATGCTCTAACCATGACGTTTTTGTAGTTTTCTTGTTAGTCTGAATCTTAAAATAGAAACTTAGAGCCCAAACTAATATGGTTTTATAAAGAGCTAACTTATTGTAAATGAGCTTTAGTAAACATACATGTGCAGGTTTTGATGGTCCAATAGATGAAACATGAAACAACAAAAATTATATTATGTGAATTTAGCAAATCATACAATTAGAAACCTTTTCCTGCAAGGAAGAGAACTCAGGCATATTTGTAATGATCAATACAGTAAAAGAGAATGCACCAAGCAACTAACTAAAAGTCCAATAGTTAATAAACTGCTTTTAATTCATGAATTATGATAGTGACAACAAGAATGTGCGACTAAGGTATACAAGGAAAGAACAATGTAAACACCAGTGCTATAATAAATTAGTTAATATTACTGCAGAAGGCATTTTTTGCAACAAAAATTTGGAGAGATTTGGGAAAAGACTATGACAAGAAATAAAGTATCAAGACTAGAGCATAAAAAGGGAGAATATGTTCTTCAGGTGAAACTAACAATCTATCACATTAACAAGTGGAAGATTAAATCAACCAAGGCATAAAACTTATGTAAAAACAAAGAAAAAATGTATGAAGTGTCACCAACCTACTAACTTAGCTAATAAAGAAAATAGCTGTGATACTAGGAAAACAGTAAAAACTTTATGTATCAACCAAATCATAAAACATAAGCAAAAAACAGGTCTTGATGTATCAAATGAAAATATCGCTTTTAAGTTCAAATAACACTTAAAATGACAAGGGAAGGCAGCAATCACAAAGTATTGAAGATTTGAAGTAGTACCTCTGAAATAGATGTATATATGGTGCACTGGAAAACTCGTTTATGAGTGCTTAGACGCCGTAATATGTATCGATGTGAATCAGTTAGAAGGCGGCAAGTGAAGAATACAACTTTTGTATGGAGATCACTCTTTTGATTCCAACCAATTGCCTAAAAACATTAAACAAAGAAAGTCCCAACATTATTCTTCAAGTCCCAAAGTATTACCATAACAAGTAAAAAGAAAACGGATAGAATGATAAGAGTGAAAAGGCTCTATGCTCACAGAATTCTAGTTTAAGATATGAAATATGAAACAAAGCATAATGGCTTGTCTACTTTTAAAATACACACTTGCATCGCTTGCCATAACTACTTTTCTGGAAACAGAAAAGGCAACTTATGCACTTTCATATTATAATCTAAGCAAAAGGCAATGCGGATGCTTAGAAATACCAAACATGAAAACGGTATCCATGAGCCAACATATCTAAAATCACATTTGATCCGATTATCCAAAAAAAGGCATAAATGATTAAATTCCCTCACCGAGTCAAGAGTAGACATGCTCTCCAAGCTGCAAACAGCAAGCGCACCCATCTCCAACAAAACCGGGAACACCCCAAGAAACTTGAAACTTTCTGTACATCCCGAATCCACATAAACTACCGCATCTTTAAGTTCCTCAGATATCTGAACAATCACAAAGAAGATGTTGACAGCTGATAGAATTTTTATGCAGAGAAACGGTAATAACAATAGCCGCAATCAGGGGCGAAGCATAGTGGAGGCCTGGGGTGCCCCGGCCCCCACCGTTTTTTGGCACAGTGGTGGAATTTTGCGATTCTCGTAGGAAAATTTTATAGGAATTGAGTCCGGGCCCCACGGTTTGATCTTCCGGCCCCTACCGGTCGAAAAAAATGAGTCCGGCCTCCGCGGATTCGATCCCTAAGCTTCGCCACTGGCCGCAATCATATTATTACTATTATTACTCTCAATACATCAAAAGCTACATTCTACATTATAGAATTGAACTTTTTCATTGTTAAACTTACAATATCTAGTCATAACGGTGATTCTAAAACAACAAAATTCTACAACCATAACAATTTATTAAAGTTCAAGATGATGGGCAAAAAGAGCTTACTTCTGTGATGGAATCAAGGCAACAATTGATGACATTAACAGAAGCCATATCAAAAGGAGAATATATTATATTGTAATTTCAAATCTGTAGAAGAAAACAAGTAGATGACGTTAATGAAATCGGTAATAGGTGAATTGATGCAAGCCCTAACGGAAAAATATAGGGATGCTTGTTTTGTGTTCATTCGCTTGGATTGTTCATCGCTAACACGCCATTGCTCTCCACGATTAGTTCGATCTGAGGTAAAACAAGATGAAATTTGTTGGGACTGAGTTTGGAAATGCAAAATGTTTTTTGCTATGTGAAAGAACTCGAAAGGAGAGGAGAGAAAATAAAAAAGGAGTTGTGGATTAATATTTATTTATTAATCATGTTATAATAATTTTGATTTTAATAATAACAAAACCACTTTTCAAGATTGACTTTTTTTTTTTTTGAACGGCCAACAAAAATTTTATTAACACTCAAGCTAGCGGGATACCAGCGAAACACCCGGTACAATCAAAGAAATATACACCAATATAAACATAAAGACTAGAACAGAGACATCACCACAGCCAAAACTACAAACCAAGGCTGGAAATATGAAAACCACACCACCTTCCCCAATCAAGATCTTGTCGTTTAGACCTCGCCTTAACCCAAAAGTGACTTCTCGCCTTGATTTCCCCCATAACGCTTTGTATAGAACACATCTTTTGTTTAAATACCGCCTCGTTCCGGCTCTTCCAAATGCACCAAATTGAAGTTAAACATACCGCATAGAACGCCTTCCTCACACCTTTTGAGCCACCAATGTATTCGTGCATACGCAGAAGATCCCTGAATTCAAATGCGAAAATATTCCCCACCTTGCACCATTGCGAAACGAGATGCCAAACAGATTGTGCCAGCTGACATGATACGAACAAATGATCAATATCTTCCGGCATGTCACCACACATCGGACATAGAGTCGAACCCACATTAACATTGCGCCGGGAAAGAGCAACTTTAGTAGGAAGCCTCCCCAGCCCAGCTCTCCAGGCCACGATCCAGACTTTACGCGGAACCCATGAGTTATTTCGGACCACAAAATCAGCAGCTATATGCCTATTCCTCTGCAGCGACGCCTTTATCTCAACAACAGAAAAGCCAACAGCATCACCCAACCCAAAAACCCACCTGTCCCCTTCTTGTAGTAGCACCGAGCACTGAACTAGATCGCAGAATGACCCTAACTCAGCTGCAGCAGCAGCCCCCAACCCCGATGAGCCCCAATCCCAAACCCAACCCAACCCCGATGATAAAACCCTTTCCGCCACAGAAGCGAACTTGTTTCTTTCAGCTGCGAACAGAGCCGGAAACTGAGCAGCCAGAGGAACCCCCAGCGCCCAGATATCCAACCAAAATGAAATACCCAACCCGTTGCCACCACCCCTTGTATTGCACGACCAACATCAACGCCACCTTCTTTAATTATTTGGACAGCCCCCGCAATGTTTCTCCAGGGCCCTGGTGCAGACAACCTCACAGGAATGGAATTCCAGTCTCTAGACGTGTGATGCAACGCCCAAATGATCCTCCTCCAAAGCGCATTTTGATCCGACTTAAAGCGCCACCACCACTTTGCTAAAAGGGACAGATTCGCGTCCCTTAAAGAGCCAAAACCAAGTCCACCCGCTTCCACGGCCCCGTAACCTTGTCCCATGCGACCCAATTCATACATGCCTTGTCATCTGAACCTCCCCAAAAAAATACTCGTCTCAACCTATCTAAATCCTCCAAAACTTTCATCAGCGCTTTGTAAAGCGAGAAGAAATACGTAAGTAGAGCATTGAGGACTGACTTTATCAGAACCACCCGACCTCCAAACGATAAGTGTTTCGCCTTCCAAATTGAGAGCCTATTCCGAAACGCGTCAACCACCGGTTTCCAATGTTTTATAAGGTTCATATTTGCGCCCACCGTGAGACCCAGATACGTAAATGGAAGCTGCCCCAAATTACACTTAAGTACATTCGCCATATTCTGTCCCTCCGCCATGTCTACACCTATTCCAACTAAACTACATTTCCTTAGGTTCACCTTTAGCCCAGAAGTGAGATAAAAGCACCTAAGAATACGTTTCAAGTTGACAGCATTGGAAGTGGACCATTCGCCAAGAAATACTACGTCATCGGCGTATAGCAAGTGAGAAAGCACCATACTCCCATTCCCACACGCCAAACCTTGGAACAAACCCACCTCACATGCCCGCTTCATGGTACTTGACAACGCCTCCATTACAAGAACAAACAAAAACGGGGATAGAGGGTCTCCTTGTCTAAGTCCCCGGCTACATGCAAACTCGTTTGTTGGTGAACCATTTACCAAGACAGATGCCCGGGCCAACGTCACAGTAGCCATAATCCACTTGATCCACAGTTGGGGAAAATTCATTTGTGTCATAATTGATTCCAAAAAACCCCAATGCACTGAGTCATACGCTTTATCAATGTCTACTTTAAAAATCAAACCGCACCTTTTAGCCCTTTTCAACCGGTCGATAACCTCATTAAGTATGAGTGGCCCATCAGTAATATTTCGACCGGACAGGAAAGCTGATTGCTCTTGCGACACCAACTTCCCAATCACACCTTTTAGTCTCGCCACCAAGATTGACTTGCTTTTTATTTTTCCAAGATTGACATACTATGTATACTAATTTATTACTACGGCAGTTTGCTTTTTTACTATTTTTTTTAATTATTATTTTTCACTTTTATTACAAATAACCTACAGAGTATTGGCTTTTTATTTATTAATTTTTTTATATTTTATTTTATTATTATTATTTTTTTCACTTTTATTTTTTATTATTATTATTATTATTATAAACATTTACGAACTACTAATCACGTTCATTAACTATTTTTCACCCACTTTTAACTCTCAACCACTTAAAAATACATTAAAAAACTAGTAATAAAAATAACAACAAATACATACTAAGTTTTAATCTATATTTACATATCCAGGAGGTTTTGCTACCCAATTTCTATACATATTTTGACGTGATTCAAAAATATATTCCCAACCGTCTGCACTGCTTTCTCTCTTTAGCGTCCATAGGTTGTTTGTATTAGCCATTGGGTACTCTCCTTGCAATTCTACCCTTACATAATGGTTACCGCCTACAAGTGCAATCGTAATTACCTTGAACTCATGAAAGTATTCAGGGCCTTTCCAAAGAGGGAAGCACGTCGAACTGTTTGTTCGTTCATTAGATAAAAAATGAACAATTACGTTATACTTGTTCGCAATCAGGAACCCTGCATCTGGCATAATCATCCAATGTTTTCTCGGTGCATTTCCTGAGCCGAACCAACAAAGCGTCGTATAGAGATCTGTGAATGATTCACATAAAGCTTTTGTATACAACTCTCTAAACTCCAAAAGCTCTTCCAATAGTTCTCTCCAGACTAATAGCCATTGATCTTCACCATACCCAATAGCAGAAGCTATCGCCCGAAACCCACAATTTCCATCACCCATCACATTGTGTATACATGATATGTAAGGACGAAAAATTTTTGGAATTTGATGAATATATGTGTGTGTCGTTCCTGTTGTTTCGTTTGGAACACTCTCTTGAGTCAACCCAATGAAATCATAACCCTGTGAGCTTTCAGGGTTGGGAAAAAAACTATGTTTGTTATAATCTTCATTCAACCCCATGAAATCATAGGTCTGTGTGCTCTCAGGGTTGGAGAAAAAAGCATATCCTGTAGAGTATTGGTTCAACCCCATGAAATCACAGGTTGGTGTGTTAACAAACGAACTATGTCCATTAGAATCTTGGTTGAACCCCAAAAAATCATAGGATGGACCAGTGTAATAAACATAGTCCTTGAATGGAGACTCTTGGGTGTTAACAAACGAGTCGTGCCTTGGAGGGTCTTGGGTGTTAACAAATGAGTTGTGCCTTTGAGGTTTAGTGGCTGAAGGGTTGGTGAAACTATGGCGGGCATAATCGTCGCTCAACCCCATAAAATCATATGTCGGTGGGGTTGAACCTACGTATGGATCAGTGTATGGAACAAATGAACTGTGCCTTGTAGGCTCTTGGAAGTCAACGAACGAACTGTGCCTTGCAGGCTCTTGGGAGTCAACGAAGGAACTGTGCCTTGGCGGCTTTTGGGAGTAGCTTCTTTGAAGGGGGGTTTAAAAGGTGGAGGGATCGGTTTAGTAGCTTTTTTGGATTTTGTTGTTGGTCTTCCACGAGTGTTTGTTTGCACTGCTGGCTCATTATATTTAGTGCTACTAGCATCCCAAATACCTCGTAGCCTTTGTAACCAACTCTTTCTCACCCCTGGGTTTGACTCTTTATAGTAAGCTTCCTGAAACTTTTCAAACTGCTCATGAAATGCAATTTCCGCTTCTTCTGGGCGTAACAACGCCGGTGAGAAATCAAGCTTTTTCCAAAAGCTATCTATTGAATCTAGTGGAATGGATTTAGACCCTACCACATGCGATTGGATTTCACATGCACATGGTAAACCGCAACTACGACGAATCCGACAGCTACATGCTTGGTTTTTGTCTTTCATATCTTGAATTCGCTTTTGCTCCCCTGATAGTATATCTAGAGCTTCAAGAGAAACATTATTTAACAATAAAGCAAATGTTTTATTGTTATGACGATGTTTTATCTTTTTACGGCTTTCCTCGAAAGTTGCCTTTATTTGGGTGCATTGTAAGCGAACCATGTCATCAATAACTTTTACAAATTTATCCAGCGGTGTCTTGTTCGAAGTAATATGCCTTTTAAACAAAGCATGTTGGCTTTCTACCCTGTTTGTTGTTCGTTCGCCGAAATTTAAATGTTGATCAATCCACGCAGAGACAAACATTTCTCTATAATTTTTTAACCACTGCTCATACACGTAGTTATACACATCTGAAAAAAGTCAAACAAAACATGTCATTTTCAAAATAAAAAATTATTTCAATAAACTATTTAAAGATATAAGAAAATTACTTTGATGATTAGCCTTCAACTTTGAGTGCAAATAGACTAGATTTTTCTCGTAGTCTTTAATAGTCGGTGACCCCACCAGGTAATTCCATCGAGATTTAAATTTTTCCCATTTCTCCTCATATTTGAATGATTGCCTACAATGGCGTTTAATATTTTCATGAATGTGAAATCTACAAAGTAACCGGGTCGCATCTGGAAAGATACATCGGCACGCCTCGATAAGAGCCAACTCTCTATCTGTGAGTATGACACGTGGCAACATGTGGCTGTCTAGTGTCTGCCTCAGACAGTTCAAAACCCACTTAAAATTATCTGTCTTTTCATGTTGTATCAACGCGAACGCTATACAAAATGTCTTGTTTGTTGAAGTCAGTCCAACAATCTGAATAAAAGGGAGGCAGTACCTGTTTGTCTTGTATGTGGCATCTAAAATAAGAACATGCGGGAATGCACGCCATATTTCTACTGAATCGGGATGGATGAAGAATAAATCTTGTACCTGATTGGTATTACTGTCTGCACGAACATGATGGATATATCCCCCGTTGTTCAAAGATTTCATCAATGATTGCATCGGGGTGCATTCAATTTTTTGGGCCATCCGTATCTTCTTTTGTGCATCGTATATTGTTTCAATCGTGGAGACAATTGCACTATTTTTCTCCTTCAACGCAATGAGAATTTTACGCGGAGGTACGCCAAGCAGTGTCATCTCTTCCACCAGTGCAAACTCTTCATTAGTTAACCTTTTTGCATAAGCATGCCCCTCAAACCATTGAGCAGGTTCATGATTATGTTCGTCACACTTAACTCGTATTTTCCATCCTCCTTCTTTTACGTTTCGCTTTGCTACAAGTTGGAATGGACACCCAATTTTAATTGTGCCAGAATGAGTGGTAGACTCTGATGTTGGTTTGTAATGACCGCCATGATTGCACATAAGACAAGCCTTGTTGACGACATCCCTTGCCTTCTTTGATCTTTGTTTGACAATAACGTATTCGAGATTGTATGCGATGTTTTTCACCCAATCCGTAAGCTCATCCAATGTCTCAAAGACCCCGTCATTGTAATATGGTGAACACATATTTCCCTTAAGAAACTAAAAAATAAAAGAATTTTAGTATTTCTTAAAACCTATCCTTAAATTTTCAAATAAAACCAAAGCACAAACCACCAAAGAGGTGATTCGGATGGTCAAGGTTGTTAGGAGGTTAAAACCAAAGCACAAACCACCAAAGAGGTGATTCGGATGGTCAAGGTTGTTAGGAGGTTAAAACCAAAGCACAAACCACCAAAGAGGTGATTCGGATGGTCAAGGTTGTTAGGAGGTTAAAACCAAAGCACAAACCACCAAAGAGGTGATTCGGATGGTCAAGGTTGTTAGGAGGTTAAAACCAAAGCACAAACCACCAAAAAGGTGATTCGGATGGTTAAAAGTTAGATTAGGAAAAGTAGAAAGTAAGAAAAATGCAAGAAGAATGTATTAGAAATTAAGTGAGAATTACCAAAAGTTGGAGATTTTTTAGAGGATTTGAGGATTTTGAAAATCCTTGAGAGAATTTGAAGATTTGGAAGTAATTTGAGAGTGGTGTAAGAGATTAGAGGTGGTAGAGGTTAGTATTTATAAGTAGGATGAGGGTTTGGGTAATAAAGAATGTGGTTGAGAGTTAGAAGTGGGTAAAAAATAGTTATTATGTGTGTTTAAATTCATATAATTATAATTAATAGTTAAACATTTAAAATATAATTAAATAGTTAAACACTTTGTGGTATTTTAATATATAAAAAAGTAAAAAAAAAACATTAAAATGGGTGGTTGACGTAAAGTAGTATGAGAAAAAGACAAACTTTGGATTGGTATAAAAGGCATGTCTCACCGGCGTTGTTACGTAAAAAAAACATTAAAATGGTGGTCCCAATGTGTGGTACTGAAAAAGACAAGCATCACTCATTAACCCATATCTTGAATGGTGGTCCCTATGTGGGTCCCTAGGTGTGACAGAGAAAAAATGATGTATATCTCCTAGATATGATTTGACTAGGGTGTACCAAACCCATATCCCAATAAAAAATAGATATGTTCCAAACTTTTATTAAAGGAAGGGGAAGAAGCAAAATGAAAACGTTTTAATATAACTTTTAGGGTTCTAAACAAACCAAACGTTCGGTGAACAGTTCGTAAACCGTTCGGCGGGAATTTCGTTTGTGTCCGTTTGTTTAATAAATGAATGAACACGAACAAAAAATTCCGTTTGATTAACTAAACAAACAAACACGAACAAATGTCTCGTTCGATTGCGTTCGTGAACATTCGGCAATGTGTTTGTTTATGTTCGTTTATTTATATCTGTTCATGTGTGTTTGTTTATGTTCGATCACTAGTTAATTAGGATAATTATGAACTTTTGAATTAGGAATATCATGTATTCATGCCTATGCCTAAGTAATTTTAGATAATTATGTCTTAGTACAATTTGACTTATCGACATCGTTTAGTAGATGTACTTTGTCTAACGGTTAATATTAACAATGTTTTTTTAGTTAGTTGCATATTAAATGTTTGTTTTTATTTGTTTGTGTTCAATATATGTGTTCACGGACAATTCGCAAACAACTGAATTTCGTAACAAACAAACACAAACATAGAATTATGTTTGTTAGTGTGTTCGTGAACGGTTCGTTTGTCCAAGAAACCTTAACAAACAAACACGAACAAAGCCTTGTTCGTGTTCGTTTACAGCCCTAATAACTTTCCTTCTAAATGGAAGGAACTAGAAGGAAGGGAAAGGAAAACAAATAAAATATTTATCATTTACTATTTTACCCTCATACGTAAATTATTACAATTGAGGTATAATTGTAAAATTAAACATTTATTTTCTCTTTCTTTCAACTCGGAAACACATAAAATATTTAATTTCTTTTACTTTCCTTCTAACTCGGGAACATGAAATGAAGTCATATATTTTCTTTTCCTCCCTTTCTTTTCTCTCCTAAATTCCCCTTCTCTTCATTTCTTTCCATTGTTAAACTCTAGAACATAGCGTTAGTCATAGTCAGAAGTGCTTATTGACTTGTGACTTTTTGAAAATGAGTTTTAAAAAAAGTGTTTGGATTAGCTTTTGGGATGAGAAACGTCAAAAAGTCAATAGATTGTCTTTTTTTAAGTGTTTCACTTAACTTATTCTGAATATTGATTGTATGGGTGGTACATTTGTATTTTTTTTTCAAAAGCCAGGATTTCTAACTTCTCAAAAACAGTTTTTCCACCCTTAAAAGCTAAAAGCCAAAAGTCAAAACAAAAAGTGCTTTTTGGTTACACAAACACCTTATTGACTTATTGGCTACTTGGAAAAGCCAATAAGTCAATAAGTTGTTTTGAAACTCAATCCCAAATACCCTCTTACTCATTCCGGCAAGCGTTTGTTAGGCAATGTTTTCAGAACCGGTTCGGACATTGATTCGGTTTTCTTACCGGTTCACTGGTCCGACAGGTCTAACCGATCAGACAGGATGTAAGAACTTGATGGTGTCGTAAAATTAATATGGTAAAATTTAAAAAAATGTAAAAAAGTTCGGTTCAACCCCTTTAAAACCCGATTCAACCGGTTCGATTCCTGATCCGACTGTCGGTTTACCGGTCTAATGCCACCCCGTCCGACACCGCCTAAATTACAACATATACAAAGGAAAAACTGCTCAATCCTTCCATACAATAGTGTTAAACCTAGTACGACTCTTGATCCATAAAAATGTCAAAGACTTCACAACGACCACAACCCCGACCACCTTAGGAGTATTATTATCAAAAACCTTTCTGTTCCTTGACTCCCAAATAGCCCAACATGTTGTCATGACAATACCCCTAACGATTTTTTGACCACTTTGACCCGCGCGCAATGTCTTGGACTTTTAGAAGATCTTCCATGTCAAAGATACTAGGGATGTGAATGTTACACCATTTCCATATGCTACTTTAAAAGCATATCCACAATCTATGAACAATTGCTCACAGCTTTCATCATAAACTTCACATAGAGGACAAAGCAGCGAGGGAATGACGATTTGCCGTCTATTAAGTGCCAGACGAGTAGGTATGCGATTCATTTATGTCCTCCACATGTGCATATTAACTTTGATAGGCACCCATGATTCCCATTTAAAATGAAGAGGCCAGCTTTCATTCCTATCCATTCTTAGTAACACTTTTGCGCTAACCACTGTGAAACGAGAAGTACCATCATGATCCCATATCCACTCGTCTTTATCGTTCGATAGCTTGATTGAGGAAACCTATGCATCACGTCTTGCATTTTAGAGATTGTTTCTACCGTGTCTGCAGCAGTGTTCCAAGCTGCAGTTAAGCGAACTGCAGCCCCTATTCTGATGAGCCGATCTTTGACCAAACAATTTTTATCTTTTTCGAAGTTATAGAGAGTCAGCCAGCGACTCATTAACACTGAATCCTCATACCATTTATCCTTCCAGAAGCGCAAACTATCCCCGTTACCAACTCTACCTTTGAAATATCGGTCCACATGGTCTCTGTTGAGTTGCAACTTATTAATGGCAGCTACCATTGATTTCCAGCAGCCACTGATATTATTCGCAACTGGTAAGAAGACCCATTTACTCCTTCCACCATGTATGGCTTCTATAATATTTCGCCAAAGGCTCCCGACTTGAACCTTGAATCGCCAAACCCATTTAATCATAAGAGCTGCATTAACGTCTCTCAGTTTAGATTTGCCCAAACCCCCATCTTTTTTAGGAGTTGTGACAACATCCCAATTCACCCAGTGAAGCATTTTGCGGTCTCCTGTACCATACCACGGGAATTTTTTCATAAGGCGTTCAATGGTTTCCACCACTTTTAAAGGCGCCTTATATAAGGATAGGTAGTAGATTGGTAGACTAGAGAGCACCGATTTTATTAATGTCAAACGACCACCAATTGGCAAAGTGTGAGCTTTCCAAGATGCAAGCCGAGATTGAATAGTTTCTACAACCGGACTCCATTGAGCGATCCGATTCATATTTGCTTCAACTTTGATGCCCAAATATTCAAACGGAAAGGCACCAACCTTACAATCGAGAACACTGGCGAACCAATTCACCTCATCCCCATTAACACCCATCCCGTACAAATGAGACTTATGAATATTAATTTTCAATCCGAAGCACAAATGGAAGATTCTAAGAAGGCGGGATACATTCTCCATGTTAACTTTGGACTATTTTCCAACTAAGAGGGCGTCATCCGCATAAAGTAAATGGGATAACGTGAGGCCTCCATTAGGAAGGCGAATACCTTCAAACTCTCTTAACCCAGTAGCCTTGTTAAGAATACACGCCAAAGCCTCCATGACAATAAGAAACAAGAAAAGGGATAGTGGATCTCCTTGCCATATTCCTTTTTCACACTGAAACTTATAAGTGGGAGAACCATTCACTAACACGGATGATCTAGCCGAAGTCAAGATACCCCTTACCCATAAACACCACTTAGGAAGAAAACCCATTTGGCTTAGAATCAACAACAGAAAACTCCAATTGACATTGTTGAAAGCCTTTTCAAAGTCAAGCTTCAACAAGAAAGCTTCATCTTCGTTTCTTTTTGTCCACCCAATAGTCTCCTTGATAATAAGCGGCCCATCTAAAATAAATCGGTCTTTTAAGAATGTCGATTGTGTGTTAGAGATGACCGTTTCAATAACATTTCTCATCCTTCCGGCAATAACCTTGGAAATAATTTTGCTAATGACCCCCACCAAGTTTATAGGTCTATAATCCTTTAACCCCAAAGGAGTTTTGGATTTAGCAACGAGCGTTATAAAAGAGGTGCTACACCCTCTATTTATAACTCACGAGTGATGAAACTCACCCATAAACCAAAAAAAATCATCCTCAAGGCATGCCCATAAGTGTTTAATAAACCTGAAATTAAACCCATCAGGACCCAGGGCTCTATCGGAACCACAATCAAAGACTGCCTCTTTAATCTCCTCTTTTGAAAAGGAGCAATCAATTTCTCCACAAATCTTGGTTCCAGCTTCTTAATGTTGTTACAAGTGAGGACAGGCCGATTCTTGAACTGCTCAGAAAAATGTTTTTTGAAGTGTTTCAGAACCTCCCGTTTTACCTGAGCAGGTTTAGAAATCCACTCGCCATCGACCAACAACCCTGGGATAGCATTTGCACCCTTCCTACCATTAATGAATCTGTGAAAGTAAGCAGAGTTATCATCCCCGCTTATGGCCCACCGAACACGCGACTTTTGTAGTAAATCCCTTTGTTTATACATATTAAGCTGATCCAACCCTTTCTTGCTTTCCTCCCAAACCCAAACTTCCTCCTCTTCAAGATCTCTATCTTCCATATTTTTTTCAATCCTTTCAATGTCTTCTTTCAAACTGAGAAGGTCTTCACCTTCTGTTTTTATAACTGAGTTCCACCAATTTTTTAAGACCTCTCTTATACGACTCAACTTTTTAACGATCACCACATCTTTCGGCCCCTAAAACGAACAACAATCAAAAGCCTTAGTAATGGCATCCTGACAACCCTCCCTCTCCAACCAGGAGTTAAACCACCTAAATGGTTTAGCGTCATAGTTAGTATCCACCAAAGACAGAAGAAGGGGACAATGATCAGAAAGTCCCCTAGGCAAAGCCCTGAGACAAGCTAAAGGCCACCTATTAAAAATGCTTGACAAACCAAGAAACTATGTAATTAATTGGATTACATACTTTACAAAATTAAGAATTGAATAACCAGATTAAATAGGCATGAAAATGACAAAAGAATTTAGGCAATCACCAATGTTGAACAAAAACTTGTTGGGACAATTGACTAACTTCGATTTTGTAAAATCATAAATAGGCAGTGGCGGACCCAGGATTTTTTTTCAATGGGTCCACTTACTTTTGGTATTTACATTTTTCACAACCAAACGTTATAATTTCGGGTCGGTCGTTGTGCGGGGTGGTGCGGGGCGAGGAACATAATAAAATACAATATCATAACTAAATATATAACCATTACTCATTATAAAGCACAAAATAAAAATACGATTTCATTCGAAAATAAAAAGAACTTACAAAGTTTTAAAGTTGTTCCCTACGAGTTTTCATCTTTTGAAAGCGATCCATTACATCTTTGACCGAAACATTGGCAAGAAGGTCTCTTTCAATATAACAAATACAAGAGTCGTTCATATAATCATCACCCATCCGATTGCGCAAATTTGTCTTCACGTGTTTCATTGATGAAAAACACCTTTCAACACTTGCCGTTGCAACAGGTAAAATTAATGCTAACTTTAATAAACGATAGACCAACGGATAGCCCAAATGTTTCTTTGTTTCCAGCAACTTTTTTGCAAGATTAGATATCCCATTCACGTTGGCAAACATTTCATCTCCTCTCAACTTAGTAATATAGTTGTCTAGCTCAATCAAAAGATATTCTCTTTCTTCATAACTAAAATCAAACGGATACAACTCGGCCAATCTTAAAATCTTTTGAACATTAAACGCACTAAAATTATCATTCGGGCTCAAACTGCCAATACACATAAGTAATTCAGTAGTTACCTCGCCAAAACGGTTGCCAAGCTCTTGTATTTGCATATCCAAGACCGTGTTGAAATTTTCAACCTCATAATAATGATGATTGGTGATGTTTGTCTTTTTTCTTTTATATCTTGGGTCAACATATTCATCCTCCATGTTCACAATTTCAATCTCATTTTTTTCACAAAAAGAAGCTACATCTTTCAAAAGCGAATCAAATCCTTCAAGTCTAAACGCATGTAGTTGTTGCTTCGTTGCATTAACCATTTGAATTGCATTCACTGTATCTTGATCTTTTCTTTGAAGAGCTTGAGACAACAAATTAGTAATCCCCAAAACGTGCTTCATCAAATGTAGATAATATGCAAAATCATATGCCTTCATGTATATCCAAATACCATTTGCTTGTCTTTGGTGAACATTATTTAAACCAGAATTTCGAATATACTGAAGCACTTCAATAATCGATGGGTATAATTGAACCAAGCGTACAAGTGTCTTATGATGAGAGCTCCAACGCGTATCTCCAGCTCTTGCAAGAGAAAGTTCTTGATTTAAACCACTTCCAGTTTCAACTTCTTCGCGACCTATTGCTTCTTGTAATTTATGTTTTTGACTTTCTTAAATCATATACAGTCGTTTACAAGATGCACAAACCACATTCATCAAAGTCGATACCTTATCAAAAAATGTCCAAATGCCATCATGTTTGTTTGCAAGGGCCACAACAACTAGTTGAAGTTGGTGGGCAAAACAATGTATATAATATGCTGAAGAATTATCTTTCAAAATTAAGGCTTTCAAACCATTAAACTCACCAGCCATGTTGCTAGCACCATCATATCCTTGACCTCTTACCCTTGCCAAACTCAAATTATATCGAGAAAATAAATCATCAATAGCCGATTTCAAAGATAGTGCAGATGTTTCCATGACATGAACAAGACCAATAAATCGTTCTTTAATAATCCCATGTTTGTCAACATATCTCAAAACGACAGCCATTTGTTCCTTTTTAGATATATCCCGAGACTCATCAACTAATATAGAAAACACATCATCAGCTAGTTCTTCAAAAATCTGCTTTAAAACTTCTTGTGCAAAACAATTACAAATGTCTTTCTGAATTTTTGGAGATGTCATTTGGTTATTCCCCGGAGCATTTCCTAATATAACCTTACCAATGGACTCATTCAATTCTCCCAATAACTTTAAAAATTCTAAGAAATGTCCTTTATAAAGGGAGCTTTCAGACTCATCATGACCACGAAAAGGTAATGCGCCATTCAATAAAGCTTTTGCAAGAATAACTGACGTGCTTAATCGGATTCTATACTCAGTTTTATGTTTTTCACTCCGCTTTCCTAAGGCATGAATTATAGATTGTTTTTGTCTCCGCAAGTCTTCACATTTTTTTAGTGCTTTGTTGTGAAAACTATTCGCCTTACCAACAGAACACACAATCTATCTTTTTTGTTCCAACCATCATATCCATCGGTTACACATGCGTTTTTTTGTCCGTTTTCCTTAAACAAGTAACACCACAAGCAAAATACTTTATCGGCTTTTACACTATACTCTAACCAATTAAATTCCCCAAACCAATCCGGAGAAAATTGTCTTAATCTACCACCAATATCTCGTTGTGGAAAATCATGACCTTGTGGTCGACACGGACCTCTATTCAAATAGGCACGCCTAATTTCATCTCTTTGGTTAACATGGTAAGATAGAATTGGTTTTCGTTCGGCGGAATCCCATGGAAGGTCTTCCAAATTAATTTTCTTTGGAATATTATTTGAAGAAGATGAGGGCTCAAACTTTCTTTTCAATAATCCTTGCATAACTAGCCCTAAAATTCAAGTTTTAATAAACTAAGTCACACATTCGAAACTCAAATCATAGAACACAAGCGTTTACATGTTAATCTGAGTTCTAAATTCATATTCATGGCACAAAATAATTAAACAACTAAACAATAAACAAAATTCTAGTTGTAAAAAAGAAAAAGAAAAAGAGGAGGTTACCTTTTGGAATAGATGAATGGAATTATGAGGTGGAGAAAACTAGAAAAGTGAATGGGATATTGTGCAATCGCAGGGACACGGGAAGCCGCAGTTTTTTTCTTTTTGAAAGGTCCAAGGAGCCACATTTAAACCCTAATATTTTAATATGGATTGCCAAAATTAAAACAAATAATAAAAAAAATCCAAAAAACAGGACTTAAGGATTCAAACCTGTATCCCATTGTTAATATACAAGGGGAGTTACCACTACAACAACTTTCATCTTGATAATATGGTGTCCATATTATTATTTTTATGGGGTCCATAGAAAATTTTATATACCGCCTCTACTACATTTTTTTTAAACATTGGGGTCCGGGGACCCCGACCCACACTAGGTGGGTCCGCCCCTGTAAATTGGTATAAAATGACAATATGAGTAAATCATATGTAGTAAACGTGTACTTAATGTGACAACCGGTAAAATACGGTCAACCGTTGACTGAATCTTAATCATGATCCCTATATGCTTCGCATATACTGAGGTTGATTTTGGTTAAGTTGAATTGTTACAAGTCCAACAAATGTCTTTCGTGAAGTTCGTGGACGTCTAGATGTTCTAAAGAAAGACGACGCATCTTAACGCTACCAAACTGATATCGATTAGAATTCGTCAGAATGGACAAACTTAGAGTTATTGCATGTAAATACGGCACGTATTTGTTGTTGAAGCGATCTGATGTGGAATCGGCTTTGTAACACCCCAACCGATGGCGGAATCATCGAGGTGCCACATAGTGACGATTGTTCAAAAGCTCATGGTACTAAAATGTAAATATATGATTATTGAATATTGTTTTACAACATGTGAAATTAAATACAAGACAACAAAAATAATGATAATTGATTGATTTAATCTAAGTCCAAAGTCCTATGTGAAGCGTCAAGCAGCTTATCCTGAAACATGCACGAAAATAATTTTGTCAACATATGATGTTGGTGAGTACTACTTAGCTTTGTACATATAGTATAAGTTTTGAAAAGTAGTACAATTCATGTGTCTAGCATCATCAAGGCATTATGTAAACACGCAAGTAAACAAACAAGACAAAGATCAAATGTAAAGTTTGTACAATGAAGTTGATAATGAGCACCTCAACACGTGTGAGTCTAAAAGAGCACCATAACATAAGTTATGTCTAAATGAGCACCGTAACATAAGTTACGTCTAAATGAGCACCGTAATATAAGTTACGTCTGTATGTAAAGAGCACCATAACATAAGTTATGTCTAGATGTATGATTTTGTATGTAAGCTACGTTCATGTTCAAACATAAGCACAAAGATAAACAAGACACGTATATGAATTGTAAATGAATAAAAATGTATGTGTAAATGAGTATGAACGTTTGTATACTTGTGCATGAATCACCCCAAAAGTTGTAAAAGCGAAAAAGGGGATAAGTAATACTCACCTTAGCAAGGTGGTAAGTCTTGTGTAATTGAATAAGTATAATCCAACGTTGCCAGGTATCACCCTATGTATAATGTAACAAATAAGTCTAAGTCTATTTGGTCTATAAGTATTTTCTAGGGCTTCGAATTGGGGGATAAATATTTATTTGATTAATAAACAAATTGTTTATTAAATATAAGAAATTTAATAAATAAATGAGTAAAAGTCTTTTTATAAATTTTAAGTTAAAGATGGTCACAAAATAAAGTTTTTAGTATGAAAATAATTTTTATAAAATTATTTTCTTGAAAATAGAATATTTAATCTATTTATTTCAAATTGTCAAAATATGACTTTAATATCTAAAAATATTAAAATTGAAGAATTGTTGAATTAAAAATTGTATTTCTGTTCCAAATGAATAGAAATAATTTATGTAAAATTTTGGTACAAAAATATTGAAAAATGAATTTATTATGAATTATTTATTATTAAAAATAACAAAAATTAATTAAAAATATAAAATGAATGGTTTTTCAGAAATAAAAATTATTTCTGAAATGTTTATTGTTGTACAAGTTTAGGATAATTTTTGTGGAATTTTATAAAATCGTTTAGATATTTTTATTGAATTTTACAATTATAAGTGAATAAAATTGTAATATTTATTATATATATTAAATAAATGATTTTTGATGTGTTGCAAAACACATCTCTTTTCCTATGTATTTTGTATATTATTTGGTCATGTTTGTATTCGTTTAGTGTCATTTTTATTATGTATTTATTTATTTTATTATTTTATAGGTGTTTGGAGAAAATGAGCTCAAAACGAAATAATTTTAATCGAGACACCGACACTTAAGAGCCGGTGTTCATGGATGTTGGAGCGTAAATGAGGAATTTCGGTCGAGCCAAGAACACCTGTTAAAATATAACATATTTTCCAATTCAATATCTTATCGTATTTTTCCTATACAGTGTTATGGTTCTTATTATGTTTATTTTGTGTTACATGTAAACAATTGGGCCTGTTATTGGAGCTGGACTAAGCATGACGTATTGGGCTGTAGAAGACGTATTGGGCTGTAGAAGTTGATTTGGACTGTTGCTATGACTCATAGTGGACTTCAAGATTGTAGGGCTTATGACCTTGGGCTTATGACCATCTGGGCCCTAAACATGATCACATGATCTTATGGTCATCATATTGTTGCTTCTCGTGAAGACCTTAAGTCATCTCAGATATTTTTATACACACACATATCTTTTACATTGGCCCTCTCTCTCATATATGGTGGTCTAGATCAGATCCAATTTAATCTCAACACTTCATTATTATTGAAGTCTCTCAAGTTTGAAGTGAGATTATTATTATTTCAAAACCTCAACACAGAAGCTGTGAGGATCTCGGCCGGATAAGCTTTATTTCGACAGATCTCTTTATGACCTAGTCCACAGATCGTTGGTCTGATCTCTTGTCTTCCTCGTCGTCTTGTCAGGTTTTTTTGATTACTTTTCTCAGTTAAAAGGTTTGAGTCTGGATCATGATAATATGGTCGTTGTAGTCTCGAGTGTAAACCTAATGTATTGTGTGATCTTGTTAAGTAATCGTTTTCTGTTTACAAGTCTGATTAGGTGATTTAGAGTATTTCTTTGTATCTTAAGAGTCGGTGTATGTTTTCGGTTAAACGTTTTTTATAATAAATCAGTTCTTGAAGTTTTGATATCTTGTTTCTGACATGGTATCAGAGCCAGGCTCTGGTTCTGATTTTGTTTTACAAATTTTCGCTGTGTGTTTTTTTTTGGGTTTTTTGTGTGAGATAGATCCTTGTTTTTTTATGTTGTCAAGAATGTGATCTGTGTTATAGATCTTGTTCGTGAGATGTTTAGATAATAGATCTGATCGTATTACAGATCTTGTCTATTATCCGACTAGATCTAAAGTGTTGTCGATAGGTTCAAGTTTCTTGATTCTGGTTATTTCCTTCCGTTGTTGACTAAAGATCTTACCTCCGTTTATAGATCTGATCTTTGAAGTCTTTTTCTTCTTGTTGATTTTATGGTTTCCGCTGCAGTTTTTTTTTAAAAAAAATATGGTCTCGTTTATAAATCTGGTTCTGTGTGATATTGTTCGAAGATTTGTTTTTACGTGTCGATCTGTTTTCAGTGAGATCTGTTCTGACTCTATAGTTCAGATCTAGAAATCTTACGGTGGTAATTTTGGGTCTAGATATGATTCGGTTTTGTGAGGTTTCTTGGCTTTGATGGTTTTTTATCAGTCGACTGGTCTTCTGGTTCGAAGGTTGGAATAGATATGAGGATGTTTTATAAGATCTTGGAGTTGGTTGATAGATCTTTGTATCTTGTGGCTATGTCTGGATTTGGAGTGCATACTCTTTGCTTCACAGCTCTGTAATCCTAAGTAAAGGTTACAGGTTGTGAGTTGTTGTTGGGCGAACCCTAACTTGGGCAAACCCCACGGTGATATCTTTCTAACTCTCCTTAATTTTAATGTATTGTTTTTTGTCTAGGCGTCTGGTACCGGGTTAGATGGACCGGCATTTGATCGAGTCTTAGTTGTTGTTCACTAGGATTGGTCTAGGTCTAGGTGGCTCCCAAGTTAAGGCCTGCGGTGGCACCTTTGAGTGATGAACCACTGAACTGGTCCCTGGCTTGGTTTCGCCGGTTTATTTGTTGAGTTCATTATTTTTTCTGGTTTGTATTGCTGTGTGTGATAATACTTGTTCTAGTTGATATGATATTCTTCGCCGTGTGTTTCAAGGTTCTGGTTGCTCTATCTATCTATGAGTGTTCATTGTTTAAATCAGTTATGTAGTTCACGGTCTGAATCATATTTGTATAAAGAATATCATCCCAATGTTTGACAACACTGTATGTTTTTTTTTAATGTGAAAAAATTTGAGATATGAAGTCCTAATAAATGCGGTTTAGATTGGCCTTATGTTAGTAGGATTGTGTAATTCTCATTTTGATCAGGTTGTTGTCTTTGATTATGTGAATCTTTACAATGTTACTCACGTAATATGTTAGTAGTAAGTTTGCTTTTAACATAAAGTTTTTTCTGAGGTCATCGTAGTTCGTATCTCTCGGTTTTATTTTGGATTCTTTTGTATCTTAGAATCTGTGTATGGTAAACATTAGAGAGGTTTGTTAGATGATCTGTGTATGTTGAGAGTTTGATTATGTGTTATACATTTCTAGTTGTTACTGGTTCTTGTTTATAATATTTGCTTTAACCGTATCTTGATGAGTTTGTTATGTTAATTAAACTCGTATCATGATGGTTGTTGTTTGTCTGACCTGTATGTCATGTTTTGAATCTTGATATCTCGTTAGTCGCTCTTTGTGGTTGAAGTATTTTTAACCAGGTGTATTTGTCAAGAGTATATCTTGAATTTTGTGCAGCCTCGAGTTTTTCTATGTGAGAAATATTTTTTTTTGAGTTAAAAAAATATTCATGTAGAACCTTGTGCTTGGCTGTGTCTTTGTGGTCTGATGAAGAGTTGTGTGATTCTTCGTTTGTCAGATTTGTTTTATTTTATATGGTTCATTTATGGATGATTCGTCTTCTTGTAAAGTTCAAAGAGTTTTTTTTTAAATCAAAAATTTTGGATTAATTAAATTAGTCTTTATGTTCTTTACAAGTTCTGTGACATGAATCCTGTTTATCCAGTTATTTGAGTCATATTATTCTTTCATTCATTGTTGAGGATTAGGATTTTGTGCTGCACTTCGTTTTGTTTGAATTTGTGCGTAGTATCAAAGGTGTTCTAGTCTGGTCATATGAAATTATCATGGTGTTAGTCTTTTGGCTATTTCATGGTTTGTATCTTTTCTCTTGTAATCTCTGGTATTGGCACTAGATCTAGGATTGTTAAACAAAATCTACATGTTGTAGGTTTTAGTGTCCATTAGATCGTGTTAGTGTATTTTGTATGTTCATCTTGTTGGTGACATGAGCCGTAGAGATTAGAGATTGATGTGTAAGCAGTTTCGGTTGGTTTCTGTTTATGTTCTAATGATGGAACGTGTAATTGTTGCAGTCTTGTTTGTGTTCTTCTATGTGGAAGATTGTACTATGGTAATGAAATTTTGTGATTTTTGAACGCTTATCATATTTGTATAGACTGTAACTGTGTGTACATGGTGGGAGTCATGTGACTCTTATTTTTTTTATAGGCTTTAACCATATCATGACGGTTTTGTGTGGTCTATATGCTATGTGTGTATAATCTTGTTGTTTGGTTAGTCGAACCGTGTGGTAGACGTATTTTAACCAACAGTTATGTCAAGATTATATTTTTTACAGCTTTGTATGTTGTCTCTTGTAAGTTTTTCTGGTTGCAAATCATGTGATTTTGTGTTTAATCAGAATTTTTATCTGGCTGCGTCTTTATAGTTTGTTGTAGATCGTGTTGTTCTACTGTTATCAGATTTGTTGAATCATGTTATTCGTAGAGTAATTAGAAAGTGTTTTCTAGTTATTTTCTTTCTATGAAGTATAGAAAGCTGTATCCGTATGATTACGTATGATTTTACGTTTGAAGTCAGCCATCATGTTTGTGTGATTCATGTGAAGTTATAAATGCAGTTCTCTTATAAATTCAAAACTTTACATGTTAGGAAAGTTGTAAGTTTGATCAAATCAAATGAATGTTTACTTTCTTTACAAGGCCTTATCAACATGAATACGATTTGTCTTAAATGTTCTGATTGATAAATCGTGTGATTTGGTGTTAGTCGGAACATGTTTTGCTAGGTTTATAATTTGATATATGCATTGTTAATGAAATGTGTGATTCCGTTGCTTTAATCAGAATATGTTTTTTTTAATCATGATTCATTCCAAAGAGAGTGTCTATATTTCTCTATTTGTTTTCTTAAAATCTTTTGTTAAACACATATGTGACTAGATTTGTTCTAAATATGTTGATCTTCAAGTTGATGATCGATGTTGATGTTAGTTTGTTGGTCTAGTCGTGTTGTCGAGAGATATTGAGTTATTCAAAATGTTTTTGATTCTTTTGTGTTCTATTTTGAACTAGGTTTATTTATAAATGTGTTGCAACTGTTATGCTACTTGCTTATGACTTTATGTAAATAATAAGTTGGTTAAGTATAATAAGGATGAATTTTTCAAAATAATTTTTTTTCCTTCTTTAAATCCAAGTTTCTTATCAAAAGGGCGGATCTAGTAGTTTTTTAAACATATCCTAGATATTGAAATCATTAGATTGATAGAGGTGTTTGCATGTCTCTATAAATTTTTGTCTTAAAAGTTTTTTTTGGTTAGATATTGATATGACAAGATATTTTTCTTTCTCTTGAGATATTATTTCAAATATACATCTTTAAATCTACCTCAGCTTCTAAGTTTCGTTTTGTGTCTCTCGATTATTTCTCTCTTGTATTTGTCTCCTCTGTTGATATGTCTAGGGTTTGATCTAATGTGTTTTTGATCTCCTTGTTATCCTGTTTGTATAGATCATCAGTTAATGGTCTATTAGAGGAGGTTGTGTAGATTGTCTGTTAAGTGGTCTATTGTTGGTTTATGTATAGAAAGTTGTTGAGAGTCTTGACTGGTATTTAGAAGTCTTGCTGATTGTAGGTTCTTGGTGTATATGTGTTGAAACCCTCTTAAGAAACTTGGAAAATAAAAAAGGGGGCAGCCTATAATTTCACGACATACAACTAGAACTGAGCGTTGTACTGTATGTGCGGCTACATGTGGAATATTTTTGACGACATAACCAAACCAACTTAGTACTAAAAGTGCAGAGTAGTATTTCAGTTTAGTGTTTTTGATAAAAACATACTTACATTTTTTATCAACAAATGTTCAGAATGAGCTGCATCTATATTTTCTTAAGAGATTTTAATTTTGAAGGATTGTGGTCGCATAGAAGGTAAGTAAACATTTATCTCTATTTGATGTATTTGGATATTGAATTGTGGGGGGGTGTTAAAATATAACATATTTTCCAATTCAATATCTTATCGTATTTTTCCTATACAGTGTTATGGTTCTTATTATGTTTATTTTGTGTTACATGTAAACAATTGGGCCTGTTATTGGAGCTGGACTAAGCATGACGTATTGGGCTATAGAAGACGTATTGGGCTGTAGAAGTTGATTTGGACTGTTGCTATGACTCATAGTGGACTTCAAGATTGTAGGGCTTATGACCTTGGGCTTATGACCATCTGGGCCCTAAACATGATCACATGATCTTATGGTCATCATATTGTTGCTTCTCGTGAAGACCTTAAGTCATCTCAGATATTTTTATACACACACATATCTTTTACATTGGCCCTCTCTCTCATATATGGTGGTCTAGATCAGATCCAATTTAATCTCAACACTTCATTATTATTGAAGTCTCTCAAGTTTGAAGTGAGATTATTATTATTTCAAAACCTCAACACAGAAGCTGTGAGGATCTCGGCCGGATAAGCTTTATTTCGACAGATCTCTTTATGACCTAGTCCACAGATCGTTGGTCTGATCTCTTGTCTTCCTCGTCGTCTTGTCTGGTTTTTTTGATTACTTTTCTCAGTTAAAAGGTTTGAGTCTGGATCATGATAATATGGTCGTTGTAGTCTCGAGTGTAAACCTAATGTATTGTGTGATCTTGTTAAGTAATCGTTTTCTGTTTACAAGTCTGATTAGGTGATTTAGAGTATTTCTTTGTATCTTAAGAGTCGGTGTATGTTTTCGGTTAAACGTTTTTTATAATAAATCAGTTCTTGAAGTTTTGATATCTTGTTTCTGACAACACCCAAATTGCGAACATCCGGAGCGAGCTCGAGTAATAATAACAATAATAATAATAATAATAATAATAATAATAATAATAATAATAATGGGCTCATAGCCCAAGAGAATTTTACTAAAAGAAACCTACAAGCATTATTTGGTAGGCACTTTATATATCTCGATAGAAAAGAACAGAGAGGGAGCGGCACATTGAGATCAAACAAATATTTGAAGGGAGCCGCAATAGAAGATTATCGAGTGGAGCAACATTTTTTTCTAGAGGACAGCAACATAGTAATTTGGAGAAGAGTTTTTAAAGCCTTGGAGACTAAGATTTATTTATACGAAGTGCTTTGGGTTCGATTCTTATACTTTTATGTTTTTGAACCATTGTTCTTTCGTTTTATATTTTTCTTTAGTCATGTTTAATATTTATTTTTATGTGTTTGACATGTTGAACATGATGAGTAGCTAAACATTTACGCTACCTAGGTCGTATAGATGATTATTTCGTGACTCGTGACGTTCGGGTTTGGATAATATTATTTTTGGCTTAATGTTTTGGTAAAATATTTTTGTGTTGTTGATAAAAATGCGTATGAATGCTTTTAGTAATCGGTTTGCTTGATTGTTGCTTTGCGTTTTTCTCTAGTATGTTACTTTAGTAGTTTCAAGATCTAGAGTTTTGCGTGATTTTCCATAGACTTCGTGTTAGTGGTTAATCTAGAGGTTTCTTGTCTTAGATAACCCTATTAGCGACCTTGTAAGCCTTTGAAATTAGTGTTTTGCCACTCTTGAGACCGGGAGGAGATAGAGTGTCAGTTTGTCTAGTTCTTAGGTTTTGGGTATAGGTGAGACCGGAAAGAGATCCTTACTTATTTACCTTAGCTTCCCTAGCAGATTCGAGTTTTTGTCAACAACCTTAGATAACTCCTTCACACTTTCGAGTGTGTTGAGATTAGCGAGACCGGGAGGTGAGCGAGTCTTTTGAGTACCTTAGCATTCCCTAGTGAGGTGAGACCGGGAGGTGATCCGAACTACTAACCGGTGGTTTACACGTCCCTTAGGATTTTCCAAGAGGTGTTGGTGAGACCGGGAGGTGATCAAGCATTCTTTAGGGTTTTCTTGAGTCAGGCGTATTTTTAGGAACCCGGTAGCCATTACATTATCCATTTCTGAGTATTGTGAGTTGTGGGTAGGATTCTACACCTAGGTAGTTGTTTTCCATATTTTCTGAGTTTCTCTCTAGTTTCCAAGCTGTCTGTTCTGCTTCCTGTTCCTGTTTGTGTTTCTGTCTTAGTAAATATAATTGTTTTATTTATTTATTTATTTAGTTTAAAAATAATTTTCTCAAAAATCCAAGTTAATAGGCTAGGAGTCGACAGAGGTTTAATACCGAGAGTCGTCATATTGTGTCCACGGTTCGATACTCGGACTTACTTGCTTTGCTACACTGCGACCGGTACACTTGCCGTTAGTGTGTGGTTTTTAGGTTTTTCCATTTTTAAAACTTGACCGATTTAATTACTACACATTTCACACATCAATTTTTGAAAAAACTAAAAATTGGACAGCAAAGTTTATCATTGGAATAACATAAAATAAATTTTGTAGAATTTATAAAATAGTTTTAGTATTTTAAAACGACTTTTAAAAGAAAATAACAAAAATATAAAGAATAGAGTTTTAAAAGAAAAAGGTTGTTGTTGGTGGGGATCGAACCCTGGTCTGATCCGGTTCAATGATTTTAGCCAAAGGCCCCAACCAACTGGTCTATGATTCATTTTGTTAAGGATTCTGATTCGTAATAAACTTAAATGATATGTAATAGAGTCATCTTCCCCAATTTAATATTATAAGAACCCTAGTTTCTTGAATTGAATCAATTAATGATTAATAGCCTCAGTAATGTTAGGGCTATTGATCGATTGATCATGAATAACAAAACCCATCAAAAATAAACAACTTACAAACACTAATTCGCGTATGATGCTCGGTCAAACAAAAAGTCAACGGGTCTTGAAATCGTGAATTAAAGCTTGGACAGAAAGATTTGAGAGAAGGGAGATGAATTTCGGCACATTTAGTTGGTTCGGAACATCCCAATTTATACTATGATTTCGTATATGGAAGGTTAGGATTTGTTTGACCAATCTTGGTCAAAACGCGGTCAATCAAGCATGAATGGAAGGTTTGGAAGCTATAAATCAGTTATTAATCCGATGATTGGTTGTTAATTTGATTAAAGTTTCCTAAAAATGATAGCTCAATTAGAGGGTCTTGGTCAAAGGTGAAGTTGAAAGTTTGCTATGGTTGGGGTTGTACAGCACGCGTAGCAGCAGACATGAAGGAGACATAAATTCTGTTTTAGAAAAGCATTTATACAATTCGAATCAAGGTTAAAACAAGAATGAGCTGTAGCTCAGGTGGTTGTACGCGTGTGTGTGTCTGTGTCCGACTCGGCTTCTTGCCCGGGTTCGAGTCCCGGCAGGAGCAGAGTTTTTTTTTTTTTTTTTTTTTTTTTTTTTTTTTAAACAGGCAAGGAGAGATGGGCTTAGGTTTGGTTGGGCCTGCATGTCTGGGCCAGATCTGGATTGGGCCCAGAAGTGGGAAAGAATAAGGAATATTGGGTTGGGTTATGGTTTAGTTATGGTTTTGGGCTCAAGTGTGGTTGGACTAGTATTATTATCTATTATCATTATTATTATTATTATCATTATTATTATTACAAAAATAAAATATAATGAAAGGAAAAGTGACGGATGTCACAGGCTTGAAGAATGGATTAAAACGTAGCGTTTGAAGAACGCGGAGAGTAACCGATATGAGAACCGGATATCAAAATGCGTGGTTTTAACCGCATTTGTGCTTTCGAAATAATCATTTATTTTAAATAATGTTATTTATTTAATATCAAAAGCTATCGGGTCGATTAATTGGAGGAAACGGTAACCAGTTAGGTTAACGCGATTCTAACGGGCGCTCTGAAAGAACGCGTAGGATACCGATATTAATTATATTTTTGCTCGGTTAAACGTTATTTAAGATTTCAAATAAAACCGACTAATTTTTATAATTAATTATCGAGCCTAAATCTAAACCGAGACGTTTCGCGATATAACGGGTTCGAAACGCGGTATCTACCTACCTAACTCTAAACCCTAGCTATAAAAGGGCTTCATCCCCTTCTTCTTCTTCATTTCTCAACCTACATCAAAAGGGGCGGCGGCGGGTACTTAAAGCCCGATTGGAGCTGAGATGGGGATGGAATCAGGTGGTTGTTGATGGTGGAGCTTGGTGGTGCTCGGTTATGGAGTTAGGGGTTCAGTTACGGGCTGCAGTGGTGGCGTCGGTAGGGTTCAGAAGCCAGGCGGCGGTCCGGTTTAGGTGGTGTTCGGCCGATGGTGGTGATGGTTCGGCTGGTTTGGCTCCGGCTCGGGTCCGATGGGGCTCGGGTCTGGGTCAGGTTATGGTTATGGTTGATGGTTTTTGGTTGCATGTTGATGTTTGGATCTGAAAAATGCTCGGGTCAGGTTCGGGTCTCGAGTCGGGTTCGGGTTCGGGCCAGATCTTGGTTATGTTAATAGATCTTGGTCTGCATGTCGCTTGATGGTGATGATAAGGATGTTCGGGTTCAGTTTGGTGCTCGGGTTCGGGTCCGGGTCTCGAGTGTAAAGGATTAAAAGATGGTTTAAGTTGTGGTTTGGAGCCGGTTAGAAGTGAGTTCAGTCAGATCTAGTCAACAAGCGTTGCATGCGTATATAAATGGTATATATTATCTTGATTTGTTGCTATCATTATTATTATATATATAAGTGTATATATATATTATCAATACGAAACTACGGTGACTCACGAAACGAACCGACATTTATTATATTATAAGTAATAGTGTATATTAAAGACGGATTTGATAATATTGTATATTGGACTGGACCGTTGGACTATATTATATAATTATATATATATATATATATATATATATATAAATGATGATCTATATAAGTATACAAGTATAATTTATATAGAATGGTGAAATATATAAAGTCTCGTTCATTGGAAATACGGATTAATATATTGAATATATGTATTTGTAATTGATTTTTGGGTAAACTATAGACAACTTGTGTTGTCTGGATGGTATAAAAACAGAGGAAACTCTGCCGAAATTTTATAAGATCCAGAGCACAACGAGTGTAATATACTTTCCTAGAAACAAATGTACAAAACAAATATATTTATCCGATTCTATGATTAAAGATGAGCTATACGTTTCGTAGCACTAAGTCCAATGTAGGTTACACACGAGTGGTAACAAGTGCGCAACTTGAGTACTACGTCGTATGTTAACACCTAAATAAGTTGTGATTGGTTCGTTGATTCACACCACTTTCTAGACTCGGATTCGTACATACGAATCTAGATAGCTGGATAATATGCTTTTCATGTTAGATCTTAAGGTGTCTTTGTTGGTAATTAGGACACAAAGATGTGAATAATGATTCAAGCGTTGATAGCTAACTTAGCAGGAATGTTCAGTTGAGTTCATGCCCCACTTTTTACTGTTTTATAACTGTTTTCGGGGTGGAAGACATACTTGTTCTATGAAAATAATATTTGTTTTGAGAAAACAATACTGGTTTTATGAAAACCTGTTTACTATAAACGTAACAAAGATTTGATTGTACAGATTAGTACAAAAAGGGATAATTTGTACGGGAAGATACAAATTGGTATAAAATGGATAATTTGTACGGGAAGATACAAATTGGTATTAAATGGATAATTTGTACGGGAAGATACAAATTGGCATTAAATGGATAATTTGTACGGGAAGATACAAATTGGTATTGAATGGATAATTTGTACGGGAAGATACAAATTGGTATTAAATGGATAAATGGTATCATATGTTTTTCTCGACCCCTTTTTCATTTAAATGTTTTCGGACATCTTAACAATCGGGGAGATTATCATGTGGGTATGATGAATAAACTAGAAATATAGAATATATGATGCCCTTTGGTTTGTGCACCGGTGGGTACATTGAATAACGTGACACCAGTGTCAACTGACGGGTTGCCACTCACACTCCCAGCACATCTTAATCATTAGCTTTCGGATAAGGCCGTTGTTTATGTTATAGTACTATTGGGTTGACGCCCCCGTTTTCATGATTTGACTGGGTCGAAATCTGCTTGAAAAATGAACATAACCTTCACAAGTACCTCTCACGGAGAGGCCACCACATGGAACAAAGTTATGGATTGATTAAGAGCCTTTGGATTACATCATATACTTGTGAGACCTAGCTAGTCTACATGATTTTAATCTAGTAATACGGAAATCATACGCCTTTTATTTTAAAAGCTAAAGAAATATGAGTAGATTCCTTAAAACCTGTAAATGCGACAATCGCTTTTTATTTTATAAAAACATGTTGGCATCGAATGTTTTGTTTTACTACTTCTGCTTTTAAATACATTTTAAACTATGGAAGAAATCTCATTATTGAACAGGATGGTTCAGGATTGGGTGATTTACGGGAAGAAATCACGTTATTGAAAATGGGTTTGCAAAGTACAAATATAAAACCATGAACTCACCAACTTTATGTTGACGTCTTTAAGTATGTCTTTCAGGTTTAGATTTTGGCAATAGCATGGTTGGAATAGGCAAACATCTTGGAACTGGAAACCCAAGAGTCTAATTAATGGCGTTTGGAGTTCAAAGAGTCTTAGAAGTATATATTCCGCTGCGTAGTATTAAAGAGATCAACCCACAAGGATTTTCGGGGTGTGACAGAGCTTGGTATCAGAGCCTGGTCTCGGATCGGTGTGTCAGTTGTTCCTTCGAGAACACTCAGTTCCCTAAGGGGAATGGATTATAAGGTCCTGCATCGGTTGAGAAGGGTAACAAACACTTCCTTATAGGGGGTGGGATACCTTCTCTATCGTACGAGTGTTGGTTAGTCTCTTCGGGATGAAACCAATGCGAAACCGTGAACCTAATCAGAGTCCAATACTGCTGAGCGGGCAAAGCGAACAAAGTACGATACGAGTTACATCGGGCTTTGACTGATAGTATCATAACCATAGGTTTTAGCGAATTGAGTGTCAATAGAGACATTTAGGCTTTAACCTGTGTATTGTTTTGACTAGGGACCAAAGTTACTAAGACGCAATGTTTAGCGTGAACGCCTAGGAAATAAAAGTATCCAACCATTGCCAAATAAGTGAAAGAATATTAGTGTATGGAATTACATTAGCTCAGTGTAGGTTTCTGCGACATAAGAAACATTTCTGTATGTGATTAGTGAGTATTTACTATAATGGTGAATTGGAAGGTATAATAGCTAGTGATGACTAGGCATATCTTGTGAGTGACCGGTGAGTTATCCCTCTGTAGAGTAAAGTGTATCTTCACATAGAATTTAGCTGAGTCATTGTTTCATAGTTACGAGGAACAATCTACTTGATTATATGCTGTGTGTAAGTATATGTAAAGTATATATGTATATGTATTCCTCGAAAATAGCATGAATCGCCAAACGGATATCGACGATAGCTTGGACGTGGCAAGGACGCGCACTCGTGTCAAGCAATTGAACAAGTTGATGGCACGAATGCATAATGGATTGATTGAAGCATCTGGGGTTTCGCATTCCCATGAGTCAGGATGAGCTTACGTCGTTAGCAATAATTTCGATTCGAAACGTCGTGAAGAGGCATCTTGTCGTGAAGATGATACTGCGCAGGTTGGAATGTAATCAGGAACGACATCAAGGATGGCACGCACGACTAACGCTATATACGTAATATATATGTGTAATTATATATGTGTGGCTACGTGAATTTATGAGTGCTTATGATATAACTCGTGATGGATATTAATAGGGTGATCTTGCGAGGTAAATTTTCGATAACATTGACGTCATGTTATTGCGAGCTTACAGGCACAAGAAGGTCCTAAGAAGATCTATCGTGAGGGTATATGCGTAAGGCATAAAGATTATTTGTTTATTTGTTGATTATTATTTTACTTGCGACCTTGATTATTAATTTTCCCATGTTTGTACTATTGCGACTCCGGTTTTAGTAAACCATTCTAGGATTTCGATGATCTCGTTTCTTGAGCTTCCGAGGGTCATGTAGAGGAACATGGATATACCTTTCGATTGTGTTTTACGCTTCTTCCCGTTAGCGTTGATGGCTCTCGACAAACTATCATAAAGGAATGGAGTGGTTATCTAAGAATCGAGAGGAGGTCGTATGTCATGGGAAATTGGTCCGTACTCCAGTATCGGACAATGAGATTTTGGTCGTACGCGGTGACTTAGAGAAAAGTCGTTAAAGATGGATAATGTATTGAAGGCGCGAAGCTTCTGCGGAAAGGATACTCGGCATTTATAGCCTGTGTTGTTAACACTACGGCTGAGGAAAAGGAATTTGAGGAAATTCCTGGGGTTAGAGAATATTCCGAAGTATTTTCCAGAAGATTTGCCTGGTTTGTCGCCTTCAAGGTAGTTAGAATTTCGAATGGATCTTGTGCTCGGTGCCGCATTAGTCGTTAAGTTCCCTTATCAATTAGCACCTTCAGAAATGCAAGAGCTTTCGAATCAGTTGAAGGAATTGTTGGGAAAAAGGTTTCAGTATATCAAGTTGTGCTTCCCAAGGATCGGGTAATGAGCACCGATGTTGTTCGTCAAAGGAGAAGGACGGAACGGTTAGGATGTGTATCGGTTATAGGGAGTTGAACAAACTCACTATTAGAAAATCGACACATGTTGCCTGGAATTGATGGTTTATTCGATCAGTCATGAGGATCGAGCTTTATTCAAAGATTGACTTGGAATCTGGTTATTATCAGCAGAAGATAGTGAAGGAGGATACTATGGAGACCGCATTTAGGACGCGATGCGACCATAATGAGTTTCTAGTGATGCCGTTTGGTTTAACGAACGCACCGGCAATGTTTATGATCTTATGAATAGGGTTCGTAAACCATGTTCAGACAAGTTCATTGTAAGTATACATCGACGCTATACTTATTTATACACGAACTAGAGAGGATCATGAACAACACTTGAGACTTAATCGAGAATTATTGGAAAGCGAGGAGTTGTTTGCAAAGATCGCAAAGTGCGAATTCAGGATGTGTGAAGTTCATTTCTTGGGTCGTGTTATTAATGCGAAGGATGCGCAAGTGGGCCCAGCAAGGATAAAGGCAATTAAGGAGTTGAATGTGCCTAAATCTCCCGCAGAGATACGCAAATTTTTGGGTTTTGTTGGATATTACCGCCGATTCGTTGGTAATTTTCCCAAGATGGCGCAGCCTTTGACGCTATTAACCCAAAAAGGACGCAAGTATAAAGGGATTGAAAAGCAAGAGGAAGCCTTTCAGATGTTAAAATAAAAGTTGTGTAGTGCGCCAACACTGTCTTTTCCCGATGAAAACGATGGCTATGTGGTGTACTGTAATGATTCACATTAAGGCCTAGGTTGCGTGTTGATGCAAGCTTATGCGTCAAGACAACTAAAAGTGCTCAAAGTGAATTACAAGACACACGACTTAGAGATTGGAGATGTGATTTTTGGCGCTCAAGATTTGGAGACACTATCTTTGTGGTACCTAGTGTACGATCTTTACGGATTGTAGAAGTCTTCAATATATTTTTGATCAAGAAGAGCTTATATTGAGATAGCGAAGATGGGTTAAGCTACTCAACGATTGTGATTGTGAAATTCGTTGTTATTTTGGAAAAGTGAGCATTTTGGGTGATGCTTTAAGTAAAAAGGAAAGAGGTTAAACCGTCACATGTTTGTGTAATAGGTTTGACAATCCTTATGAGCCTTATAGCTCAAGTCAGGAAAGCGCGACAGGAAGCTTGGAAGGAAGAGGAATCTGAAGAGCGAATGCTTGTACTAAAGGATAAGAGATTGGAGTTTGAAAGTTGTAGAGGTAGTGTACCTTATGGATTGTGTTTGGATATGGTATATGGGAGTATGCGTGAATTGGTTATGGATGAGACCTGTAATTTGGAGTATTCGGTTCACCCTGGGATTGGTAATAGGTATAAGGATTTGAAGGAGCATTATTGGTGACCGAACATGGAAGGCGAGATAGTAGTTTATATTGGAAGTATCGCCTTGGAAAGGCGTTAATAAGTTTGGTAGGCAAGGAAAGCTTATCCCTCGCTGCATCGGACAGATTAAGATCATAGCAAGGGTAGGCTTAGTTACGTATTGACTTAAGTTACAACAAGAGCTTTCTGTAGCTCGTGATGTGTTTCACATTGTAATTTGAAGGAGTGTTTGTCTGGTGAGGCGCTGTGATACCGCCAAAGGAGATTAAGGTCGACGACAAATTGCGTTTTGTCAAGGAATCTGTTGAGGATTAGGGACTGGAAAGTCCAGAAGTTGAGATGGAGTAATATCAAGATTGGACAAGGTCGGATGGAATTCTAGTCATGGACTAGAGTCTACTTGGAAAGAGGAGATCAACTGAAGTTAATGTATTCTCGTTTATTACTGTCCGAACCGAAGTGAGTAGTGACGTAACGAAAATTTCGGGGACGAAATTTCTTAAACGAGGGGAGAATGTGACAACCGGTAAAATTCGGTCAACCGTTGACTGAATCTTGATCATGATCCCTATATGCTTCGCATATACTGAGGTTGATTTTGGTTAAGTTGAGTTGTTACAAGTCCAACAAATGTCTTTCATGAAGTTCGTGGACGTCTAGATGTTCTAAAGAAAGACGACACATCTTAACGCTACCAAACTGATATCGATTAGATTTCGTCAAAATGGACAAACTTAGAGTTATTGCATGTAAATACGACACGTATTTGTTGTTGAAGCGATCTGATGTGGAATCGGCTTGAAGAATGGATTAAAACGTAGCGTTTGAAGAACGCGGAGAGTAACCGATATGAGAACCGGATATCAAAATGCGTGGTTTTAACCGCATTTGTGCTTTCGAAATAATCATTTATTTTAAATAATGTTATTTATTTAATATCAAAAGCTATCGGGTCGATTAATTGGAGGAAACGGTAACCAGTTAGGTTAACGCGATTCTAACGGGCGCTCTGAAAGAACGCGTAGGATACCGATATTAATTATATTTTTGCTTGGTTAAACGTTATTTAAGATTTCAAATAAAACCGACTAATTTTTATAATTAATTATCCAGCCTAAATCTAAACCGAGACGTTTCGCGAGATAACGGGTTCGAAACGCGGTATCTACCTACCTATCTCTAAACCTTAGCTATAAAAGGGCTTTTATCCCCTTCTTCTTCTTCTTCATTTCTCAACCTACATCAAAGATGAACACCCAAAAATCCTCTCAAACCTCTAAAACTCTCTCTAGTTCTCATCTCTAGTTCTCATCTCTCTCGTCACACTCTCTCTCTGCTCTCTCTCTCTCTCATCTCGCTCGTGCCTCTCTTTCTCTGGTTAAGAACCAGCCGGCCACCACCCACCTAGTGGTGGTGGCGGCGCACTGTTTCAGACCCAAAAGGGGCGGCGGCGGGTACTTAAAGCCCGATTGGAGCTGAGATGGGGATGGAATCAGGTGGTTGTTGATGGTGGAGCTTGGTGGTGCTCGGTTATGGGGTTAGGGGTTCAGTTACGGGCTGCAGTGGTGGCGTCGGTAGGGTTCAGAAGCCAGGCGGCGGCGGCGGTCCGGTTTAGGTGGTGTTCGGCCGATGGTGGTGATGGTTCGGCTGGTTTGGCTCCGGCTCGGGTCCGATGGGGCTCGGGTCTGGGTCAGGTTATGGTTATGGTTGATGGTTTTTGATTGCATGTTGATGTTTGGATCTGAAAAATGCTCGGGTCAGGTTCGGGTCTCGAGTCGGTTCGGGTTCGGGCCAGATCTTGGTTATGTTAATAGATCTTGGTCTGCATGTCGCTTGATGGTGATGATAAGGATGTTCGCAACAGATAAATAACGAGTCGGGTTCGGGTTCGGGCCAGATCTTGGTTATAATATGCATAACAGATAAATAATGTGAGCGTAATTAGACTAGTAAACTATAACATAAACGGTATCGCAACAGATAAATAACGTAATGGTTGGTCAAAATTTAAACTCGATACCCAAAACTTCTCATGGCACGAATAACTCTACTATGGTAGTATGACAGGACATTTATGTATAGGATGTACCGGCGGCGTATCCACCATGCCGTTGTCATACCTCATCCGTGTTGTTATTCAAGTCATGATAGGTTACACACACTAGGACTTGTTATGTTTTCCATTCGCCAAATTTTTGTAATTACGTGTGCACCCGTAATTAGTCCAATTGTCGTATGGTCCACATAATTTGTCTTAGTTATGTGTGGGTTGCTAGTGAACACAAAATACTTCTACACAAAGGAAAAGACATTAAACTAGGACAGTAAACAGTTTTGATATTGTAAATATAGCAAGTAATGTGACATGCAAACACATAATGTAAAAAGGCATTAAGTAGGTTTGTGATGGTGTTAACCGGACGTGTTCTTGGCGTAGATGTATGGTTTCATGACATAATGGTGTAGACTTGTGTATATGTGGTTACGTTTAGTTGTATAAAATCAAGCAAAAGTATGGACAATTGGATTCTTAATGAAAACGTTCACGCGTGAAAAAAAAAGAATGTTTTGACTAAGAGTAACATAAAATTCGAGTTAATTACAAATTTAGTTTATGAGTATGCGAGCGATGTTAGCTTTTCGAGGCTAAGGGTCAAGTTTGATGGTAGAAGAATTTAGTCCGTTGGATGTTAAAGAAAAACATATTTAGTTGAAGTGAGGAAAATTTAGTGTAAAAGTCTTATCGAAGATGGTCGTTTTGATTTATGAAAAATCCATTTTATTAAGCGAGGAAAAATAGTTTATTGACAATTTTAGTTTGGCGTTGATGAATATTTTGACTCGTGTTACAATTTCAAGAGAAAAGGTTTTGGGAATATAAAGAAGTAGATTATTTGATTTAACGTGTCTTTGCTCACAAGTTCTGCTTACGAAAGAAATTTTTTTTAAACACTTTTACCATTTAGAATCTTGTTTGTCATACAGACTCGACACGCACATTTGTTAGTGGTTTGAAAGTGAGGATTTTATAGAAGAATAGGCATCCTCTTAGAAATAGTAGGGAGAATTTTGTTCAATTTTTTTTTTTTTGAAAAAGATTGTGCGCGAGGTGAAAAGTTTTGTGATGTTTGAATTTTGCTGATAAATTATGATTGTAACCTAAGATAACGATGGTATTTCATAATTTATAAAAGAAAATTTCACATCTGAATAATTTCTTGAAAACATTACATAAGGAAATTCTCATTTTTTTTATAAAAGAAAAGAAAAATCAATCTTTAGTGTGGTGAGTGGGTCTTCTAGTATCGTAGATCACCATGGCAAGTCTTGGGCATTGGTCGCGCCCATGGGATGGGTTGTTGCACTCGGAGCATATCCATCCATTGGCTTTAGTGAATAAGCTAGTGCTAGTAGGTTTTTCGGGTCGTGGTTTAGTGGTGTGGCGACATGTTTTGGCTAAATGACCATATGCACCACAGTTGGTGCATGTGCGGCATGGTGTGTGAGTAGGATGGTGGAATTTACAACTGTTGCATAGCGGATAGGTTCCACAGTACTGCTTTCTGTTGGGATTTGAAGTCTTAGGAGTTGTCGAAGTGTGGTTTCGTTTGAGGTCTTTGTGTTTTCGGTTATCCTTTTTCGTTTGTTTGGTAGGGGTATGGGTAGAAGGTTTAGTATCTACATGTTTTGTGTTGTCCTGGATGGTATCGTCGGGGTTTGGAGTTGCGTTTGTTGGTGTCTCTAGGTTAGGGAGAATCTTGACTAATTCTTGGGCAATAAGACTCGCCAGTTGGTTGAGATCGATGCTGTTGAGACCGGAAGACATCTACGAAAATCATACATATGAAAATTTGCATAAGCGTTTTTTTAACAAGGTGACTTTTGAATTTAGGAAATGAGTTATTAGAATTTTGGTTAACAATGAAAGCTTGTGAGTAAAATTTCACTAGATTGGTAAAGTTGGTGCAAATTCGAATGTATAAAAAAAAATATATAAGCTCAAGTTGTTCTCGTAGATTTAGTATGCAAGTTCAAGTTACACGTATAGGACGCAAGTTTCACATTGTTCAAATAGCGTAACACGTATGTGTAAACAAGTATAGTGCACCTAGTTAACATAAAGGAGTTTTTAATTATGTTGGTTGCGATTATTAGTATTGTTTGGAGATCGCGAGAGTAGACTGTAAATGTGAGTCTTAATATTGTGTGCGAGTGAAATAAATCGAATATACATAGTGAAAACATAGCATGAAAACAACATTGTAAGTAATATTAACATAAAATGAGAGGCTTGTTTTAAACAAGCAATTGGAGTGTTCCGGAACGGAACTAAGACTAACCAAAGTGGTTCGAATTTACCTTTGAGTTTGAAAACATGCTTTGGCCTAATAGGTGGAAATACTCTCGCCGAAAATTTCGGTTAACGGTATTCACCCTTCCGGTTACTACATGTTTCTTGTCATTAGTAAATTTGAGACTTTGGCGAGATTTAAAAGAAAATATCAAGGATTGAAACTAGTCGCTAAGTTGCGGATTTCACTCCTATCTTAGCGAGGTCGTTTCTTTGAGTGTGGTTTGTACACTTTGTCCAACGTGGTAAGAAAATTAATTCTAACCTTCGATTGGTAAGTGTCCACTAGAACGAGAATTGTGAAATTTCCACCAAGGTGAGGATATCACTCCTATCTTGGTGTAGTTTCAAAAACACAAAGATTTTACGCGGATTGAAAGTTATCACCAAAGTGAGGGTTTCACGCCTATTTCGGTGATTTCCTTTCGTTTGTGTTATACGAACGTCTTCGAGTGTAGAGTAATCCACAAATAGGAAGGTAAATTTTAAGAACCAAAAGAATGGAGTAGAAGCAAGATAGGGAGAACAAGTATTTTAAGCATGATAAAAGGAATGGCCAAAAAGGTTCTTAACTATAGTCTAGGTCAATTGGTCAAACATGGCAATTTTTTCCTAATTCCCTATAGTCATGGCTCTGATACCAATCTATCACACCCCAACCGATGGCGGAATACATCGGGGTGAGACTTGTGGTAGATTGTTCAAAGACTTCATGGCACTAAAATTCGTGACAATATGATTTAAAGATAAAATTTCATTCATAGCATAATCATCGTCTAAAAAGATAACATAATACATTTTTTTCATGAAAAGAGAAATACGACATCAAAATATAGAACTTTTACTAGCGTGAGTTTCTAGTCCAATCCTAAGTAGATTTCTTGAATATCCTGCATCAAACATTTCCTGCAACATGTATGAAATATCCGTCAACACATAAAGCATTGGTGAGCATACTAGTTTTGGTTTACATACGTAATAATTAGAATGATTTACTCGAATCTCATACTATAGCATTGCACATACATACCATACAAAGAACATAACTCAAACCCGCGAGTACCACTGCATATACCTAACATATTCATGCTAGGTCCGTTTCTTTCTTAACAATGACCCATAAAGGGGGCGGGGTGCTACTCCTATAGCGTTATACATGTTAAGTGGGCTAATAATAGTTAATGAATTATGTTTAAGTATCAAGAATCGTAAGCATGGCAAATAGCATATAAGTATGTTTAATAGATTGAGCATGATAGTTTAAGAGTATGAAATCGTTTAAGTTTTGATAGTGATACATGTTTACACCCCAAAAGTGATAAAGAGTAAAAAGGGGACAAGTATGAACTCACATTTGGGTGCGTTTAGTAAGGTTCCAAAGACGAGTCTTGGGAGGTTAGTTCCTTAGCCTTGGTTAACTAGAATTAGAGAATAAAGGGTCTTAGGTTCGAGTTTAGATTATAGATTCACGAGAGTCATGCAAGCCTTTTAGGCAAACCAAGCACAAATTGCCTTTAGGGCAATCCGGATGGTCATGAGATTAAGTTAGACCAAGCACAAAATCATCATAGATGATTCGGATGGTATGAAGTTAGGAATGTGAATCCATTTGATAGGTTCATGTCATAACCACTTCGCTTATGGAATAAACGTGGGTTTTGGACACGGGATTTCCCCTCTCTAGTGTGGATAAATCCATAGCACAAGAAGGGTCAAGAGAGTTGGTAAGGTAGGGTGTAACCACAAACCTTCCAAGGATTAATAATAAGCTAGTAAGATAGAAACTTGAAAGTATATGTTTATATTATTATATAGTATAATTTAGAAAACAACCACCTTTGGAACCTCTTTTAGGTGCTCTACCCTTATCACACTTCTGTGGATAATTATGGGGAAGATCCTAGAGGTTTCTCCAAGGAGATTTGAGAAGAAAAGAAGTGAAAGATTAGAAAGAAAGGTGAAGTTTTAAGCCCAAAAACTTACTCATGCAATGCAGGAAGGTTTGGCTTGAAAACTTGAAGATTAGAGAGTATTAGAGAGTGATTTAGAGTGAATAAAGGATTAGAGAGTATAGGGAGAGGGGTATTTATAGTTGAGGTAATATGGTTGGGTATTAAATAGAGTTATTAGGGTGGTTAGAAGGAGATTAGGTGGGGGTTAAATTTAATTAATATGGGATGATTGTTTAGTTGTTGTTTACTGTTGATGTTGTGACATCTAGTTTAAAAAAAAACCTACGAACAACATCCATATATTATGTTGCATGATGTGGTTGTCAAAAGTCAAACAAACCACGTTTCTTTTAAGTGGTGTTGCTTTTTTTTTTTTAACTAATAGTATTATTATGAATATATATGTTTAAAATAAATATAGGGGAGGGTTATCTTGAGAACGCTAAATATTGTGAGAACCGTGAGAACAAGTAAAAAAATCAATCAAGATCATTTTTTTTAATACAAACCTCATTATAATCAAAATACAACATTAATAAATGAATTTTCTTTCCAAATAATTCATCTTTTCTTGCAAAAACACTTTCAAATTAACTTTTTACACATGTGTAAATGAAACAGTTTATACATGTATAAACAGTAAATTTACACATGTGTAAAAACAATTTATTTTCGTATACGTTTGAATTTTTACGCGTAAATTGTGTTTTTGAGATTGTATTTTAGTAATAAAGATGAATGTAAAAAGAAATTTTGAATTTGAATGGTTTTAGATGCCGTTCTCACGGTTCGCACGAAATATAGGTGTTCTCAAATTAACTTTCCCCTATATATATATATATATATATATATATATATTAAGATCTTAACTAAATGAGTTTCTTGTTATAACGCTTAAATTGATTAAGATAAATTATAATGACGACTCGTCAAGAATTGGTAGGAGTATAAAAGAAGCGTATAAGGCGAACTTGAAATTTGTTAAATATAGAAATTAAAATATACGTGAAAGTAACAAAATCACGCGATGTTACACAGAGCACAACGAGTGTAATATACTTTCCTAGAAACAAATGTACAAAACAAATATATTTATACGATTCTATGATTAAAGATGAGCTATACGTTTCTGTGACAACCGTCACCCTCGTCTTTCCTAATTGACGAAAATAGTCCTCCAAATATTTTCACTATAGTCCTTGTAAGTTTCGTCGTTTTTCAAATTTAATTGTAGAGCGAACAAAATTTTTTTTTATCATTTATATTCATAATGGATCGGGTATAAGTTTTTATCCAGTACGTATCTTGAAACGTCCACGCAATGGATATTATAAAAATTTCAAGTTTATAAAGTTTTATGAAACTTTTTAGTTAAATTAGTTTAACCCGGTTAAGTTTTGTATAGGAAAAAGTTAACAAGTTATAATAAAAACTAACTTAGTTATACCTGAGGGACCATTTCTGTCAATACATGAAAGTTTTAAAACAAATCTCCCACCTTCCCCTCTGGCGCGTTTTTCCGATCAAGATTTCCGGCCACCGGAGTACTTTTCCGGCGAAACCTTTAAGAGCTTTAAAATCGTTTTTTAATGCAGTTTTTATGGGGGATTTGTAACGCATGACCTATTCGAACCGTCTCAACCATTTATACAGTGTTTAAACATGTTTAATCGACGATAACGATTTTCTTTTGTGAAACCGTCGAGGTTGTTTAAACCCAAATCAAATGTTCGTTTTTTTATAAATCTTATAAATTGATCCTGACAACCCATTTCCTAATCTTTAAACATATAAAACACACAACAAAACGCTTCATAACGTGTCCAGATTGCTCGGTTTATTGCTTCAAAGTTCGAACCTGTGTATGTCGTTTTGTGCGTTAATCGAACATTGTAAGTATCAAATCTTTATGCCGTTTTAATCTATATATAGTCCTCTTCAAAAGCCCTCAGTAACCGAGTTGTTATCATGCTTGAATTGGATTATTGAATTTGGGGTTAGGGTTAGGGTTCTTGGTTGACATTTGGGGAAGAAGATGAAGTTGGTATTATTATATAAATACAATTTTTATTAAAACCTTTCATCATGTGGGTCTTGTGGTGTAGTGGTTTGTATGTTGGGTTTTGTTGGAGTGGACCCGAGTTCGATCCCTCTTGCCAGCGGGTCTGACTACATTTTTTTTTCCTTTTTCTTTTTGAACTTTCTTTTTATTATTTATTTAAATACATTAATCTTCTAATATTCATAATAAATCCAATTTTGACCCAAAAATTATGAAAATTTAGGTGTAGCTTCTTGACACCTCATAGAAAATTGTCATAATTTTTATTTCTGGAAAATATTTTATTTTCGTAATTTTTATTATTTAATTTTTTTAATCATATTTAATTCATTAAAAATTCATTCTTAATGGTTTTTATCTCAAAATTTGTCATAAATTATTTCTAATCATCATGAACTAAAATAAAAATTATTGGATTAGAAAACACTTATTTTTATTAATTTTTCTATTTTTAATCATTTAAACATGATTTAATTCTATTAAATCAGTTTTAAATATAAATAACTTTATAAAAATTATGAGAAAATTATTTTCATTTATTTACATCTTTAAGAAATCATTTTCTATAAAAATAACATTTTTGGATCATGTCTTGTATTTCTAATATTATTTATGTTTAATTAGACATAATAAAACATTTATTTATTTATACAATTTAAACATCTATTTTATAAATATTTTTCTTATAAAATAGAAATACTCATATGGTTTAATGTCTTTATTATCTTTTGTTGGATCATTGTGTAACTCAAAATTATTTATTTAATTATTTATGATTATTGTGTTTATTTTAATTTAGTTAAAGTAACTAACTAAATTATTTTGTCTTACTTATTTTGTCTTAACTAGGATACCATATTTTTTTATCTAAATATTCAATAGGTAATAATTATATTATTTAAACCACATTTACAACCTTTCATATATTATTTGTGATATACAACTTTTACATTAACGCGACTGATCATAAAAACTCTAATTCCCCAAATCGACTTAGCAAACCCTAATGCCTTAGACCCTAGTTACCTTAGACTTTTTAGACATTTCCTTATTAGTATGCTTACACATTATAGGTTGAATTCCTCGGAATTCCCATTACTTAGCTCACGACCGCTTAAGTTGGATTTTGCTCGCTTTCGCAAACTGTGAGTATATCTTTCCCCTTTTTACTGTTTTACTATTTTGGGGTGACTCATGTACTTACTATCAAGTTTCTATTTCTTTTACTAAATGCAATTCTTATGTGTGTTTGCTTGTGTCATATCGTGTATCTATGACCTGTCAAATCATTAACCGTTGCGGCCTGGCATTTCAATGAATAGTACTATGGTATATACCCCTGTGACTCTGTTGAGAGTCCTCGTCATTGCTATGTATTACATTACTACTAGCGCATACTATATATATCTGCTTTCTTTTCTTAGGGTTGATTTGACCCGGATACCACTTATTACATAATTGCAAACAGTATACGACACATGAATTGCTAAACACTTTTCTACTATATTTATTTAAACAGGGTATGCTCACCAATACAATTTTTGTATTGACCAAAATATTTTGTACATGTTTCAGGTTGTTTTGAGATGCATTCTTTAAGCTTTCGGATTTATATTTAGATTTTGATTCATTGTATTTCAATTTAGTTGGCAGTTAGAATCGTTGTATTTCATTTCAATGTAATAAATTATTTAATCAATGTACTCAAATTTACATTTCTAGTCCATGAGCTATTGAACAATCGTCACTACGTGACACCTCGATGTTTCCGCCATCGGTTGGGGTGTTACAGTTTCATAGCACTAAGTCCAATGTAGGTTACACACGAGTGGTAACAAGTGCGCAACTTGAGTACTACGTCGTATGTTAACACCTAAATAAGTCGTGATTGGTTCGTTGATTCACACCACTTTCTAGACTCGGATTCGTACATACGAATCTAGATAGCTGGATAATATGCTTTTCGTGTTAGATCGTAAGGTGTCTTTGTTGGTAATTAGGACACAAAGATGTGAATAATGATTCAAGCGTTGATAGCTAACTTAGCAGGAATGTTCAGGTGAGTTCATGCCCCACTTTTTACTGTTTTATAACTGTTTTCGGGGTGGAAGACATACTTGTTCTATGAAAATAATATTTGTTTTGAGAAAACAATACTGGTTTTATGAAAACCTGTTTACTATAAACGTAACAAAGATTTGATTGTACAGATTGGTACAAAAAGGGATAATTTGTACGGGAAGATACAAATTGGTATAAAATGGATAATTTGTACGGGAAGATACAAATTGGTATTAAATGGATAATTTGTACGGGAAGATACAAATTGGCATTAAATGGATAATTTGTACGGGAAGATACAAATTGGTATTGAATGGATAATTTGTACGGGAAGATACAAATTGGTATTAAATGGATAAATGGTATTATATGTTTTTCTCGACCCCTTTTTCATTTAAATGTTTTTTCGGACATCTTAACAATCGGGGAGATTATCATGTGGGTATGATGAATAAACTAGAAATATAGAATATATGATGCCCTTTGGTTTGTGCACCGGTGGGTACGTTGAATAACGTGACACCAGTGTCAACTGACGGGTTGCCACTCATACTCCCAGCACATATTAATCATTAGCCTTCGGATAAGGTCGTTGTTTATGTTATAGTACTATTGGGTTGACGCCCCCGTTTTCATAATTTGACTGGGTCGAAATCTGCTTGAAAAATGAACATAACCTTCACAAGTACCTCTCACGGAGAGGCCACCACAGGGAACAAAGTTATGGATTGATTAAGAGCCTTTGGATTACATCATATACTTGTGAGACCTAGCTAGTCTACATGATTCTAATCTAGTAATACGGAAATCATACGCCTTTTATTTTAAAAGCTAAAGAAATATGAGTAGTTGCCTTAAAACCTGTAAATGCGACAATCGCTTTTTATTTTATAAAAACATGTTGGCATCGAATGTTTTGTTTTACTACTTCTGCTTTTAAATACATTTTAAACTATGGGAAGAAATCTCATTATTGAACAGGATGGTTCAGGATTGGGTGATTTACGGGAAGAAATCACGTTATTGAAAATGGGTTTGCAAAGTACAAATATAAAACCATGAACTCACCAACTTTATGTTGACGTCTTTAAGTATGTCTTTCAGGTTTAGATTTTGGCAATAGCATGGTTGGAATAGGCAAACATCTTGGAACTGGAAACCCAAGAGTCTTATTAATGGCGTTTGGAGTTCAAAGAGTCTTAGAAGTATATATTCCGCTGCGTAGTATTAAAGAGATCAACCCACAAGGATTTTAGGGGTGTGACACTTAATTCTTGTTTTTATAAAACATTAAAACACATTCAAAAGTTATTATTTGTGTCCTCTAGTTTAGTTCAATATGTCCATATTTTGTATTTTTGTTTTGTCATTTAAAGCTAGTATTTGAATACTATCAACAGGTATGACGGTCCAACCTCGATTGAACTATGAAATTGACTGTGGATTGTGGATTTCTTGCCACATCTTTTTATCTCGGTTCATTTACATATTTCCCCCTACTAAGATCATTTATTACATATTTACCCAACTTAAAAAGTCAATTACATATTTCCCCCTCCTAAGGCATACACAAGTTGCAAGTCAATTACATATTTCCCCCTCCCAGGGGGAAATATGTAATTGATTTTTAGGGCTGGGTAAATATGTAATTAGGAGCCTTAACAGGGGGAAATATGTAAAAAATCCTTTTATCTCAGTGGGTGACTTAGGTTACGCATCGAAAACTTTACTGAAGTCCAAAATCTTCACTTCTTTATACTTTTTTTTAAACCAACCACTCTAATAATAATAATCTAATAGAAGTTTTATCGAATGCCTTAAATTCCTCTCCCTTATAGCCGACCATCTTATGCCCTACTATTTTCCTCTATCATTAAGATTTTTTGCTTGTATGAAATACACACTAAAACAAGTTAGCTTACATTGATAAGCTCATATTTTAAGACAACTAGTGAGGATACCCGCGCGTTGCAGCGGGTGTATATGTTTTGTCACTGCATAGATGTTTTTTGGATTTGTGGTGTTGGTATGATGTTTGTGGGTGATACGTTACTCCAGCAGAAACAGGTGCATCCAACAAATACCCTGATCACACAAACACACATTCATCACTATCAACAATCAATTTACAAACTAACAACGAAAAGAAACAGAAATTGAATTATTAAGAATAAAACATACATCATCAGTGGTGGATTTGCGGGTGAATGCAATGGACCTGTTTGTTGTTAGTGGAAGAATGTGACGGCAATCAATGAACCCAATTTTTGTATTTTCAAAAAAAAAAAAAAAGTAAAACCAAAAACTAAACTTGAAGTTACAACGCACAGAGCTCGAAATGAGTCGAGCTTGAGCCTAGGTGAGCCTGGATTGGCTCAACTTGTTTACACGCCTAATTAATAATCACATTTTTTTACCAACAATGTCTAGTCGAATGTAGTTATAGAATATAGGGAATATTATGTGAATGTGAGGATCAATAATCATATGTTATATATAAGTAGACAATGGTTATATTTGCCTAAGCCTATATCAACAGTCATTAGCACTCACCTGGAACAAAAATCCATATAAAGACCAGAAACATGAATCCACAAAACTTCTTGAAAATTAGATTACATATGCAGTCTGCATATATGAAGATAGTGTGCATTATAAATTTCATATTAGTATTATGTCACAATCCCATAACTGTGTTTTAGTTCAAATGTATAAATACCAAAGCTTGCAACATGTCACATGAACAAATAGATATCTATGCAAAACCTTGCTGCAATATGAATTACATTAACGAAAAAGACTTTATTGAAGCCATCACTTCTCGAACCAACAAATCTCTATCTTCAAAGAGTTTCTTGTTCCGCGCTTGGCAAATACACCAAATGCTCACCATCATAATGTTATTTAGTATCCTCTTTCCAGCTTTGCCCTCCGGTCTCGAGTCTAAGAGAGTTAACAGGTCACTGAAATCGAAGGCAAATATCGGACCGATCCTGCACCAATTCCCAACTCCTGCCCAGACCCCCATAGCAAACGTGCAGGATGTGAAAACATGGTTAACAGATTCAGAATCTGCTGCACATAAAACACAGGACGGATCTGAAACGTGCAGCCCCCGTCTAATCAGAGCGTCTCTTGTCGGCAATCGCTTCATTTCAGTTCTCCATATACAAAGGTTCACCTTAGCTGGAATCCACCTGTCCCACTTCATTACATGAGTCCGTTTAGAGCCCTACCCATCCGCAGCCACTTCTTGACTGACCCAACAGCGAAATCCTCCACATCATTGACAATCCAAGTCCACCCATCAGCTTTGTTACAGAACTTGAATCTGGATAATATATCATATAGCTCCTGCATTTTCAAAATTTCAGCGAAAGTAGAGAGCCCTCTCCGCCACTGATCTTTAAATTTTATCTCTGCAGCTCCTACCACAAATCGGTCGCTTATGCAGCAATCTTTAACACTCTCTAACTTAAACAAAAACGGCCACCTATCTTTCAATAAAGAATCACCAAACCAGTGGTCTAACCAGAAACGCGTGCTCCTCCCGTTACCAACAGCAGCCTTTAAACATCTATGGATACCTTTATTATTCAGCTGGGTCCTGTTGATGACAGCAACAATCGTCTGCCAGCAGCCACTAACCGATTTATTAACAGGGAGACATAGCCATCTACCACGACCTCCATGTATCGCTTCAACCAACCGGCGTCAAATGCCAGCAGCCACTAACCAATTTAAATTAAAATGTGGATTTAAGACCCAAAGCAGATGAATTAATGATGAGTACCAAAACACCTAATGAGGCTCTAAAAACACAAGATTTGATCATATGATTCTTGAAAAACACCAGTCAAGAATCTCAAAGCTTTAATTTGTGATTGTTGCTTATTACATTATATATAATATATAATAATTAGAAACTAAAACTTAATTACTTACCAAATGATATTACAGAATCATGTCGTTGATGCCACCAAAATCCACCCTAGAGACTTGTTTGAGAGGAAACTCTTGATTATGAGCAAATATTTTATTATCTTTACGTTATTCTTTTACTTTTAAGTATTACAGGAACGGCTGGCCGCCGATGTGATCTTTTCGCCATTGTTTTGTATGGATTGAACCTAATAACAAAGAGACAGACCAGCAAACCAAACCACTGAGTGCAAAACTGTGAATTAGAATAAAAACATCTGGAAAATATGCATAAATCAGAAACAATGTAACATCTTACCAATTAACTTACTTCAAAAAAGTTACCTCATTTTGCACTCGGTTGGGAAGCGACACAATGAGAGTGTCCCTGTCAAACCCCATTTTAACCACCTCTAGAAGAATATCTTCGTCGGTCTGTCAGAATAAAATTACTTTAATAACCTAAAGACTCCAATATATAATAGCCCGTAAAAAGTCATTGGATCATCGATCAACATGCCTTTCTTGCTTGCTGCATAGAAGCTGGTGGAGGAACAGCGAAATAACGGGGAAGATGAGCCTGAAACCAGGGGTGCATATGGATTTCAGGGATAAATTAAATACTTTAGAAAACTTGACACACTGTATAATCATTAATACATAGCTTAGGATATTGCAAACGAACGGTATACCTACAAAACGCCGGAGTTCTTGTCGATTTAGAATTAAGAGACAAAGAAAAAAACCCTATAAAAACAGAAATTGGAAAAAACATTGTAAGCAAACAAAATCAATAATCGATAATCCAAAATACAAACATTCGGAACAACAAAAACACAAAAGAAACTGAAGATAAACACCGAACCTCATTATATTACGTAAACAATTTGCATATTCGAAGAAAATAAAGACACAAGCCGACTGAATCATTATATTACGAATTGAATCACTAGTGAAGATGATCTCTGATTCCCTGGATAATGAAGAGAGAGGGAGTTCAGAGAGTTTTCATGAGAGAATAATGAAAGGTTTCTTGAATATGATCGGGCTATGGGGACACGAAGGGATTAAAAGATATGGTGGGGGCGCGAGGCAATAAGGCGGCGGTGGGAGGGAGTGAACTAACGGTTGCGGTCGGAAATGATAATGAGCAGAGATGATGTGTTGTCATCGGAAGTATTGTTGTTGTTGTGGATGGTTGCGAGGATTCATTGGCAACTATTTCATTATTAAATTGTTCCTACGTTGGTAACTGATCAAGAGGGATACTGTGAGTTTTATTGGGTTTAGTAAAATTTACGAGAGGGGATAATAAGTGTGTATTATACACTTATACATTGGGCATTACATTTTGTAAATAAGGGGCACAAATGGAAGAAAGTGACCAAAGATTACACATTTGTGAAGAGCCTTTTCAACTACCATCTTAAAATTAGTGTGAAATTACCTTTGTAGCCATCTCTCCTCCTTAATAAGGTAGTAGAGATTTATAAGATAGTTCAAAAACCATTTTACCTTACAAATAAACACATGTCATGACAAGTCTATCTAACAGTTTTTTTCAATAATGTTCAAAGCTTCACATTACCAATCGGTCTATGATTGTTAAGGTGGGTTTTCCCGATTAACATTTGGTCCGCACTTCAAACCATTTTTATCACCATCAAACCTCAATTTGGTCATGTATTTAGGTACTGTTTGTTTTTCTAATAAAGGTTTGTGCAGGCTCTTCTGTATGCGCCATGCAGACAATGTCATCTGCAGACTGTTTGTTTTTCGAAGACATTTCATTAAAAAAAACGTTTGTGCGAGCTCTTCCTGGTGTAGAGTTGACCGAACCACTTCTAAGATATTCTAAGGTCTGCAGATGGTTAAACGCCACCACTATCCACCGCCACTACCCAACACCCACCGTCCACCACCACCGTCCCTACACCACCACCATTTTAGCATTTTACAGACGTTAAAAAACAAACAGACTTCTTTTGCATATGTGGTCCGCATATTGTAGACATTTTACCTCTGATAAAACAAACAACACCTACTTTCCAAGTTGGTTGGTCTCAACCAAACATTATCCCTTAATCTTCTCTTTGGATATATTTTATATTTAAAAATTATCCTCATTCTAATAACGCTCACCCCTTAGCCGATTTCTCTTGGTCAAAGTTGTAGATATCATTTACGATTTGCTTCTACCCATACTTTTGTTGTTGTTAAAGATATCTAAAACTCTGTTGCTATCCGTAAATGGTATCCCGACCACTTACACATTCTCTGTTCAAGATTTTATAAACATGCATAAAACTTCACGGTTGGAGCATAGGATGGGTAAGGTAATTCAAGCGATTATCTTTACAGCTAGTTGGTGCATTTGAAAAGCGAGAAATAACCTTATTTGCGGGTAAAGCTGTTAGCGAGTCAAAAATGGTGGAAGATCTTAAATCTTTGGATTAAGAATAGGTCAATATATAGGAGTTTGATGTGGGAAGAATGGTGTAACATTGCTTTGTAAGTTTGTTGTCTGTGAGTCACTAGTGTCTTGTTAGTGCTTGTTGATTATTTGTTAAAAAAATCATATTTATTTAAACCTAAACTTTTGGGTGTACACTAGTTGGAAGTCTAATCGGCTCATTTCCATTCATTGGAAGCCTTTTATATGGATTTAGCCTATACGTGTAGGAGTGTGGAAGAGGGGTGTAAAGCCCCTTCACACCACCAACATCACTCTCTCTATGGCGTGGAATGAATGTGGTCCCTTTGTGTTAAGAGAATAACATAGAAGAAGATTAACGAACTTTCTAGACGGCGTCCCCCAGTACGTCCACCAGTACGACCAGACATGTTCTGCCAAAATTTTGATTAATATTTATGACATCATTCGGTCTGAACGATTCAACTACTGGGCCGATAAGTAGATCGGTTCAACGCCCGGTCTACCGAAAACGGATTAAATGTAAACTTAAGTTATGACATAAGTGCTAGATTGAAAACCAAATCTAAAATCAGGACGTTATTGTCATTAACTAATAGTCGAACACTTCTTACGCAAATCAGTCGATGTAGTTGGGGGAAAGCGAAAGGGGTCAGTTTATTCCCAAAGGTCTAAATAATCAACCATCGTCCCCAATTCATCACTGTATACAATTCTCCAACCAAATCCGAAACCAATATCAATAATAATAATAATAATAATAATCAACTAATCAATCAATCAAGTAAGTACCAACCAGACCGGGAACTAAACCATCCGGTAGTGGTCATGGACGACTTACAAATATCTCCTGCTATTGATCCACACGGAGTCACTCCAGGTAAAGATCAACAAGCTGCAGGTGTCGGCATTCTTCTTCAGATAATGATGCTCGTCCTTTCATTCATCCTTGGCCATGTTTTACGCCGTCATAGATTCTATTACCTTCCTGAAGCTAGCGCTTCCTTACTCATCGGTAATTGATGCTCCTTTGATCTCATTTTTAAAATAAATTGTGTTTTTTGTAGTTTAGTTAATGAGTTTCGTTGATTTCGTTTGCGGTTTTGCTTGTTTTGTGATTTAGTATGTGATTGATCACATTATGTACTTATGAGTATAATTTTAGTGTGTGTAGTAATTTTGTGACGGTGATGATATCGTTTGTATTTCTAACTCTATTGATCGGTAAATGATGCTTGTTTGATCTCGTTTTTTCATAAATTGTTTTTTCTGTAGTTCAGTTTCGTTGATTCCGTTGCGTTTTCTGCGTGTTTCGCCATTTTACATATGTGTTGTTACATACTTTGGGTATAATTTTAGTCTGCGTATTAATCTGTGTGAGGATGATGATTTGATTTGAATTTGAACTCTTTTGATTGGTAATCAATGCTCATATGATATCGTTTTTTCACAAATTGTTGTTTCTGTAGTTTAGTTTTGTTAATTCTGTTTTGTTTTCTGCATGTTTTGCGATATTAGATGTGGTTTGTTACGTACTTTGAGTGTATTTTTAGTTTGCACAGTAATTTGTGTGACGATGATCTTGGTTAAAAAAAGCGTGAGGCACTCCGAGGCGTTTTGGTTCAAAAAGCTGAGCCGCGAGGCGAGAGCTTCACGTATGTGTGGTGCCAAGGTAAAAAAGAGTAAAAGATATTTATACAAGTCAATACTACATATTCTACTTGTTAATCAATCCTAAACACAATAACATAATTATAAAACACACTTAAACATACACTGAAGCCGAAACACACTTAAAAATCTTTAAAAAAACCCTGATTTTGACTTTTGGCCCAAATAAACCCTAATAAAAAGCGCTTTTCCTAGCGCCTCCTCATGCCTGAGGCACGCTTTTTTAAACCAAGACGATGATGCTTCATTTAAATTTTAACTCTGTTGATTGGTAATCAGTGCTCGTTTGATCTTACTTTTTTTATGAATTGTTCTTGATGTAGTTCAGTTTCTTTGATTCCGTTGCGATTTTGCATGCTTTGCTGTTTTATATGTGATTTGTTACATAGTGTAATTTTAGTCTGCATAGTAATCTGTGTGACAGTGATTATTTGGTTTATATTTCTAACTCTTTTGATCAGTAATCAATCCTCATGTGGTCTAATTTTGTCATAAATTGTTCTTGCTGTAGTTCAGTTTCGTTGATTCCGTTTCATTTTCTGCATGTTTTGCTATTTTCTATGTGATTTTGATTTTTGAGACATATTGAGTGTAATCTAAATCTGCACAGCAATCTATTGAGTTTCGAGTTAACGTTGACTTTCGCAGGGTTGATCGTTGGCGGACTTGCGAATATTTCGAACACAGAAACTAGTATCAGGTTGTTGCCTGAATTTAGTTACTGTTTTTTTAACTTCATGAACCCTAGTTTGTTGAAGAGACTAATGCTGGTGCAATTTGATTTTTTAAATGTAGGGCCTGGTTCAATTTTCATGAGGAGTTCTTCTTCCTCTTTTTGTTGCCTCCAATCATATTATATCCTTGCTTATGCTGTTTAGTCATTTTTTGTTCTTTATTATCTTTTTTTTTAATTTATTTTTGATTACTCTGGTGGATGGCGTTGCCCAATTGTTTCTCTTAACCATTTGTTTGCACCCAATCAGGATTCAGTTTAGCGCCTGTAAGTTATTGTGACTCTTGATTTTATTCTGTTATGACATTACGGATATTAATTGTTGGTTGTTTTTTTTCAGAAACCATTTTTTTCAAACTTTGGAGCCATTGTGACATTTGCAATTTTGGGAACGTTTATTGCTGCAATTGTTACAGGTCTTTTGGTGTGAGTATTACTTTTACTAGTACAATAATTTCAGTGTGTAGTATACAAAATAAGAGAAGAAATGCATTTTTCGCCTTTTTGTTAAATGGCTTCACAAGTTCGGATGGCTTTGCTTTGCATGTGATGCTACAGATACCTTGGTGGTGTAATGTACCTCATGTACAGACTTCCGTTGGTTGAGTGTTTGATGTTCGGTGCCCTTATTTCAGCAACAGATCCTGTCACTGTTCTCTCCATTTTTCAGGTTTGAATTGGTTTATAGTGAAGTTCTTTGTCCATTGATTTTAGTTCTCATTTATCAGTATTGGTTTACAAGAATAAATCAGTAGGAGTGACTTGTTTTCTTTTCCATTAAAGATGAAGAAACCAAAAAGCGCTTTTAGCATAGCATACTAGAACACTAAATGAGTATTTAGATGCTTTAGAAGGGTGATTATTTGCGTGCTTAAACCTTAGGGCTCTGAAACGAATAAGATTTTTTTTATGTAGTGGATATGATGTGCGTTAATAGGTCCTGCAAGTTCTAGTACTATATGTGTATTTTTGGTTGACAGCTTTTGTTTAGGGACACTATAATAAAACTAATGTTTCCCTAAGCAATTGAAAAGTTAAATCCCATGATATTATGGTAAAAGGCCTAGTGTTCCTAGCTAAACAATTTGAAAGCCTTGTTTTGTGGACTTAAGTGGCTTTCATCTACAAATATGACACGGGATCAGAATTTTTCATGGGGTGTCTGTGTCTGAAAATGAAGTTAGTGATGGTAGTATTGTATTAAGCCCTTACTAGAGGGGTACTAAACGATGTTGCAACGATACTGGTATAAGGACATGTATGCATCATACATGGATATTGAGAACTATAGATAACAAAAAAGTTAAGGATACAAGATTACATATATATTTGTGTATATATAAGTCTAAACATAATCAGTAATAAAAGATAAGTTAGTTCATGATTCCTAATATACATAGTTGTTAAAAGCCATCGCCTCTTGCGCCTAGGCCCATTTTTCAGGCGAGGCGAGGCAAGGCAATTGCGCTTTAATTCTCCAGGTGATGGTTTAGGACTTTGGGCGCGGATTCCGGCAAGATTCCCAAACGTCCGAGAGTTTCCAGCCGAGTTCTCTAAATTATGCTAGATTCCATCCAGATTTCTACTTTTATCTAAGGAAAACTACTTTTAGACACTAATATTTTAAAACTTTTTATACTAATTAGATGATATTAAATGTTACGCAATAGCTTTTGTTATTTTATTTGAAAAATAATATTGTTTTACTAACACATAATATATTGTTACTTTTTTCCTTTGTTCGCTTTTTTTGTCTCAGGCCCTCACCTTTTTTGCGCCTTGCGCCTAGGCCTCAGGCGAGGCCTACACGCCTTGAGTGCGCCTAACGCATTTGATAACTATGCTAATATATACATGCCAAATACACAATCAACAGTAAAAATCAAAATTTTATTTTGTCATCCTCACATGGATATTTCTAACAGTTTCTAAGATTTTATAAACTCTAGAATCTTTTTCTAAAAGTAATATTATGTCTACTAGATTGCAAAGACCATTAGAAGCTGTTTTAGATGCACAATGCTTCATATTTCTGCTGTCAATGTTTGTTCATCAAATTCTCTGATAGCTCCTTGTTCACACAGCTTCTTACTCCAGATTTTATGTATTATATGTGAAAATTCTTTGTAAATTGTGAACGAATTTGGACTTCTACTTAATGCTCTGCATATGCTTTTATCTTGTGAACTTTACTTGTTTGGCTCAGTTGATTTCTATTAAACCATCTTTATTAATTTTAAAGTTTTCTAATTGCTGTCTAATTTTCAATTGTATACGACCATATTTACTACTGTAGGAGCTTGGCACAGACATGAATCTCTACGCATTAGTTTTTGGTGAATCGGTTTTGAATGATGCAGTAAGTTTGATTCTGATTTTAGTTATCCTATGTTCCTACTTCCGTATTGCGTTGAGATAATTATACCTACACTGAACTTTTTGCTTTTTATGCAAAAACTCGCAGATGGCAATTTCCTTGTACAGGTTTGCATTACTCCAGTTCTACTTTCAATATACAGCGGGGCACATTATATTATATTTATATAATATGAAAAGATGAATACATAACCTGGTTATAATTCATTTTTGCAGGACAATGTCATTGGTGAAGAGCAATTCATCTGGACAAAATTTCTTTTTGATAGTTGTCAGGTTTCTTGAGACTTTCGTTGGTTCAATGTCAGCAGGTCAGTTATTTGCTTATGCTTTTGCTGATGCAAACAACTCTTTATGTTACGAGTGTTTCTTTTTTGTCGTTGATAAGAAGATGCCATACTTTGATTTTTTTTCTGCCGAGGTTATAAGATCAAAAGCTTAAGAAAGCCTTGTAGTAAATGTCTTGGACGAAATAATAAAAATTTAAAAGAACTCATTTTAAGAATCTTTGCAAGTGCTCATTATGAGTTGTAGACTAGAAACATTAAACTAGGTGAAACTTTCAATTGTAGGTTGTGGTATTATCATGGACAAAGTCAAAGGGATGTTACTATGTCGATTTACTTATAAAAGTTATAGTGAGATTTGTGCCATTTGGACATTTGTGCTTATGTCAAATGATAAAATGTTGATAAACTGAAAAATGAATCATGGATAAACTGTCCGTTTCATGTTTATTTGAGAGGAACCCACTCAAACTTCTACAAATGTCTATGGCAGTCTATACTCTATATCTATAAACCTAGTTTGATGCTTGACAGTTGAAATTTAATAACCAGATTCTCTTGACAGTTGACAGTTAGAAATACTTCTGTCTTGTAATAATTAGGTTGTCATGATGTATTATTGATCTAGCTGAAAAAATGAATCTATATCTTATCACATCGATATAAAATATATCCAACCATGTGCATTATCTGTTAAGATTACTCACATCGACGTTGTTGCTTGACAGGTGTTGGAGTTGGATTCATATCTGCTTTGATATCCTTTTTGTAGTGATAATTCTTTGAAATCACGTGCAGTTTTGTATTTTTTTTTTGTTGCTGTAAAACCTTAACTGCAGGAACTTGTTCAAGTATGCAGGCTTGGACATTGATAAGTAAGTGCCTGTCATTATGAAGTTTCTATTTCTCTCACTTTGAACTTTTACTGACTGTGTGTGCAATATTATACATCATTTTCAGTCTACAGAACTTGGAATGTTGCCTGTTTGTTCTTTTTCCGTACTTCTCGTAAGCTCACCACATATTGTCTACTTTTATGTAGTTGTATCATATGAGTGTGTTCTCTTTTTATGATCTGTGGCACAATTTTAATTTCAGGTACATGCTAGCAGAAGGACTTGGCCTATCTGGAATTGTGTCGATCTTGTTCACTGGAATGGTTAGTTAATATATATATAGCTTGATTGTGCTGAGTTCTATCTCTTACAAAAACAATTCCTAGACAACAGTTTTTGCATTTTTGGGTTAGGTTATGAAGCATTATTCCTTCTCAAACTTGTCAGAAAATTCTCAGAAATTTGTGGCCGCTTTTTTCCATTTGATATCGTCTTTAGCTGAGACATTTGTGTAAGGAAGCATCTTTTATTAATGTTTAAGACTCTTAATCAATTATAACAATCGTTTTTGATCTTTTAGCTTCTTGATAATTACGTACTCTCTTTTTTTTTTTGCTGGTTTTTCTGCAGTTTCATATACATGGGATTTGATATTGCCATGGAGCAGCATAGCTGGTCTCATGTTGGATTCATCTTTTTTTCTATTGTATCCTTCGGTTAATTAAAATGTCACTAGTTCTATATGATTCGTTGAAGCAGATTGTACTTTTTCTTAACTTGCTCCTCGATTCTATCAGATATTCATCGGATTAGCAAGGTATGCCAAGTTTATCATTCAAGCAGTTTTTTATTTGATTGTTGACTTCCTTGATTTAGGAATTAAATGCATAGTATACATGTATTGTTTGGTTATACTTTTATTGTTAAACTAGTTACTGACTGAATTTTTAACTTGTGAAGGGCTGCAAATGTCTTCACCTGTGCATATTTGTTGAACTTAGTTCGACCTGCACAGAGACAAATACCCGTAAAACACCAGAAGGCACTTTGGTACAGTGGTAAGCAATGAGAAAGTTCAGACTTGACAGTTTGTCACGGATTTGTTAACAAAAACGTGAGTTATTTCATATTTGATGACTCAGGACTTAGAGGTGCTATGGCTTTTGCTCTTGCTTTGCAATCAGTTCATGAACTTCCCGAGGGACATGGGCAGACGATATTTACTGCAACCACTGCAATAGTAGTTTTAACGGTATCCAAACTGACCTTTTTCTGACATATTATTAATGCTTTTTTTTATGTACTTCAATTTACTTGAAAAAGAGAATTCATTTATATGGATGCATGCTGTGTGCTCCTGTTGTAGTTGGTAATACATATTCTTAGATCAGACTCTTTATTTAGATGTTTTAGTAACTCATTTGTCATTGTGTAGTAGCTGTGTATTTCGCTTCCATTTATACAGATTTGTGTGTACTTCTCTACACAATAGTAATAGGTTGTGTGTTTAGTTAAGTAATTTATAGTAGTTGAATTTTCAATAAGTAATAGTCTAAAAGATAGTGGATGATTCAAAAAATTGACTTGCTAAACTTTTAGTATGTTTAGATAGATGAGAAGTAGAGGGTTATCTTTCTCAGGACATTTTTATAATGTACGGTAGAAATGATTACAAGTAAACAAATTAAACAGAATTGAGCAGAAAGTTCACCACCTCACATAATGTCTTGTTGGTGAAATTGTTTTATTTCAACTTGGAATCCCTTGTTCCAATGCCACCATTTTATATTTTTTCTAGTATTTTACAGTCGGCACTAATTTGATAGATAAAATGATTAAAGTGACTTCGGTAAGATCAGAAAGTTCACCTCCTCACATAAGAGTATCCGGAGTGGGGGCGGGGGGCAACTCACCGGCGTGGGGCACTTGGTGGGGACACGTGGCATCTTCTGATTGGTCAGTTTTTTTTTTTTTTTTTACTTTAACACAATATAATATTATTTCCTTCCCCCCCTTCCACTCCCCACAATTATTTCCCCCTCCACAAGGCCACAAGGGTCCCACAAGTGCCACATGGCGCTTCATCCCCCTCTCCCCCCCCCCCCCCCCCCCCTCTACCACTCTGGATAGCCTAAGTGTCTTGGTGAAATTGTTTTATTTCAACTTGGAAGCCCTTGTTATAATTCCACTGTTTTATATTTTTTCTAGTATTTTATAGTCGACACTTTATAATTTGATAGATAAAATGATTAAAGTGACTTTGGTAAGTGTAAAAACACATAATGCTTCACACAAATCAGTCGTTAGCGGGTTAGACTACAATTCTTGGTTTATAAAATAAGTTTGCGTATAGGTAGGTTGTCGCTATTTACTGCTGTTCGCAATTGACAAGTACGCTTTGGAATGCTAATCTGGCTGCTAATATTTTTGTTTGTGATTCACCACATAAGCGGCTTTGTAAACTTTAATCACCTTTTATTGGTTGCTGATTTTTGAAAACTACTCTACATCACTATATACATTCTCAATATGCACATTATATGACCACTTAATGGAATCAGTAAGTACTAGAAATTTCTTACGTTATACAATTCGTAAATTGACATGCTATGAATTTTGTATACATTTATGCATAACTCATTGAGTGTTTTGTTGATAAAAATGTTATTGGTATTCATGTAATCATATTGTAGGTTGTCTAACAATTCCAGTCTGTAACAATCTCATAAGACCCCAGCTTAATTATTATTATTATAACTATTAGACATATTTTTATTGAATAACTCCTTAATTATGGATAAGTTTTGTGGAGCAAGTACTTTTCCTACAAGTTATTTATTAGACAGGTTTTATACATAATTACATATGACTATGAATTAGAGTTTTATTAGGAATGGACTTTTATGTAGCAAGCTAGTAATAGGGCTTTAGGATTGTAATTTCTTTTGTCTTTGGATAGTGTTAAACTGTTAACTGATTTGGTCAGCCGATAGGTAGAGCCACGTTGACTAAACCACATCGCCACTTCTTAAATTAGTAATATTCTATTAAAGTGATGCTTCTTTGTGTTTTTATCTTTCCAGGATTCGTTTCTAAACTATTTTATATTCAGGGTCCTACCGATAATGGTGCACTCTTTTAACAGTTACCCTTACAAGTATTCTACTAATATAATCATCAGCCATTATCTTTCAGTTGTTTACTGTCTGCTTTTAGAATTCGGTTACTTTGTAGCTTATTTGGGATTCAACCGTAATGAGATCTCACAATACCTGAAAAAAGAAACGATTATTCTTAGCCACCTTATGATCTTTCTGTGACAATGTTTCTCATGTATCATGCAAGCAAGCAAGCAAGCAAGTGTACTTATTTGGTTTTAGATCTGTTTCTTACATGGTATTTAATAATGCAGGTCTTGCTTATTGGTGGCTCAACAGGTACTATGCTTGAAGCTTTACATGTTGTAGGTGATACACACGAGCCCCACTTGACTGATGTGAGTTTAACTTTTTAACTAATATCTCTATAGTTTATCACTTTATCAGTAAGGCTGTTTGGTCTTTGCATTGTTTATTGTTTGTGAGGGACAATGTGACATGACCCAATTTGAAAGTGTGTGCCATTAGTGTCCCTTTTAACAAGTAGAAGGGGGATTTGCAAATTAGTATAAGCAGTAGGGGTTGGTAAAAGTAGGTTTTCCTGTTTTGGTAGTTTACTTATTAAACAAGAATGCTTGTTCACTAAGGTAGTCTCATATTATAAATAGGGTATTAGGTTTGCTAGGTTTCATTATGCGAATTTTGAGTCTCTATACTTTAGGAGTTCACCTACTTCTCCAAAAATTTTGCTCTTTAATTTCATTAATTATTTTGAGTATCAGATTTTGGTCTTATCAATTGATATCAGAGCAAACGAGTTTAGAAACCACAGCTAAGAAAGAAAGTGTTAAGAGGTGAACATGGGGAAGACCAAGCCATTGTAGACCAAAAAAAAGTGTTAAAAAAGTGGTGATGATGGAACATCAAAGCCGCTGTACACCAAGCCATTGAGGCTGAAATACGATAATCTTGGTTATAGATTTACGGATAGAGAGGATAAGCCGGAAGGACATGATTGCGGGAATGCTCACTCGGAGAATATTGTCAAGTTCAGTGGACATATAAACGATGACAATAGGAAAACAAATAAACCCTAATTTATGTGTGTGTGTATCCTGGTGCAAGATGTGAGCAGAGAAATGAAAGAAAATCGCCACCCAGACGGTTTTGGATAAGTAGCACCATGATTTTCACCTTGAGGATAAGAATGTGTACCGGCGATGGCCCGTAAACAAGTACATGGAGGAAATTGCAAACTAATATAGGGTGGAAGGACCAAGTTATAATAGGTTTCCTATCAAACAAAAATACTTCTTCCCTTAGATAGTCTTTTACAGTCTCAGACTTAGATCACCTACTTTTGAATTGTAGTTACTTTCCGTTTTTCGTTCTTGAATTTGCTTCGATTATTTTGATCATCAGTTAAATCTGAATATGGCCTTATAAGTTATTATAATGTGCCCATAGTGGCATTATTTTGTAGTGCTTTTAAGCATTTTAGTCTTTTAGCTCTCGGCCCAATCGACTTGCCTTTCATATATCTGATTTGAAGTAAAACAAAGATGTTTTGCAAGTCCCATTATATGGTATCATAGCTATGACTTCTACAATACCAATACTGTTACTTTATTTTATAAACAATACAACTAGAGCCTAGAGGTGGTATAATGGAGGGGTCAAACGGGTCGTGTCAGTTTGTCTCTTAACAGGCATTAGCGCACTTTTTTTTAACTGTTTTTCTTCTTTTGGATCCAGAACTTTGAAGCTAACAACGGTTATGTGGCTCCTTATGATGATGAAGAATCATCATCATCTGGGAACAGACTAAAGATGAGACTCAAAGAATTTCACAGAAGGTTTTTAAATATCTCATTTATTTATTTATTTATCAATTTCACATCCTTTTCTAATATATATTTGCTATTTTTGTGTTTCTGGGAAGCAGTGCTGCATCTTTCGGAGCGTTAGATAGGAACTACCTTACCCCATTCTTCACAACTCAAGCTGGAGACAGAGACGCCAATGACGATAGTCATGGTAAATAAGCACATTTATATTTAGTCGTGACTAATTTAGTTGCAAAGCATCGATAATCTAATTTGACTCGTTTAAACAACAATTTTTTTTGACGATCAGCTGAAGATTCTTTACTGAGGTCTAGAAGAGAAGGTTTCCACTAGCAGAATTATTACATCTGAGATGGAACGAAGTAAAACCGGATGATGAAATTGTTAGTGTAGGCAGGTAAGGTACGATACAGTTACTAATAGTATACTTCTGTAAATGGTGAAAGTAGATTAAAAAGGGGAGTTGGAGATGTTATTTACTTGCATGACCTGACTATTGAACTGTTTCAATGAAAAGTTAAAGCAAACTGGACAGCTAACATGTGAAACCGAAAGCATGAAATATTAAAAAGTTGGACGATTAAGCTTACATTTGTAAGGCTCAATTGGTTTATACTTTATAGAATCAGCTGTAGTTGGAATATAAGGATAACATATTGGTAAATGACTTATGATTTCTTTAGGTTTATTCTTTAAATGAGAATTAATGATTATAGTATGTAGGGGTGAGCATATGAAAACCGATAACCGAAAAAAACCGAAACGATAACCGAACCGAAAATAACCGAAACCGAATTAACCGATCTGTTACGGTTAACATATGGCCAAAACCGATAGTTATATACTTAATTATGTTCCATACATATATCCATATATTTGGAATATATTTTCATGTATTTTCGGTATCTTTCATGTATATCTATGTATTTGAAATATATTTTTTATGTAACTCATGTATTTTTCATGTATATCCATATATTTGAAGAATATTTTATTTATTTCATGGGTATTTCATGCATTTTTATATATATTTGTATTCTTAAAAAATGTTCAAAACGCTTACCTAACTATTTTAAGTTTATAATTTTGCACAAGTTTTATGTTTGGTTATTAACCGAACATAACCGAAACCGAACCGATAACTGACATATTAACCGAAGTAACCGAACTTCGGTTATCGGTTTCGGTTATATGTAAAAACCGAACCGAACCGACATTTGCTCACCCCTAATAGTATGTGTTATCAATAGCGTAAACCTAACAGCATATCATATCAGTTGAGGTGTAAGGAATGCTATAATGAGAGGTATTCTTGAGCCTAGTTATCTGTTTATAGACGGCCTAAAAAGGGATTGACTCGTCTTTTCAAATGAAGCTATTCTGATTTCTGAGTGTTGGATGCTAAATAGGATGAGGTCGATACTGAACTGGTACCATTACCGAAATATCGAAACTGAAAACAAATACAAACCTAATATCTTATCAAATATGTTGGTTCAAACTTGAACACCTTATCTTAGTCATGAAAAATGGTATGAGGTGTGGATAACCAATAATCAACATAGAAGGGTTATGGTTAAAGCATGGTATGATGACATACTTCTCTGGCTTCTCTCTTAGCCAAATTCGAACCCATTGCATCTCGGTTTAGGGTTCTAGGGGGCAATAACAAGTGTTGATGCCCTGTGTTATTAAACAAAATAATGTAAAATCATTCTTACATTGGATCTAGAAAACGTCCCGTATATGATATGGATTTGGAAAAGCAAAATTAAGGCGACTTAAATAAATGAGTAATAATATTTTGGTGTATACAAAACAGTATAAATAGTTAGATTATTTATAAAATATTTTTTATACTTAAGTGACAAATAAATAAATAAATAAAATAGTGGTAAAGGTTCGAATACAAAGGCCATGTTTTGTAAGAAGTATGAAAAAGGATCAAGAATTGACATGTAGGCATCACGTTTTAGATTTAGGTATGATGTTTTAGATTGTTTTTGCTAGAAAAACACCAAACACAACAATTTAAAACACAATGCAATGTATTATAGCCATGGAATTTAAAATATAGTTAAAACACACAGCTAAAACACAACAATTTAGAACACATGTTCTTGGAATAGTGTTTTAATTTTTTAAGCCTAAAATAAATTGTTTTGTATTTTTGATTGTTATGTTTGGTGTTATTTTAGCCTAAACAATCCAAAACACCATGAATGAATTCAAAAAATGATGCCTATATATCAAATTGTAATCATTTTCACACTTCTTATGAAATATGACATTTGTACCCTAACCCCACCCATAAAATCGTTAGGTGAGAGAGGGTAATGAGCTTCAAACTTCCATAAAGAAAATAGACCTTTTAAGCAGGCTAAAGGCCCCTTCAAATAGTGGTGGATCGAAATTTCTGAACTATAAAGGGGTATTGGATTTTAATAATCCCAAGTTTCAACCATTGGCCGATAATAATCCACACTTCAAAATTTCCCAATAATAATCCCAACTTTCGAACATTTGGCCTGTGGTAAACCCTTTTTAACTGAGCACTAACTGGGTTAGTTTGTGCTGACGTGAAATTTGACTAGGCACGATGACATGTACAACTTAATCTGACATAGCATTTTATATTATTATATCCTTATTATCATTGTTACTTGAACAACTCATTTACCCAGAACATAAAGTCATCGTCGTCTTCCAAGCATGAGAAACAGAAATCCTAACAACCAAACCATCATCAAATCAAACCCCTAAATCACATAATGAGCTCATCCTCGTCTTCTTCACGTAACCCATACAAGAACCCTAAAATTTTTAAAGTTGATTTGGATGGAAATATCTATTGCAATCACGACAAGGTTGCAATCCTTCGAGTTGTTGGTCATAACAACTCACGAATTGGGCAGAAGTTTTACGGATGCCCTCTATGGCCGGTAAGTTATTCTAATTTTAAAATCCAATTCATTCCTCTTTCAATCTCTGATATTTTTTTTAATTGGTAGAGGAGTGATTGCAAGTTCTTTATGTGAAAAGATGATGTTGACAAAGTGCTAAGATCTGAAGATTTGAGAGATACCATAACCAGTTATCAGGATTTGAAAATGGAAAATTTGGTGTTACAAAACAAAATCTTGCAAGAGGAGAATAGAAGATTGAAAGAGAAGTTGTCAATTAATCAGAATGTGTTGTCTTGGAAATATGGTTGACCATTGTACTTGTTTAAATTTCGTAATGTAAACCTCTGTTTTCAATGTTCAATGGGTTAGTAGTTGTGTTGGCAATATTGTGTTGTAGCAAATATGTCAAATTGGTCAATGTTGTGTTGTATCAAATATGTCAAATGGGTCAATGTGTCAAATGGCAGGTGTAAATGGGTCAAATGGTAGGTTGTGTTGTATCAAATATGTCAAATAGGTTAATGTTCAATGTCAATACACCATTTATACATACATACTGCTGCAAAATAACTGTCAAATGGGTCATTGTTCAATGTCAATAGACCATAAACCTATCAAACATACTGCTGACTTGGATCCTGAGTCAACTGACTACCTTGACTGGCCTGTTGGGTAAGTTGACTAGCTTGTGTTGATTGACTAGGTTGCACTCTTGGCTTCTTTGGCCTTCCCCCTGGATTCTTATTACCACTTCCAGTTTCAAGTGGTCTTTTACCCTTTTTCTTGCAACTTCTCTTGTTATGTCCCTTCCATCACAAATACTGCAACTCGTTTTTGAACCATGCCTAGTCAACTTCCCTTTTTTCTTAGGATTTTCATGTGGATCCCTTTTCTTGTTCTTCTTTGGTCTGCCTGGTTGAATCTTGATGGGAGGAGGGTCTAGAGGAAAATCAACTGCTGGCCAATATTTCTCACTGGGCAAGGGAGGAATGGTGTACTCATATGTCTTCATGAATGTTTCCGTATGATAACAGTCAGCAACATACTCCTCTGCATTCTTGTTTAAGAAATTTTGCTACTGCACACACATGCTTACAAGGTATTCCTGTCAAATCACATTTTTTACAGCTGCAAGTTCTTTTGATCAGATCTACAGAAACATCATCATAATCCCTTACTTGGAACACATTCAATGATGATGGATAAACCTCACAATGGTAAGCCCATGATTTCTCTTTCTCAAGCTTCTCTTGTATGTTAGGACACACAATGACATCCTCATTAGCCATTTCTTGCTTTAATGTAGTGAGCCTAGTCATAACTGCTACATTGATGTCCCCTAACATATTGATGATATGCTTAGATCTTGGTTGAATAATCTAACCATTAAAGGTTTCTGCCATATTGTTGACTATGACATCACATGTAATGTGATTATTTAGAAAACACCTTGAAAAGCATCTTGGGTTTTGTTTAATGAATTATTCATGTGCAGAGGCTGACACCTACACGACCATTTTTGTTTTTATAACTTACTGAAATTTTAAGGTTCTTTCCATTCACAACAACATATTGTCTAACTGCTTCCTTGAATGCCTCTCTTGTTGGGAACCTAATTCCAACTACCCAATCAAACTTTTTCCAGTCAGTTTTTGCATCAACAACAGGAACAATTTCTATGTATTTGGTCCCTAGTATGTCATCATCTTCACTCTCACCAGGTGTCTTCACACCTCCATCAGAATCCTCATAGTTACTGTCATCTTTAGTGTGAGAACCACCTATATCAACCACTTCATCAATAACAAATGTCTTTAAACACTCAGCTAACAAAGCTTGTTTTAACTCCTCATCTTCTTTTTTAGCTTTTTGTAAGGCTTCAACTGAAACTTTCCACTCCTCATCTTTATCTGAAGTACAACTAATCACATCATCATTGACTAAATCATTATCATCATCTTCATTTTCAAGATATCCAAATGGATTTGAATTAGGGTAACTAAATTCCTCCTCTTCCTCAGTATCAACCTGATCAGCCTTCTCTTCCTCAGTATCTAACTTATTAGCCTCATTTTCCCTATCTTCTACAAACAGTTGAACTATAGTGCATGCTTTAAGGGTTGAACTAGGGTTAGTTGAACTTTCAGTTGGAAGCCTCTTCACTGTAGATTTTTACCACCTAGGTGGGCTGATTATTGGGCTTCTAATCGGGCTTCCTATGATTGGTCCTTCTTGAGCAAATACTTCAATTACTTAGTTTGGATCAACCATCATCACCAACTCAGTTACATCTCTATCACTAACCAGCTTTTTCAAGACTCCATTTTCAGGGTTTGTACAATACAAGTTGAAATCTTTCGTTTTATAACATTTGGTTTCCATTACATAATCCATCAACTCAAAGAAGACAACTTATCAATTTCTATCTTAACCCTTTTAGATTGACCGTTCACATACCTGTGTTTGGGAGTAGAAATATCAACCGTACCACCGTACCAAAGGTTGACGTAGGTTGAATCTTCAGCCATTGATGATTGTCATTAATCGATTATGGTTTTAGGTTTTGAAGAATAAACCCTAGAAAAGAAGATGATAGGACAGAATGTTGGGTGTTTGATTTTGGGGAGGATATGTTTTTAAGTTCTGATGGATTATGTTTTTATATGTTGATCGTTTATGACGATCGATATTATTAGATATTATTATTATTTAGATATTATTTATAGAGATAATAATATTAATATAAAATGGCACGTTAGTTAAGTTGTACACGTCATCGAGCCTAGTCAGATTCCACGTCAGCACAAACTAACCCAGTTAGTGTTCAGTTAAAAAAAGGTTTACCAGAGGCCAAATGTTTGAAAGTTAGGATTATTATTGAGAATTTTTGAAGTAGGGATTATTATCGGCCAACGGTTGAAACTTGGGATTATTAAAATCCAATACCCCAACTATAAAAGCATCTGGAATGATCACATCTCTTGATGCCCTTATATAGACTAATGTGTAGAGGGTTAAACGGGCAAGGAGAGTGGGAATGAAAAATCCGTCTAGGCGGGCGAGGTGGAGCAAAGAAAGTGAGCATTGGGAAGAGAGGGATGGTTGCACGTGAAGCATCCGACATCAAGGAGAGAGATAGACTCCTGCTTATTAGTTGTATGCACACCGAATGACTTAAGATCTAAGACGTAAAAGTGCATAGGAAATTCGATTTAATTTACTTTTGTTTCTTATATTACTAGGTAAATAACCATAAAAAGAGATGTTTTTTTTTGAAAAGTGAACTTCATTAAAATGCGCAAGAGGCCCTCAAAACGAGGACCACTGCCAACAAACTACAACGGGTATGAAGCCCAGTCCTTCCACACTAAGGGCCTGTTTGGTTCACCTCCGAATGAAACCATTCAGAGGCAACCTCTGATTCGGTCAGAGGTGAGCTTGTTTGGTTGGAAAAATCCAACCTCTGAATGGTTTGATTCAGTGCTGAATCATTCAGCTCCACACACTCTCTAAATGAAAAAATGGACTCAACTGCCCTCAACCTTTCTTCTTCCTCATCACCCTTCCCTCTTCTCCTCTCCTTCCCTGCACCAGAACCCTTCGCCACCGTCTCCTCTTCTGCACCCACCGCCCCATCTCCTCTCTTTCTTCTTCCCTCTCCTCTGCACGACCGCACCCTTGCCCCGTCGCCCCCATCTTCTCCTCTGCACCCGCCTCTTTCTTTCCTGCTCTCTCTCTCTCTCTCTATGTGTGTGTGTGTGTGTCTGCGTAGATATAGAGAAGAAGAGGTGGGTAGGTAGGTGTGTGTGTGTCTGTGTAGAGATAGAGAAGAAAGGGTGGGTGGGTATGTAGGTATGTGTGTGTCGTAGAGATAGAGAAAGGGATGGGTGGATATTGGTAGGTGAGATATTCAAGTTGGGGTTGTGATATTAATTTGTGGGTTTTTTTGAAGGGTATTAATCTTTGGGTTTAATAATAATAATAATAATAATAATAATAATAATAATAATAATAATAATAGAAGAAATTATGTAGATTTTTATCAATTAAAGTGGGTTTTTCAAAGTTATCGATGTGTTATTGTTACAGGGATAAAATAGTCATTTTGCACACTCATTCAGACATACAACCAAACAAGCATTACTAGTTCAGCACTTACTGCTTCAGAGCCTCTTACCCATTAAGACTTCTTACTGGTTCAGCACTTATTGATTCAGCACTTACCAAACAGCCCCTAACTTTTTAAAACTAGATCTCGACCTAAGCCAAAGAAAAGACGATGTTGACGATCATTTTTATATAAAAAAAGATTTTATAATTTCTAACTTACAAATTATCAGTTTTTTAATTTCGTGGCTATTTTTACTAAAACTACCAATAACCAATTATAACGCTTATAATCATCCTTATTGTCTTGATTTTTACTTTTGCCCTGAGTATGTATTTTCATTGTCACTTTGATTATTATCATCGACTGTTAGGGAGATTAAAACCCCGAAGGGTCAAGTCAACCAGCAAGAGGCGAGAGAGGGATGCCCCCAAGGGTATCCCGAGCGATAAACGAAGGATGGTGTTACTAGAAAAATAAGAATAGGTTTGTTTTGATGGGTTTTTGTATTGATGGTTTGTCTTGCTGTTAGTGTTTTCTTTGTCTTGATGGTTTGCACTGTTGTTAGTGCTTTCTTTGTCTTGATGGTTTGTCTTGCTGTTAGTGTTTTATTAGTCCTGCTGTTAGTGCTTTTAAGGGTTGGTTTAAAAGCTATGTACAGAAAAGATGCGTTTGATATAGTGAATGGGTAAATACTCGTTAAGATGGTTAATAGTATTTATTTTATACTTAATTAAATATTCAACGGCAAATAAAAGATAACAAAATATCTCTTAGTTATTAAACGGTATTATGTATTAATTATTAAACGGTATTATAATAAATAATTCAATTATTTTACAAAACATTCTAAAATTATATAAATAAATACCGTCTTGTACCGTTGCTCCCCCAATTTCAAAAAGGCAACCCAGTAACGGCTAGTTTTCTTCATCTTCCCTTTCCAATCCCCAATTCCCCAACCAAACTCATCATCTTCCAATCCAATCCAATCACCCAATTCTTCTCATTTCATTCCAATCATCACATTACCATTACCATCATATCATTATCATCAACAGCAAATGTCTAATTCCGTTGCTCCACCTCCATCATCAGACCACGGAGCACCTCCTCCACACCCTAACCGCCGTCCTAGAGTCCGCGAAGTCGCCTCCCGCTTCATGTCCCCAGCCCCCTCTCCCAATTCATCCGCTGGCGATCTACACTCCCTCACTCTTAAATCACCCAAACCCTCCCCCTCACATAGACGCCTTTTGCTCCGTAGCCACACTCCGGAACAACCGCTCTCTTCCAATTCGCAAGAGAACATTCCGGAGACTGCGCGGAGCATGGAAACACCTTTTCCCTTTACTAAACCTGAATTACTTGCCAAAAGGCATCAACAAAGGAAACTGTTGTTTAAAGAGAATGGATTTGGAGATCAGATACACGTCTCCAAATCGTCGTCGTCTACTGTACGGACGAGTAAATCCTCCAGACCTGATACGCCGACTGATCGAATTGTTCAGTCGAGGTATAAGTTACCTCAACAACGCCAATCGAATCAATCGAGTTTATCTGAGTCAGAAGCTGCTAAGCTGCTTCAATTGACCGGATTATCATTTTCCTCATCTAATAATAATAATAATATTAATGAATCTCAATTGAAATCGGAATCTGAATCAATACAAGGCGGTTCGTGCCCTAACTCGCCTATCTCCTCACGGACGAGTGTATCCGTGACGGATGATAATATATCATCCACCAGATCACTTGTAAGGAGTAGTAGTGGAAGCAGTACTATTACAAGTGCTAGTAGTCAAACATCATCTTCATCGTTCGCTACGCCTTCTTTTTGCAGCAGATCGCTTAATTTGCCAACATCAGGAAGTCTAAGTTCTTTTAAAAGTATTGACAGGAGTGTGGAACAGCGTGCGCTGCCGCCTCAACCGGGGAATAGTAAAGGTGGAATTGATGCAAAGAAGGGGAAGAAGACTCAGTCTTCTCAACAAGATGTTCATTCTTTGAAAATGCTTCATAATCATTGCTTGCAGTGGAGGTTTGCTAATGCTAAAGCTCAAGGTTCTATGCATGCTCAGAGAATAGAAATGGAGGTTTGTTAATGGTTATTGTTGTTGTGTTTAACTGTTTAAAGTTACAATTGGTGATAATTATGAGTACTTGTGGTATTTATGAGTACTCTTCGAGTAATTGTTACAAGGTATGGTGCCCGAGGCGGTTTTCTTCAGCTCCGCGTAATTACTCGGAATTGATCGAAGGTCGTCAACCTCGGTTAGAATCGGATTTAGTCGGTTAAGTCAGGACAAGTTTGATTGAAAAAAATTAAACAGAATTTCTATGTCTATAAATATTAATGAATGGATATTAATTTTTGAAATACTTTAGTATTTGAACATGTCTCTTTTTTATTTATATTGATATTGACATATTTTGTTATAAATACGAGTAAAATTATGATATTTGACATATATATAATTTCCCAAAAAAAAGTTTTTAATAATTTACCATGTGCGAGTGCTCTCTGCCTAGACTACAACGCCCCATTCGACCGACCCAGGAGGGCCTAGCGACTTCTGCTACCATGGATAAAGGGGGAGTAATCTTGATGATATGGGTCATATACCAGATATGATATAAATTATGTGCTCTTATTAGATAGGAATCATCAAGGGCTTAATTGATTGCATTATGAATATTGAAAAACTGTTTCTAAGTGGTATTCTGATTGGTGTCTTTTGATCTATGCAGAAACAACTTTTTTCTCTTGGAACCGATATATCTAACCTACGCGATAATGTAAAGAAGAAGCAAGCTGAACTTGCAATATTGCGACGAACAAAAGCTCTTACGACTATTCTTGATACTCAGGTATGGCATTGTTATCTGATAGATTTTTTTTTATTTCCATATGAAATAGACTTTAGTTGTTACTTTTGGTAATGCGTATACGTTCTCTGGATGTGAATATGATATGATAATATGTAACGCTTAGGAAATTGACAGATTATTTCTATTTCCGTATGAAAACTAGTTTAGTTCTTAATGTGTATGCGTTATCTGGATGTTAATATGATATGATAATATGTAATAATTGAACAATTTAATAGAATGAAATACAAACATTTAGATGACTTAGTTTTTTCTGTGGGATGATTTAGATGCCTTATCTTGATGAATGGAATGCTGTGGAGGAAGATTACACAAGGTCTTTATCAGGAGCCACAACTGCTTTAACCAACTCCTTGCTCCGGCTTCCTATTAGTGGGAACGTTCAGGTAAAGATGTTTATTTATTACCTTGTGAAAATTATTATCAATAAGTTTTGTTGTTTTTATCAAGTGGGGATTTTGTGGCAGGTTAATATAAAAGATGCAGCAGATGCTATGGATTCAGCAGTCAAAACTGCAGATATGATAGTTCAACAAATGCAAATGTTTTTGCCTAAGGTAAATGATACAAGCATGAGACAATAGTTAATACACATCAAAAGATCAGTACTTAATACACATCAAAGAACAAAGATGATGTTGAATGCTCTTTAACTGCATGTCACCATGACCTGCAAATGAAAGGATGCTATTCAGGCCAAATTATTTACGACTCGTTTACAACTGCCAACCCATCTGTAACTTAATTACAACCTGCCAGTCCATTTACAACTCGTCAGCCGTCTGATTCATTTAGATAAATGAGTTGCAGTTTTATGTTTGGGTTGCGCGATTTTAAGTGTGTCTGGATTTGTGTTTATGTCTTTAAGACGAATAAATATAAAGGTCTTGTTCAAGTTCGTTAATTCAACCCGGCAGCCCAACACAGTTGCCACCCCTCCTCACTATGACCTGCATATGAGACTTATTCAGGGCTTGTAACTTTGTGTTCCAACTTGGCCCATTTAGTTGTTTGGACCCAGCTCAAGCAAATCCATCCAAAACCCATTTAGTTGGTTTTGTGTTAGGAATTGCCACACCTAACCTTAGGTTTGTAAACTGGTAGCATTGGTCTTTGGTAATTCCTATGCTGCGGTTGTTTTGGAGGTCCTAGGCCTATGTGACATTATGATGTATGCTTCTTTTGTTTATGTGATATATATATGGAAGCAATCTTAGAGAATCTTTCTTGTCCACTGCAGGCTGATGAAATGGACAGTTTAATGTCGGAATTAGCAACGGTCATTGATGTAGAAAAAGCACTAGTTGAAGAATGTGGAAGTTTATTGGCAAAGACACACACATTACAGGTAAGTTAACATCTTGTTTTTCTATGATTGTTGTTGCTTGTAAGTAATCTGATGCAAATTTTGAATTGCAGGTGGAAGACTGTAGTTTAAGAGGACATCTAATGCAGGTTGCCTCATCCTAAAACAATAGCAAATGACACATTTTTGTTCTTTACAAATCAAGATGCTAATGAAAGGATTTGTTTTTTGTTCATGTGGGTGGTTGGTTGTATGCAAAGATAATAAAATTTGCTTTCAATATAGTAACATAAATAATATAATGCTGTTTTGTTTTTGTTTTTTTTTTAATATATTATTTAATTAATGATGATGTATTTCGAGTTACACTTACAACTATCCATATTTTTACACATGCGTATTTAATAATGGGATCACAATTGGGTGAAAAAAGGAGATCCATCAAAGTATGTCCATGGTAGTATATATGGGTAGTGGGTACGGATGAAACCCTCCATGGGTATTACTGTGATAGATGGAAACAGAAACTAAGAGAAAGAATTACCAACAATCAAGCTGAGTTTATTCATTATTAGGCTAATGTATTTATACAATCATATATCAGAGTTCCCGCCTAACACATCAGCTAACAACTAACTTCTAACTACCATTTAAACTATTACAACTTGTCATAACTAGTCCCTGTATTATTCTCTTTTGCTAAATCCTTCGTAACAATACTTCCCGCCCATGAAATTCTTGTCCTCAAGAATTAAAATGAGGAAATCTTGTCTTGAACTCATCTAGAATCTCCCAAGTAGCTTCAGTAACAGGCACATCTTGCCAATGAACCAAAACAGCAGTTTTCAACTTATTGCCTTTTTTAACTAACTTCCTATCCAAAAGAGCTCTTGGCTGCAATGAGAATCTTGGCTCATCTGGTAATGGAATTACTTGAGTATGGTCCCCATGGGCTGCTTTTAACAATGACACATGAAAGGTTGAATGAACTTGTGAAGTGGCCGGTAAGTCCAACTTGTAAGCCACTGAACCTATCTTCTCTAAGATCAGGAAGGGGCCATAATATTTTGGACTGAGCTTCTGGTTTCTGTGACTTTTGAGAGTGTTCTGAACATATGGATGCAGCTTCACATATAACCAATCTCCAACTGCAAATGATCTATCAGTTCTTCTTTTGTCGGCCTGTTGTTTCATTTGGTTCTTGGCCCTGTCCAATGACTTCTTTAAATTCACAATCTTTAATTCCCTTTCCTTGAATAATTGCTCTAAAGATTCAATCTGAGTATCATTAGGAATGTAAGGAATGTGAACAGGGGGTGGTATGCCATATAAGGCTTCAAAAGGTGACATTTTTATTGCAGAATGCCATGAAGTGTTATACCACCATTCTGCCAAGGTTAACCATTTGGGCCACTGCAATGGAGTATCCATTACCATACACCTCAGATAAGATTCCACACATCTGTTCAATACCTCAGTTTGTCCATCCGACTGAGGATGATAAGCTGAAGAGTAAGCCAGTTCTACCCCCTGTAACTTCATAAAATCCTTCCAAAATGTGCTCAGAAAGAGTGGATCTCTATCTGATACTATAGTAGAACGGCTGCCATGCAGTTTGAAAACATTATCAAATACCACTTGTGCAACATGGCTTGCAGCAAATGGATATTTCAGACTCAAGAAGTGGCCATACTTGGTAAATCTGTCAACAATTACCAAGATAGTATCCTTGCCAAAGGCATTAGGAAGACCACTTATAAAATCCATAGAGATATCAGAAAAAACTGATTTAGGAGTAGGTAGGGGTTGTAACAGTCCAGGGGAGGCTACTCTTTCATATTTGGCTCTTTGGCAGACACTGCAATTCTTCACAAACTCTTTAACATCTCTATCACTTTTCTTCCAATAAAACATTCCTTGTAGTTTATGAAGAGTAGGAATGTAACCTGAATGCCCTGCAGTTGGTACTGAATGACACAATCTGAGAATCTTCTCTTTCAACTCAGCATTGTTACCAATGACTATTTTGCCCTTCCTCTTCAATACATTGCTAACCCAACTGTAATGCTTTACTTCTTGATTCATTTGTAGCTTTTGTATAATCTCTTTGATCTTATCATCAGTGTCCCAACTATTCTGAATCAATGGCCACAACAAGGGATTCACTGAACTAATGTTCATCTGAAAAAGAGTCAATCCTTCTACTCTTGATAGGGCATCTGCCACAGAATTCTCAGTTCCCTTTTTATACTCAATGCTATAGTCATAACCAATAAGCTTGGCTAACCATTTCTGCTGCAATGGGTGTTGATCTTCTGCTCCAACAAGTATTTAAGGCTCTTCTGGTCAGTCCGGATGAGGAAATGCTTAGCAATCAAATAATGATGCCAAGTTTTGACTGCCATTAGGATAGCCAGCAACTCTTTTTCATACACAGACATCTGAAGTTGCTTCCCTGAGATACCTTTACTTATGAATGCTAAGGGGTGACCCTTTTGCATTAAAACTGCCCCTAATCCTTTTCCTGATGCATCAGTTTCCACCACAAAGGTCTCAGCAAAGTCAGGCAATGCTAAAACAGGAGAAGTAGACAGGGCTTGTTTTAGTTGATCAAAAGATTGCTGAGCATCTTCTGACCAATGAAAGGCTTCCTTCTTGAGCAGATTATTTAGTGGCTTAGCTATACTACCAAAAGATTTAATAAATCTTCTGTAGTAACCTGCTAATCCTAAGAATCCCCTCAATTGTTTCACTGTTTTGGGGACAGGCCATGCTTGGACTGCAGCAATTTTAGATGGATCAGTTGCAACTCCTTCCTTATCAATTATATGCCCCAGATACTCTACTTGATGTCCAGCAAATGAACATTTTGATTTCTTTGCTTTCAAGGTGTTACTTCTCAACAACTGCAAAACTAACTCCAGATCCTTCATATGTTGATCTATAGAAGCACTATAGACTAATATATTGTAACATCGCAAAATTTTCACGGAATTTCTATACGAAAAAACCCTTATTTTACCTTTAATTCTACACTAATGTGCCCAAGTCTATATTTATTCTTCCAAACTCGCAACCTATATGTATATATATATATATATAATGCATTTTTATAATAATAATAATAATAATAATAATAATAATAATAATCATAATAAAAAAAAAAAAACACATTTTTTACTAAAACTAGTTTGTTAACCTTAACCCAACAAACCATCACCCAATATCCCTTAAGCCCAAACCCCTTGTTCCCTTACATTTTCTGAAGCCCAGTACAACCATCCGGCCCAAACATCAAGCCCAACTCCCCCTTTTTGCCCTTTCACGATTTAATCAAAAAAAATGGTGCCCTCCCTAGGACTCGAACCGGGATCACACCACACACAAACACACGCGTCTACCACCTGGGCCACACCGTTCCATTTGATCTAAACCCAACACAAATTATATTTAAGCGCATTTTTTTGTCTCCTTCCCCTTCTTCCCTGTGGACGCGAACAGCAGCAGATATTGAATTTTTTTTTTATATTTTCCCTTTCTTCTTTCTTCTCTTTTGACCAAATTTAATTAGCTTATTTAACGCATAATAATCAAAGATTTGACTTGAAATCGTGATTATCGGCATGTATGCGTGATTACCCATCCAATTATAAATCAATTAATACACGAATTAACCTTTTACGCGTCAACATTAACAATGGGTCAAAACTTGCCAAATCGAAAACCAATCCTTTATCCTATAAATTGAGCCTCTGAATACGATTACAACTCGCCAATCATTCTTTCCTAACCTCCAATTTCTCTTAACAATCCACTGCTTTTGAAGTTTGGTTCGAGTTTGACTTTTTATTGACCGATCGATTCTGTATAAAAAACGTAATTGTAAGTACGATTTTTCTTGTGGGTTTCATTATTCGGTTGATGCACAACATTAACCCTATGGTTAATTGGGTTAATGTTGGGTGGATTGTTCAATTGAAAACCTAGGGCTCGATTGATGTTAATTTGGGGAAGAACACTAGGTTGGCTTATGTTATTTATATTTCAAAAACAAGAAACAACACAACTGATCATACAGATCAGATGGTTATGTCTGGTGTTCCCTCCTCAATCCACGCGGGTTCGAGTCCCAGCGTTGGATTATTTTTTTGTTCCTTTTCTTTGTTTTTTTACAAATAAGCATATATTATACATATAAATTTATAAATTCATTTTAAATTATCAAAACTCTTTTATTTATTCTACAAAAATTATCTAAGGTGAATCAGATGAAAAAGTTTCGCTTATAATTTTTAGTTTTCTAAAATTTATTTATTTAATATTTATAATAATTAAATCAAGTTTATTCTATTTTATTTATAAAAATCTATAAAAATATTAAAACGATCTTATAAATTTCCACAAAAATTATCCTAAGTTTTTATAACATTAAGCTATTCAGAAATGATTTTTATTTCTGAAAAATCATTTATTTAATATTTTAAGCAATTTTTGTTAGATTTAATCATAATTAAATCATAATAAATCCAATTTTTGGTATTTTTGCACCAAAATTTTATACAATTTATTTTTAAATATTTAGAACAGAAATATGATTTTTAAAATAATAATTCTTTAATTTTAGTATTTTTGAATGTTAAAGTTAAGTTTTGGCAATTTGTAATAAATAGATTTAAAAATCTATTTTAAAGGAAATAATTTTGCAAAAATTATTTTTATACTTTAAACACATTCTTGTGAACATCTTAAATTTAAATTTCATAAAAAGAGTTTTGGTTATTAATTTACTAAATTTCTCTCAATTGACGAATATTTTAATATTAATCAAACGAGCAGTTATCCCCAATTCGAAGCCCTAGAAACTTATACATTAGTAGACTTGATAGACTTAGACATATTTATTACCTTATTATAGGGTGATACTTGATACATTTGAGCAACACCATTATCCAATTTTTCAACAGATATAACATTTTACCAAGGTGAGTTTTACATAGCCCCTTTTCTATTTATCACCGTTTTTGGGGTGAAACATGTTACCACATCATTTATGCAATTCAATCATCAATGTGTCTATGTGTTTTCTATGTTGCATTATGTCTTGAGCATGATTAGAGTAAGCACCATTCTAGCATAATCATTAACTCCGTACAAGCCGGCGGTAAACATTGATAGATCTATTGGACTGACAATCCCACCCGGATACGTGCCTCCTACAAAGGTAGCGTGGGTGTTTGTTATCGTATAACATATTCAATTGGACCATGAGCGTATGGTATGTATCATTTTATAACAGTCATCAGGGTTGATTATGCACTCGATTTATTTCTAGTATGTTCTCACATATGGACTAGATTGACATGACACATGAATTGCACATCATTTTTAGTCAATTATCAAAAACCTATGTAATTCTCACCAACTTTTGTTGACCCAAAACATTTTCAACTTAACATGTTTCAGGTTCTATTTGCTTGAAGGTTTGAATTGATGCTTGAAGATACGTGTATAGATTTATTCAATTTGATGTACAAATTCTAGAACTATTGTATGTAATTCATTTAAATCATTTAATGGAATCTATTATTCACCATGAGCTACTGAACAATCATCAACACGTGACATCCCGATGTTTCCGCCATCGGTTGGGGTGTTACATATATCATCAAAAAAAACCAGTACACACTTCCTCAGCAGGGGTTTAAAGGTAGCATTCATGAGGGCTTGAAATGTAGCTGGAGCATTAGTTAATCCAAAAGGTAGTACTAAGAACTCAAAGTGACCTTGATGAGTTCTAAAAGCAGTCTTGAAGATGTCTTCTTTATTCATTCTGATCTGATGGTACCCAGACCTCAGATCCAATTTAGAAAAGACTATACTGCCCCCAAGTTCATCTAGCAGCTCATCTATCAATGGAATAGGAAAGCTGTTCTTGACTGTGGCTTCATTAAGCTTCCTATAGTCAACACACATTCTATAGGACCCATCTTTCTTTTTTACAAGTACAACTGGGGCTGCAAAAGAGCTTTGGCTTTCTCTGATGACACCAGAGTCCATCAACTCTTGAGTCATTGCCTCTATGACATTCTTCTGTGCTGCTGGGTACCTATAAGGCTTCAAAATGATGGGTTGTGTTCCCTCTTTCAAAATAATCTTGTGGTCACAACTCCTTTCAGGGGGTAAGGACACAGGAACCTCAAATACATCCTGATACTTTTCTAATAATGCTTCAATGGCCACATTTGGTTTAATGTTAACCACTTGAGGATTATGCTGAGCTACTTCCTCATTGGTTGTTTGAAGACTAAACAAATGTCCCTGAGAGAGTGGTCTATCAGAAGACAACCATTCATTCAATTTTTCAGAAGAGCACAAAGTAACCCCCCTCTTATTTTGCTCCCCTTTCAACTCAATATCTCTACCACCCATCTGAAACTTCATTGTGAGTTCTTTAAAATTCCATGTTATGTCATTTAGGCTATGTAACCACTGTATTCCTAATACCATGTCATAATTTGACAGTGATATTAAAAACACATCAGCCTGAAATACATGACCCTGCATAACCCATTGCAGGTTCTCAATCATCTGAGTACACCTCATATGATCACCATCAGCAACAATAATATCCATGGATTTGATTTCTTTAATAGGTAATCCCAATTTAAGAGCCAATTTAAGGTCCAAAAAATTGTGAGTGGAACCAGAATCTGTGAGGATATGTAAGAGTTTTTTACCTATTAAACCTTTGATCCTCATTGTGGAATAAGAGGGAATGCCCATGATGGCATTTAAAGAAATCTGTGGCTCTTGCATAACTGTCTCCTCTTCCATTTCATACTCCTGCCCTTGCATCTCATCACATTCCTCATCCAAGATCTCAATTGAAAACATCTGCTTGTTTTTACATTGATGAGATTGAGTGAACTTCTCCTTGCAACCAAAACATTCACCCCTTGCCCTTTTATCAGCAATCTCTTTGGGGCTCAGCCATCTAGTGGTGTTCAAAGGTTTAGGTTTAACAGTAGGGGTAGGTAATAAGGGTAGGTTAGATGAGGTTGAGTGAGTTGGTGTTTTGGGACTAAAAGTAGTGGTTCTTGAAAAGGAAGGTTTGGTGTATTTATTTGTGGAAGCAGATTGAATGGCCTTATTAGAATCATCTTGCATTCTTGCAAGCATATAGGCCTCAGGTATGGTTCTTGGTCTCAAAACCCTCACAGGATACCCAATTTCAGGATACACAGCCCTTAAGAATAAACTGACTGCATATTCATCTGGTATGTTGACCTTGGTCAAACCCAAATCAAATTCCCTACAAACCTCTTCCAATGTGCCTGTTTGTCTTATTGCTGCTAGTGCTCCCATTGCATCTTAGACTAACACTTCAGCAAATCTGGTAGAAATCACATTCTTGTACTCAGCCCAAGTAATTCCCTCAATTGACCCATTTCTTGACTTCACAAAGGACTGATGCCACAAAAGAGCAGCATCCTCTAGGTGAACCACAGCATACTTGACCTTCAACCTATCAGGTGTGTCATCAATTGCAAAATAATGCTCTACTCTGCATAACCACCCTTCAACATTTGTACCATTAAACATAGGGAAGTCTAGTTTGGTCAAACGTTGACTGTTTCTATAGGATGATTGTTCTTCATCACCTCCACTACCAGTACTAGTCCTGAATTGCGTGAAAGAGGGCCCATCTTCATTGGAGGGTTTCAGAATTTTGAGAATTTCAGACATTTGAGATCGGATTTCATTAACAGCTTCAGTGTTTTTTGCCAATTCATTCATGTTCTGGCCAGTGACTTTCTCTAAACGGACCAGAGCTGAATCGTGTTCTTGGATCTTCTGTTCCATGGATTGGTTTCGGGTTGACATTAGGATGATTCAGAAAAACAGAGTATTCGAAAAAGAAAAAATTTTGAAATGGTTCAAAAGGGTAAAAAGAAATGAAGGAATGGATGGAAGGCTCAAAAATGGGTGAATAACGAAGTGGTATGTTTTTCAGGTTCAAAAATGGTGTAAAAATGGTGGAAAGGTGGGTGGTGATGATGGTGGTTGGCGGCGGTTGAAGGACGTTAATGGCAGTTAAGACGGTTATTATCACAGCTGTCCAAGGAAGGAGCAGCTCTGATACCACTTGATAGATGGAAACAGAAACTAAGAGAAAGAATTACCAACAATCAAGCTGAGTTTATTCATTATTAGGCTAATGTATTTATACAGTCATATATCAGAGTTCCCGCCTAACACATCAGCTAACAACTAACTTCTAACTACCATTTAAACTAGTACAACTTGTCATAACTAGTCCCTGTATTATTCTCTTTTGCTAAATCCTTCGTAACATACTGATTTGTCGACCTACCAGACAATAACACATTTAGGCTAGATGGTGCGGAGTGGAGCTCCTAGGAGCTCCATTGCGCCATTGAAACCTTCCAAAAACACCCATAAAATAGAATAAAGTCCCTTCAATCATTACCCATGAAATAGAATAAAGTCTTCTCAATTATTACTCAATCATTTATTTAATATTTAATTTATTTCAAGTTATAGTTATTTTATCTTTTTTTTTAATAAAAAACATTTATACCATCACCACCTTTCCCTTCCCAAAATCCTTTTTTCTATGTCACCACCACCATAGGTAACATCCACCGCCACCATCAATTAACACAATTCCCTTGAAAAATAATAAACATTTATTCTACCCTGCTTGTTTCGCCATCGTCACGTTAGCAAGATAAAAACACTAAAAGACGAACGACTAAAAGGGATAAAAGGAGAGGGACTAAACAGTTATATTATCAAAGTTAAAGTAGAGAGACTAAATATGTATATAAGCAAGGTTAACTAAAAACAAGGCAAAAATAACCTTTATGAAGTAGACAAAAATCTATATTGAAAAGTACATATTAGCAAAGTTTGGGTGTAAACAAGAAAACACAAAAGAGTTTAAAAAAAAGAGGACACAGATCAAGAACCATTTGAAACATGGACAAATGGCTTCAACAGTTTAAATAAAATCATTTAGAGATATTGACCTTACTATGTATTGTTTCACGACATTACTATGTATTGTTTTTCCATCTAAAAGATGGGAAAACTGTTTTGATCCCTCATATGTTGGTAATAGTAGTGACATACTATATTTACTTTGCCATCTATATAATTATCAAAGCTAACATATTTTTGCAAATATTATAGGGACGTGCATTGTGCGATTACATAAAACATACAAAAACCAGAACCGACCTTAAGAAACTAAGGGAGACACCTATTAATGGGTTGAAAATCCATAAAGGACAACGGGAAAAAAAACCCGACTATGGAACAAATTAAAGAGGAGGTCTAATAAGAACAAATTAAAGAACCGAGGTACAAATTCTTGTCAAAAATGATATTGTCAGGTATCAACCAAGCAGAAAATGATCTTATGACAAAAAGAAGATAAGGCTGAAATGCTCAAAATTTGAAAGAGCAGACAAAGCAACTACAACCAACCTTTGTTTGAATCTGTTAATCATGCTAGCAATTTTATTTTGGTGTTTTGAACAAATGTCAAACTTTTGTTGGAAATTGGATCCATCCTATGATGTTGGACATGGCTTGTAGGCGTTTCATATTGTTGGACATGGTTTGTACTTTGTAGAAATGTTCGAATTTGGTTTTTGATATGTTATATTTTACCTTTTACAAGAATGGTATGTTGAAAATAAATGTGTTGATTGTTTTTGAATGCATTCTTTTTATTCTACCAAGATAAAAACATAAATTACTCTACACTATAGAAAAACTACACATACAAATTAATTACTCTACAAATCAAATTGATCATTTTGTGTTTTAATTAACTTGTAAGTTGTTTCTTTTTTCTATTATAAAATGGAGGCTCTTTGTTTTGGGAACAGGTGAAAAAGAATCCTGATTGCAACTGATGGATATAACTATTCAAAACTTTGCAATTGTATGATGCTGGAAAAAAAAGCCCAATACTTTTGAATCTTTGCAATGGAAGGCAACATGTGACTAGCTTACGTGCATCACCTACCTACTCAGGAATCATAGGTTAACATAACATGCATTAGCATAGCTAGCTTTACTTCAAGAGTTAAAATATCATAAAAGAGGTTGAATACTCATTCGATTGAAAATAGTCTAATACTAACGTATTTAAGCATTGCAACTTTCATAATTTTCTCGAACGAATTCAGTTCTTAGATATAAACTCGCAGTAAAACAGCGAACGACATTAGCAACTACTTTTGACGAGGTTGTACACTGTATCTATAATCTAAAACATGAGCTCTGTGTTTTACATTGATATTGAAACATAGCAACCTGCAGTGGAAGACACCGACAAACAACAAATACATTAATATTATCATCTAACTTACGCATACTAGTTACGAGTGTTTCAATCTCACCACACCCTTTGGATCTACTAATCAAATATATATTTCTGTAATCTGCACAGGGGTACAACACAATAAACCATGATTCATGACTTTTACAAGTTGACGTTTCTTCATTGTCAAGTAACCGCCCGCCAAGATCCCAGATGAATAACCAAATTGCTCGATTGTTGTTACCTGTTACACGTTACTGCTGTTGGAATGGTGGCCTTATGCTTGACTCTAGTATCTCGTGCATGCTCAACCGTTGCTTTTTCATGGATCGTTCTGGTGAACCTGAGTCAGGTGTCAAGGGTTCGCCCGTCACGTCAACAGAAAGGTTGTTGATCTTTGTTGAGTTTTCGTGGTTAGATGGTGGAACTGGACAATTGTCTTCAGATGCAACTCCGCCCAGCTTCTGTTGCTCTTCAATGATCTTCTTCAAGTACTTCCCTTGGGCTTCTATCCGTAACTGAAGCTGCCTTTGCACCTATTGTTCGGTTTTCATTGCAAGAGTTACTTTATAGATCGGCCCCTTTTTGTAACATAAAATTACTATTATTTGGTGTCCAAGATTAGCGAAAAGACCATATGCAAAATGGTTTTGTTTATAGTTTGAAAAACCAGGTTTAACGGACTGGCATGATTTAACTTTTTTTCCATTATTGGAATATGCCGTTGTACATATGCATGATATTTTAGAAATAGGTTCAAATTTCAAATGTTCAAAACCATCTTTATCATTATATAAAATTTAATAAAAGCTGACGATTTAGAAAAGACGACATTTTATAAACAGGTTTAAACTGTCCAAGCTAAACCGTTTTGGCCCGGTTTGGTTTGCTGTTTTTTGATACTGTAGTAAGTGGTTCGTCCCAAAGCTTTTGTCCAGGCTGACTGAACCGGACTGTGAACAAAGTCACAAACTTATGGCGTATATAACACACTAATATAACGAATATAAAAAGTTTTAACACCTCCAATTGCTCGTGCAGTCGCTTTTGCACTTCCATCTGCAGTTTCAGTGCTTCGGTAATCTGCATCCCGCTGCGGAAGAAAATAGTACAAATACATCTCACCAACAGTAGAAAACTAACACAAAATGACACAACAGATATAATTTGTTATTTCGTAGATATCTTTTTTGTCTTGCTATAAAATGTTTTTATTTAGAAGAGTTATAAGTGTTTGCCATTAGGTATTTATCGCCATTAGGTACAAATGTTTTTATTTAGAAGAGTTAAAAGTGTGTGCAAAACAGTGAAAATATGATGCATTTCTACATGATGAACCATTTTTTGAACTACAAATGGTCACGGATTATCACATCTAAGAATTGAAACCAAGGATGGTAAAATATACTTACGATGACCCATCCAAACTGGAAAGCATGCCACCGGATTCTTTCTGGTCGAACGGTTTTCCTTGCATTAGCAATTTGAGCAAAAAAATCAGTGCACGTGATTATTTTCTTTTGATTGTATGCATGCAAAATATTGATTATGCTGATCAATTTTGGAATACTTCATTTTGATTATCAAATGAAGATTCAAATCATCTATTTTAAGAATACCTTCAGAAGAGGAATCTGGGAGGTACTTTGCCAGCCGATATTTCTGTTTAAATAACACAAGTCAACAACCTGTCCAAAAATCACTCAGCATATACAATAAGAACGTCACCAACCTGCAAATGGCTCTTCACATGATAAATGGTTAGACCTTGAACACCCATGACTCTGAGCACACCTTTTGGAGTAGCCCCTGTAAAGCTCTCACAAGTCGGTCATTAACATATAATAAATATATTATATATAATAGTGGTAACTACTAGAGTTAGGTTTCTTTCCAGGTGGTTTTGCTTCTAACAGCTTACTTTCAGACGAGTCATAATATATATTCTTTAAGAAAATTGCAAGTTAAGATGATATACAGTGTGATGGGAACCAAACTAGATCAAGTCAAACATAGATCCAGCTCAACGCGACTTGACATGCGCTTTGCAAGTAGGTATGCTTGATCAGGTGAAGCTCAAGATAGGATTATTTTATAGCTTTAGTACAGATATAAATACATGGTCAGGGTAAGGGTGTTAAATGGGCCGTGTTCGGGGGTTGGTAAGACGAACCTAAAAAATGGGACATGAATCCAAAAATCATGTTAAGACACAAATCCCCACACAAAACGAGCTTTCGTGGGGTGATACGAGCACGACCTATTTAACCAGAATGCTATTTTATTTTTAATTTTTTTTTTTGCACATTAATACTCTAGATGCCTGGGCATTAAAAAGAGCGCCTGAGGCGCGAGGCGCAGCCTAGGGTGCCTCAAGGCTTTGCGCCTACCATTTTCCCAAAGGCGCAAAAAAGCGCAGTTTTTGACATTTTTTCAGTCGCTTTTGGCCCTGAGGCGTGCGCCTCTCGTACACCAAGTTTTTTTATGCATAGAAATGTTGTACCTTGGTGTTTTTTGGCTTGTACATATAGGTAAAATCATATAAAAACCTTATTTATAGCTATATTTTGGGTAAATGAAGCTAAAAACCTATGGGATATATAAAAAAAACTATATAGTTAGTGCGTGCTTCGGGTACGAAAATCCCACGCTTTTTGCGCGATGCGCTTAGACCTCGTCGCTTTTGTGCGCCTAGCGCTTTTTAAAACCAAGCTAGATGCAATGAGTAAAGTTCAGCTTAGGCAATGAATATGAAGGTAAACTCACTATCGGGGCCACCCAATTGTGCCACAGCATCGACAAATCGTTCATGAAGCTCGTGGGTCCAACGAAGTCTTTGTTTAGAGGCTAGACTAGCAGAGTTGTTAGCACCATTCACCACATCCATAATACCTGCACCACTGTTTGATGCCTAATATGTTCTTGCAAGCTAAACTCCAACTAGCACCACGCTTTGCTTGATATACAAGTCATCCACCTAAATCAAAGTAAATCCGAGGGTAAATCAGCATGTGTTTTTAATGGAGGAAACTTAGACGCGAAGTTACAAAGATAAAAAAAATAAATCAATTATATTAGAGTATTAGACAAGTGCATTTACTGAGAGAGAAATAATCTCTCCAACTTGTGAGCAATTGAAAGACTCAAACGCAAATTTTAATCATTTCACGGAATGACAAAAATCATAAGGCATGGCTTGGTCTGGGTCTAGAGATTTATGCATAGCTATATCAGGATATCACCCATGAAGCTCATACACAACTAGTGAAGATAACAAAGAAACAACTACATGTAAGAAACTTTAAAATACGACCACTTCATGCTCAACATAACGAGCCCAGGATGTGATATCAGTAACTGAAATCAAATTCAACAACACATAATTCATAGAAAGACATCTACTCTGATGAAGCATAAAACTGATGCATGTTTATAACATATTCTTTAGTGTCGGCATTTATACTTAGAGAGATCAATGGTGATGGGTGCCTTTAGCATGGATTTAAAGAGTATCCCCCAGCTCCCACACACATAAGCACACTTGTATACTAGCTTTATTGTGAGGAATGGATAATAATTAGCATTAACATTATTCTTAGCTTCAATACAGATGTACTCAGTAGTCACTTTAAAGGTAGAATGAAACATATTGAGCTTGCCTGACTATTTTAAACATAGTCAGTAGTCAGCTGTCAGCCTTTTTTTCTTTTAAAACTGCTTGCTAATCGCTGTCCCTAACCACTTGCATTTTCCCCACCAAGGATGAGAATATGTTGCAAGGAAGGAAAAATAGTATATAAATCGCTATAAGAACTTTGATGCCCTAACTAGTGGGTTGTAATGTGCATTAGGGTTCCGTTTCAGTGTGTGATGTATAGTGTATTCCACAGGTCATGCAATTCAATTGAGACATGGCCCCTGCCCCACTCCTTGCTTTTTAATGAAAGATACTTCAATTGTCAATAGTGTGTAATTTCCGGTATCAGAGTAACAATAGTTGTAGTTAAAAGGTTTAGGTGCCGAAGATTTGACCTAAATGGCTAAATTTAAACAACAAAAGATCACTAAGGCCTAAGGGACGATCTTTAGGGTATATTCTTAAGAAACATAAATACCTTTGCAGGTATAAGATTAAAAGAGGGCATGATTATGCTAAGGTTTAATAGTTTAAGAGGATGATGTATGGACTTTGAAGAACTTAAGAGTTAAAAGAGTATAAATGGTCAGATGCAGCATGTACAATAGAAAGATGTTTATACTAAACTACTTGTGGTCATCCCTGGACTTATGGGCTATTTAGTAGCCTCTTAACGATTCCATTAAGTGGCTAACTCTAAATCGGTTAGAGGTAGAGTGTGTTTGGTTGACTTAAAAGACACCTCTTAATGGTTCATGGAGCCTCTTAACGGGTAAGTTTTAGAAACATGCCGGCCGATTTAGAGGCTACATCTTAATCAGTCAGGCCTCTTAACGGCTCAGCACAGTTTTGCCAAACAACCCCTTGTAGACAAAGATATACCGGTCAGTAATTCAGTATAAAGTTAACCAATATATGAAGTGTTAATTAAACAAAGTAACAAACATAGAAGGCTACACAACCACCAAACAGATACAAAAAATACAGAGAACACCAATACCAAATCAGAGTCGAAAACAAGCGCATCACCAAACAATGTCCGATCTTATATTTTTCAAAAAAACTACAACAAAACAAGCATTATAAAAAAATAAAGAAACACGCGAAATCAACCGCATTGTTAAACCATGATCTTATCATCAAAACATTAAACAAAGGCAGTAGAAACAAAATATGGCCTGGGTTGACTCCAATTCACTACCGATCTTAAAAACAGTTGTCTCAGGATGATCCACACACAAGCTATTCAAGTCACTAAATAATATAATAAGGTTCCATAACAATCATATACAGATAACGCTTAAGTGCTATATAAACCTTAAACCTAATAAGGTAATTCAAATTAATTAAAAATTAAATATGTACAGAGAACATAAACTGAATCAGATACAGAATATAAACATAGAAATAATCTACGCAATAAATAAATTAATATATACATATATACCTCCATACAGTTGTGAATCGAGTTGATTTAATTAGTTTGGATTGCTGCAAATGAGACGGAGATTTGTTTAGACGGTTAAGTAATAATAATATTAATAATAATAATAATAATAATAATAATAATAATAATAAGACGTGAAATTGACGAAAAAGTTACCGGCTCCAGATGTAAATCGAATGGATTACTTCCGATGACTGCAATTGAGACTGAGTTAGAATTGAATTGAGTTGAGTTGAAGAACGAGTCAAGTCCAAGGGCAGTATAGTGGTAAGGCTAAACTAAACTACTCATATGAATATGATATGTGCTTTGCTTTTGACGTTTTTGTCCTTTTCGTTGTTTACTTCTTGCCTTCTTGGCTATCTTCGGCCGTAAACTAATAATGTTGGAACCGATATATTTTATTAATCTGGCGACATATTATTATATCGATAAGTTAATAAATTATTAATTTAAAGACTTGACATATATTCGTGAACAACTTTCAAATTAATGCATCGACCTTTAAAATTTTCATTTTCGTTCACTTTACCTATTTGAATAAAACAGAAACAAGGACCTTCAAAATTCCAATGTACATTCACACATTAATAACCTTGTCAAGTTCAATGTACATAGATCCTAGATTGATCACTGTAAAAATGACTAATTAACTGAATATAGATTTGAAGTTCACAAAAAAAAAGGTGACTGTAGATTCATTTATTACTAGACAATTCTAGAATTTTGGAATATTTTTAGTAATTATTAATTTATAGTTTCGATGGGACCAATATATTTACATTGAGATTTCAAAAAAATATTATCTTATTGTTTTATCGATTGGGTCCAATTTTGTACTGGTCCTAAGTTGGGACCAGACAAATTATTAATTTTATCAAAGTTATTAATTTATCGAGTATTAAATTATATAGGAAGTTGAATTTGGTAGGTATTCTTTTAGGTTGAGATATTTTAATGTTCTCATGTTAGTTATGTTAGTTATATTGTTCAATTTGTTTTAAAGGCAACCCTAAATCAAAGTTTCTAGAGTATTGAACATTTGGATCAATGTGTCGAGAACCAAGAGGTTCAACTCCGTATAGATGCGTTTGTAGATTGTGGTTATTGTTCCCTCCTTGATATGGCTGTAGAGTTTCCTTTGACTTAGGATTCCAAGCTTGTGTTTGAGATTGTATGAAAAACCTTCAAAATTAGGATCTATGGATATGTGCGTCCCCAGCCTAATAAAAGGTGTGGCATGACTTGACAGCTGATATGTGTTTGACAAGGACGATGTGAACATTATTATCAACTGTTGACACTATAGATCAATGGCAAGACCGACAAAGAAGTGTGTAGGTATGACACTATAGTATTCATTAGTACGGATTGATAAGGTTGAGACCACGTGCTTTGTTGATGGAAGAGTCCAAAGATACTCTATTTTAAAATACTACCTAAGCGGCTACGAGAAAATGGTTAGCAATCTAATACCGAAAGACTTAGTACTCTCACTCATTCAAAACATATACTTACTCAGTTCTCATTTCAAGCCGCCAGGAGATATCCTATGCTAAGAGTTTTTAAGGATTTATCCAAGAATATTATAACACTAATATCTATCTATATTTATATCTATTAGAAGTTGGTGAGAATACATAAGCCATGTCAAGCAAATAGTTTAAGTATAAAAGTTTAGCAATTCATATGTCTATCGTAAGTTTAAGTCTACATGAATAAACATGGAATGTTGAATCGACATAATCAAACCTCCGACTAGTTTAGGTCCATCCCGTCATCCACGGTTCACCTTAATAATATGTTGGAACGATAACAATCACCCACGCTACCTATGTAGGAGGTACACGTATCCGGGTGGGATTGTCAATCCAATAGATTTATTATTGAGTATCGCCGGCTTGGCCATAGCTAATGATTATGTAATGTTGAAACTCGTTGAAACTGTTGTTGTTGTCTAATTCATGAGGCATTAAAGTTTACAACTAGACATGCATGTAGAATTGCTTAAGTATAATGTTGCAAGTATGAAGAATTGCATAAACATGGTTACGTAAACTCACCTTAGCAAAGTATTAAGTCTCGAGAAATAGAATATGTGTAGCCCCAAAGTTGCCAATTACAAGAGCTTATAATCAAAGCTTCAATTGTAGAAGTAATAGACTATAGAAGAAAAGTATGAGGGAAAGTTTAATCGGATTGAAACAATCGATTTAGAGGTGGCAAGTGCAATGGTTCATAGGTGGGTTTTTATACTAGTTTTGGATTCAATTAGCCATTAAAATTGGTCAACACCATAAAGTAAGGTTTTATGATGAATTGACTGTTTGACTAAGACTTTGACTAGGACTTTGACCAGGACTTTGACTATTTGACTCAAGGCTTTATTTAAGAAATAAAAAAAATCATTAGTTTGAATTAGAAAATAAAAAAACACCGTCTTATAAAATGACGATTTTATGAATAGAATTAGGATAGGACATATGTCATGATTGAAGATTTTTTTTTTAAGTACAATAATAAAAGGAACTTAGAAAAATAGAGTGCACGGATAAAGATAAGAATACTTAGAAATAAATTAGACTTTATATCATGGATCGGGAAATACTTTAATGCAAAATAAATGGGAAAATTTGTGAGGTTACAGTCTCCCATACTTTTAGAAACTTCGTCCCGAAGTTATAAAAAAACATCGGGTTGACAGTGATTGGGTAGAAATTAGGGCAACTGTGGTTTGGAAAATTTGTGTTAAGACATGACATGAATTTATAGGTAACAAAATAAACTGTTTCGAATAATTTGGTAAGAGGTTTGATAGGTGTGGGTTTTAAGGGTTGGATTAGGTTCGTCTAAAATAGCAAGGAGAATAAGAATCTAGCAAAACACTAAACTTTAAGTTTTAGGAATCTTAAAAAGAAATGCATGAGTTAATTGACTATAGAAATACTAAACAGGTAACTAGAGTTTATAATTGGTTATCTACCAAAAACCTTGATAGAATTTCACACTACCTTAACGTACCTGTAAATTCATGATTACGTTCGGACCGTAATCACCAATTTACCTTACATTAGGGTTTTGTGTCCTTCTATGACTCTAAACACACATGTAAGTAATGCAAAATAACCTTGTGATTGAATCGTATACAATGTATCCAAAAATGAGTCCAACTGTTGAGCAGGAAAAAGACTTCTACCAGTCAGTGAGTAAGAACCTCTACCGATTGTTGAGCAGGTGCGATAGCCTCTACCAGTCGTTGAGCAGGTTGTAGGGCCTCTACCGACTGTTGAGCAGACATGATGACCTCTACCAATCGTTGAGTAGGTTATTTGGTACTCTACTAACTGTTGAGCAAGTACTTCATCCTCTATCAGTTGTTTGATTAAGTGCACCAATTATTACACACATGAATTGCAAATTGATAATATGTACATGTAAGCAATCAAGTATCAAGTATATCATACGAGTTGTAATAGAGTTGCCCTAGACAAGGTTAATGACTCTAGGTGTGTCTATAGCAAATAGTTGTAACACCCCAACCGATGGCGGAATCATCGAGGTGCCACGTAGTGACGATTGTTCAAAAGCTCATGGTACTAAAATGTAAATATATAATTATTGAATATTGTTTTACAACATGTGAAATTAAATACAAGACAACAAAAATAAAGATAATTGATTGATTTAATCTAAGTCCAAAGTCCTATGTGAAGCGTCAAGCAGCTTATCCTGAAACATGCACGAAAAATAATTTTGTCAACATATGTTGTTGGTGAGTACTACTTAGTTTTGTACATATAGTATAAGTTTGAAAAAGTAGTACAATTCATGTGTCTAGCATCACCAAGGCATTATGTAAACACGCAAGTAACCAAACAAGACAAAGATCACATGTAAAGTTGTACAATGAAATTGATAATGAGCACCTCAACACGTGTGAGTCTAAAAGAGCACCATAACACAAAGTTATGTCTAAATGAGCACCGTAACATAAGTTACGTCTAAATGAGCACCGTAACATAAGTTATGTCTGTATGTAAAGAGCACCATAACATAAGTTATGTCTAGATGTATGATTTTGTATGTAAGCTACGTTCATGTTAAAACATAAGCACAAAGATAAACAAGACACGTATATGAGTTGTAAATGAATAAAATGTATGTGTAAATGAATATGAAACTTTTGTATACTTGTGCATGAATCACCCCAAAGTTGTAAAAACGGAAAAAAAAGGGGATAAGTAATACTCACCTTAGCAAGGTGGTAAGTCTTGTGTAATTGAATAAGTATAATCCAACGTTGCCAAGTATCACCCTATGTATAATGTAACAAATAAGTCTAAGTCTATATGGTCTATAAGTATTTTCTAGGGCTTCGAATTGGGGATAAGTATTTATTTGGTTAATAAATTAAACGTTTAATAAATAAGACAAATTTGGTAAATAAATATACAAAAGTCTTTGAGTAAACTTTAAATCAAATATGGTTTCAACATTAAGTTTTAAGTGTGAAAATAATTTTTATAAAATTATTTTCTTGAAAATAGAATATTTAATCTATTTATTTCAAATTGTCAAAAATATGATTTTAATATCTAAAAATATTAAAATTAAATAATTCTTGAATTACAAATTGTATTTCTGTTCCAAATGAATAGAAATAATTTATGTAAAATTTTGGTACAAAAATATTGTAAAATGAATTTATTATGAATTATTTATGATTAAAACTAACAAAAATTGATTAAAAATATTAAACAAACGGTTTTTCAGAAATAAAGATTATTTCTGAAATGTATATTGTTATACAAGTTTAGGGAAATTTTTGTGGGATTTTATAAAATCGTTTTGATATTTTTATAGAATTTTAAAATTTTAGTTGAATAAACTTGTAATATTTATTATATATATTAAATAAATGATTTTTGAAAAACTAAAAAATTGGACAGCAAAGTTTTTCATTGGAATATCATAAAATAAATTTTGTAGAATTTATAAAATAGTTTTAGTATTTTAAAATGATTTTTAAAAGAATTAAGAAAATATAAGTATAAAGAATAACACAAAAAAAATACTTATGATGGGACTCGAACCTTGGCCCTTGGCCGGTTCAGAGTTTTTGTGAGAAGGGGCCAACCAACTGATCTGAACAAGTTGGTTGTGTTATTTTTGTTTCAAAATAATTATATAAGATACTCGCTGTTCTTCCCCAATTCTATTTATTCAAGCCCTAGATTTTTCAATCAATTATAAAACGCGATTATAACTAAATTAACCATAGGGCTTTTGGAGTATAAGGGCCAATTAACAAAACCCATAAAAGAAATTGAACTTACAACGCGTTTTAGAGGTGTGAACAAGCGGTCAACAGAAAAGTCAACACGAACAAGAATCTTAGATTTGAAGGCGTTTCAGCGTTTGATAGGTGAATGTGATAGAGGGGTTTTCTAAATCGCTACTCTTAGGTTGTGTGTGCGAGTTCAATTGAATAAAAATCGAGTATTTATAATGTGTTGATGTGGGTTGATATGGAATGTTAATAATTAGCTTAAATTCATTTTTTTGGTCAATTCAAACGCATTCAAGTTGTGCGGGATTGATGGTTGGTCCAAAGGCATCATTAAATCCAGTCAATGTTTCCAAAAAAAAAATTGAAGGCTGCTCTTCGGGTCTGCAGCGATCGGACAGCAGCAGGGAAAAAGAAGGGACGCGAAAACAGGGTTTAATATATTATGTGTTGGGTTAAGGTTTGGAGATGGTAAAAAAAATGTATATAATAAAATCTGAATTTTTTTATTTATATTATTATTAATATTATTATTATTATTATTATATAAAAATAAAAGTGACGGATGTCACAGCATCCCCTACTTTTAGAAACTTCGTCCCGAAGTTATTAGAAACATAGGGTTATGGATGCTTGGGTAAAAAAAAAAAATTAAGGTAACTGTGGTTTGGAAAATTTGAGTTAAGGCACGACGTAAATTTATAGGTAATAGAGTGAATTGTTTCGAGAGATGAGAGTTAAGGATTGGATTAGGTTCGTCTCGAATAATAAGGAGAATAAGAATCTAGTAAGACACTAAACTTCAAGTTTTAGGACTCCTAAAATAATTGCATGAGTTGATTGACTACAGAAAGAGTAAATGAACTACCAAGTAACTAGAGTTTGTTCCTGGTCTGACTTCCAGTCTCACTTTCAATGCATCATTAGTGTTTGTATACAGGGTGTACCGCAGCTAACCCACCACACCTTTGATACCTTGAAAACGTACTGGACGTCTACCCAAAAACCCTAATAGAATTTCACACTACCCTAATGCACCTGTAAATTCATGATTACGTTCCGGACCGGAATCATCAATTTACCTTACATTAGGGTTTTATGTCCTTCTATGATCCTAATCTAACACACATTACAGCAAATAAGTTTCGCAAGAAGATGACACAACAAACACGTTGAGTTACAATGAGATGTTATCAATGAAATGAGGCCATGTAATAATGAGGTCAATTGCATTGGTTTGCAATGACTTGTAAGCATAACTGTATTTAAGTATGGGCTACCACTCGTCCGAGGAGCCCTTTAAATGAAATGTTTATCAGAATTGCGTGGATAATACACACGTGCAAGCAAGTTTGTAAGTACTGCAACCATTAAGTGTAAGTGTTATCTTAGTGGCCTATAGAAATAGATTACGAGTATCATGAATAACTAAATGTTCAATAGATTGTCAAATTAAGGGAAAAATTCAAGTTTCATATAACAAACAATGATGTTTTTAGAAAAGCCCCGTAGGATCAAGTATTAAGTTTTTTTGTAGTTTGATTTTCATGGAAATCAAGTCCAAATGTTTCAATAAAATGTAAGGTAGAGTCTGAAACTTATACGATATAAAATAAACGTAATCGAATATGATAAATTTCCAATCTGTGTACGTACACAATAGTATGCAAGGAAATTTCTAGATGTTATATGCCTATGAGTATGACATAATTGGGTACAAAATGATAATAAGATCAAGAAAATGAAAACACGAGTATCATGAATAATTAAATGTCCAGTGAATAGTCAAATTAAGGGGAAATCAAGTTTCACAAACAATGATGTTTTGAAAAAAAATCCTGTAGAATCAAGTATCAGGTTTTTAGTAGTTTGATTATCATGGGTAACTAGCTCATGTGTGAGAAGGTGAAGGATATGAATTTAGTTCTTGAGAGGATGATGAAAAATCTTGAAGTAGAATCAAGGTTGTGAGAGATAGTGAATGTGAAGATAGTTGATAAAGAGTTTATTTTATAGTAAGGAGATTATATAGCAGTGTAAATTTTGGGATTTGGATCAAAGGTTATAATCAAGTGTATAAGAAAACATGATTGTGGTATATGCCAAATATTGTAAAAATTTGAACAAGTTGAAAATGAGTGAGTGTCGATGGAGAATCTAGAGACTAGATATTATTCCTAAAAAAAATTATTTTCAAAATTGGTTTTGTACATAAGGCAAAAGTTGTTAAATAGTACAAGCTAAGTAGACTTTGTAATAGTTTAAAACATTATATAGAAAATCGTTTATTACGTCAATAAATAATCAATTGAATTTAAGTTCGAGGAAAATATGTACTTTGTAAAGTTACTAGGTAATACAACAAGTTTTAGAAGTCTATAGTTTGTGCTAAAGTATGAGGTTATAGTTTTTAAAATAAATAACATGTGGAGAAATGAAATAATATGATTTGGGTAGGGTGTTGAATATTAAAAAAAAATGGCTAAGATGGTAAGGTGAAGTGCGATTGTGAAATCCATAGATGGTTATGAAAGTATGAACTTGTAAGCAATATATGAAAATCGTGAAATACAAAATATTGTATATGAATCGAGAAAGTATTATTGAAAAAGCTTGCATAAAATGCTTGGAGTGCCCTTGTCTAGCTGTAAAGCCCAACAAGAACGTTGACTTTTCAAAGCCTATAAGTGGACACTCACTCCAGGAATCCCCAGGTAAGCATAACAGGTCCGTAAATGGATTTATGCGCTATGCTTGCCTATGCCAGAAAACCCAGTGTACAGGCATCCACCCTTCCAGATTGCACGTGTCCTTATCACACTCATTAACGTTCAACATCTTTGAAGGAGCAAAAATAAGAGTAGGCATTATGCCTGATGTAACACCCCAACCGATGGCGGAAACATCGGGATGTCACGTATTGATGATTGTTCAGTAGCTCATGGTAAATAATAAATTTCAATATTTGATTTAATTACATTACATACAATTGTTCTACAAAAAAAAAAAAAAAATTGTACATCAAAATGAGTAATACTAAATACACATCTTCAAGCATTAACTCTAATCTTCAAGCAAGCTATAACCTGAAACATGTTAAGTTTGAAAATATTTTGGGTCAACAAAAGTTGGTGAGAATTACATAGGTTTTGATAATTGAATAAAACTTGTACAATTCAAGTGTCATGGCAAGTCTAGTCCATATGTGAAAACATACTAGAAGTAAATCGAGTGCATAATCAACCCTTGTGACTGTTATAATGTGGTACATCCCATACGCTCATGGTTCACTCGAATATGTTATGCGATAACAAACACCCACGCTACCTTTGTAGGAGGCACGTATCCGGGTGGGATTGTCAGTCCAATAGATCTATCAATGTTTACCGTCGGCTGATCAATGTTAATGATTATGCTAGAATTGTGCTTACCCTAGTCATGTTCAGGACATAATGCAACATAGAAAAACACATAGACACATTGATGATTGAATTGCATATATAATGTTGTAACATGTTTCACCCCAAAAACGGTGATAAATAGAAAAGGGGCTATGTAAAACTCACCTGAAGTGCATCATGAAAGAATAGCAAACAATGTCTGAAGCTGGATTAATTAAATCTCTTGTGTCCTATTACAAGTAAAGTATACCCTTAATTCTAATGCAAATAAGCTTGTTTCGTTTCTTGGTTGTAAAGATAGTTTATTTAACTACCTAGACTCGTATTGAAAACAATACCCGTCTTAAAGTATTTATAACTTGACGAACCGATAATATTTTGGTTTGGTTTCTAGAAAATATATGAGTATGTATAATTATATATATAATGTATACTTTCAGATTTTCGACTTGGAACTAGTTAGAATGAAACATTTGAGGTAGAGAAAATAACGTATGTGTAACTTGACTTGCGTTTAATTCGTGTTGTAGATCGGTCATTATACACCATTTATATCTACATTTTTCTATTATAACAAAATAGCGTTTTAGATTTATTGTCACAATACTAATTTATGAGGCGCTTTGATTTCGGAGAAAACCTAGTTGTAAAACGTAGTTTTATTTAAACATAATTATATATTTAGACGCTAGGTATGTTTCTTTTATTCAATAAAAATTTGGGCAGAGTTTCCTCTGTTTTAGTATAAAGCCAGACAACGCAAGTCGTCTATTTTCATCCCAAAAATTAATCGCCCAAGATCACAAGACGCAACATAATTAGACTAAGCCCACGACCAAAAGACTCAACTTATTAGATTATAACGAACAAGAACTATACGCTCGACAAGTAATCTTTATATATATGATAGATAGTTAACACTATATAGTTCGAAAATAACATGTTAAATTGACGAATATCGACACTTGAATAATCATACTGATAATATAAATATATATACATAAATTTTGTACACTTCGGCTATTCGAATGTCCAAACCCACAAGATGCATTATTATTTAACCAAGTCTTTATATGCGACAAAAACGAATTATAGTTGCTAAAATTATGATGGCGAGAACTATATGTTTTTAATTGGTATGTATAGTTGGTTCAATATTTGATAGTCGTTGATGTAATGTACACAAGTAAAAGTTAGTTGTAAACGATAATCCGAATTATAAATAAAATAGTTTTGCTACAAGTCGGTTCGGTTCGTCATGTCATGTGCGTATAATAATGTTTTATATCTACTTGTGTAGGCATAACCAAAGAAAAATAACAAAGACTAAAACAGAGCACGCGTTATACCTCTCGGGGAAATAGACTCGCGAACCGACACGCGCTCGCCTCGAACCGAGTGTCGACCAGATCTGGATGTTTGACTGAGGTTGACTGTTGACCAAAACCTTGACTGGTTTGACTTCGGTTGACCTGCCTTGTTTTGTATTTAACCATCTCGGCATCACCATGATTAAGCGAAACTACGAACGAAACAGGACCACCATCACCGGACCAATCACCGGACATCATCCTTGCTGCACCATAACTAATCTGACTCAGGGAAAAGACCAAATGAAACCCAAGATCGATCGACCAAACAGAAAAACAAAAACAAGCAACGTACCATCGATGAGACCTGGAACAAATCATCAATCGCACAAAATCCAAACGAGAACAGCACCACCACCACGTCGCTGCCGTTATTCACCACCATACATCACCACGCCACTACCAGTGGCGGCGCCGCACCACAGGTGCCAGAGGGGGCCGCTGACCGGTTAACGAGGGAGAGGGAGAGAGAAGCTCAACTGTGGTGGTAGTCTGCGTGGCTGCTGCTGCTCTAGAATGGAGGAAAAGGGCAGGGAAATGGAAGGAGAGTTGGAGAGGATGGGATGAGTTTAGTGGTGTTGTGGCGGTGGGTTATGATGGTTGCCTGGTGGCGGATTATGGTGGTGGTCTGTGGCTGCCGCCACTGCTCTAGAGGGTGAAGGGAGGGTTGGACTTGAATATTGATGAGGTTGGTTTAGTTTAGAAGAAAAAAAATGGAGGTGAAGTAAGGTGGAGGCTAGGGTTATGAATAGGAAGAAGATAGGTAGGAGATGAAGGAAGAAGAATAAGAAGAAAATTTAAATAGGTAGGGTTTGTTAGGTGGGTTAGATGGATGTGAACCGCGTATACGAACTCGTTAATGATTGACGTCTCGTTTTTAATTTAAATTCGTTTAATCAATAGAATAATTATTTTATGTAATTTATTTATATTACTCGATTCAAAACGAGTATTTGGAATGTATATTATATTTAAATTTGTTAAACTTAGAATCGACTAGTCGTTTAATATCCGATGTATTCTCACCGCGTCACTATATGACGTAATTAAGAAATTTAAATTAGTTGGTGAGTAATAATAAAAAAATATTTCTTGTTAATTAGGTATTATCGTGAAAGAAAATTCCACAGTTGTGCGAATATAATATAAATATATATTATATTATATTTTTTTTTAAAAAAAAGCGGGGCGTTACAGTCTCCCCTACTTTTGGAAACTTCGTCCCGAAGTTATTAAAACACAGGATTTAGGTAAATGCTGGGACGTCTGTCATTTAGTTTAAAGTATGGCAGAAGTTTTATGGGTACTAGGATAAAGTGTTACGTGTGAGTTACGAGGGTTGGATTACGATAGTCTAAAATAACGATGGGGAATAAACACCAAACTTAAGTTGCATGAGATGATAGACTATGGATGGGCTAAATGAACTATCCAATAACTAGGGTTTGTTTTTGGCTCGACCCCCTTATCTCATTTCCGATGTATCGTTAGTGTTTCTTACCAAAGCCCTAATAGAATTTCACACCACCCTAACGTACCTGTAATTTCATGATTACGTTCCGGACCGCAATCACCAATTTACCTTACATTAGGGTTTTGTGTCCTTCTATGAGTTGTAATAGAGTTGCCCTAGACAAGGTTAATGACTCTAGGTGTGTCTATAGCAAATAGTTGTAACACCCCAACCGATGGCGGAATCATCGAGGTGCCACGTAGTGACGATTGTTCAAAAGCTCATGGTACTAAAATGTAAATATATAATTATTGAATATTCTTTTACAACATGTGAAATTAAATACAAGACAACAAAAATAAAGATAATTGATTGATTTAATCTAAGTCCAAAGTCCTATGTGAAGCGTCAAGCAGCTTATCCTGAAACATGCACGAAAAATAATTTTGTCAACATATGTTGTTGGTGAGTACTACTTAGTTTTGTACATATAGTATAAGTTTGAAAAGGTAGTACAATTCATGTGTCTAGCATCACCAAGGCATTATGTAAACACGCAAGTAACCAAACAAGACAAAGATCACATGTAAAGTTGTACAATGAAATTGATAATGAGCACCTCAACACGTGTGAGTCTAAAAGAGCACCATAACACAAAGTTATGTCTAAATGAGCACCGTAACATAAGTTACGTCTAAATGAGCACCGTAACATAAGTTACGTCTGTATGTAAAGAGCACCATAACATAAGTTATGTCTAGATGTATGATTTTGTATGTAAGCTACGTTCATGTTAAAACATAAGCACAAAGATAAACAAGACACGTATATGAATTGTAAATGAATAAAATGTATGTGTAAATGAATATGAAACTTTTGTATACTTGTGCATGAATCACCCCAAAGTTGTAAAAACGGAAAAAAAGGGGATAAGTAATACTCACCTTAGCAAGGTGTTAAGTCTTGTGTAATTGAATAAGTATAATCCAACGTTGCCAAGTATCACCCTATGTATAATGTAACAAATAAGTCTAAGTCTATATGGTCTATAAGTATTTTCTAGGGCTTCGAATTGGGGATAAGTATTTATTTGGTTAATAAATTAAACGTTTAATAAATAAGACAAATTTGGTAAATAAATATACAAAAAGTCTTTGAGTAAACTTTAAATCAAATATGGTTTCAACATTAAGTTTTAAGTGTGAAAATAATTTTTATAAAATTATTTTCTTGAAAATAGAATATTTAATCTATTTATTTCAAATTGTCAAAAATATGATTTTAATATCTAAAAATATTAAAATTAAATAATTCTTGAATTACAAATTGTATTTCTGTTCCAAATGAATAGAAATAATTTATGTAAAATTTTGGTACAAAAATATTGTAAAATGAATTTATTATGAATTATTTATGATTAAAACTAACAAAAATTGATTAAAAATATTAAACAAACGGTTTTTCAGAAATAAAGATTATTTCTGAAATGTATATTGTTATACAAGTTTAGGGAAATTTTTGTGGGATTTTATAAAATCGTTTTGATATTTTTATAGAATTTTAAAATTTTAGTTGAATAAACTTGTAATATTTATTATATATATTAAATAAATGATTTTTGAAAAACTAAAAATTGGACAGCAAAGTTTATCATTGGAATATCATAAAATAAATTTTGTAGAATTTATAAAATAGTTTTAGTATTTTAAAATGATTTTTAAAAGAATTAAGAAAATATAAGTATAAAGAATAACACAAAAAAAATACTTATGATGGGACTCGAACCTTGGCCCTTGGCCGGTTCAGAGTTTTTGTGAGAAGGGGCCAACCAACTGATCTGAACAAGTTGGTTGTGTTATTTTTGTTTCAAAATAATTATATAAGATACTCGCTGTTCTTCCCCAATTCTATTTATTCAAGCCCTAGATTTTTCAATCAATTATAAAACGCGATTATAACTAAATTAACCATAGGGCTTTTGGAGTATAAGGGCCAATTAACAAAACCCATAAAAGAAATTGAACTTACAACGCGTTTTAGAGGTGTGAACAAGCGGTCAACAGAAAAGTCAACACGAACAAGAATCTTAGATTTGAAGGCGTTTCAGCGTTTGATAGGTGAATGTGATAGAGGGGTTTTCTAAATCGCTACTCTTAGGTTGTGTGTGCGAGTTCAATTGAATAAAAATCGAGTATTTATAATGTGTTGATGTGGGTTGATATGGAATGTTAATAATTAGCTTAAATTCATTTTTTTGGTCAATTCAAACGCATTCAAGTTGTGCGGGATTGATGGCTGGTCCAAAGGCATCATTAAATCCAGTCAATGTTTCCAAAAAAAAAATTGAAGGCTGCTCTTCGGGTCTGCAGCGATCGGACAGCAACAGGGAAAAAGAAGGGACGCGAAAACAGGGTTTAATATATTATGTGTTGGGTTAAGGTTTGGAGATGGTAAAAAAAATGTATATAATAAAATCTGAATTTTTTTATTTATATTATTATTAATATTATTATTATTATTATTATTATTATTATATAAAAATAAAAGTGACGGATGTCACAATAGTTTATATTCCATGAATTCTAGTTTCAAATGTTCAAATATGGTAGATAGTCGAATCCTCGTGTATAACTAAGGATTATGTTTGATGCAACACACAATCAAGTTTCAATAGTTTGGTTATCATGGGTAACTAGCTCATGTGTGAGAAGGTGAAGGATATGAATTTAGTTCTTGAGAGGATGATGAAAAATCTTGAAGCAGAATCAAGGTTGTGAGAGATAGTGAATGTGAAGATAGTTTATAAAGAGTTTATTTTATAGTAAGGAGATTATGTAGCAGTGTAAATTTTGGGGTTTGGATCAAAGGTTATAATCAAGTGTATAAGAAAACATGATTGTGGTATATGCCAAATATTGTAAAAATTTGAACAAGTTGAAAATGAGTGAGTGTCGATGGAGAATTTAGAGACTAGATATTATTCCTATGGATAAAAAAAATCTTATTTTCAAAATTGGTTTTATACATAAAGCAAAAGTTGTTAAATAGTACAAGCTAAGTGGGCTTTGATTAAAATATTCCCGTTAGTTGGAGATTTCAAACATGACATTAGGTTTTGAAGATCAAGGTTCTATTAAGTGATTTTTAATAGTTTAAAGCATTATATAGAAAATTGTTTGTTACGTCAATAAATAAACAATTGAATTTAAGTTCGAGGACATCTTTTGACAAAAATATGTACTTTGTAAAGTTACTAGGTAATGAAAATACAACAAGATTTAGAAATCTTTAGTTTGTGCTATGGTATGAAGTTATGGTTTTTAAAAAAATAAGTAACATGTGGAGAAATGAAATAATATGATTTGGGTAGGGTGTTGAATATTTAAAAAGTGGCTAAAATGGTAAGGTGAAGTGTGATTGTGAAATCCATAGATGGTTATGAAATGAGATTGATTTAAGCTGTAAAATTTTGAGATTTTAGAGCTTAGTTTAAGGAAAGTGAGTGTAATCATTTATTCATTAATTAAAACGAATAAACGAAAACGTTGACTTATCAAAACTTATAGATTCTAATAACATAATGAAGACATGCTTTAGCCTATAAGTGAACACTCATCCCGAGAATTCCCAGGTAGGCATCCGGGTCCCTCGTCTGATTAGGATTTACGCGCAATGCCAGTCCTAGACAGAAAACTCAGAATACAGGCGTTCACCCTTCCAGATTGCACGTGTTCGTTATTAAAATCTAGAATTTCGACGAGATCTTCAAGGTGGTTCAGGCTAAACCTGAGGATTTGTCCTATTAGTCTAAGAGTATATCTTGTGATGGAGAGCACTCTTCTTGTAGGGACTAAAGTAAGGATAAGAAGTAGGATAAAGAATATAAACAAGTAAGGTTGCAAGTAAAAGGAGCAAGTACTGATTAAAATCCTATGGTTATAGACTAGATTATTTTTTTTTCTAATAACCTAATTCCCTATAACCATGGCTCTGATACCAATCTGTAACACCCCAACCGATGGCGGAAACATCGAGGTGTCACGTAAGAATGAGTATACAGTAGCACATGGTAATCAAGTTTTAATTGAAATTTATTTAAAGTGCAAATATCCAAAATTGAAAATACATAATGAGTTTTAAGTGGAAATCTAATACATCACAAAAACCAAACAAGCATAGACTTCAGTTTGCCTTCTCATGTAAATACTCTAGTCTTCATGCATCATAATTTCCTGTTGAGTTGTAAAAATGGGGGGGGGGGGTCAACTAGAAGTTGGTGAGAATACATAAGCCATGTCAAGCAAATAGTTTAAGTATAAAAGTTTAGCAATTCATATGTATATCGTAAGTTTAAGTCTACATGAATAAACATGGAATGTTGAATCGACATAATCAAACCTCCGACTAGTTTAGGTCCATCCCGTCATCCACGGTTCACCTTAATAATATGTTGGAACGATAACAATCACCCACGCTACCTATGTAGGAGGTACACGTATCCGGGTGGGATTGTCAATCCAATAGATCTATTATTGAGTATCGCCGGCTTGGCCATAGCTAATGATTATGTAATGTTGAAACTCGTTGAAACTCGTTGAAACTGTTGTTGTTGTCTAATTCATGAGGCATTAAAGTTTACAACTAGACATGCATGTAGAATTGCTTAAGTATAATGTTGCAAGTATGAAGAATTGCATAAACATGGTTACGTAAACTCACCTTAGCAAAGTATTAAGTCTCGAGAAATAGAATATGTGTAGCCCCAAAGTTGCCAATTACAAGAGCTTATAATCAAAGCTTCAATTGTAGAAGTAATAGACTATAGAAGAAAAGTATGAGGGAAAGTTTAATCGGATTGAAACAATCGATTTAGAGGTGGCAAGTGTAATGGTTCATAGGTGGGTTTTTATACTAGTTTTGGATTCAATTAGCCATTAAAATTGGTCAACACCATAAAGTAAGGTTTTATGATGAATTGACTATTTGACTAGGACTTTGACTGTTTGACTAAGACTTTGACTAGGACTTTGACCAGGACTTTGACTATTTGACTCAAGGCTTTATTTAAGAAATAAAAAAAATCATTAGTTTGAATTAGAAAATAAAAAAACACCGTCTTATAAAATGACGATTTTATAAATAGAATTAGGATATGACATATGTCATGATTGAAGATTTTTTTTTTAAGTACAATAATAAAAGGAACTTAGAAAAATAGAGTGCACGGATAAATATAAGAATACTTAGAAATAAATTAGACTTTATATCATGGATCGGGAAATACTTTAATGCAAAATAAATGGGAAAATTTGTGAGGTTACACCACCTAGGTGATTCTCCCCCTTTTTCATCGGAGAATCCATGGTCATTGTTAAGTTATTATCCATTTATTGGATAAGTACACCGCCATTCATTTAGTACATTATACAGTCACATGATTGATTTCGCTCATTTGTATGATACATAGTTTACATAATTGCACTGTAGCTTTGCACTTGAATTGTATAACATTTTCCATCTTACTATATGTATTAAAACTAGTAATGCTCACCAACATTTCTTATGTTGACAAAACCTATTTTGTACATGTTTCAGGTGCAGTTTGATCTTAGTTTCATAGCATTGGATTTTAGTGCTTGCTTTTAATAAGTTATTTCAATTTTCATGTTTCGTTCAGACTTTTGTATTTTTCCCATTTCATCCATGTAAGACAATTTAAATTATTCAATAATATATTTACATTTTAGTACCATGTGCTTTTGAACAATCGTCACTACGTGACACCTCGATGATTCCGCCATCGGTTGGGGTGTTACAGATTGGTATCAGAGCCAGGTTGTCACATTAAGAACCCTAACCCTAGATTTTATAATACCCCTAATTCGATCAGCAAACACTGAGGAAGCATAGGGCTATTATACCGGAATGAAAGAGGAATAAAATGACATAAAAATACTGGACTTACAATCACGTTTAAGGACCGAAGAAGAAAGCAAAGGGCGCGACTGTTAGTATCGATTTCCAGGCTTTTAAAAGCGTGATTAGTATGTTATTTTTGTGGTTCTGAGATGCTCAAACGTTCAGAAGTTAAAGGAAAGGTCTGGTTTTTATATAGGTCGAGTAACAATAACGTTTTAACTTGTTTGAATGATTCCGGCGGTTACATCCTTACACCCGATTAAAGCTTCATAAAAGTGGGTTAATAACTCGCCATTATTATGGAATAATGACAAGAAACAGCAGAGAAACGCATAAGTATCGAGTTAGAATGTTTAGAAGCATTAAAAACTATATAAAAGGACTCGCCGGAGCACCACCGGACTCCGGCCGGTGGGTGTCGCCGGAAAAACGTGGGAGCCAGGGAGGGAAGTAAAATCCTTTTAAAACTTTTGCTTTTTGGCAATTTTGGTCCCTCATAATTAACTAGGTTAGTTTATTGTGATTTATAGTTAAGTTTCTTTAATAAAACACTAACCAAGTTAAACAACTTAACCCCAAATGTTTTTAAACTTTATGAAACTTAAATTTTTAACAAAAATTTTCCGAATACGTTTCAACATACGCGTTTGATTAAAACTTATACCCAATCCATAATAGATATAAATGAAAAGAAAAAAAAATATTTAGTTCGCTCAAAAAAATTAAATTTGAAAACGACGAAATTTACAAGGACTATCATGGAAATATTTGAAGGACTATTATTGTCAGTTTGACGAAAGGCGAAGGTGACGGATGTCACACAAAGCAACTCATCCCTGACTTGCAACTCGATGGTGGAGATGGAGCTGATGGCAATGACGATGGCTAAGAAGGAGCATAGAAGAGTCCAGAGGAGAATGTGAAAAGGAAGGTTTGAAGGGGCTGGATGTGGTTGTGAATGATTACAATGAGTGGTTGAGGAGCTATTAACCAAAGTAACCTATAATCACGTAAAAGCACGAGAATAAACAGGAAACTAAAAACTGATTGTTGAAAAAAAGAAGTGGGCAAAATTTTGAATTTTTTTGTATCGTATTAGTAATTTGTGGCAAACTTTGGAATTTTCTGAAACGCATTAATCACTTGTACACCAAGGCATTATCTATTTGTACATTTTATTCACACGTCGATATTAACTAAAACAAACGTCGAAACATCGATAAAAGTTAGGAGGTCGTCACGGTATTTTCGAATGCTTTTAAAACATAATTAGTATGTTGAAAGTTAATCGTCTTCTAGTGATTATCGTCATGGTTCAATCAGATTTGGTAGTAGGGATATCAGGATTTGCATACTGTGTAAAAACATTATACTTTCATTCTGTGATTAAGCAACACAATGATCACTTGTACATAAGGCATTTATTTCTTGTACATTTCAATCCACATGTCAATATTGAACAAGACAAACATTGAAATGTAGACAAAAATGAGCATGTCGTTACAGTATTTTGGAATGTTTTTAAAATATAATAGTTTAAAAGTTATGATACGATTAAATAAAAGAATTTTTATTTTGTAGGGAATAAGAGAAAAGTGTAACTACTAACTTAAAATGAGGGAATTAAAGTCTAACTAAATGATGTATTAAAGTGTAAAAGTGTTTGAATGACTATTTTACCCCCATTTTAGGGTTGTAAATGAAAATAAAGTTCTTAATTTTCGGGTATCTTAAACTACCCCTCACTCATGCGTTATAATATAGTATAGATATCTATACTACATTATAAAGGAGGGGACATGGGCAAATATGTTCAAATTGTCCAAAGTTAAGATGGTATACCAAAGGTTTCTTTACAATTTTCTAAATTTTACCACTTTTTTACCTAAATGCCCCTAGAAGATAATCACTTATATTAAAAATTAACTCCTTATCTTTACAAGGTTTTTGTTCCAACCATTGACATGTACGACTACTTTTTTTTTCTTGTGATGGTCAGAAGAACACGCAGAAAGATAAACGAAGCAACTTTGCAGAGCGTTAATGGTGGTACGAAGTGACGCACACACAACGCCAAGTAGTACGGTACGTTTTGATTTTCTTTTGATAAGGGTTTTTTTATTTTAATTATTTAATAAGAACGACAAGGTGCGACCGAGGACGCTGAAAAGAGTAATCATGTTGTAACGAATCTAGCAAAACGTCGACACAATCCGAAAGTGGACTATATTTGCAAGTTCATATTCCAGGTTAAACTTGATTTGTTTATTAAAATAAATGTCTTGTTGATACTTTTTTACTTGTTTATATGATATCGAATGGTTATGTTTTGGTTTCTATGCTCATATTTGGTTTTGAGTTCATGCTTGACAATACGTATCCATATGGTGGTTCGGTCTAAATTTGTGGAAAATTATATAGAAAGATTTGGGAATAAAAATTATCTATGCTCATATTTAGTTTTGAGAACAGTGCTGATCACTGAATTTTGATGGTCAAAGAAGTTCATTATCATATATAGTGAAATCTTTTTTTATACATGGGTGTCCTGTGTACACATCATCCCTTAGATGTTGGAAGTTAAGGACATATGGTTGGACAATTTAGATAGTGTGGCATGAAAAGTTATAAAAACTTATATGTTGTATCTAAAAAAAATATAGTTTCTTTTCAAAGTTTAAACAATGAAGAGAAATGGATTAATTTCATATCCATCATTTTGCATTCAAAGACAATTTCATATACATTGTTTTGCATTCAAAGACAATGGAATGAAGACAATATGTTTTACACTTTTCCTACAACTTGGTGGGCTAACACGGCTACGCTTGTGCATTGTTCAAAAAAATATATTTATCTTAACCGTCCCGCAGCAACGCGCGGGTTTGCCACTAGTACTACATTATAAAGGAGGATGTATGGGTAAATATGTCCAAATTGTCAAAAGTTAAGATGGCATACCAAAGGTTTCTTTATATTTTCCTAAATTTTACGACTTTTCTTCCCTAAATGACCCTAGAAGATAATCAACTTTTATATGAAAATAGAACTCACCCAAACTAAATAAACACACATGATAACAATATTTTTAAATAAATTTCATATAATGGTGATGAAAGATAATAATTTATGTTAACACAATGAATAATCTTATCTCAGCTAAATTTGTATGAGTTTTAAAACTTTTCCATAATAATACATTGAGCAATTTTTTAGCTGCTGGGTCTGGTTGGGCAAGTCTATTACAAACTTACAAATCATAACTTTTAATTTCTAAATGGACGGTGACTTTTATATGATAGTGTATACAATATCATATTATTACTACATGCTTTTGTCATGTAAATGAACTTTATCATTTAGCAAGGTGTCTTCAATGGCACGGTTATGTAGATATGTAATGACCGGACATCTTACACAAGAGTGATGTTTATGTTCATATTGGTCTGTTACAGTAACATACCTTTGGTTTATTAAGATTTGTTCAATAATGAGTACATGGTTTTTGTGGTGAACTGCAATCAGTTGTAAGTGGCAGTGCACATTTATTTTCTTTTCTTTCCACAAATACTTGTTAAAACATAGTGTGCATATTTCTATTCTTTTTGCGTAACTTGCGGCAAAAAAACCTAAGTATCATAATGTTGTATTGCAACCCATTTATGGATCCGCTACAACGCGCGGGTAAACCCACTAATTACAATTAGTGTAAAACCTCTAAAATTCTTATGTGTAAAAAATGAATTATTTATGCTCACTAATATTCTTATGTGTAAAAAAACATATGTGAGCAGTGAGCATAATCCATTTTTTTCATAAGATTATTTTAACATGTGACTTGAAATTCACCATACTTTGTAAACAAACTCATAGAAACGTATTGCAACACATATAATATAATATTATCTATGCTAAAATATATCGTTGTTTGGTTCAAAATCCTCTTTTCATTAGTTGGGTAATAACTAATAACAACACCCACTTAAAGCTTAAGAATTTGGTTAAACAAAAGATATTGCTACGAGCTAGTCTTCCATCTTGCACTTACAAATTCAATCTATGGAAACTACAAATTCACAACCCTCTTTCTAAGATACCTTTCGTTTCATAGATTGTAATGGAATTGGAATTCGCGCAGGCACTATAATTTTTTTTTTGGAATTAAGGTGTGTTCGTTTCATATAATGGAATGAAATCTTGATATTATTGGAATGTAGATTCTCTTCTGTATGTTGTTTAATTACAAGTTTTTCTTTTATTGAAACGAACAACATAAAGAATGAAATATACATTTCAATTTCATTCCATTTCATTCCGTGAAACAAAAGGTAACTAAAATTCTCTCAAGGGAATGAAATTAAGGATGTATCATGCATAGACTATGGACATATTGTTGACTATATTGAGACTAAGTGTTGGTCCAACTTACGCAAATAGTCACTCAACTAAAATTTTCTTCTCTTCTAGTATCAATTTTGGGTTTAGTTCGTTTTAATCCTAAATATTGAATTATTTGACTTTCTTGTCAACAATGATATGAACTATGTTATTTCTAGTTTTAATCAAATAGAATACGCTTTCCTTCTATTAATTTGATAATAGCATCCTTGAGTATTTTATAAACAAAGTTAGAGATGTTATAAAGTAGGTATTTAAGATTATTTCTAATATTTAGAGCAAAATTTGAAGGTTTTATTTAAATCCATGCCATCATCTATTAGCAAGGGTGATTTATACTATATTTTGTGCCTACTCACATGTGTGAACCTCTTGAATTTATAATTAATATGAGATATGGTTGTGTTGACCCATATTTGTGGATTTTATGTATCAAACTAAACTTTAATTTTGTGTGAGTAGATATTTAGATTGGTTGGGGATTAGCTTGTGGTTATTTCTAGAATGTTTGTTTGTTAGCATTGGATCACTTGCATGTTTACATCCTTTCATTTATGTTATATGTTTTTGTTTGGCTATCTTTAGGTGGTTAACTTTTATACGAAATAACAAAACAACATCAACCTTGAAAGCTATATAAAGAAAGCTATGTTTTGCATCTTTCGTATTTGTTGAAGTTTCCTAAAAATGCCACTAATATTAATATTATTTTTAAACAACATTTGAAACTACCACAAATACCCGAGTGAGTCTCCTTAAGACGGGATATCACCCATCCATTATGATTTAACCCAAGACCTTAAAGATCTCAAGCCTTAACCATCACGGCATCACCCCATGCCATTGGACCAGAAGGCCGTTTTATTATTAGTATTAATATAAACATTTATTAGTATCATTATATCATTATTATTATCATACATAATTCTTATTAGAGATTTTTTTTTTAACAACAAACAACTTTATACAAAAGCTAGCAAGACACTAGCACCGGAAGTCCGAAAATACAACCAAACCGAACCAACAAACCAACCAAAACAAAAGAAAAAAGACATGCTTATCCCATTTTGGATATATCGAACAAACACCAAGAGGCCCATGACATTGCCGTCATCCTACCGCGTTGAGTAATCCATAAAAAGCTCTTAACTCTTATTTCCTCCATAATTTTCCGAGCCGTAACTTGCTTTTGGTTGAAAATATAATCATTCCTAGCCCGCCATATGTTCCACAAAGCCGTAAGAATCACCCCATAAAACGCCTGGAACCTAACTAATACTTTCGTGTTTCGGTGGGATTGAGAAAATACCTAAACACGAAAATAATTTTTTTTTTTTAACAAAATAAAAACGTGGTTTAACCAGAACCCGACTTATACAAATCATGGGTATTCATTCTTATCAAATCAGAAATACGGGAACACCACATCCCTCTTTCAGTATCACACCCACCTTCAGGACGAACGGTTTGCATGATAACCATTACACATGGTCTAAAGTTGTGAATATTTGAATGAACTGTGTATACATATTATCCCTAATTATTTTTACTTTAACTTTTTACTAAAAGGTTATCATAAATAATATCTTTTTCAATATATGAGCAACAACCCTTTTGTTTTTACAAATCACAATTCACAAAGTCAACCAATGCACAAAGTTAACATTAACAAAATTCAATAGCAAACTAGAGTCTTGTAATGAAGGGTGAGTTTTCAGATCCTATAGGCATGCAAATGCTTAGCCCATCTTCTAGCCATATAAGGGTCATGGTAGTCCCAGCTTCCTGCATTACTGCTCCTACCTTCCTCCTCCTCTTCACCACCACCACCACCACCACCGTCGTCATCGCCTCCTGCCTCCCTTTTATCCCCATATACCACCATCACTTCCCCTGTTCGCATGCATTCGTGCACGCCATCTTCGACATAACTATACTCCACACAAGTCTTAACATTCCCACCTGCACATATCATATGCAATGGGATTCGCCTTTCTTCTCCGCCTCTTAGTTCACCAAGTCGAATAATCCTACCATCTTCTCTAATCCTCAGCTGAATGTCTCTTACTTTTTCTCCCAACACTTTACCTAAAAACACCTCGAATTCATGCATCACGAACCCGTTTGAAGCCCCAAATGTATACCCAACGTGAAACCGATGAATCTGGATTGCCACATCCATGTCAAACCCATGGTACGGTCTTGTCGGGTTGTCTGACAGATGAACAATACATGATTGAGGGTTTTCATAGGCGCGGTCCATTAACACCTTTACGCCTTTCTTTAGCCCCTCAACTGGATCTGCTTGCCCCATGTAGAACAACCTGTCGATTACTTGAAGTGCAGCGCGTTTACCATATGACGTCATTCGTCTGAGAGGGAACACGCGCGCTGCAGCGGATGAGTATGTGACAACAGCTAAACGGTCAATGGGTCGAAGTGAGAAAACCACCAATGCCATAGATTGTTTTATAAGCCTAAGATGTGGCCCGTTGGGACACGCGACTAATACTAAATCAATAGCTGGTTGATGGGCCAGTCTTACACAGAGTCTGTAACCAGGTTCTGAAGATGAAGACGAACCAAATGGTTCAGATGATATGGAGAGATGTAGACGCGGATGGTCAAGATTGTGACTGGGTTCAATCGGGTCATCGTCATCATAGCGTGCTGAGCGTAGGATTGAGCGTCTGTGAACTCTGAATGTGGCAATGGAGTTATCAAGCATTTGAAGGGCAGGGTCATCGGTTTGGTTACCATAGAGAAAACTGCAAGGTGGGACCTTTAAGTTCCGCGGCAGGTGGGTCCATTGGGCCCGGCATATAGGACAGGTGACGCCACCATGTCGGACGTTGGAGGCGATACAATCAAAATGGAAAGCATGAGAACATTGGGCTGTAAATATAGCCTGGCCTGGAGCTGTGCATGCACTGTAGTTCAGGGCTTCTAAACAGATTGCACACATGGTCTGCATTTGAAGAAACAAAATAACAATTGTAAATTAACCATATGGTTTGCTTATTGTTTATGTGTATAAATAACTGAATTAATCTAACCGAAATAACCAAACCAATTGAGAAACCACTCGTTTGGTTATGATTATTTTTTTGTTTGAAAATCGATTTTTGTGGTTCGGTTATGGTTATATTATATGTGTACGAAAACTGAACCAACCGAACCGAACCGACAACAAAACCAATCTTTATATTATATTCTTACAAAAAAAATATGTTATATGTTACAAAAGTTTTGTTATAGGTTTTTATATAAACATATTGTTTAACGCTTATTCAATTGAAATTAGCTTGAATACACCATTGTAGAAAGTCAGCAGTTAACCGATATGGCTAACCAAACCATCTTTTCCAATAACCAAATTAACCAAGCCGTTTACAACCGAAAAGGACCAGTTTATAAAATCTTAAAACCAAATCATCAATTATATGTTCGGTTTTAACCCATAACCGAACCAACCCATACTCACCCATAAATCAAAGCAATAAATATCAAACTTCAAACAGAAATTAAAACTTTTCAGATTAATTTCTTAAATATAAACAACATATAATCATCACTTTGTAAATAGTTCAAATGGTTCATAATTCATAAAGTAAGAAGGTAAGCAAAATGAGCAACATGTATCTGTCTTCATCCACTTCCAGTTAACAATCAGACATAATCATGGAACATTATAACATAAATCCTATAAAATATACTATAAATCACCTATGAGCTTCCATTAATTAAGTTGATAACTTTTTTTTAGAAAATAAGTTGATAACTTTTCTTTTGAACAGCAAATTTCTTTTTGTGAAACTCGAACCCAAGACCTCACACCTAGGATGAGCACTTCGGTATTAAATACCGAAACTACCGATACCAAACCGACCCCGATACTGAAAATACCGATGACAGTTCATTTTCGGTACCAAGTTTTGGCAAAAATCAGTATTGGTACTTTCGGCTCGGTACCAAGTTTTAGCAAAAATCAGTATCGGTATTTTCGATATCGGATCGGTTCGGTACCGAGTTCATCCCTACTCACACCTACTCACACCTAGGTGTTTTAAAAGGCTCCAACCAAAGTGGTAAATAACTGATTTGAAGCAAAACCACTAACAAACTTTACCTAAATTAGCAATTATTAATTAAGCCTCAAATCATACTCCAATTCTATAATTACTACACAAACATTCCTTAATCATCTTCACTTCATCCCACATTAAAACAACTACAACTAACTACACACACTTATGACTTAACATTACCTTAGAACCCGAATTATTCGGATCTACGTCAGCAACCGTTTCCATGACGTCATCAAAGTCAACCTTTCCGGTCACCGGAAAATCATCAACCGAACCTGAAACCACCACCTGCAACAACAACAACAACATAAACACACAATTTCACAACTAACATAAACAATCACACAAATTTATATAAAAAAAAAACCCACATCGGAGTTATTATTAGGACCGTCGATCTGGGGTTGCCGGAAAGAGAATGAACCACAGGGATGCAGCAGTTTCCGAGCAACTTGCCGGAGTTTCTTTGACCCATTACCTACTCCACCCATTAATAACACCTGCAACTATAGTTTATAAAATTAATTAATTACAATTGGAATTGGGATTGGAATTGGAATGGGAAGGAAGTGGGTCTCATTGTCCTGTTTTATCTTCCATTTCTTGTATTTATATTGAAAGATTAAAGATACAGTGTGTGTATTGTGTGTGTGAGGGTGTGATATGATTCATGTTCTTATTCTTGTTGTTTGTATTGTTATTATTATTATTATTTATTATTATTTTAATGGTAAGTCTTGAAATTCGAGCCCACTAAAGAGTTAAATTTAGGTTCTAGATGGGGAAATCAAAGGCATCCTTTTATTAATATTAGGGTGTGTGTAGTGGTGGATAGTTATGTTGGGGTTATAGGATTAAAATATTAAAAAGTAATAGAAAAGGTGTTATGTTGGGGTTATGGAAAAAGAGGGTGTAGTGGGAAGGAGGGTTATGTTGGGGTTATAAATGATTGGTAATGATTGGTTAATTATTGTTTTTTATTTAAATAAGAATATTTAATACTTAATAATATTTCATTAAAAATAAAAAAAATTACAAATACTAAAACAAAAAAAAAATACAAATACTAAAAAAAAAATTACAAACCATAAATAAAAGATAAAAATACTAGAAACCATATTTTTTTTCGATTTTTGCCTTTCGGCTCATAGCCATTTCCAGCGCTTTCCCCTCTAGGTGGTCAAAGTTTGACGTGTAAAAAGCAAAGTCGCGTTCAAACTGTCGTTCCTTCATGATGTCAACGACCTCTCGGTTTTCTTGGATACGCTGAGCCCCGATATCGCGCAAGTCTTGGAGCCGCTGGTTCATTTCAGCAAATGCCGGGACTAACTTATCAACCCCCGACGAAGACTCCGTCCTTGCGGCTCGAGCAGCCCGTCGACCGGGGGGACGAGGTAGCTCCTCCGCCTCCTCCTCCCCTGCAAAAAAGGGATTTTCTTCTGGTGAGTTGAGGTCGACATAACGCGCGTCAGACGTAGGCGTTTCGGGATCAACCGAGTCAGAGGTCCTCGACTTTTTTGAAGGCCTCATATTTTTGGCCCTAGATGAAGAAGATCCAACAGTTGGGCGCACGGGGTGCCATTTGGTGCAGTCTTTCAGCACGCGCCAACATTTCACGTACGGGAAATTCCCGTACGTCTGATTGTATTCTTCCAAAGCCGCCACAAAGACATCCTCGTCACTTTGCCCACTTTTCCACCCGAACTTGGTGCGCTGATAAATGCCCTGAAAATTTGTGCATTTTTGGTTGATATCGGTCCACTTGCCCGATATCGAATCATTCTCCCGGTAGCCTTCTCCTTTACCCGAGAGATCAAAAAATATTTCCCGTACTCTTTTCCAAAAATCGCCTTTAGATTGATAGTTGGCTGAAAAAAACATACCAAAAACTATAACATTACCAAACAATATAACATTACCAAAAAACATTACCAAAAAATATAACATTATACCAAAAAACATTACCAAAAAATATAACATTACCAAAAATTATATATCTTACCAAAAAAATTTAACATTACCAAAAAAATATATAATATCTTACCGACTTCAGGATCCTCCGACACGTCAACCCACGCTCGGGTTAACGAGTACAACTCGTGGTCGGTCCATGGTATAACCTTTTTCTTGGCACGACCGCCCGTCTCTTTTCTTGCGTGACTCCGTCGCGCGGGTGCCTTGCCTCGCCCGGGCTCTTCCTCTTCAACCGGGCCTTGTGTCTCCGGAACCGACTCTTGCCAAGCATTTGAAGAGCCGAACATTTGGGATGACCCGTACACTTGTGTTTGGCCAAACCCACCTCCTATGGGCATCCCAAAACTCCCTCCCATGTTAACATTATACATGTTCGGGTCCCAACCATACGGTTGGTTTAAGAGGTGCGTGAAACTTTGCGGGTTTGATCCCGAACCCGGAGCTATAGGTCGGGTGTTTTCGCCACTGGTTTGGGAACCAAACCCGAAACCTTGACCGAAAGGATTCATGTTAGTGGTGGTTTGATCAAGTGTAGTGCTTTGCTCTTGTGTAGTGTGTGTGTTTTGTGTAGTGGTGAAGAGATCAAGTGTGTAGTGGGTATTTATAAAACAAAAATTTTTTTTTTTTTTTTTAAACACCTCGAGTGTTCCCCGGTCAAAAGAGCATTCAACCCCACTCTTCCCAATGCAAGCCAAAACGCCTGCTATGTCCAAAACGTTTGCCCTTCATAACGCCCTATAGCGCCTGGGGGGGCGGTGTTCCCCGGCGCTATAGGGCTAATAACGCCGTATAACGTGCTCCACTACAGGTGCTCTTAGGGAAGTGAAGTGATTGAACTCTGTTTTTTATTTTTTTTTATTAAATTTTGATGCTTTAAAAACATGTTTTTTAGTAAATATATCTTGAACCTGGAATTGGATCTTGTCAGGTTTTTAAGATATGGAAAGATGTAACTTTATAGAAAGGGTTGTAGGTTTCATACACTCTGTGACATCACATTTTGGGGTGTGTGACATCACATTCTGGGTATGTGGCAGCCTTCTATTGGTGTTTGATGTGGGCCATGGTGTATAAATCCTTATTTGAGTATGAAATTATAAAATGTAGGTTTTTGAAAATGTAATAATATATACAAAAAAGTTTATAAAAGAAATTAACTGTTATTTTGGATTTAAAATTTTGGAAAAAAGTGAATGTGATACAGATGTGTTATGATGATTTTAAGGAAGGGTGAATTTATTGTTTTTCTTGGTTTAGATCAATTATTTTTCGGATGCTGAGATGTGTATCACGTTGTGTCTGCTTTTGAATATCAGTGGTCTGAATAACGTGATACGGTTACGATAATGTGATTGTAGACCGGATTTGTGTTGGCCTGAATGTTGTTAGGTTTGGTTTATTCACATGGTATGTCATTAACACTAATTATACAAGGTTATTCATTTTTTTTTTACATTAGTAATTTTTTATTTTCAATTTTTTTTCGTAATGTCAAAAATATACGTTAGGCTGTGGGGCTCATCCCCGGCCCGTTTTGGGGCGTCTGGGACGGCCCACGCCGCCCCTGCCCCGTCTTCCGTCTTAAACGTTTTCCTCTAGACGTTGGGAACAGACCATTTCTTCACAGCAACCATACTCATCACCACCAACCTTCTTCACTACACCCTTGGTCCATCCCTTTGTGAAGGACCACTCTCCTCGATGATGTGACAGCTGAGGTGGCGGGTAATCCTCTCTTGGAGGCCCATCCCCACACCCACCAGCCTTATATACAAACTTAATTTTTAAACTATTAGATATTATAAACTATTTAAACAAAGTTGTATTTGTATATTTTTTATTATCAAATATTATAAACTATCATAGAAAAACTAAACGATACCTAAAATGAAAATAGAAAAAAAAAAAAAACGTATACATTATTTTGTAGACACAAAGGATTTGTATAATTGTATTAGTTTTGAAAATAAAATAGTTTTATAAGTATTCTTAATTGTCTCCTTTTGAAGATGCATTAGACGCTAGTGTTAATTATTTCTCTTGATTTGTACATATTATAGAGATCAATAGTTTGGATAACATTATTTAGTCCTCTACTAAATAATGGAATGTATATCAACGGCTGATCATTGGTTCAGAATTAAGGTGTGTTTCATTTAGAGATCATTAGTTTGGATAATATTAATAGATAAGCTCCAAATAGTAGAGTGATAGTCGTCCGAATCATTATTGGTACCGATCTGGTTAGGTTTGGCTTATTAACATGGTACGCCATCAACACTCTAATATTTTTATATAGTATACGCATACAAATGCTCATCATAAATATTAATATAATTCGTACATGATTAATGGTTTAGGTAACACTTAAAGTTGTGATGATATTGTTTTATTAATGATTCCAAGACAACCTACAAAAAGACACAAGGGGAAGGAGATGGACCCCAAACAAGAAAAAAAATGTCCTGTCTATAAAGAAATAAAGCTCTTAAAAACTTTATTTTCATCCTTTCAAACATTTAACTTCTTACTTCCCAAAACAAACAAGTGTCTAATTTGCAATCTAAAGTAAAAGAACAGGAAAAAAAAGGGTCAAAGCTGAAGTTGGTCTCTTTACTTTGACTAGTTTGGGGGGGGGGGGGGGGGGGGGGGGGGTAGGGTAGCAAAACCAAATGTAGTGTTGATTTGAAACCAAGTTTTTTGGTTTTGGCATCAATTCCAGACACATACCTAACTTAACTTGTTTAATCAAATCAAAATGTACATGATTCCTATTCTTGTTATCTGCTTACGTTTATTCTACATGAATTATTTTAGACGAATTTATTCTATGTAATAATACGTCTTAATAAAATAAAATAATGACTTGTTAATATGTCAATATTTATATGGACTTTATTTTTGGTTGATTATATAGTGTACTTTGTATAAAAGTTAATGCAATTTAGTTGGAAATTAATGTTTTTGAAAATTTAGATTATGAAGATGAAGATGAAGATTTTATGGTGTATATGTATGGCCAAGCTTTGTTGTTGTGTGTGGGTGTAATTGAATTATTTTGTGTAGACCCACCCAATACATGTAGCGTCCACAAAGTATTTTAATATAATTTTCTGCAGATTCAAATTAAAAAGAAAAAATTAATAATAATAAAAATAAAGAAAGAAAAGAAAGAAAATAAGCATATTCGGTTGTTATTATTAGGAGTTGAAAAAGGCATATTTTGTTACGAAAAATAGTTTGGTTTGTGTCTCCTTTTCTGGTTCTACTAAATTTAAACATATGGACCGTTAAAAATACAAAAAATATATTTTGTAAGTTCTAACATTTTATGTTTACAACAACACTAATAGTTTTTATTTATACATAAAGGATAAATTACATAAGGATATGACAACAAGCTGCGTCACCACCTCATTTTGGATAGAAAACTCAAACCTACGGAAAACAAATTCCCGCCCTTGGTGGGTCGAAAAGTTGATGCGGACCACCCGCTGACTCTTGTCAAGAACCGAACCGCTCTCGGTGTCAAGGAGCCGAATGTGTCAAAAGCCAAAGGGACGAAGGCACGCTGATTATCCTCACAAGATTCAGTGTGTTTTTCCACTTTCTTTGACTCTGCTCTCAACACCGCTTGCCCGACCACGAACCCACTATCCTGAAACCATGCTAAGGGGATACACCTGTAAAGTCAACACATGCGTGTTTCCCGCCCTCCTAGCTAAACACTAGCACATCAGTCGGGCATAAAAGTGGACCTCCATTCCACCTGGTCTGTAAGAAAATTCATCGGGGCTCCATCTTGGTCGAGATCCCTGCTCGTCTGAGAATATCCATTAATGTGTCCCGAACAAAATTGTGACGATACTTGAACCCTGTCAACTCTTTATAGTGGAGCGCATGCTTCCCGTATTTATCCAGGCATACTTGTTTACAACTCGCTAATAATTTACGACTCATTCAACCTATTTGAAGGTTTTAAATGAGAAGAAAATATGTTATAAAAAAAAAAAAAATTTAAACCATTTAATATTTGCATTTAATGATATGGTATCGAGTAAATTACATGGTTGATCAAATTCATTATATTCCCCTAACTTAGCTAATTAAATTAAATTAATATATTATTTTCAAACCTAATTTGGATAAATTTTGATGTGTAGGATAAAATGTAACATAGATTTTGATATGTGTAGGATATATGTATGATAAATTTCGATATATGAAATGTAGATATGTGTAGGGTAAAATATGTTTGACTAATTAATTAATAATAATGAATAATTAACGAGAGAAACAATTATTTATTAAAGTGTTTTTATCATTATGTCGTTTGTTCTCTTTTTAGGGAGGGGGGGGGGGCGAGGCGCTACCAGATTTGGTCATGGGTACCCAACTATAAGCACGGTAACATCGCCGTCACCAGTGCTGGTAGGGGTCCCGTGAATCAAATACGGGTTCTATCTAACGGGCTGGTAGTTTTTAATAATTATTGCAACGGTCAAATTTTAGTGTATCTTTTATTACCTTTTTGACCGTTTGAATTTATTTAATATAAAACGGTAACGTTTTTTGACCGTTATTTTCAAATGGTATAAAAACGGAGACAGTTTAAATAAAAAAACACAAACAAACTACTAGATTAACTAACTAAAGCACAAACAAAACACATAGATCCAAGGAAATCAAAGAGTGTTTCGAAGGGTGGGAGGGGAACCTCGAAATCTAGGGGTTCTAGTAGTCGAGGCAGAGGTCCGGGTTCGAGAAGAAATCGCGGCGAAATACGAATGGGACCGTTATTGGGTTGAAGGCGACGAGTAGGATGATGTTTCTTGTATTTTTTTTAATTTTAATGGAACGGTTTATTTTTTAAAAGTTTTACAAACGATTCTTTTACTTCAAGCGGTCATTTTTTTTTTAAAACGGTAATTAAAAAAAAAAGAAAACTAACAAAATAAAGATTTCAGTGAAGTGAATCAGTTAAGTGCTATCTCCAAAAAAGTGATTAAGTGAAGTAAATCAGTGAAGTGATCTGGCAGTGCAGGATTGGTTAAAATCAGTTAAAGAAAAATAGCATACTAGTAGTGCCCAGGGATGAAGGATAAGAAGGGCCAGGGCCCCTGTTTTCTGACGTAGTGGTATAAATTTGCGATTTTTATAGGTAAATTGAGTCCGGGTTGAGTTCGGCCCCCACCGATTTGCCACTACCCATCGAAAAAAATTGAGTCCGGCCCCACCAATTCCGAAACCAAGCTTCGCCACTGGTAGTGCCCCTTCCCCCCTAATGTATACTAAATTCTTTAGATAAACGGATTATATAGACTGTATTCAAGATTCATGAATTTTAAACCGTTAACCTGATATGATTAGTTCAACTAATTATGTACAAGCATGAGTAGTTGATTATAGATGTTGTGGGTCAAAAGGTGAATAAGATATGATGTAAATAGTGGCTTTAATGGGTAGTGCTTGTTGCTACCTGAAAAGAAGGTAAAGTTGACAACTACCCAAGATTCTTATTTTCAAAAACAAAAACAAATACAACTTGTATCTTCCATATTACAAAAGTTAATCAACTATTACATGTTGTATTCGTCCAAACCGAAGAACCAGAAGTTCGTGACCGTTGACAAGGTCAAACTCAGTGACGGAGCTTGAAAAAAAAAATTCAGGTCAGCAGGACCCCTAAAACGAAAGGGGACACCCGTGGCCCTCAAAGAGCTTCTCCACTGATCAAACCGACTCGTTTCTTTTTCTTTTAGTGTCAGTCAATGCCTTACTTGTGTATATTTAGTTAAGTAGTTAGGTAACGAAATGGAATCCACATGCTAACAAATGTTTACTTCGTTGCAGAAATACATTGTATAGTCCTTTTAATAATAAATGAGTGGAAATAGAATATTCAATTATAATTTTGTTTCTTTTGGTGGTTGAGTTTGGACTATTGACGGGAGATAGAGAGAATACTTAAAAGTATTTATGCTCTTTAATGTGTCAAATTGTTCTTTTTAAACGCATCAAAGACAAATAATCTTCCTTGGTATACACGAACAATGAGAAGGTGCATGTCCATTAACTTGAACTTGAAATAGAAAATATAAAACCATATGATATACGTTAGCAATATATTTAGCATACCAATTATAATCCAGTTAAAAAAATGTAATTTAGTGCAATTAAGCCGGACTATATAGAGTAATATAACTTGGTTTACAATCAAGCCCCTTAACTTATAAATTTAGGGGTGCAAACGGCCAAGCGGTTCGTGAGTTACTCGAGCTCAGTTCTGAAAAAAGCTCGAAACAAGCTGGGTCTAGTTAATATTATTATATGTGTGAAAATAATTAATTGTTGGGTAAAGAATCAGTGAAGTGTTGCTTCCAAAAAACTGTTTCAATAAAGGAAATCAGTGAAGTGATGAGGCAGTGTAGCAATCAGTGAAGTTGAAAAAAACCAACGGGTAGTGCCCCTCCCCCTAACCTTTGCAACATCAACTATAAGGGGAGAAGGGGCGCTACCCTTAAGTTTTTTCCACTTCACTGATTTTAACCAATTATGCACTGTCACATCACTTCACTGATTTACTTCACCGAAACACTTTTTTGGAGGCATCACTCCACTGATTCTTTTATTTATTTTCATTTAAATACAAATCTAAACTTTTTTTAATTCACACGGTTTTATTATTTTACCACCAAATGGTCAGATTTTTATTTACTTTCTCATAACCGTTCCACCAACACGGTCAAAATTTTTTATGTGCATTAAAACCGGTATCATCTAACGGTCAGAAAATCGAATTTTACATGCAATACGGTTGAGAATTTTTTTTGTATATAAACCACCATACCACGGTGGTGAAAACACACTTCAACATCCACGGTTAACCAACACCCATCAAAATGACGCACTGGACCGAAGAAGAAGAAATGACTCTGGTTGTGTGCGTTAAAGACGCACAAAACGAACTCGCTTTGCAACGCCAACACTGCCAAGGCTCGGGGCGGGGGGGGGGGGGGGGGGCACACGGTTCTGGGACCGTGTGTTGGGCGACTTCAACCAACAGGTCGGCATAACCGACCGCACAATCAAGAGCCTCTAGCAGAAATGGACCAATCTCAACAACAAATGTGATCGGTGGACCACCTGCTACGAGCGCACCATGAACCGGCACCCGGGCATTGTGCCAGAGTTGGCTGTGAAGTTCACCCAGGTGACTTATGCGGCTCGTTGCCGCGGCACGTTTGACCATGTCCAGGCATGGCAACTCATGCGTCGCCTTTAAGCTTCTTTTTTTATGTTTTAATGTATTTTAATTATGTTTAATATTAATGAAATTATGTTTTATGTTTTTGTTTATTTTTTATTTAATTATGCTTAAATTTATTTTTATACCATAAAAACACACTGTTTACGTAAAAAAACAATAACAAAAGGGGGTTTAAACAAATAAAAGAAATGGTTTAAATAAAAAATAGAATTATATTAAGCCAATAATAAAATAAACACAGTTACCAGTTCATTAGATAGAACCAGAAATTGGTTCACGGGACCCCTACCAGTACTGGTGACGACGGTGTTACCGTGTTAATAGTAGGGTACACGTGACCATTTCCGATGGCGCCACGTCCCCCCTAATAATTTATCTCCATTTTTATGTATGCCTATCATAGTTATAATAACTAATAATAATAAATGAACTCATTTTCCACTCAATTAAACTTCGATTTGACCCACTTTACACTACAATTCTTAGGTAGACTTCAGAGAAGAGAAAAGAGGAGCTGAGCAGAAGGAAAAGAGGCTTCTGGCTCGGCTGGTCTCACTGTTGTAGCGTTTGCTTCATTGATTGTAATGAAATTGGAATTCGGGCAGAAACTATAATTTAATTTGGAATTTAGGTGTGTTCATTTCACAAAATGGAATGGAATATGGATGCAATTGGAATGTAGGTTTCCTTCCGTACGCTGTTGTTCGATTACAATTCATTCTTTAGTTAAAACGAACAACATAAGAAATGGAATATACATTCCAATTCCATTCAAATCCTATTCAATTTCATGATACGAACGCTACCTTATAATTTCTGACACGTAAAGAGGTCTACAAAGAGGAGAGAACTTGAGCCTAAATCAACCTAACACTAAACAACATGTTGTATTGTTTAAGGGTAAAGAAAAAAAGAAGATTTGAAGAGGACAATGAACTTATTTGTCATTAGCGTTTGCAAATTAGCTATTACAACAACATTATTTGTAGCGTGAGCAAAAATTGAACCATAACCAAAATTGAACTGTTAATCGAAAAAATTAATCGAATCTCTGGTTAACCAAACCCATGGGTAACCTGTTTTACAAACCTGTAATTTATTTGAGTGAATGAAATAGTACAAAATAAATAAGACACGAAGATATAGGCGCACAGTTTAGTTTTTGTTAAAACTAAATCGGTTTGGGTGTTGACCGGTTCCAAGTCACACCAGTTTCAGTATGAAACCGATTCGGTTCCGTCCCGCTTTGGTCGGCCACAAATCTGTTTTTTACCCGGTTTCGGTTCCATTCCGTTCATGTACGCACTTTTTAAAATTATATAGACTACATAAAATTAACTTTTATTAACTTTTAGGTATTTTCAAATAGGAATTGCATTTTAATACAAAAATAAACAAAGTTTCGTTTTGTGTCTTTATGGCCAAAAATGTTTTTTTTCTTAAACCGATTTCGGTTTTTTTCTGGTTTCAACTGGTTTTTAACGGTACTAGTTTCGGTTCATGTTTGTTTGACCGGTTTTTGGTTCGGTTTAAGATTTTTTTTAGTACCATTTTTTCGTGAAACCAGTTTCGGTTCCCAAACTGGGTTTTTTTTTTCCACCTCTACACGGAGATTAAAATATACAAATTAGAATGAGCCCAAACCAACCCATAAACATCTAAAAACTAGCCTTATACCAGGCCCAACTTCCCTCCAAAAAAAAGAAAAAAAAAAGAAAAACAAGATATTTAGATGATATTTCACATCCAAAATGCTATTAAATGACAAAATTAAGGACCAAATTGCAATAAACCAATTGTGAAGCTTTGTTTTGTTTGTAACATTAGTTTGGCTGGTTGTGTGCATGAGGATGTTCATGATATGTTTCACACACACACTTCACATCCACACACTAGATTTCCTTCTCCATATCCTCCCCACATTTTCTCATTTCATCATCACACACTTTAATCCCATCTTAAATAAATAAAAATAACATCATACACTTTCATAATATAACACATTAATATTAATGACTACCCTTATGATGATTCAGTCACCTGGAACAATGAGTGGCAATGTATCCATATCTTCCACTGCTTCTCAAATCTTTGGCCCAAATATTGTTCTCAAGAACCCGAACACGCCCATTGTTAATCGGAAAACTGATGGAAGCAGAACAAGGAGAAGATGGGCTCCAAATGTTGTCTGTCCCAAAGCTGTTTCTGACTCTAGCTATTCTCAAACATGTCTAGATCCTGATGCTAGCAAGGTATATAACTAACTATACATGTCCCTTTATATAGAGAGAGAGCGCGCTTGTGAGGTTCATTACAGAATACTAAATTATTGCGATCCGCATATAGTTTTTTTTTTTTTTTTTTTATTATTATTTTTTTTTTATTATTTTTTTTTTTATCAATGGTTTGTGTTTTTCAAATTGTGTACTTCTTACATGTGTATGTTTACATACACATGACTTTGTTAATACATAAACATATGTTAGTTTCATGAGAGACAAATAAACATTGCATTTTTATCATGTTCTTTTATAAAAAAAAAATTCAAGATTGAAAATATTAATAATTTATTTCGTTCTGTGTGTTCTCGCAATATTAAGGGGTTTTGCATAGATCATATATTCACATAAACAAAATATGTTCACATTCATTGTATTTTTTTAATATTAAGATTGAATAACTGAATTGTTGATTTTGTTATGCGTATTCTCGCAATATTTAGTGTTCTGCATATACACATACAGATACGAAAAACGGAAAAACTAGTGGTTATGATCTTGATTGATGGTGTGTGTATGATTTGAATGTGCAGAGTGTTCTTGGGATCATTCTAGGTGGAGGAGCAGGGACTAGATTATATCCGCTAACAAAGAAAAGAGCGAAACCTGCTGTTCCTTTGGGAGCTAACTACAGACTTATAGACATACCTGTCAGCAACTGTTTGAACAGCAATGTAAACAAGATATATGTTCTCACACAATTCAACTCTGCATCACTTAACCGTCATTTGTCACGTGCGTATGCAAGCAACATGGGTGGCTACAAGAATGAAGGTTTTGTTGAAGTTCTTGCAGCCCAGCAAAGTCCCGAGAATCCTGACTGGTTCCAGGTAGTTATTAACAATGAATTGAGTCAGTGAGTTAGGTTTTGTGTGTGTGTGATTAATGTTTAGTTGTGAACGATGAATAGGGTACGGCTGATGCTGTAAGGCAGTATCTGTGGTTACTTGAAGAACAAAATGTGTTGGAATTTTTGGTTCTCGCTGGCGATCATTTGTATCGTATGGACTATGAGAAGTTTATTCAAGCGCATAGGGAAAGCGATGCGGATATAACTGTTGCAGCGCTGCCCATGGATGAGAAACGTGCCACTGCGTTTGGTTTGATGAAAATTGATGAGGAAGGTAGGATAATCGAGTTTTCAGAAAAGCCGAAGGGAGAAAAACTACAAGCGATGAAGGTATGAAGATAGTTGAATTTGAACCTTCAAGGGGTGGCGCAGTGGTTAAAGCCTGCTCTAACTGACATCTGCCTTAACCCCTTGAAGGTTAGCTGCTAACAGTGTCCTGCACTGTTAGCAGCCTACAGTGGCGGATCTAGAAACATTTTTCAGTAGTAACGTTTTTCATTTTTTTCATTTTAGTAGTAACGTTTTCCAAATTTTGTAAAAAAAAAACAAATTTTCCACTAATTTTCCACTACGCGCGCGAAGTTGAGCCGCAACGTCCGCACCCCGTGCTAACAAGCTACATCCACCCCTGGCAGCCTAGCAGGGTATTGGTGGGCCTGCGAGTTTTCCTTAACGGGCTCTCATGGTTGCCGAAAAAGGAAAAGATAGTCGAATTTGATCTTATCTTTTTCGCGTTAATGTTATTGATTTAAGATATTCACTATAGGTTGATACTACCATTCTAGGCCTTGACGATAAGCGAGCACAGGAAATGCCGTTTATTGCAAGCATGGGCATATATGTTTTCAGTAAGAATGTTATGCTGGATTTGCTGAGAGAGAAGTTTCCAAAGGCGAATGACTTTGGAAGCGAAGTAATTCCAGGCGCAACTTCAATCGGCCTGCGGGTAAGTCACTCATGTATTTTATTTATTTAATTAAAAAAAATTAAATATAGGGGTGTGAACTTCTAATACGACGCACACCTAATATAAAAATTGTAGATTTGTGTTTAGTCCAAACGGATTGGGTCAGTTTTGGGGCCGAACCCACGAACACATTTATCTGCATAAGTGACTGAACCAGTATTCTTATTCTTATTATGCAGGTACAAGCCTATCTCTATGACGGTTACTGGGAAGATATCGGTACGATTGAGGCTTTCTATCATGCAAATCTAGGGATCACTAAAAAGCCGGTACCAGATTTCAGGTCAGCTTGCTATATAACCTACCATAAGCTTGTTAAATTAAAAGCATAACAAACAGAAAATGTGTCATTCATCGGTCTGCAGTTTCTATGATCGGTCTGCTCCAATATATACACAGCCGCGATATTTACCACCTTCAAAGATGTTGAATGCTGATGTTACAAACAGTGTCATCGGTGAGGGTTGTGTAATCAAGGTACTTATATCTTTTTGAATATTTTAGCGTTTATGATTTAGGGTTTAGGGAGTACACCTGTTCTGATCGGGTTAGAATATTATTTGCACTGCAGAACTGTAAAATTCACCATTCGGTGATTGGTCTTCGGTCGTGCATTTCAGAGGGTGCGGTTATTGAAGACACTTTGCTCATGGGAGCTGACTACTATGAGGTAGGTAACCTTATTACAAACGTAGCGAATTTTTCTCCCTTATCGTTGGAAATGAATGACGGCCTGTGTTTATATCTGAGCAGACTGATGCAGACAGAAGACTGTTGGCGGCAAAGGGAGGCGTACCTATCGGTATTGGAAAGAATACGCACATCAAGAGAGCGATTATAGACAAAAATGCTCGTATCGGAGATAATGTGAAGGTAAATAATCAGTTCAGATACATAGTTATAAGCATCATCATCATAAATCATAATGTAGAACTGATATAATCTGTATTGTTAAAACTTGCAGATTATAAACAAAGATAATGTTGAAGAAACAGCACGCGAGACGGATGGTTACTTCATTAAGAGCGGAATCGTGACGGTGATCAAAGACGCCTTGATTCCAAGTGGCAGAATAATCTGAGACGTCGAGTCGGTTACTTGTCAGCGTGGAACGAAACACATTTTCGTTCGTGTTACTTGTTTTTACATGTTATCTTTTAAGATCCGGGTTTGCACCCGATTGTACAAAGGATTAAGCTCTCATGATCTGCAAGTTTTTTTACGAGTAAGCGATTTCAGTCATCGAGTGTATGTTTGCTCAGTATAAATATAAAATGTAGTTTGGAGGATACAAACATACACACATCAAACAACAACTTTCATACCATGAATCTACTGCTCCTTTACAACAAAATTAACATAATGTGTGGCTGGATTCTCTTTTAAGCCCGGTCGATATCGGGTTAAGAGAATTAACCATCAGCATTATGAACAATCAAAGAATATATACGACTTATTGACCCGAGTTACTTCTGCTCTGTCTACTCATGGACTCATGTTGCAATCTCGCAAATACGCCTGATCATAATCCACATACTTGTTCCAGTAGCCTCTAAACTTGGGTATCCCTATCTCGAGCCATGGTTTCAAATTCCCATTGTAGTGAACCACTGCCGCTCTTTCAATCTCTTTCTGGCTCACACTCGGGTTGTACCCGAGCCCAAGTACATGCCATGACTTTTCCAGCGCGTATACCCGTTTCCAGAAAGTTATCAAACCAGGTGGTAACGTCCCGAGCTTCCAAAGTTGTCTCTCGTGATTCTGCATCCAAACACATAACAAACGATCATGAAACTGTCGAAATTTAAGTACTTTGAGGCGTTGGTTAATGAAGCACTTACCAAATTTTGCCACGAGTGGTAAACCTCTGTAATGTTTTGTTTCTTCCATTGGTCAAGATCAAATACATTCATTCCATATGCCCATCCACACGCACGCGGGTCAAAGTTTTTGGCGATGATCGGATTTGAGAAGTTGAGGTAGCGATCAAACCGATGGAAGTTTTCCCCACACGTCTCGACAGCACCATTCACCTTACCTTTCAGATCAATAGACCAAAGACCGCTTAAATCCTTCTGAACCACTATATCATCATCCACGAACACCACTTTGCTCAACTTTGGAAATACTTCTGGAAGGTAAAACCGAAGATGGTTCATCATTGACAGGTACTTCGGGTTGCGAAACTTCAGATTTGAATCAGACTCCGCCCCCTTGTGTGTTTTGAAGTAATAATCAATCATGTTCCGAGACGCTAGCTGTTTAAGAACCGGGCTATAACTTGCATTCAGCCATGTAAATTCATCGATGTTCTGAACTTGGATTGTAGCCTTCCCGGGCGGGTTTGCAAGAAACCACATCCTCATTGCAGCGTAATTCAGCTTGTCGGTAACAACGTGGAACACATGTTTTGAAGGATCCTGCCATGTTTACATGTTAACAATCACAACTTTTAAAATACCATCAGAAGCTTAAAACAGTTGACGGAAATACCTCATATGACATAATAACTCACCTTGGCATTTGTAACGGTTGAATTGACAACCACTGCTGAAGCTAGCACATTATCCGAAAACAGTGCATAGTGGAACAGTTTCGGGTCATCAAGCTTTTCTTGATTTGGGAATTGTTGTGCAGAAGAATTTAGAGAATAGTATTCGGTAGAAAGACGTAAAGGAAGACAATGGAGACCCTTAGGAACAGTTTTGGCAGTTAAGTGAGTCAAAAACAAGGCTTGTTTCTGATGGACACGCGCTTGTTCTTCTGTTGAGTGAATTATTGCACGTAGTTTTTTTACGACGGCCGTGCAATCATCCTGTATTTGCTTTCCTTTTGCCAATGTTTGATCCATCGCCTTCTGTTTCTCGTAGGCACTGAATTTTATAGCAAGAGAAAAAAATACTATAACACATAAATAAAATTCTAAAAAAAGGAAAAATAACTATACCTAAACAATTCATTTATGGCAGAATCTAAAAAGAAAGCTTACTTCCTCCCTAAATCTGCATCCTTGGTTGCATCACCAAGTACTCTTTGGACGTCCTTCACACGTGACCGAAGTTCCCTACTAAATTGAGCATTTGTTCGTGTTGCCGAAAGGGAAAGGTAAACTCTTGCCCTAATTAACTGATCCTTGAGATACCGAACACGATTATCTACTAAAACAGGTTCGTTCGGTTTATCACTTTTGGTTTTTACAGGTTCCTTTTTAACAGCTTTCCGAGCCTCGGGTTTCGTTTCCTATAAGATTCAGATAATAACACGGATTAACTCCACACGCAAGGCTAATTTTGTCCTTCATATAACATGTTTTATCAGGCATAAAACTTTGCGAGTTGATTACTTCATGAATCAAAAGACATATAGTTGCTTGATAAACATATGATCATAAGTCGATGTAGAACATATGCACATGATCATAACACTATAAAACAGACCAAAGTCAATGCTTGCAAATTCTTATTAAACATGTGATGCCAACCTAAAACTACAGCTAGACATGAATGACCGACAGATCATACATTCACAAGAGACATGAAAGTGACAGCACAACAACATTTCAACGAAAAATACTAAAAAACTCACAGATTTAGTGACTGATGATAATTGCTGAGCCAACTCAGCCACCTTCACCTCCAAATTCTCCTTGTTTTCAGCTGATTCCACTCTTTTGTCACCTTGAGTAACTTGCTTGATAGGATTATCTTCTTGAGACAAAACAATGGCGTCACGTCGCTTAGATTCTGCCCAAATTTAAGAGTCAAAATTTCCATATAAATTATTTTTTATAAATCCAAACTATGTTTTCCTATAAAGTGGCGGCAGGTAAACGGGAAACAAGCTGCGCCGCGCGCAACACATGTAAACAAATCATAATAAAATAAAACTAAGATATTAAAATGTTAAACAAACAAACCTTCATTAAGCTGTCTAATTCTCCTAGAGCTTTCACCATCAACATGTTGAACAGATCCAGTCAAATTTTCCATAACAACATCACCCAAAGGCTCCTTTAATGTTGCAGATGACTCCTAATTTTTTTTAAAAAAATCCCAATTAATATTAATATTCTTTTTATAAAAATCCCAATTCAGAAAGTAATTTACTAAATTAACATATTTACCTGAGGAAGCAAATTTAGAATTCTAACATCTCTATTAAATGACTGAAACCAAAAACAAAATCCCAAATTAATAAAACTAACAAAACCAACAAATTAAATTAAAAAAAATTTAAAAAAAAAATCATTACAAGGGTTGAAGGCTCTTGGATGAACTCAAAAGAAGCTGCAAGAACAAATAGAAGAGACCCATCAAGAAAAAAACAGTAAATTTATAAAAAAAGAAGATCTATAGATGAAGAAAGTGAGTTACATACAGAAAGTAGTGAGCTTGTCAGTGTAAAGAACAATGGGGGCAAGAACAGTCAGGAAAAGTAATACAAGAACTGGTTTTCTAAGCCAGAGTTTCATCTTTTTCATATTACAAGATCAAGAAAATAAAGGGTTAGGTTTGGTAATGGTAATAATTGTAAAGGCTAGTAGATCTGAATGGGCATGATGTGGGTTGTTTAAGGGGATTGAAAGAATTAATATTAATATTAATAATTATAAGGGGAAGGGATAAAGTAGCAGGTGGTGCAGGGTAAAGGGATTTGAAGAAGAAGATATAGAAGGAAAGGGAAGATGACGATATGAATTAAGGAAAGTGTCGGCGATTATGTTTGGATGGTACTCATTGTTCATGTAATTATTATGTACTGTATTTTTTATTCATATATGGATGGATACACACAAATTATATGTTTGGATGTCATATTTCTTTATTATTTTAGAATGAACATTTTTAATTGGCTCCGTCTATTGGCACTCCCACCTTCTATTTTCATTCCCTCAAAGCGCCTCGTTTAGGCCTAAGCGAGACGCTTTGAACTCATTCCGAGGAGGTCAGTAGGAGGGGGCAGAAAAAGCTGATTTTTAATTCGAAGCGCCTCGCTTAGGTCTAAGCGAGGCGCTTCAGATCAATTTTTTTTTTTTTTTGGTCTTTTGAGTTAGTTTTTTGTTTTTTTTAATATAATTATTATAAAAAATGTTCTTTTGACAAACGTCTGGCTAACCTGAAGTTCCTTTGGATCAAAATGTCAACTTTTTCCTGCCACCCTCGTATGGTTTGGCTAACCTGTCCAGTTATCAATCTCACTGTCCAACAACTGAATTTTACTTGCTTGCATGAAAAGTAATGATCAGGAACATTCCAAATAACCGTCCAATTTCAGCTTTTGTTCAACTCATGATAGATCCACCAAATCATTTCTTCAAGTTCATTTCACCAAAAAAGGCATAACTGTAATGATCAGAAACATTCCAAATAACTGTTCAATTTCAGCTTTTGTTTAACTCATGATAGATCCACCAAATCATTTATAACCTTTCTGTACCTGTGGCCAAAAGAACTAGGCTTCAAACACTACGGGCATGGCCAGCTCCCATTTCCACCGATATGTACAATGATGTGGTTTCTTTTTAGATAAGGAGGTATATGTACAATGATGTCTTTACGCAAAATAAAACTTACACACAACTTTTTGCTCTAGTAGTCTACCTTTTTGAAAAAGACATTTTAGTCTTCAAAACTTCTATGGTTTCGGGTTCCCTTCCATCGTTGACAGATATCTCTCTGAGATGATATCTTCTCTTTAGGTTTTGGAATTAATGAGACAACTTTTCAGTTGTTATCCGAGAGATAGCGGTTAACGATGAAGACAACCTGAAAGTGGATACCATGGATCAGAGAGATTCAAGCTAATTAAACTCATATCTCAAGCCGGTGCAAGTTATGTTGTAGCATCTTTGATCATCTTCTTGTAATTACTTTCTATTGTTTCGGGTTCCCTTCCATCGTTGACAGATATCTCTCTGAGATGATAGCTTCTCTTCAGATTCTGATTGCACCGGTGGAATTGGAATTGGAATTAATGAGACAACTTTTCAGTTGTTATCCGAGAGATAGCGGTCAACGATGAAGACAACCTGAAAGTGGATACTTTCTATTGTTTAGCGCCGATCCGATTGTTAAAAGTATCAAGACTATGAAATTAGTAAAACAACTGAATTTTACTTGCTTGCATGAAAAGTTATTTTTAAATGTTTGGACTTGCAATATTTGAAAATTATCATTTCTTGACATGCTTGGTAACACCTTGATCTGCAATATTTGAAAATTATCATTTCTTGACATGCTTGGTGACACCTTGATCTGTAATATCTGAAAATTATCATTTCTCGAAAAGTAATTAAAAACACTTAAAAATGAATTAAAAACAATTATTGCGAGTTAGGTTTAGTCGGAGGACCACGTACAATGATTCATCAAAGTTGTACAAAGCTGGATGTTTTTACTGGAAAACCAAAACGAGCAATTAACGAAGCGAAACGGAGAGATATAATTTTCTTGGCTTGGTCAAAGCGAGGCGCTTTAGTGGTTTGATTAGACCACAGGCACCTCGCTTTGACCAAAGCGAGGCGCTTTGGCCTTTTTTTTAAAAAAAATTGAATTTCTTTTAATTCTTTAAAATTATCTGTTAATCACCAAAAAATAATTTTAATTCATTTTTGGTTCTTTTAAGTTGTTTCCAAGCCAAGAAAATTATATCTCTCCGTTTCACTTCGTTAATTGCTCGTTTTGGTTTTCCAGTAAAAACATCCAGCTTTGTACAACTTTGATGAATCATTGTACGTGGTCCTCCGACTAAACCTAACTCACAACAATTGTTTTTAATTCATTTTTAAGTGTTTTTAATTACTTTTTGAGAAATGATAATTTTCAGATATTACAGATCAAGGTGTTACCAAGCATGTCAAGAAATGATAATTTTCAAATATTGCAGATCAAACATTTAAAAATATATTAACAAACATTTAAAAATAACTTTTCATGCAAAGCAGGTAAAATTCAGTTGTTTTACTAATTTCATAGTCTTGATACTTTTAACAATCGGATTGTTTTTCGAGAGAAAGGAACTAAGTTGCAAATACGATAATAATCAAACTCATATCTCAAGCCGGTGTAATTACTTTCAAGTTTTTTAGAATCATTGAAGACACCACATCATTGTACAAACCGACGATCATTCAAAATTTAAAGTTACCGCTAACCTCTGTACCATCATCGACTACAGCAAACCGACGATCTTCCTCCACGGCACTCCTAATGGGCCTCTCTTTATTTCACGGTACGATTTGTGTTTTTGTTGCTTTATAAATAATAAGTTTTGTGTTTATCAAACCCTAACGTCTGAGCAATGATTTATTAAATCGTTTTACTAATTTCCGATTCTTGATACTTTCATAAATCGTTTTACTAATTTCCGATTCTTGATAATAATAAATTATTATAATAATAAAACAAAGGAACTAAATTACAAATATAATAATAAATAATAATAATAATAATAATAATAATAATGTAATATAGTCATTGTTAATGCTCAAAAAAGTCAACCTTTGTTGACTCATAGGAGTCTTGAAGACGAAATGAATTTTACAAGATACTTGAAACAAGGTATGGATATGGAGAATAAATCTTTGACTATACGTGGTTGATGATGTCAAAAAGGATTGTTTATCTTCCCATTGATTTCAAGTATGTTTGCCTTCATCGTTGACAGATATCTGGTCTTCAGAGTTTCCAACCCCTAATACATTCATCAAAGGATATTCATGTGAGAATGATTTCGTACAAGATTCCTATGCAAGCAAGTCATCTCATGTTGAATATTTAGTTCTCTCCGAACTTCAGCTTCCAAAATACGACGTCGTTGTAGCTCATATGTTATTATCTCTTCTCTTATTCTCTGTTTCTTTAGTTCTCGATGGATTATTGCTCTCATATCGACTCTCACAATTATTCACAATTTTATACATACAACACACCTTCATCGTTGACCGTACTGTTCTTCTTGATCTTTTATGTATGAATAGTGACCCTTTGGCAAACCTACCTCTGTTTTGAATTTGTTGCTTCCATAGAGAAGTTATCAATCTCACTGTAATGATCAGGAACATTCCAAATAACTGTATAATTTCGTACAAGATTCTTATGCAAGCAAGTCAAAATCAGTTGTTAGACCAACTTGAGATATGAGTTTGATTAGCTTGAATATCTTTGATCCATGGTATCCAGTCTTCAAGGTGGACTTAAGCACCTGAACGGGAAGTTGAAATTTTGAATGATGTTCGTCGACTGCACCGAACACACTACAATTATTCACTATTTTATACATACAACACACCTTCATCGTTGACCGTACTGTTCTTCTTGATCTTGATCTTCACACTTGCTTTTGACAAAGGTCTGGCTGACCTGAAGTTCCTTTGCAACCAGGTAAAAAGGAACTAGGTTGCAGATATAAAAATCCATCACATCACGATTATACTCTTTATGTATGAAACAACTTTTCAGTTGTTATCCGAGAGATAGCGGTCAACGATGAAGACAGCCTGAAAGTGGATACCATGGATCAGAGAGATTCAAGCTAATTAAACTCATATCTCAAGCCGGTGCAAGTTATGTTGTGGATGATAGCTATCTCTCTGAGATGATAGCTTCTCTTCAGATTCTGAAAGTGGATACCATGGATCAGAGAGATTCAAGCTAATTAAACTCATAGGTAAGAACATTGTGGATGAGGATTGTTTATCTTCCCATTGATTTCAAGTATGTTGCCACATGAGTTCGACCAAGATGACACACGAAGCTTTAGACTCGAACCGGATCCAAGTATTACTGTAATGATCAGGAACATTCCAAATAACTGTTCAATTTCAGCTTTTGTTTAACTATTTTAGCAACTTCCATAGAGAAGTTATCAATCTCACTTCTCACTGTCCATGTTTACCTTCAACGTCCAACGGTAATGAGTAACCTAGTAACCTCTACAATGATGTGATTTGTTTTTAGATAAGGAGGTATATGTACAATGAACTTTTACGCTAAATAAAACCGATTAATGTTCTTTATATATAAATAAAACCATTGTACATACCCTCTGGCAATCATCGTTGGTATTAATGGCAAGATATGTGGCTTTAGTCCTTTACGCAGGTTTGCCAGAGGGTCACTATTCATACACACAACTTTTTGCTCTAGTGGTGTGCTCTACCTTTTTGACAAACACCTGGCTAACCTGTCCAGTTATCAATCTTGACTGCTACAACATAACTTGCACCGGCTTGAGATATGAGTTTAATTAGCTTAAATCTCTCTGATCCATGATATGGGAGCAATAATCCATCGAGAACTTGATAGAAAAGAGAATAAGAGAAGAGATAATAACATATGAGCTACAACATAACTTGCACCGGCTTGAGATATGAGTTTAATTAGCTTAAATCTCTCTGATCCATGATATGAGAGCAATAATCCATCGAGAACTTGAGAAAGAGAGAATAAGAGAAGAGATAATAACATATGAGATACAACATAACTTGCACCGGCTTGAGATATGAGTTTAATTAGCTTAAATCTCTCTGATCCATTGTATCCACTTTCAACTAAATCTTTCTCTGATATACTCTATATCAACCGAAATTGAGTATCATCAATCTGGTATTAGTGGTTGCAAACTGTGATGAAAAAGCTGGTGTGTGTTGAACAAGAAGATGATCAAGGATGCTACAACATAACTTGCACCGGCTTGAGATATGAGTTTAATTAGCTTAAATCTCTCTGATCCATGATATGAGAGCAATAATCCATCGAGAACTTGAGAAAGAGAGAATAAGAGAAGAGATAATAACATATGAGATAATAACATATGAGCTACATCCATCGAGAACTTGCACCGGCTACTTTTCAGTTGTTATCAGACGAGGACTTGCCTGTGTTGCCGCATTTAATGAAATTTAACGCGCATACCGCATTCATTGACTTTACGTGGTTGATGATGTCAAGTTTAAGTCATTGACAATGTTGAGGGTTATTACTTTGTTTTTTAAATTTTTTTAACTTTTTATAATTATTAAATTAAAAAAAACAACTCAAAACATCAAAACAACTACCAAAATAAATTACCCCCTCGAAGCGCCTCGCTTAGGCCTAAGCGAGGCGCTTCAAATTAAAAAAAAAAAAACAGCTTTTTCTGCCCCTCGTACTGACCTCCTAGAATTCAGCTCCAAAGCGCCTCGCTTAGGCCTAAGCGAGACGCTTTGAGGGGGTTAAAATAGAAGGTGGGGGGTTTAAATATAACCACCCTTTTAATTTTAGTACCTTTATTACGTGGGACATTTTTTGAGCAGTTGTGAGTATACTCTTCATCACTTAACTACTACGAGGGTGTTTGGGATTGAGTTTTGAAATAGATTTTTAGATTATTGTGTTTTGGAAACATAAATAATCAGTTTTTAGTGTTTTAGTGTTTGGGGTTGAGTTTTGGAATGGATTTTTAGGCTACCAAAACGCAACAATCTAAAAGCAACTCCACCCTAGTGCAGCAAAGCGCATAATCAGTTTTCAAAAAGCAATCCCAAACACCCTCTAAGATGTCTTTTTGAATAAAGTTTAAAGTTCAAAAAAACTGAGATGTATTTTTAAGGATGTATAAATTATATGGTATTAGAGCATTCACAACGCGTCCACTAAACCCCCCTCCATCTTTAAAATTTAAAAAAAACCTACTAAAAACACATTACAACCAATCCATCATTTTATACCCCATCTCTATATTATAAAAAATTGTTATCCTAGCTTTTCATATACTATGCACCCTATATCAAATTAGCGTGAATGTATTTTAACAAAAATATAATAAAATAAGTGTTTGTGAGTATGATAAAGATAAAGATAAATATGGTGGATGGGATGTGGGAGGTTTTTTAAAATGAGAGATAAATTTTAAAAAGTATGATTTTTAGTTAAATTATAAGGTAAAAAATGGTGAATGGGATGTGAATGCTTTTAGATAAGTGCACCTGTGATGTAGCGAATAAGACTAGTAATCACAATTCTGTTAATTATTTTTTTAACTTAAAAAAGCTATGGTGATAACATACTCAAATTTTAGGAAAATAAAATAAAATATTCGTTTTGATGGTTTATTTTTTTTAAATTATATGTTGATATTTGAAAAAAATTATGGTTGTTCGAAAAGGAAGAAAGAAGTTGGATTAAAAGCCAACAATGTCTTTTTATAGATTTTATTGTGTTTCCAAAGTTGAAATAAGTAATATAAATGAAATATAGTGTGCATATGGAAATGAACTTGTGGAGGGGTACATTGGATAGAATTTCGACTATGAAAGCTTTGAGTCAGAGAAACTTGATCGTGGGAGATGGTTTATGTGTTCACTGTGGTGAGGCGCTCGAAAGTGTTGACCATATTTTTACAGCATGTCGTTTAGCTCATGGTGTTTGGTGTGGTATATCGGCTTGGTTGAAGATTTCTCAGATGTTTGCTTTTTCGTTGAAGGACGTGATGCAAGTGGAAGAATACACGGATGGGTCGAGCAAAAGGAAGGAGATAGTGTATGGTATTCTCATTTTGGCATGTTGGTGGCTTTGGAAAGCGAGAAACGAGAAGATTTTTTCTAATATTGATTCAAACGCAGTTTGGATTGTGGCCGATGTTAAGTCGATGGGTTTCCTTTGGTATAGATGTAGGGCTAAAGATAATGTTGTCGATTGGAAAGGGTGGTGTAATAGTAGTTGGACGTGATGTAATATTTGTTTTTGACAGTTTATCTCTAACTTGGAGATAAGTCGTGTTTGGTGTGTTTAATGAAGTGCAATTTAAAAAAAATGTAAATAAACTTGTAAGAATGGAGAAGGGGTTACATAATTCATTATTTTATGTATCATAAATTAAGCAAAAGTTAGTATTTATGTAAGTTTTGTAGTTTTTAATTATTTAAAAATGATTATTTATTAAAATAATTTATAAATTATGTTTTTAACAGATTTATAAATTATGTAAATTAAACAACACGTTAGGAAAACATATATTAATAGCTAGTGGTATTTTTAAAAAGTAGAAATATGTGGACATAGTAGATATGTTGTGACTACTAAGAATATAAAATCAAAGGGGACTTTTCTATATTTTATAGCATGATCTATTATTTAAAAATTAATAATACGAAAAGATCGCAATCATAAACGAAAAACTTCATCAAAATTGACATTTGAGGATGTGATTAACGACTTTGGAGGGTTTCATAATGTGTTGTGTCGAATAGTGTTTGGTAACTAAAATATTAACATTTGGGTTATTATTTTTTATGTGTTTAACAAACGTTTAGATTTATCGGATTATTTTGGTCAATAAGCAAATTTTATTTGTGTTGTTCTTTTTTTTTAATGACCAACTAACATTTATGTCTGACTACCCAGGGAAGCTCCCACACTATGAACAGGCCCCCGCGACCCCCCATCGTCCTCGGAGCAGCTGAATAGCCAATGCCCACCCATGTAGATTTCGAAACCAGGGAAAAACAAATTTTATTTGTGTTGATCTATTTAATCTTTTTGAAATAAACAAATTAACTTGTCAATCCATTTAAAATTAGAATAAAATATAAAAAGATTAATTGTATTTCTAACTCACCAACACATTTACGACTCGTTGAAACCCATTTATTACAACATTCCAAACCGTTTATGATGGTTGAACTTGTTTTACCTCACGATTATAACTAATTTTTAATGTGTTGATGACCATCCAACCCGTCAATATGTTTGATCTGTAACTATAAATAGGTTATGTTGGTCGTATTGTGATTACACGATAAGGTTGATGTCATTGGTACAAATAAATGTGTGGGTCTTGTTTGGGTACATCAATTCAACCTACCAACCCAAATCTGTCAATTAACCAAACTGACACAACTTTTTCCCACAGTCTTTGACATCACAACGTGTGAGTTTGGATAAAGAAAAACGACATTTGTTTCACAACCACCGTGGGGAAAGGTGATGTTTATGTCCTCATTTGTTTCGTTGTTTTCATACTCTTGAATAGGTGAACATGCTACATCGTTATTGACAAGTCACAAGGAATTAACCAATAAGTGTGAATTAACATTAAAGGTACGTTGAGGTGAGTTCACTATTTGCATACACCAGCTACACTTTGACGTGTAGTTTTATAGTTGTTTTTAATCTTTCTCTAAATTGTGATTACAAGATTGATGCATGCATGTTACATCACATGTCATTTCATTGACAAGTCGAGAGCGAAAGTTATTGTTACATGTGTGAATAAAAAGTTTTCTAGTTATGACTGATCATGACATTACAACGTACTACAATTAAGAAAGTTTATTAAAATTATGATGTTGCCTTGTTGGTTTAATGTTTGCAAAAAACTTGTTACACGTAGGAAATGTCCTATTCGAAATGGGTGTAAACTCACAAAAAGGCAATTGTCTAGACAATAAATACTAGTGGGGTGCCCGCGCGTTGCGGCGGGAGCACAACATTTACTAAAAATGAAAAAAAAAAAACAACAAAAATAAATATGTGATGATAAATGTAAACAAGGGTAGGGCACGTGTCATATGGTATTATTGCTTATTACATGAGACAAAGAAGGATATCATAGACTCATCATGATGGCTTGGCACGATGACCAAGCTTCGATATGCGTGTAAGTTTCGATATGCCTATTGCAATATTCTCGTATACAAAATCCCTTATGAATCTGCAAAAACAAAAGAAAATGGTTCATTAATTGTTTTCATGGTAGAAGGCAACCATAAGATATCAGTAAGAATAAGGCCCTATAAAAGTACAAATTGAAGAAAAAACAAGTGACAATGCCTACTAACAAACCAAAGATTATAAAGAGAATAAGGAATGAGAGAGTTGTTCATTGAGATGTATATAATAACAACATAATGGCCACTATTTATAGGGCTCTAATAGAAGGTATATACATAAATGAGAAAAAAAGGAGTTAGGAACATGGATAGTCACTAATAATATATAAAGGAGTTAAAAACATGGATAGTCACTAATAACTTTATTATTTCTTAAGCAACTTAATTGTTAATGTAAAAAGACAACTTCACCCCTTTACCACCTTCATTAAGTTATTGTAACATATGCATTATATGTTGTAATTACTTAAATTTGGTTGGAATCCTTCACTCATGCTTTATAATATAGTATAGATTTTGATTACAAATTAAAGTTTTACACTTGACATTTTAGACTATGTCTTGTGCATTATAATCTGATGGCTAGAGAGTATACGATATAATATACGTCAAGGTGGGTATGTGACACAAAGGTCAACCACATTTAAAAAGTACTTGCACACAGCGGCAGATTTAAGTGTTACTGAGGCCAACAAGCATACGATGCCATCATTGGTGGCGATTAGTCGAGATTTAACATTAATAATGTGGCTCAGTTGCTTAGATGTTTCTACTTGTGTTTGGGTCGAAAGATTAACCTTCACAAATTCTATCTTTTCGAGTGTGGTAACGAAGAGACTGAGGTGTTTTTCATGGCAAGGGTGTAGGATTGGTTCCACCATGTTTAATTATCTCGGCTTAAATGGTTGGAGCCAACATGAACGTGGTCAACAATTGGAACCTAATGGTTGAATTTTTGTAGTTCCTCTGGCCCTTTGGAAAGCTTATTCGCAAAGTTATAGAGGTCTTGGAAGGTTTGATGAAAATGTTTCTTTCGTTGCGGGCCAGGGGGGTTCGTTTGAGTTTATGAAAGTTCTTTTGGTTAGCTAGGATAAGGTGGCATCCCAAAGCACCCGGGAGGGCTTGAAATCAATAAACCCTGAAATACAAAAAGAAGAAAGATGGATTGTGAAAAAGAGTCAATGATGCTTTTCATGGTATAAATTATGGGTTGTTTTTATTTCCATACGACAAATATATGTTTGTGGTATGGAATAACATTGTTAATATGGTTTCTAAAATTAAGTTAGCAGGGTCTAAGTTTCTTATGATGATTAAAGGCATCATTGGTGATGGGCTGGACATTCAGGTATGGATCGATGTTTGGGCGGGTGATATGCCTCTTCAAGCTGTGTTCCTTAATCATTTTAGGCTGGAAGTGGAAAAAAGGTGTTGGGCTGCTGAAAAGATTTCCATAATAATTAGGGGTTGATGTGGAATTGGTAGTGGACCAATAAGTTGTCTTCGGTGGTGGAGTGTCAAGAATGGGTTGCATATTCCACTCTGATACGCTTAATTTCTTGGAAGGTCGGTAGTGACTTGTGATCTGACAAGGAGAGAAAGATGGTTGTTTTTCGGTTTCCTCAGTGAAGCACTTGATGCGTTTGGAAAATGATATGAGTTATTCTTTGTACAACATCTCTAAAAGAAAGATAAGGTTTAGAGAACCTATACTAGCTCCTTATGTACCGAGATCGATTCACTATTTATCTCTAAATGTAATTTTGCAAGTGTAAAAATCGAGAAAAAATAATGAAATAAGTGTTTGTTATTAACATAGAGAATCTGGTTTGAGGGGTTTTTGAAAAATAAAAAAATTGGAGAAAAAAATGTATTTTAATTAAATTACAATGATAACTATAAAGAACTTAGAGGGTGTTTGGGATTGAGTTTCAAAACAACTTATTGACTTATTGGCTTTTCCAAGAAGTTAATAAGTCAATAAGCTGTTTGTGTAACCCAAAAGCACCTTTTGTTTTGACTTTTGGCTTTTAAGGGTGGAAAAGCTGTTTTTGAAAAGTTAGAAATCCTGGCTTTTGGAAAAAAATTACAAATTTACCACCATACAACCAACATTCACAATAAGTTAAGCGAAACACTTGAAAAAAGACAATCTATTGACTTTTTGACGTTTCTCATCCCAAAAGTTAATCCAAACACTTTTTTTAAAACTCCTTTTCAGAAAGTCATAAGCCAATAAACACTTTTGACCAAAAGCACTTTTACATTTCCAAACTCAATCCCAAACACCCTCTTAGTCAAGTTTATCTCCCATTTTAATACATCTCTAACCCTATGTGTGTGTTGTGTGTGGGTGTGAGAGATGTGATATAAGTAGGAATAATTTCTTTTCATATATGAGGGGTTGGTGTGGGTTTTTTATGGGTTTAGGTATTATTCTTGCTATATGGAGGGCGAAACAAGAACGACTAGCAACAAGAGATGGACTGAAGCGAAGAAACATCATTAGTGGTGAGGATACATGCGGGCTTTGTGAGGATACAACTGAATCAGCAACTCACTTATTCACCTCATGCTTCATGGCGTGCAACATCTGGAACAAGATTAGTGAATGGTGTAAACTCCAACCCATCTTTGCATTCACTGTTCGGGATCTACTCCACATTCACAAGACAAATGGTTTGGATCGGATCAAGAGAAAAGCGGTACAAGCGGTTATTCTAACTACATGCTGGGTCATTTGGAAGAGCAGAAACGAAAAAAATTTCACCGGGAAAAGAGCATCGCTGGAAAATATGCTAGGCGATATCAAGTCGCTTTCGTATACATGGTTGCGGGCCGGGGGAAAATGGAACATATAGACTGGGTGTAAGTCCAAGATCTTCTCTACCGGGTATCAAACTAACCACTCAATGGATGCGGAATATCGATTGAATGGTGAAGAACAAGAAAGAAACTTAAAATTGAATGATTATATTATCAAGTGCACACGTCTTCTAAAGAGACGTCTGGTACACACACACTAGCCGATTACCAGATGAATCAAAGATAACAAAAATGACTAGCAACCCCAAAACAACTAAGCAACCCCCTATTTATACTATCATAGGGCGGTTATGTTACATGGACCCCTTGGGCCGAAAACTAACTAAAACAATAATAATATCAAGCCCAAGTCAAACGCAAACCTTTAATAACATGGCCCAACAATATCCCCCTAGGTTTGTGTTGACTTGTGATGACTTTAACGCTTCTTGCTGCTTTTGCTGCGCTTCTTTGATTCTTTCTTCTTTGCTTCCATTGCCCTCTTCCATTCCTCAGGTGATTTACCAACATACGGTCCAAACAATTCTGTTTCCACCCTTCCTCTCTTATCAGATGCCAACCCCAGTCGATCCACTTGAGCTACCGCACTAGTGAATGATTTAGCACAGACCTCATAAGTGGGGTCGCATTGAATCTGATGTCTAGCCAGAACTCGAACATCTTCAGAATGCAGACTCATCAAATCTCTAGCATCAGAAATCCTGAATTCGTCCGTATCACACACAATCACCGCAGATGAAGAAGTAGGATCATATACCCAGAATCTCATGTCCTTTAAGCAACCTCTATCCATTGGCTTGGACAAGGGGATAGTCTTTAATTTCTCAGTCGGTGGCCATTGCACAGTTTTAAAAGGCTTTCCATCAGCACCTCGTACACCTTTATATTCCACCAATAGTGAACTGGCAGTCTTCATATCTCTGAAATTCACTTTTGCCTGCTCCTGAATCCTCTTATGAAACATGAGACCTATCTTATTCCTTGGATTCCTTGTTTGGTTTATGAAGGGAGATCTAGCAAGTTCAGTCAAGTCAATTTTCGTCCAGGAGTTGAAAGCTGATGTAGAAGCATAATATTCAACCGCTCCATTCTTTCTATGAACCACAAATACTCCTTTATCATCATTGTACCTCCAACACTCTATCCCAGTTCGATTACCGTACGTATCATATCTATCACTGGTAATCGTCACATATCGTTCAGGATGCTCTTCCATTGGATCAATGGACGGTTCAGCTAGATTCTTGAGAACATATTCACTTCCAGGTTGACGATCTCTAACTCTGGGAACTTGATCTTCAAAATACTTCTTCATGTGTTCTTCATGCTCTTTCTCTGATCTCTCACGTTCAGCTGGAGTCAATACCTTATCAACAAAAGAAGATGTCTCCGAGAACTCCTTTCCAAACTTGTTCTCGAGTTTCTTAGTCAAATTAAGTAATCTTGCTGAAACATCGCCCAAACCCGTCTCCAATTCAGCAATTTTCTTTTCCTTCTCAGTAACTGTCTCCATCAAGCTCTGCACCTGAGCTGTCAACCAAACATTTTCAGTCTCCAGTTTCAACACTTTAGACTGTAATCTGTGAACGTCCACTTCTGCAAACACATCTTCATCACTCTCAACCTCTTCTTGACTTTTCTCTCTTTCTTCAGTCGTCAGAAATTCCACATCTACCTTCTTTCCCTGTTCTTTGTCTGCAAGAAAAGCCAGTTGAGCTTTCTGAAAGGCTTCTTCGTCAAACAAAACCTTTCCAGAGCCAGAAGCACCAGAGAATTCAGTTTCCTCACTAAGTCTCCCAGTGATAGGTGCATTGCTCATGAATTGAGAGAAAGCCTCAGTTGCAATCATTGGTGAGATAGAAGAACTAATAGTGCCAGCAGGAATATCAGGTGAAAGATCAGTATCTGTCATAGTAATGTCATCAGCAGCAGCAGGAACAGTCTCTTCAACAAAAGCATCAGCAGTAACATTCATCCGTGGATCTCTCTTACTTTGCTTTCTTGGCCGTAAATCAGAACCTGTATCTACAGCCCCTTCATCACCTACAACTGTCTCAGCTGCAACAATGGATGGAGGAATCCTTTGTTCAGCCTCTCGAACAGTTTCTAATATGCTGGACAACACCTCCGCTTGAGTAATAATTGATGCAGAAGTTGTAATATCAGTATCTTGAGTCACAATTTCTTCTCCAACCATCTCCTTTTCAGCGTCAGTCATAGACTTTATCTCAGCATTCTCAAGAATAAAGTCATCTATCTCATCATCATTCAGATCATCAAACTCAAAGTTCTCAAACTGATCATCTTCATTTCCTGTAGTCAGTTTGTCATTTTTCACTTCCTCTTCATTCTCGCTTTCTATATCATCTTCACTTTCCACCTCAGTCAGGTCAACTTTCTCAGGAGGAGAACGTTGTTCAGCTGGTGGAGGATCAATAATCTGAACATCATGATCCTCAGCAATTATAGCCGATGGAGGAACTGGCACTTCTTCAACTATTTCACTAAATTTCCCAAATTTGACTAGTGGAAATCTTCCTTCAAAAATCTGCCTTGAGTCTTTACGAATCTGTCTTATCAAGCCAAAAATTTGATGAGCCATGCACTTCTTGTCATAGGTTGCAACAGTCTTCTCAAGATTTGGATACTTGGACTCCAGAATCATTTGCACAAATCTAGGGAATTTGTAGAAATAATTCTTGTTCAGGGTTCTCACATTCACCATCATGTCTTCAAAAACACATCTTGAGTAATTAAAATCCCAATCTTCAATCAGAGCAACCACTCCAGAAGCATGCTTTAATCCCATCTGATCTAATCCACTTCTGTTACCTCCCAGACTAGCCAGATACATATGAACCAGAAGCCTCCAGTAACTTGGAAATAGTTTCTTCGAATATGGTGGTATTAGCAGTTCACCTTCATATCCCATCTTCCTCAACACTGGACTGAGTTTCTCCTTTGAGAAGCTGACAGGATCATTTGGAGAGTCACCAAAGAGCAACACATCTCTTATATCCTGTTCAGAAATGGTCACCTCAGTTCCTCTAACTTTAGAACGAATCAATTTGTCTTCCTTCTTGGCATCTGCATTGTCCCAAAACTCTTTAATCCAGTCAGAACAAATAACTGGATTTTCTCGCATAGCATGTGCAGTCCTACACGTGTTAAGACCCACAATCAGTGACTTAAACTTCTGCTTGTACTCTTCAGGGGGGTCAGCGAGATAGCACACCACATTATGATTATTTTCAAATGTCGGCACATGAGGAGTCGATTTTCCTGAAAAAAAATAAATTAAATAAGAAAATAAATAAACTAAAATAATTAAAAAAATATCATATGGATTTCCCCTTTTTAACTGATGAGGCCCAAATGAATGTTGGAACAGGAACTCAGATGGGCTTCAGATGATCAACGGGCCCAATAAAGGTGAGTTCGAACTCCACAAGGGAGTTCGAGGACATTTTGGTAAATTGTCATTTGATTTCAGGGTTAATAAGTAAAAAAGCCTCTGAGTTCGATGACCAAAAGTAAGTTCGAGGGCATTTTTGTCTTTTCCCATCTGAGTTCAAGTAAACTTTCTAAGTTCAAGGGCATTTTGGTCTTTTCCCATCTGAGTTCAAGTAAGCTTTCTAAGTTCAAGGGCATTTTGGTCAATGTTGCATGAGTTCGAGTGAAGACAGGGAGTTCGAGGGCAGCAGTGTCTTTTCCCATCTGAGTTCGAGGGCATAATAGTCATTTGCCATCTGAGTTCGAGTAAACTTTCTGAGTTCAAGGGCATTTTGGTAAATTTCGAAAGTGATCATGAAAAGGGTTGGAGTTCAAGGACAGAATGGTCATTTGTCAAGGGAGTTCAAGGACTTTTTGGTAATTTTCTCTTGCTCACAGACACGTGATGGTCACGCGCCACCTCGAACTCGAATTTCTAGGCGCGTGTGGCTCACGCGCCGCTGACTGAACCTTTTGAACTCCTCTCATGTCATCGTCGAACTCCCAATTTTTTTTGATTCAACAGGCATCAACCATCCCTGCAAGTTACTCACCACCAATATAATTAAATATTAACACAAAATGAAGATCATTTACCTGATTTCTTTGATTTCGTTGATGATGACATGTTTAAAGAGGAAGAACACAGAGAGGTTGTGTGTGTGATGGTTTGAGAGAAATGAAAACTTTTGATTTTTGATGATGTGATATGAACCGTCTCCCCCCACCTTTTTTGTTCACCCGAGATTTAGGTGGCCCACCAAACGTGTGGTGGGCCCCTCTCACATCCCAATGCCCATTTCAAAACAATTTTTGATGTATTTTGTAACCGGGTCCAAATCAGATCGTAAACTGGCCTAACTTAAACTCAACAAAAAATATCTAAATAAAATACTTAAAAATAACTTTATCAACGAGATCAAATCACTGTGTTTCGGACCGAGCTACACTTATCAACTCTAATCTACTCCAGTTGGTCGTAGCAATTGCTAGTATATTTGTCCACTTAAACTTGTCTCCTTAGGCCTTCTCGTATAGTGATCTGTGACGTTATTTATCATGTTTTGGTATGTTGGTACGAACACTCAAGCAAGTCACAATCAATTCCTAGAATATCTAATGGTACACTCTATCATGCAAGCAGTTTCCCTACGGCATATTTTTCACAGTATCTGTTCTAGAATTCTGAAACCTTGACTGGGAATGGATTGAGAAAAGAAAAGAATAGATCAATAAAAGATTTAGATTAAAGTACAAGTCAGATGATTTCTCAAATGACAAGGCCTTTGGGTTTTGGACTCTTGAGGGTCTCTTTTATGACATCCTGACTGTGTCCAGGTCAGCATATATCTGGATGCAGCAGAGGAGCAGTCAAGACATCTTTGGACACTGAGGTCTCTTTTTAGGTGAAGGATGATCTAAAGCACGACAACGAAAAAGCTAGGTCAGCATATATCTGGATGCAGCAGAAGCTTTCGTTGCCTAGCATCTCCAGGTCCTTGCTTACACAAAACAGAGGAGATACACGAGTTTTTCAGAAAAGGTTTCAGACCTAGACCACAGTGTTATGCTTCAGGACATCACGCAAGCATTCAAATAGAGATTGTACCTGATTCCAAGTGATGTTCCTTACTGAGGTCGTGTCTTTATCTTTAAGTGCTTCACAAGATCATTAACATTTCAGCCTTCAGGACCAAGCCTACCAACATATCACATTAGAGCCAGACTGTTTCGATACACTTCTTATGTGTGTCAGCCTTAATCCAACTTGTGAAGGTTCATTTCATCTCTCGTTTTGAGACCAAAATTGTTTTGATCTTTTCTTAGGATACATCCCCCTAAATTTGTGCTTAAAATTTAGAATTTAAAGAACAAATTTTCAAATCAAAGACTAAGAAAAAGCATGAGACAATTTTTTTTTTTTTTTTTTTTTTTTTTAACTTTAAAGACCAGTTTAGTCCTCGAAATGGACCATTTTGAGCAGTTCAGACAGAGCTTCAAAACGAGCTCGATTAACAGGTTTTGTAAAAAGATCTGCGACATTGTCGTCAGTATGAATGTCCGTGGGCACAATTAAACCTTGGTTAAACGAGTCGCGGATGAAATGTTCTTTTATGGCAATGTGTTTTACCTTAGAAAATTGAACTGGATTTTTTACGATTTGAATAGCAGCATCATTATCACAATAAATGGGAGTAAGAGAGAAATTCAAACCGTAATCCACCAGCTGGTGTTGTATCCATATAACCCGAGAACAGCATGCGGAGGCAGCCACATATTCAGCTTCCGCTGTTGAAACGGATACTGTTTGCTGCTTCTTACATTGCCACGCAATAAGCCGATCGCCTAAGAATTGACACCCCGCAGAAGTAGATTTCCTGTCAATGTCACAACCTCCAAAATCGCTGTCAGAAAAAGCATGTAAATCAAAAGGAGAATCCTTAGGATACCAAAGACCGAATCTGGGTTTCCCCTTAAGGTATCTAAAGATTCTCTTGACAGCATGTAAATGAGAAGTTTTAGGATTAGCCTGATAACGTGCGCATTGACACACTGCGAACATGATGTCTGGTCTGCTAGCTATCAGATACATTAGCGAACCAATCATTGAACGATAAAGTGTTTCTTCTACGGCCTCCCCTTCCAGATCCTGAGTGAGACCTGGTCTTTCAGACATTGGTGTATCGGTTGGCTTTATATCATTGAAGCTGAATTTTGCCAGAATGTCGTCCACGTATTTTCCTTGATGAATCAGAATACCCTTGGAGTTTTGACGAACTTGCAGACCTAAGAAAAAGGTCATTTCACCAAGAGCACTCATCTCAAACTGCTTTTTCATCACCTCCTCAAACTCTTTACATAGAGCATCATTAGTAGAGCCAAAGATGATATCATCCACATAAATTTGCACCAGAATACGATCTTCATTTACTGTCTTGACGAATAGAGTCTGATCAATGACACCACGAGTGTATCCATTCACAAGCAAGTGTTCAGTTAAGGTAGCATACCAAGCACGAGGTGCTTGATGTAACCCATACAACGCTTTGTCGAGTTTGTACACATGCTCTGGGTACTTTGGATTTGTGAAACCCGGAGGTTGACCAACATAAATTTCTTCCTTCACTGTTCCATACAGAAATGCAGTTTTAACGTCCATCTGATAGACAGTAAACCCTTTAAACGAGGCGTAAGCAAGAAAAATTCTGATTGCTTCCAATCTCGCCACCGGTGCATATACTTCATCATAGTCGAGTCCTTCAATCTGTCTGAACCCTTGCACGACTAACCTAGCTTTGTTTCTCACAATGACCCCGCTATCATCTCTTTTGTTTCTGTAGACCCATCTTGTGCCAAGTGGTCGTTTTCCTGGAGGTAATTCAACTAACTTCCAAACTTTCAATTTCTCAAACTGGTTCAGTTCATCTTGCATTGCATCAACCCAACTTGAATCTTTCCTGGCCGTAGCGATAGACTTTGGCTCAATTTGAGAGATGAAACACAAATACAGACATCTGTTGATGTCACCAGTTTGGCTCCTTGTTAGAACGCCTGCATCTACCGGACCAATGATGTTTTCTAGTGGGTGATCTCGTTGAATGCTAGTGGGAATGACAATGTCTGGAACTGAGGAGGTTCCAGGGAGAACTGTGATACTACCTGCTGCAGGCTCTTCCATAGAATCATGATAATTTGCGACTGCATCATCATGCTCCACCATGCAATCAGTAGGAATGGGGTCATGGAATGTGGGAATTGAAGTTTCATCAGACACATTTTCATCATCGGCCTGTGGCATAGAATCTGCTGAGGATATGAATGGTTCGGCAGGAACTGGGAGTGGCTGTGGTAACTAAGATGTGGGTGCACCATCCCCCTCATCCGTTGCATTATCAGTCATGGAGGATGAGGATCCAGCAGTGAAAGTTGAGGAATCTGCAAAACCTGTATTTACACTACTAGATACATCATCAAAAAATTGAAAAGATCGAAAGAGAGATTCATAGTCAAACAACCAATCGGGGCCCACTCTAGCATCTGTTGCATTTTCTTCAAGCCAACGCACGTCAAACGACTCTACGATTTGCCTAGTTTGTTTGTTATAGACCCTATATGCAGTTTTGCCAGCATAACCGACAAAATAGCAGTCGTCAGCTTTCGCATCAAACTTTGGAATAGCGTCCAGATGTAGCAGAGTACACGGACAACCAAAAGCACGAAAATGCTTGACAGAGGGTTTAGTACCAAACAGCACTTCGTAGGGTGTCTTCATCCGAGCTTTGTTAACTTGAACTTGGTTCTGCACATAACAGGCTGTGTTGACGGCCTCTGCCCAAAAGAAAGTCGGAAGTTGTGAGTCACACAACATTGTGCGGGCAGCTTCAATTAAGGTGCGATTTCTTCTTTCTGCGACTCCATTTTGCTGTGGTGTCCTTGCTGAGCTAAATTGACGTGCAATTCCCTTTTGAGCACAATAATAATTTAACTCAGCATTCTTGAATTCAGTTCCGTTGTCACACCTAATACCTTTTACCTTCAAGTTGGTCTGATTCTCCATCAATATAATAAACTGTTTGACTATTTCTGCAATTTCAGTCTTATTAGCCAAAAAGAAAACCCAGGTAAAACGTGAGTAATCATCAGTTATTACCAAACAGTACGCTTTACGAGAAATGCTGAGTACATTCACTGGGCCAAATAGGTCCATATGAAGTAGCTGCAGTAAGGAATCAATAGTATTTACCAACTTGGAATAATGTGGTTTTCGATGATGTTTTCCTCTCGCGCAAGCAACACATTTTTCAATTGTTATGAAATCACGAACTGGCAAATCCCTTACCAATCCCAGTTTAGCCACTCGGTTCAGATTCTTAGCATTTGCATGTCCAAGACGACGATGCCAAAGAATAGCAGTATTTTGAGAAACTTTAGAGAAAAGACATGTGACGTTGTCGGAAGGAGGTTTGTTCATGTCAATGACATAAGCGTCACCTTGACGATCCGACTTCAGTAAAACCCATTCATCTGGAATGACTACCCCAGGTTTCAATATTAAACAACCTTTATCAGTGAAATGAGTTGAGTGGCCATTGTCACAGATTTGTGAAACACTAAGCAAGCTATGCTTTAATTCAGGAACGTAATTTACCTTATTAAACTGAAGAGCACCATTTCTTACCATTCCTCTTTGTGTTATCTGACCTTTCTCACCTCCTGCGAAGGAGACAAATCCACCATTAAAAAATTCAACATCTGTGAGTTGGGACAAGTCTCCTGTCATGTGCCTTGAACAACCACTATCAATGTACCAGAGGCGAATGATAGTCCTCCATAGCCGTTCCTGCACATGAAGCAGGATTAGTTAGTCATAGGTACCCAGGCCATAGTCGTTTTGGGTACACCGTTGGTATCTGTATATTGGACTTTTATCCATTGCATGTCAACATTTGAAACATTAGCATTGTCATTAGACTTATCATTCACAGAACATGAAGAACCTACAGACGGGGAAGAGATTGGAATAGAGCGTTTTGGCTTCCAGTAAGATTTGAAATTAGAAAACCATCTTTTGTTTGAACTAGATGCTGCCATGCTGGGCAGAGTCTGAGAATTTGATCTTTTATTAGATTGTTTGATCACTTTATTTCTATTCCAATCACCATCAGAAGGCTTCACCTTGGATTTGTCATACCACATTGCCTTAGGTTTTTCAACCTTCATTGGCTTTGTATGATTATGATTCCCGTTTGGAGCCTTCTGATGTTTCCAGCTTGCAAGATTTTGGTGAACAGTTGTACAATTTCTGGCAATATGTCCTGGGATTCCACATGTGTAACAAGTTTGGTGTTTGACATGTGAATCCCCCTGAGATGTTGCATACTTTCCAGGCTTGGAAAGCTTGGGGACATTTCTATACCTGTGTGAAGCAGTTTTGGAATAATGAGTCTTTTGTTTTGAAAAATTCTGTTCTTTATAATTTGGTAAAACCTGTTTTGGCGGGACATATTTATCTGTCCTGTCCCTGCTTGATTGTTTAACCAAAAGATTTTTCGATTTATCACAAGCATGTGGCAAAATAACAGAATCCGAATGAACAAACAAAGAGTCAGATGAAAAGTCACAAGGGTTTATGCTCAAAACAAACGAGCCCACACAAATATTATTGTCTTTATCAGAAATTGAGAAATTGTTAATCTGATTTTTATTATTAAATGCAACTGAATCAGTGTCATTGACTTCATCCCCATCATCTACCCAATCCTCAACAGTCACATTTTCTGCACAAGAGGCAACCAAATTAGTAATATTCACATTGTCAGAAGCATTCAAACAATTTTCTGTGTAGAAGTTTTCATCCACAGAAGAAGTGGCAGATTCAGAAGACAGTGAGCGTGTGTGTTCTGAATCAAGTGAGTTTGGAGTGGACACAGAGAATTTTTCATTTTCTTTGGACATGTTTTTAGATGATTCTTTGGTTTCACATGACTGATAACTAGATGAGTCGGTCTTTCCTGAGTCTAGATCAAAATCAGACGTAGGTTCAGTCATTTTCAAATCATCTGAATGAGGCTTAGAGTTGGTCAGCTGATTTTCACTGTCTGCTCTTTGCTTTAGACAAAGTTCTCTAATTTGCTTCATGAAATCAAACTCATAGGTCACACTAGAGTTTTGCTGAGTGGTTGAAGCAGAAATTTGTTGATTTTCTTTTAAGTCTTCATGTTTAGACTCTCTAGACACACCTATTAACTTATCTGATTCAGATGAGGATGGAACCTCATCCTTGCTAACCTCAAAAACTCTGTCTACCTCTTTATTTTTCTCATAATTTAACGTTTCAGTCTGTTTTGAAACATCTTGAGACTTAACAAATGTTTTTGAGGGAGCCATCTGTTGCTTGAATTGTTTTTGTTTGGGTTTAGAGATTCTAATTGGGATCGATGCAGGTTTGGTAATTTCAACTTGATCCCGTGATGGTCGACTGGTTGGCTCTTCTATGGGTGGACCATATCCTTTCAAAGGAAGAGCCAACAGTTCTTCATCCGACATAGGAATTGAAGAATAGTTTTCATTGAAAGGTGGAGGAATTTCCACAAATCCAATTCCCTTATTCCTCACGTCCTTTGGTCTGTACCTTAACTGGGTATTGATCATTTTTTCAACTTTAGGACTAGAACAATCAAATTTTTTAAAATGAAAATCTGCATTTTCAAATTTTGATTTTAAGTCGATCAATTCCGTGGTCAAGGTGTCAGAAAGTCGTTTGAAATATAAGTATCGACATTTATGATCACTCACCTCCTGATGCAAACGCTTGATATCAAGTTTTTGTTTTTCAACCATTTCTTTATAAGAGTTAAATTTCTTTTTAATGTCCCAAGAGGCCATTTTTTCATATTCAAGCTGTTTGTATGCGGAGAGAGTTTCTTCCCTAAAACCCTTAATTTTGAGTTTGCACCTTTCAGTGCAGCATGATTCAGCTAAAATTTCAGAATGTACCTCAGCCGCTGATGGAACATAGTCGTCATCCATCTGTGCCATGAGAGCCTTGTACACAGTATCTTCAACAATTTTCAGATCTGCCATCTGAGAAGACCAATCCCATCCACCTCCTGATTGAGCAACCATGGCTTTGCTAGAGTTGGAGGACTCAGATCCAGTGTGAGCAGTCGCTGATTGAGTTCCTTGAGCAGCATTGGAAGACGCAGCTGCAGGAGTAGAATTTTCTCCTTCTTTCTTTGGTTTGGTGCACTCACGAGCAAAATGTCCAAGTTCATCGCAGTTGTAACAGCGCATCTTCATCTTGTCCCAACCTAGTTTCTTTGTTGGGTTCTCCCACACGTTTCTACCAGTCTTCTTCACAAACTTGTTGGCCCTATGCACTACCATAGCTATCTGCCAAGTCAGATCCATCTCTTCAATATCGTCTTGATTTACGTCATTTAAATCACATGCTCCAACATCTTTTGCTGTAAGTTGACCTGTCAGAAATGCGTTATAACAATTCATAAATCCAGCAAATAATCCTAGGTTACTTTCAAGCTCCTTGGGAATTTTAACTGCTGCCATAGATGTAGCTGAAGGTGAAGCAGATGACGAAGATCCAGCAGTAGTGGTTGCAGAAGAAGCGGGCACAGATGACCCTTTTGAAGCACTGGGTGCAAACATAGGTGGATACGAGGAGCCACTTGCTGGATAAGAGTACAATGATGGACGCTGAGTTTCTTGCTGAGACATTAAAGCATTGCTGGGAGTTGCAATGATTGCATTGTTGTAACTAGCAGTCTGAGTCATGTAACGTTGTCTGTCATCAAGGTCATAGGACTTGATTAACGAGATGGTCTCAGAAAGAGTGAGTCTTGCTAGATCTTTAGTTCTCTTGATGAGGGTGACATTTGAGTCCCAACTCCTTGGAAGAGTATTGAGCAGCTTTTTTATTCATGACGGAGTTGTCTACCACCATATCATTTGATTTCATTTCACTCACTAAGGCCACGAAACGCTGTATCTGACTTTCAAGTGATTCTCCTGGAATGTGATTGAAAGCATTAAACTTCTGACTCAGCATCTCCCTCCTGCTTTCCTTCATTTCTTCGTTTCCCTCATACAGGTTCTCAAGAGCTTCCCAAAGTTCTTTTGCAGTGGCATTGTCACGAACTCCAATTGATACTTCAGGTGAGAGTCCTTGATGAAGGTAAGCAATTGCCCTTTCATCAACATCAGTCTTTTCATGATCTTCATCAGTGTACATACTCTTTGGTTTGATAGCAGTGATTCCAGTTATTTCATTTACCACATAGGTAATCACACAAGGTCCATTTAGAATAGATCTTAGAGCCTTTGCATCCTTTATCTTCATGACTTGAATGAACCTGAACTTCCACTCAGAATAAGACATTCCGAGTTGAAGAACATGGATTTTCTGATGAGTGCCAATGACAGATTCCATGGCTTTGTCTACTTGTGCAGCTACAAGTAGCTGGTCAGTATTTAGTCCATTTAAGTTAGCCTGATTAATAATTTGATCCATTTCTGAAAATAAGGGTTAAATTTATTAGCTCAAGTTAATGTAAACAGATAAACAGTCCAGCAATTTAAAGATGTCCAGTCCAATAATATTTGAAAAGTCCAGCCCAAAAGTTTGGAATGTTCAGCCCAATAAGCAGGTCGAACTCAAGGTTGAACTCAAGGTTGAACTCAAGGTTGAACTCAAGGTCGAACTCAGGGTTGAACTCAGGGTTGAACTCAGGGTTGAACTCAAGGTTGAACTCAAGGTTGAACTCCACGTCGAACTCAGATATTAGGTTGAACTCAGCCAAGTTTGTTGAACTCTCCCAAGGTTGAACTCCACGTCGTCGAACTCAGCTGGATAAGGAAACCTGCTAAGATGCAACAAGTTTTCCACAAAATATGGAAATTGATATCTTTGAGAATATTTTAAAAAATATAAGATTAATCTTTCTCAAAAAAATCTCCTTGTTTGTAGCAAACAGATCGAGCCTTTCCAAGATGGATCAAAACACCAAAAATTTAATCTGCCACAAAATCAATTAGTAGACACACAAAAAAAAAAAAAAAAACATATGAAGGCACTATGAACTGAAACAGTAAAATCAACCTTTGTTCGTAATTTGTAACTTCCTTGATCTTCTTCCTTTGATACCAAACCGAGCCTTCGAAAGACTTCTTAGGCTCTGATACCAATTGTAAGTCCAAGATCTTCTCTACCGGGTATCAAACTAACCACTCAATGGATGCGGAATATCGATTGAATGGTGAAGAACAAGAAAGAAACTTAAAACTGAATGATTATATTATCAAGTGCACACGTCTTCTAAAGAGACGTCTGGTACACACACACTAGCCGATTACAAGATGAATCAAAGATAACAAAAATGACTAGCAACCCCAAAACAACTAAGCAACCCCCTATTTATACTATCATAGGGCGGTTATGTTACATGGACCCCTTGGGCCGAAAACTAACTAAAACAATAATAATATCAAGCCCAAGTCAAACGCAAACCTTTAATAACATGGCCCAACACTGGGAGAGTTGGAAAAAATTTCTAAATGGGTGTAACATGGGTAGCCGGGTTTGGTACTGGGAGTTTTAATTGGGCTGTATATTGTACTTCCAATAGCATCTTGCCATTTGGAGTTACTTTTGATTTGGGTTTGGAATAAAGATACTGATGTTTGCCGGCCAAATATATATATATATACATATATATATGTGCATTGCACGTTTCCCAAAAAAAATTGAAAGTGGCATCCTCAACTCCTCATACTCTTACTTGCTACTTTTCTCTCCCAAGATGAAACTCCCTGCTTCTCTCTACAGTCTACCGACACTCTTCTTTCTCTCTCTAAATGGTTTCACGGTAGCGATCGGTAAGGTCCTCCGGTGATGTTGATGAACATATTTTGCTTCCGTCAGTTCTTTTGTTTACGTCGTCTATTGCAGAAGCGGAACTATGTCGGTTTAATTTGTATCCTCAACCTAGCTCTCTGCATCTTCTCCCCTGTACCCGGCAGCGCCACAACCAACCAACGTAACACCCTTCTAATCTGCTTCATGCCACAGGTCATCAATTTTTCTGCTGGAAAATGTGACCAAACCCGACGAGGCGACGACCCTACCATTCTATTCAACCCTGCAACTCAACTTCATTTATTCGTGTTGCGTCTATTGAAGGTACAGTTTCCCCGTCTCTTAAATGTTGTATCATGCTATTTGCTTGAAGTGATATCGTCTTCAACACGGATTTTTCAATTGGTGTGCGATCCTTTGTGTTTATTAAAACAATTCAATGATTGATTGATTGTATTTAGAAACTATGAACAAATTTCTTGATTGAAGGCGAGTGTCAAATTTGTTGTAATTTGCACTTTAGGTGTTTGATTATGCGTCCCAAAGAAGTCAGACTTCTGTTAATATCGATATAAATGCCGTTTTCTTAAATGCGTGTGTATAGCAACCCCTAAACAAATCTTTATTCCACTTGCTCCTAAACCTATTAGAAAACATAATCAATTGTGGTAATTAGGATGGTGGCCACAATAATCAAAATTTAAGAAATATGAAAACGTTGTTCCTTTGAATCATTTGCATAATTAGTGGGTTTATTATTTTACAAATTAAATTTGGAGGGTATTGGGGAAAAAAACTAAAAATGGTGATCCCTCCTTATGAATTGGCGGTATCAAATTAAATCTGCAACCAATTCCTTGATTCAATGTGATGCCGCCAAACCAATTCCTTTATTCAATGATGCCGCCAAACCATCTTTGATGCCGCCGATTGGGAAGTTGTCTTTGATGCCGCCAATTCTTATAGAGGCGTCATTTCTTATATAAGGCAACGACCTCTTCCCATTCTCTCCATCCCATTTACAACACAAATACATTATATCATTCCCACATATCTCAGTCCCATTTACAACACCACATATCTCAATCCCATTTACAACACATTGTAAAAAACTAAACAAAATACCAATATGAGATATAATACTTTTCCCGCAATTGTTCTGGAGGGTACGGTTTTTTATTGATATTGGGTCGATGTTACATCCACATGGAGTTTTAATAGTTTTGGGCGGGGATGAGCCGTGCTTAAAAACATCCTCTCCTGTCTCATCCCCTGCTTGGCATCGCTTTTCTGGGGTCCAAAAAAGCAGTGTCTTTGGATCGGTGTTACATCCACATGAAACTACTTGGATCGATGTTACATCCACACGTGGTATAACACGTGTAGAATGCAACATTGTCACTGTAGTTTATAATATTAAAGAGTTGGTTGTCATTAGTAGTCTCAATCTCTAGTCTACCACACCTAGACATTCCAACGGACTCTTTAGGGGGGTCGACTTTCCAGGCAAAGCCTGTAGCGCAAGGCCATCCGGTGTTGACGAATCGCATCATGTGATTAGCGACGTCGACGACATCGGATGATGCGATTCTTCACCGTGCTACTTTGGCAGGGCAGCCTGGGTTGATCATTGGGTACCTTTAGATTTGGTACACATGTTCAGCATGTTGATTGATGTTCCCCTGTATGATTCAGATGGGTTTGAATCTGAATGCGGTCCTGAGTTCCCGCTGACTGGAAGAACGAGTTTCTGGGTCCACAAGCTGTAGTTGACTTCAATAAAGCAATTGTTAACTTCAATAAAACAATTGTGATGGAAGGTGCGAAACAGAAACTTAATGAACTCTGCAACAAGAAACGGTGGTAGAATATTGGAATTGGTGATCTCGGAAATAGATTGTCTTGTAACTCGGTAGATTGTATAGTTTGAATGACTAGTTTGGAAAAATAGTTGTTAAATAAATTTGTATTATTTGTTTTAAATAAATCTATCATTATTACATGTATTTACTTTTATTTTAGAAAACGTCTAGTAATAATACCAGTAGTATTAAAATTAACAGTAAGATAATAAGGCTGCCAGGCAAGACTGTACAAAGGCCCAAAAATGGCAGCCTGGGCCGTTTTTAACATAGTGAGTTTTTTGAAAAATGACCTCCTAGCCGTTTTCGGGCCACCGGGATTAGCCCCCGGAGACCCGAAAACGGCCCGGACTTCGTGCGACACCCGTGTATTAGCCAAGGGCAACGCGTCCGAAAGTCCGGCTGCCTGACTGGCAGGCCCTGCCAGACTGTACAGAGACCCAAAAATGGCAGCCTGGGCCGTTTTCAACATAGTGAGTTTTTTGAAAAATGACCTCCTAGCCGTTTTCGGGCCACCGGGATCAGGCCCCGGAGACCCGAAAACGGCACGGACTTCATGCGACACCCGTGTATTAGCCAAGGGCAAGGCGTCCGAAAGTCCGGTTACCTGACTAGCAGGCCCTGCCAGACTGTACAGAGGCCCAAAAATGGCAGCCTGGCTCGTTTTCCACATAATGAGTTTTTTGAAAAATGATTATGTAATCTTGTTTTAGTGATTAACGCTTGTATTTGGATTTTAATTTTAGTGGTTGTTTCTCCTATCAATGTTTGAATCACATGTGGCTTAACGATTCATATATTCATATACATACACCAAATTAAATGTTACAACAACAGTAATTAAGACATGTTTACAAGTTAAACCAGTTCGTAAAGTCCGTGGGAGGCTGATTCATATATAAGACGTTCAGATTGCCTTCTTGGTGGTTGGTGTTGGGTTTGTGTTTCATCGTTGGGTGGTGGTCCTTCATTCCCGTACTGATCATCGGGAAAGAGGTTTAAATTCAGTGCCGTCGAAGGTCCTGGCCGGCTTGAAGGTCCTTCGTCACACGAATTATGCGGGGGATGGTAATGAAAATCACTAACATAGTCGAGATCAACCCGTGGCAACCCCTGCCCAACCGGCGTCACAAAATCCTGTGACGGAAATGCCCAACTATCTCCGATGCCAATTCCGCTTGCAATCAAGTTAGCTAGCGGACCTGTCACCGCCGGTTGACCGCCACCGGACCCACCAACATCACCAGTTCCCTGTACGAAGGAACTACCCAATCCAAACGGAGTTCCAAGTTGGTCCAATCCAACGTCAAAGAGTTGCAGGACATATCCCCCACCCTGGTTCTGATTGTTGCTAGCCGCAACAGATGCACCAAACCCAGCCTCATTGTCAAACGGAGTTCCAGCTTGGTGCTGATTTTCCGCCACGTTTGTCGGCACCTGACGGGGAGCGTGTCGCCGGCGTACCCTTTGAGGTCGTGCCGGTGCTGACAAGTCGACGGCGTCCGTTGTAAGATGCGTCGGATTTTGTAAGTGTCCGACATCATGTGACATCATCATACTTTGGAACGCCGTGTTCTGTATATGCTCAAGCTGCGTGGCGAAGGACTGAGGATCATTAAATGCCTGCTGAGAAGACAGGTAAATATCCCCTATGGCATCCCTCTGCAAACAAATTTATTAGTTAGAAACCGTAAACTCAAATAATTAATGTATGAATTAGACACGTAAAAATGCTTTACCATCAGCTGGATTCTAGCACCGTCGTCTTGGAAACCGCCAACCGGGGCCGGTGCTACACTCGGATTGCCAATAAATGCAACGGTACGCCCCAAATACCATTGCATATAACCGGGCTCTGTGGAAGTCGTCCTTATGGGATCAGACCTATAAACCGTGTTACGACGGTTATTCCATGCGTTGATGTAGGCTTCGTGCCTACTCATCCAGTCCACCCCGTTGTGTCCTTGCCGCCCCAAAGCATGCAATCTTTCAAGGTCAGCCATGGGTACGGTTAGGTTTATTTGGGGAGGTATGTACTGGAGCATGCCGAATTGCTTCATAACCCGTTGAGGGTAATGATGCTCAACGATCTCAAAGCATATAAGCGGACAACAGCTCGTCCAGCTTTCGATCCCACTTGAACATATGGCCGGTAGTCGATCCAAAACCGAGGTGTAAGGGGTCCAGTTGAACTAAAAACATAAAAACAAACACTTAAGTCAGTTACAAATCACAATAAATGCATGCTTAATACAAAAAACTAAAAATAATTACTAACACGGGATTAATAAACATACCATGTTCTCGTTCAACGATTGTAGCTGTGAACGATATGCCCTGAGGCAGTGTGTGGATACCTCCTTGAAGTTTAAATTGCGGTCTCTCCACCTACAAAATTAACATTTTAAAAAACGTGTTCAGTACAAAAAATACAAAGGGATGCCATGCAGACACATTATATTTGTTTGGGCTTTGCGATATATACCGAGCCGCTAGCAGACAAGTATAATCAAACCGGTTTGAGGGTGGTCGTGGTGCGAGACACCGAATCCTCTCCCATGCCCATATTTGAAGGAGCATTATGGGCCCGGTCACGGCTTTCCTATCCGGCTTGGTGGCATCACAAAGCCGCCTGTAAAGACAACCGAGAACCGCACTGCCCCAACTATAAGATCTTGTTCAGCTTAGGTCTCGTAAAAATCTTAAATAAAAAACATTTAGTCTATTATTGTTATTATCTGGGAACAAAGTGGAACCGATCAAATAAAAAATGATTAAACGAGCACGGAAAATGCACGCTTCATCCGTAGCCTCAGCTTCAACAAACGGCGCGGTTAGTTGATTAATAATAACACTACCCAAAACGGATTTGCCGGACATTTGGTTCTCTGCAGGCGTAACACCTAACCATCGTCGGCACAACGCTATTGCCTTGGCAGTAGACATTGCATCATCTGCTCCAGACACAATAGCTTCACCAAATGGTAGGTGGAACGTGTGAGTTTCGGGCCTCCATCGTTCCACCAAAGCTGTTATTAAGGAGTGGTCAACGTATCGATACCAACAATCTATAAGGCCACCAGACCCTGCGGCATCGACAAGGTTACGAACCCGTCCTACAACAGGGTTGTCACGAAGTGCCCGCCATATGCTTCTATCGTTGCGTTTTACCATAAGGGGCTCATTGAAGTTTTCATCGTTTACGAAAATGTGAAAGGAACGATGTCGATCACGCAGATACAACACATCGTTGCTTAGGGGACAAGGGTGTAAGTTTATGTTTTGATTCATGGTGGTAGGAATTTGCTTGGTATGATTTTTTATAAATTTCAAAGGTTTCAGATGGAGATTGTAATGGTGATGGTGTGGAAATGGATGTGGGTGGTGCTCCTTCTTCACCTCACCCTCCATTTTATAACCCCCAAAGGCTCACTCTTGCACTCTCAAAGACACTATTTGCCTATCAAATCACCTGCAAAACACAAGACCATTGCATGCAATGCTAGAGTCTTTTGTGAGTGTGTTTATAGCCTGCAAAAATGCAGGTCTCGAACCATGAATCCGCCCAACCATTTGGCGGCATCAATGCCTCAATTTGAATTGGAGGGTTCTTGACGGCAACATTGAAGAAGCCACTACACCAATTAGCGGTATCAAGTGACTACACACTCTCAATTGGCGGTATCAATAAAGAGAGGGTATGGATTGGCGGTATCAATAGGTGACTACACACTCCCAATTGGCGGCATCTATGACTACACAATACCATTTAGCGGCATCACTGTTTTGCTGCAGAGATTTAATTTGATACCGCCAATTCATAAGGATGGATCACCATTTTTAGTTTTTTCCCTAATACCCCCCAAATGTAATTTGTAAAATAATAAACCCACTAATTATGCAAATGATTATGTTCCTTTTTTCCAATTTTTTTTAGGAACGTGAAGTGTTGAGAAAGGTAAGGAAATAAATTTGATTTCTACTGTTTGTGTTAAGAGTAAAAAGGGGTAGGCTTTGATTCTTGATGACAAGGAAAGATGGATGGCCCTGCCCTTATAAATACAATGGCTATATTGTTTGGTTGTTGTATGTAGGATTAGGTTACATTGGTGCTTTTGTTTTGTGGATGTGCAATAATGTTGTAATATAAAGTTTGTTTTGTAGCCTTGATAATGAAATCTTACAAGAGATCTATTCTAAAGATTTATAGTCCATCACTCATCAAATCATTTATATGCCTAATATAATGAAAAAAAGTAATTATATAGATAATATCACATCGATATCATACTTTATAAAGCGAACTGATTCTTTACAAATGTGTAGTTTCGGATACGACATGCCACCATGTTTGTTTAGATCTGTGTTTGCGCAGCGAAGCGCGCGGGTATAATACTAGTTGAAAATATAAGGAGTGAGATGTTGTAGTTGAATTTTTAAAATTTTAAATGGGGTGAGGGATGATGGATGAGATGTGAGTACTAAGTTTAGGGTCGTCGAAACGTACTCGTATTATATGTTACACATCCTTATCTAATCGGTCCTGAAAATTCTAGGGTCTAGCTGTGATAAATCCAACCACCGAAAAAAGGTGAACCCACATGAAAAAATCATAGGTCCGCCACCGAATTGACCAAGTATGAATTTACCCGACACATTAGACTTTTCTCTCTCTTTTTTTTCTTAAACTAGTTTGATCAACGGACAAGTAAGATAACATTGGTCCTAGCTTCTAGGCGTAAGAGAGTTATAGACTCTTACTTCTTATTTATCATTACTCTCGTTGGATGTTAGGCTCACAACAGAACCATTGGGGTTAACAATGGCGGACATGCAAAAAACTTTTTTCATAAGGGCGGAAATTTATAGTGCACGATAGGGTCAGGTCTTATAAAAAAATAAAAATCATTCCACTAAATAACTCAATTCTTGTTTTAAAATTCGTACCTTCTTAATTTTTAAAACCATAGTCCCAATTTCCTAATCAAATAAATTAAAAAAACAATAAAACTAACCCTTAAATGAGTAATTGATACCTATCTTCGGTAATCTAGCCTAAATTTACTTGTTTCATTTTTAAAATGCATAATTTATTAGTATTAAGTAATTTTATAGTATATTTGATTTGATGGCCAGAGTTGTTGGGCCGTCACTGTTGGCGGCTAGAGTTGTTAGGTTAACCCTGTCACGCGTCGTCTTGTGATTGGTCCGCAGAGAACCTCCGTAGTGACATGCAAAATGACCTGTGCAGATGAGCGTGTTTGCGTAGGAGACACTCCATAGAGCTCTGTTATCCTCATCTTCCTGTCTTTATGTATGCTCATGGGTTGCTCCGCGGAAGGCTTATGATTCTGAGCTATCTTGTGGGGTATGATCCTTATCCGCGCAAGGATTTGAGACCTTATCCTTTAGATACGTTAATCTATGTTATCTTATTAAGGATGAGAGATGACTACATTAGTAATTTCCTATGTTTTTTAAGATGGCATATGAAAAGTTTTGTGCTTTACACCCAAAATGTCATGAAATTTTTCCCAATAATGCCCTTCTATGCAAAATCCTCTTGTACATCCCCTCTCCTACTTATTATTTATTACATGGAGCAACTTTGGTGAATTCATATGTGTGTATGTCACGTATGAAACAAAACGTAAAGTTATTTGGCAAAGTTGTTTGTATCATTTAATAGTATATATCGTTAAGTGGTAGGCGTGACCAAAGTGTTACGTGTGAGGTAGTGTAGTCTTGAAAATAAATGTATTATGGAACTAACCTTACGAGTTGTTGAATGGATTATTACTAGAATCCACCTAAAATCAATTTATTTCAATAATTCGTACGGATGTTATTATACTTTAGTTGAGATAAGAATAATTATCTTATGTTGTTACAAGTATTTGTTATTTAATATATCATTTAAATAAAAAGTTTTCGATGAATTTTACGTCTTAATGAATTGATACAATTTGATGTAGTTTTTAGACCCGCCGTAACGCGCGGGTTACCAACTAGTCAATTTAAAAGAGCTCTTTCAAAAAAGTTTGTGTTGGGCTTATTAAAAATGGGCCAAAACCCATAACCTAAATTTAAAAGATGAGTTTATTGCTGGTCTTCTTCAAATCGTTTTTTAAGCAGGGATCTACACATTAAATCTTAACTAACAATTCATCCTCACTATTGTTTGCTCGGGATTTTCGCCACCAACCACCGCTGCCATCATCATTTAAGAAGGGCTATTGCAAATTTTTAAGGTGTGCGGTTAGAATTTTCACCCATCTGTAACACCCTAAAAAGGAAAATTCTAAAGTGGGCGGCTGCCTCCATTGGGTAGGGGTATGTCTGCCCCTGGGGTTAAAACTCTCTTTTTATTAAACTCACGAAATTGACCATATAAAACCCTTTACGTGAACCTCTATTTATATGATCAAATACTAAACTAGAAACAGTAAACAAACAATATAAACAAAAATAAACCGATAAACCAAATATTTAAAGTTAAATTCAATCTAATCCATATATAAAACAATTCAAACTTTATAACTTGATCCTTTAATAGCAATCTTTACTCAAATGCCCATGCATTCTCCTGGCGAACTGCCTCTTCTTCCTCTGGGGTGAAGTCATTCTTGATGTTGAACGTCTTGCGAACCTCTTCAGGAGTCAGGTCCTTGATCATATCAGCAGTCGTTTGACAAGTTAGATCGAGTAAGCTTTTGATGTTGAGATAGTTTGCAGCCTAAGAAAACACACAACACATTAGTATTCCGTATACCCTAATTCCATAAACATATAATCATACCCTAAAACAGTTTCAAACAACATTCCCATAAAAAAAAAATAAGATCGTAATATTAAATCACATAAGAATCTTGTCACTTATATTGTAACACAGCAATAGATTAGCCACATTGATGTAACACAAACATTAAATCATACCATAATACTTTCAAACAACATTAACATATCAAAAGAAGACCAATATAATAATAATAATAATAATAAACAAAATAAAATAGAACAAATACACACTCACCAGAATAAGGTGAAAAAGAGTGTCGCGATCAACTTTCACAAACTCAGAATCAAAAGCTTTCAGGGCCTCTTCAGCTTTCTTCTCCTTGTTCTTGGTCGACTCCAAACCCTCTTCAGCATTCTTCTCCTTGTTCTTGGTCGACTCCAAACCCTCTTCAGTAATCTTCTCCTTGTTCTTGGTCGACTCCACATGTTTCTTACAGTACTCGATAACCATCGACAGGATCTTGCTGGTCACATTAGGTAAAGGGATGGTGGTGTTGGCACAGTCATCTTCGATCATGTGTTTGATCGTTTGCGACTCCAACGCCACCACCTCTTCAACCTCGAAGGTTTCTCCGTCAGAGCTTTTCAACACGATGGTCTTCTCAGACGACATGGTGGTTTGATTGGAAAATTTGGTGATGAAGAAACCCTAAAGAAGAGAATTGTGAAGATGAATATGATTATGTAAACAATAAAGGGTTGCACCTCCTTTATTTATAGGGTTGCAAGAAGTTATATTTGACGTGTGATTTGATAATATTGATAATAACAATAATCCCTAGCTTGTTGCGGAAGTTTATAGAATAATAATATCTTTCTATAAGATTCATATATTGTTAATAACTTTTTAAGATATCATGTATACTAGATTATATCCCGGGAGCGTCCCGGGTTGAGAAATCTAATTTGAAATATCAATTTTACATCTGAAATAGACTGATGCGTTTTACAGTTACATGCAGGAAAGGTTCAGGTAGCACTTAACCTAAAACAATTAACAATGTATCTCCAATGTTAGTGCATAACCTTAAACAATGTATAACTTTAATATTAAAATCTAACATAAAACAATGTACAACTCCAATGCTAACACATGTTGTAAATAAAATTCATATTTACTGGTTTGAACATAACTAATGACTTGCCTATACATGATTAATAAATAACCTGAACACTTTGTGTTTTTTTTCTGTATGAACAAAACCACACAAAAAAATAGTCGTTTTTTATATAGCACTATGGTACCCGTTGGAAAGATAATAAAACGCTCGTTAACTTGGTGTAATTTTTTTCTTTAAAAAATCTCGTATATAAAAGATATTAACGTTTAAAAGTTATGGGAGGAGACATTAGAGATAAAAATCTAATTTTGTTTTTAAATTTTAAATTATTATTTTCCTAAAATAAAACCCTTGCCACATGGGATGACACATGGCACACTCAATGAAGAGAATACCGTCTTTGAGTGCCATGTCATTAAAATGGCTTTGGTTTATTATATGTATAGATAGATAGATAGATATAGATATTTGGATTTGATTTTATATAATTAAAATAAAATAATACGTATATCTATTTAAAATATTTTATTAAAAACACTTATTGTATTTCCCCTTGTAATTTGTTTTAAAACGTGCTTTTATCTTGGTTTTGTTACTCTTTCATCAATTTTTTACTACAAGTTCTACGACATTAAACAAATCAAACATTCAATAAATAGTTTGTGGATTGTTTAGCGGGAAGTTTGTTTGTGTTTATTCGTTTAATAAATGAATGAACGTAAGCAATAAATTTTGTTCGTTTAGTTAAACAAACAAACATAAACAGAGATCGCTTTCGTTCATTTATGTTCCTTCGTTTATGTTTGTTTGTGTTCGATAGTTCATTAGGGTTTTTAACTTTTTATATTTAATTTAAGTACTTCAAATTTCCAATGGTAGATTATTTAATATATATATTAGTGCATCACATATAAACAAAATCCATGTTTATAATATCGTTGGCTTCGCGGATTTCGAAAACTTTTTCTCCAAATCTTTTCAAGTTGTAGTTTAGAAATTTTTATAAAAACCTTTCTAGTTCACTACAACCATTGGCTCTGATACCAACTTCTGTCACACCCCAAAATGCCACAGCGGAAGACTTAGCATGGTGGTGAACGGAGGTTGGTAATCAATTGTGTAATAGCAAGTATTAAGTATTTGGACAAAGTTTATATAAAACTCATATTACATAAAAGTTTTAAGTTAAGACCCAAAATGGATCTTATTGATACATAGGTCCCCAAAATCTTATTTAAATACATGTCCAAACACATCATTGCTAAAACACTGTTTTCGCCAAATCCCAAAGCCAACCTTATGTACCTGAAAAACATGCATAGATTTGAAAAGTATAGTTAGCTTAAAGCTAGTGAGTTTCACAAGTTTATATACATAAGAAATAACCTTTTCTTATAAAACAAAATTATGGTAATACTAAACATATGAACCGTTCGTAGATTAGCTAGATCTCCCGACATGATAGCAACCAGAGCCCATAATCAACCCAAAACAAATAAGTGGTCCCCCTACTAATGCCTTTCAAAATATATTTCCCCGTCTAGACGACCAGCGCGACTGATCACGAGGTGGGTGGTCAAACCCGATAGATCTACCAATATACCCTGCGGTTCCCTCCAAGAACTAATGATTATGACTGCCGTGGGAGACACCGTACACAAAATGCACAGGAAAATAGCACTTACTCTGGCCATCATTTGGTTACGAAATGTACTAGCATACTTACCATAATTATAAAAGCATGTTAATCCCCCAATGTTTAAATACATTAAAACCAATAAAAGGGGTCGTGAAAACTCACCTCAAAGCTTGATAGCTTAGCTAGCAATTTAAAGTCCAAGTTAACCCCGACCTAACCGTTCCCTATACACAAGGGACACCTTTATGGTCAATTTATAAGTCATTCCCGTGAGTTATTTACCTAACTCACATGACTATCAAGTCTATTCCCGCAAGTTGTTCACCCAACTTAGACTTTTCACACAACATTTTCTTTAGAAAATGTAATCTTTAGAAGTATTTACTTTCAAAAATACTTGTTTTTAAGCACAACTCGTTGGTGATCATGACTCGTTTTTGGTCCGTTATTTTTACACTAAAACACTTAGCATCTTTATTTTATGATCTCACACATAATATTTCCTTGGCTTATTTCATGCATTACTATGTACACACTAGTCCAACTATTTTAAACATGCGAGATACCAAGTTACGCAACTTGTCGGTTTTAGGCGATAATTTGGCAATTTATCGAAATTCCAATTCGTGTGACTTACGAAAACATGTAGGATCTCAATTATACCTTTAATTATACCTTTTTATTTAAAAAAATACACTATTGAGACCTGTTCTAAATCAGATTTGAAATTTATACAAATTAAGCCGTTTTTCGCCTTTTTATCGCATAGTTTTGCACTGGACATTACCAAAATCCTATTTTCTTATCAATGCTCAAACTTTTTAGTCAAAACAAGTTTTTTAATGAAATTTTAAGTGATTTTTGGTATAAATAGTCAGACCTTATATTTTCTTCAAAAATCACCCATTAAAGCCCATATTTTAAGCATTTTTAGGCCCAAACTTGGCCTTTTTCATATAGATCAAAACCCAATTACTTTCTTCTAAACATGAGTCATTTTATACAAGTTTATAGGCCAAACTTTCTGATCTAAATCAGATTTCAAAGACTTTATTAAAAACCTTTAATTTTTACCTCTTTTGAGTCCAAATCTTACCAAGAGTCTTGTAAGTTGATTTCCATTGTCAAAGATTAAAATGTGGGTTTTTAAGCCATCTTTTTATACCAAATTTTCTGCTCAAAATTCACTTTTCAAAACCAAGTTTCATGTATCCAAAACCATATTTTTAACTATCCATTTTATGTATAATACCCGCATATACAATGTTTGATCAAGAAAATCTCATTCGTATACATATACATATATACCCACGGCATACATATATACATATATAAATATTCTTTGTTTTTCATTTTTGAATCAAAACTCCTCATTTTAGAACTTGAATTATCATGTTTATAGAAGAAAATCAACAAAATTTATAATTATACACACACATATCTCACGGCCACATATATATATATATATACATGTATCCTTGAGTTTTTTCAACATTTTTCTTAACATTTGTGTGTATAAGTACATGAATCTTGTTATTAATGGGGTTGATCATACATGCAATTAAGGTTTCTAGTTCAAATGTTCCTCATTAACTCATATATACATGTATATATATATATATATACACGGTATCCATATATATACATATCATGCACACATACATATCCCACATACCTATCTCTCTTTTATTTTTATAAAAATCATTTGATAAACACTTGTATTTTTAGACTTTGTGTGAATCATCCAAGCTTAAAGGTGAACTAAAATTGAAACAAAAGATCAAGAGTTTTTTACCTTAAAAGAAATGAGAAAAGATTGATAAACTTCAAAACCCTTGATGATTCTTGATCATATCTTTTAACTTTTGACTCCATGGATGATTACTTAGTGTTTTTGTATTTGAAAGAGAGAGAGTGAAGGTGGGGAGGATGAAGGTGGCGATAGTTGTGGTGGTGATGTAGGTGAGAGAGGGTGGTTCATTGCATGTAGAAGGAGTGTGGTTTAAATAATGATCATTAGTTTAGATGAATCATCAAAGTAGGGTGTGTTGGCTGCTCTATCTCACGACACATACACATTTGTAGGATAGATGAGTTGTCTAATTAATATAATATATTATTTAGTGGGTATTAGGTGTAATTTAGCGGGTATATTACTAGTTAACGCGGTACAAGCTCTTAACTGTTTTAAATACCCGACACACCCAAAAATAATATTTTTGACTCAAGACATAATATTATACAAGCCAATTAATTATTAGGTGCTATCCGGTGTAAAAACGTTGACTCAAGACATAATATTATACAAGCCAATTAACTGTTTTAAATACTCTAAATTTATTTCTCCATATTTTTCAACTAAATATGTTTAGAAATATCGTTTTAAGCATAAATTTCAAAATTCGGACTTTAAATATTAGCCGGGTCATCACCAACGATCGCTTTTGCGCGAAAAATCGCTATACGACAAGATTTTAAATATGACACATCTAGTCATATTTTCACATATAAAATAAGCTTTTGGACTTAAAATTCGCTTTATTAGCTTCAAATATTATTTTTAAACATATACTTAACTTTACATAAGTACGGTTAATTATCTGCTAAATTGCCAGGTGTCACATTTAGGCATTTACGGCCTATACCACATTAGCTTTAGGCATTTACAGCCTATACCACATCAGTCTTGATGTGGTATAGCCCTACTCGCATGAAGCTACTAGCGAGTACGGCCCTACTCGCTAGTTGTTCATGTGTGATAGCCTCCTACTCGCCTAAAGAGGTCTGTACGAGTATGGGAGGTATAAATAGTCCCAATCTTTGCCCTAATCATCAGTTCTTGCCTCACACACTCTCCAAACACCCTCCCCTGGTCTGAGACGTCTGATTTGATCCCTGTAAACACTCGAGCTCTGTTTTAGTGATTAATCTATAATCTTTTGACCCGTGTGTGTGTAGTAATTACTCGTTTTTCATTGTTTCATCTTTGTTTCTGTTATTGAGACATATTCAAGGGATTCCGCACCTTGAATATAGCCCTCGTGATTGTCGGGTGACCCGTTAGTCGATCCTACAAGTGGTATCAGAGCCGAGGCTCTTATCACGAGTGTTTTGATAGCAAAAACGAGCAAAAACAGGTAGGTTTTTATGAGAAAGTTGTGATTTTTGTGCAAAAACCTGTTTTGAAGTTTGAAACTTTGAGTTTTTGATAAAAAACCCTTATTTTCAAATTCTTGGTGTGTGTTTATGGATTAAAACGTGTGTTTTTTTTTATTAGGTTTTGTTCTAAAAGTGTTTTGGAAACTTTTCCAATCATTTGGGGTTTAAACACATTGTTTTGGATAAGATTTTGAGGCAAAAACGGCTGTTTTTGAGCAAAAGTGGGGTTACAGATCAGATCTAGCGATTACGTAGACATTCTAGCATTTAGGAAACCCTAATCGCCTATATATAGGCGATTACAAGGAGTTCTCACACGATTAGCTGCTATTCGCCTATCACTTAGGCGATTACAAGATCTTTCATGCATTTAGCCCCTACTCGCCTATAACTTAGGCGATTACAAGATCCTTTACACACTTAGCCCCTAATCGCCTATACCTTAGGCGATTACAAGAAGACTTCACACATTTACACTGTAATCGCCTCAAGAACACACAAATAGAGTTCCTACTCGCCTAAAAGAACCTGAAACTGAAAAATTTGACTAAGTATCGGACTTTTGACAAATATTGACATATGGCAAACCCGTGGGGTCATCTGAACCAACCTAGGCAACCTAATAACCAACAAATGAACAATCAAACGAACATACCCACAAACCCTTGGCAATACTCAGCCGAGCGAAACGCGCAACGGATGCAACAAGCGCAGATGCAAGCGAATGTTGCCGGAATCAATCCGTGGGCGCTAGCGGCTCAACAACAGGCAATGAATGCAAATCCTTGGGCACTCGCGGCTGCTACAAACTCACAGACGAATCATCTGTCTTCCGTTCTCATGAGTGACTTAGAGACAGGTAGTTCGAATAGGGCGCCGAAATTGCAATACATGTCCGACTACCATGGTTGGAAGGGCAGATTTCAGACGTATGTTGAGGGTATTGATGGTCTCGTGTGGTCAGCAATAGAGACCGGGTATAGTAGGCCTATGGTTGAGAATTCCACTACTCCCATCTCAATTGAAGATATGAATGAAGATCAGAGGAAGAAGTATAATTATGAGAAGAAGGCGATAGCGGCATTGAAGCAAGCTCTTCCCAAGGATATACTTCATCAATTTGCTCAGTGCACTACATCACAGATGCTTTGGCTAGCACTTGCTGAGCGGAATGAAGGAAATCTGAAGACGCGGAAGGTTAAAATGGATCAACTCAAGAAGGAGTTCAAGAACTTCAATGCTATCGGGAACGAATCACTGAGGGACTTGACTGCTAGATACTACCATCTGATGTCTGAAATGTATCAGTACGGGGTCTTATATTCATCTGCGGACCTTGTAGAAAGATTTGCTGAGGCGCTACCTCCTCATTGGCATCAATGGTTGGATATTCTAAAGTCAAGCAATGCATATCAGACTCTCTCCATCAACGAGTTCATTACCGAGCTGGAGAACAAGGAGATAGAGGAAATCAGGAGAGCAAACAAGGCGCTCATTCCACAGAATCCCAGCATCTATTATGGGAATCCTCTTCAGGACACCAGTGTGGGTGGTACCAAACCACAAACTGCTTTTGTGGTTAACCGGACCCAGTTTATGCTTTCGACAATTATGGTCCCCCAGCTGATGTTCCTCCTCCTACATATCCTTTTGGACCAAACCAGTATCCTTTGAATTTTAATACTAACCAGTTTGGTGTTAACCCATTTTCTCATCTTGCAGCACCAGCGCAGGCAACTGCAAACTTTAGTGGACCTTCTCCTTCAGGTTTTGGCGGGCTCCAACTACAAGTTATGGTGGATATGAAGGTGCTTCTACTTCTAATCAATGTGGCTATCGGACCAACATAGTCCCAGAGCAGCTGAACACCGCGGGTTTAGAAAAGGTGACTGTAGAGCTAGCTCAAGAACACATGGCTCTACTGTCGACCTTGGTAAACTCCTATAGTGGACTGGTTGCTGGACAGATCGGGAATCCTCATCTTACACAGGAGGATTACTCGCAGATTGATAAAGACGACATGGATCTGATAGACATACAATGGCACTTCGCAAGCGTGGTGAGAAGGGCAAAGGAATACATGGACAGGACGGGAAGGAGAGATGTCTTGATCAATAACAACACCAAGTTTGGGTTCGACAAAACAAAGGTCACATGCTACAACTGTGGCACAAAAGGGCATTTTGCAAGGGAATGTGACCGACCTAAGCAGCAAGGACATCAGAATCCCTTCAACAACAACAGAGCGAATCAGAATTAGAGGCAGCAAGCTCAGGCACAACCTAATACTGAGCGTGCTATTGTCCCAGTCAACAACCAGAACCAGAACCAGAGGCCTCCTGCAAACAACAATCAAGGTCAAGCCCTGGTTATTCAAGCTGATGAAGGTTTTAACTGGAACCATCTGATCATTGGAGAAGAAGCTCCTCAAGGTGGTGCAGCCTGTTTTGCTCAACAAGCGTCTGAAGCACCAGCCGAAGTTGAAGAAACTTCGAGTCAGTCTGACATCATCACTTCTGAAACCGAAGCGTCTGACTGTGATTCGGAGTGCGATTCTGATATGGGAGAAGATTTGGAGGATCTGTTAGCTGAAGCAGATGCGCTGATTGGTAAAAGATAGTTTCTTGTGGATGCTGACTGCACAGAGAAGAACTTCGGCGAATTCTTTGGAACTCAGAAGACAGCAACTCATTATGCATTAATGGCCATTACTGAATCGTCGAACAAGGTAAGTTCTTCTTCTAATTCTAAATTAGATTGTGTAGAGTGTAATCAGTTAAAATTCAGAATTAAAGAATTAACTGAAGAAAATCTGAATTTAAAAGCTGATGTTGGTCCGTTGCAAAGGTCAATTGATTCCTTGAGACAAAAGGAGAAAAATTTTCTTAGTACAATTGAAAATTATAAGAAGGATGTTTCTGAACTGTCAAAAACTTTGGCTAACAAACAAATTGCTATAAATAATTACATCAATGAGGTCGAAGACACTAAGAAACAATTGGCCATTGTTAACTGTGACTATGAAAAGATCAGGAAGAAGCTTGAGAGTTATTTAAACTGCAAGTATGTCCTTGATCACATAGTAGAACACTCTGAAAAGGAAGGCTTCTCCACCAGTCCCAAATATTCACAATGTCCACCTCCGGTGAGATTCGAAAATCATAATTTTGATGTCTTGCCGAAGGAGGAACTAGTGGACGTGGCAGCTGAGGCAGCAAAAGCTGCAGAGGCGGCCAAAGTTACTGAATCAGCTAAACCTGCTGAAGTTACTAAGGCTGCTACTCCTGCTAAAGCTGTCAATCTGTGTGAGAAAGCTAATGATATCAGTGTATATGACACTGACTCTTCGGATGATGAGCTCGATGAACCTCCTAGATATGCACCGGTCAAAACTAAAGATGTTCCTCTTGAAAATCATATCATTACCATTGAAACCTTGAGTGAACTGGAACCGAAAGTGCAAATCAAGGATGGTAGGAGGATTAAGGTGTTTTATAAACTAAAAGGGTCTGAAAGGGTGCATGCCGATGAGGAAGTCCCTCTCAGATGTATCGCCCCTGGTCTTGTTGCCAAAATTTGGCAAGAATCTGTCATTACCGTAGAAAAGGAATCCTGGAATAAAAAGAAGGGTAAGGGTAAGGGTAGAAAGGATCAGGGTAATCAGCCTAATGAAAATAACAAGAAAAATCAAAAGTCGAACACCGTTAATCCTCAAAATCATGCTCAAAGAAAAAGTCCGAAGAAGCATGTAACTGAGTTCGTTAGATCGAGCGGCAATGAAAGAAACGACGATCCTCAAGTCGATCAGCAAAGAAGATGTCTTGAGGATCCAAAATACAAAAACTCATTTGCCGGCCCATCTAACAAAAGGAACAAAAAGGAGACCAAACCCGAATCTCCTAGATTTGAAGAATATAGATCCTGTCACAAGTGCGGGGAACGTGGGCATTTAGTTGCTGCGTGCCCTGAATTGAGACGAGAAAGGATCAAGGTGGATGATCCTCCCAGTTCTAGCAAACCCAAGCAACCTGTTTCCCCTAAACTCTCTGAGAAACAAAAGGGAAAGCAGGTCGTTTATGATAACCGCAACAAGATTGCTATGAACCAAAAGCCAGTTGATGGCAGGGGTCCACAGCTGAGGGGGAGCACTGTTCCCCCAAAGGTTGAAGCAGTGCCTAAGCCACCAGCAAAGGCTGCAGCTAAACCGCAGGGCAACCCCAAAGCTGCTCCACGTACAGTTAAGTCTGAAGTGGATCTAAAATCTGTTCCTCCAAAGGAATCCAAGGCTGGACCTTCTAGCCCACAGGCGAAGAAGAAGCCCAAGCCAAAGAAACCTGAACAGATTTGGAGACCCAAGTCACCAACCAAAGGAGGAGAATCATCTGCTGGAGAAAGCACTGTTGTACCATCGGAAACAACACCAACTCCAAATGGAAGATGGGTTGACTTTCCGACATTAGATGAAGATGGTAGACCCAAGACCGTGAAGGCTTGGGTCCCCCTTAACCACTGAACTTTGAATGTTTGTGCAGGGAGTTCCACAGGGCCTTATCAGCAGCCTATGGATTGTTGATAGTGGAGCTTCAGGGCACATGGCAGGCGATTTATCCCTGCTTTTTGACATAAAGAATATCAACGGGGGGTATGTTGCCTTTGCTGGTAATAAAGGGGGTTATATTACAAAAGAAGGAAGTATGAGCAACGGTATTGTAAGCTTTGAAAAGATAAGCTTTGTCAAACAGATAGACCACAACTTGCTGAGCGTTTCGCAGATATGTGACAAGAAGTTCACTGTGTTCTTTGATGACAATGCATGTTTCATTCTGAAGCCTGGATTCAAAATACCGAAAGAGTGGGTCATGATCTCAGCTCCCAGGGTCAACAACTTATACGTCCTGGATATGAGCCGAGCTATGACAGCGAAAGGTCAAGTCACTTGTTTTCTGTCAAAGGCGACAGAAAAGGAATCGATAATGTGGCACAGACGAATGGGACACATCCACTTGAGGAAAATGAACCATCTGGTTCAGAATCAACTGGTGGAAGGTGTTTCGGTTAAGAATTTTCATTTAAACGACGTCTGTGTCTCATGTAAGAAAGGGAAGCAGAAAAGAAAGTCTCACAAGCCTAAGAAGACAAACTCAGTTAGTCTACCACTCGAACGACTGCACATGGACCTGTTTGGCCCAGTCAATCGGAAGAGCAAGAACGGTGACTCATACTGCTTAGTTGTTACGGATGATTATTCTAGGTTTTCTTGGGTTGTGTGCATGAAGCACAAGAGTGAAACTTTTGATTACTTGAAGAATCTGTTTACTAAACTGGAAAATCTATATCAGCTGAAGATCCGTAGGATCAGAAGCGATAACGGAACAGAGTTCAAGAATCACACTATGGAGGAGTTATGTGCAGAAAAAGGTATTCATCATGAATTTACAGCGCCATACACTCCTCAGCAAAACGGGGTTGCAGAAAGAAAGAATCGGACTCTTATTGAGGCAGCCAGAACTATGCTCGCAGACTCGAACTTGCCTGTGATCTTCTGGAACGAGGCAGTTCACTGCGCGTGTTATACTCTGAATAGGGTTCTAACGGTAAAGAAGCTTGGTAAAACTTCTTACGAGCTTCTGAACCGAAGGAAACCGAACTTAGAGTTTCTGGAACCTTTCGGAGCTCCATGCACCATGATACATCCCGATGGGAAGTTTGGTGCAAAGGCAGAAGAAGGTTTCTTTGTTGGTTACAGCACTCCCAACAAAAGAGTGTACAACAAAAGAACCAACAACGTTGAAGATTGGCTTAATGTCGATGTTCAGCGTTATACTGCCAATGCACCTGGTGTTGGACCTGATTGGTTGTTCGACTATAAGAGTCTATTTGATTCCTTCAACGTGGAGAATTTGGTGGATGATGCTGTAGCGCAAATGTATTACGAATGTGAAAACGCAGCTAGCTCTCCGCTAATGCGTCCGATCGTGGTTAATGCACCTGCGCCTGCTCCATCTGATGCCTCTGCATCCACGGGTCCCCCCTGATAAAACCGCAGCAGCAGAAGTTGAGGAAGTTTTTCAGGAAGCGTCAGCAGAGGTTCTCGAATCTTCATCTTCAGACGACGATTTTGCAGAGTCTCATGAAACTCTCACTGAGGAACAAGCTGGAAATGGTGAATCTACCACTACAGCTCCAGTTAATCCGACAGGAAACAATCAAGCTGGTCCTTCTTCTTCAGCAGCTCCAGGGATAGGTCTTCGGATCGATCTCTCCGGTTTTAATATGCAACCCGTTGCTCCCTCTAGTTCAAGCGCCGCAGAAACAAATCTATCTCAAGGTTTGGAGAACCTTAATATGCATTCGGATGATCCAGTGCCGGCACATCCGGAATCTCGGATTCACGACACTCATCCGATGCAAAATGTGATTGGTAATCTGGCTAGCAGAGTCATGACTCGCAGTCAGCTCAGAAATGCTAGTCCAAGTGACAATACAGGTACTCTGGCACTCTACTCGGAAATCAGAAAAACAGGTCATCAGAACGATTGGTCCTTCGCCTTATATGTTTCTCAAACCGAACCAAGAACTGTGCAAGAGGCACTGAGGGAAGAACCATGGATTGAAGCAATGCAAGCCGAGCTTCAGCAGTTCCAAAAGCTAGGAGTGTGGGACTTAGTTGACTTACCTCCAGGCTCAAAGAAAATTGGAACAAAGTGGGTCTACAAGTGTAAACGGGATGACCGCGGGGTGATTATAAGAAACAAGGCTCGATTAGTTGTCCTCGGCTTCCGTCAAATCGAAGGAATAGATTACAACGAAGTATACGCTCCAGTTGCGCGCCTTGAAGCTATCCGGATGTTCTTAGCTTACGCTTCATACAAACGGTTTAAGTTGTATCAAATGGACGTGAAAAGTGCTTTTCTGTATGGTGTCGTGAAGGAAGAGGTGTATGTTGCTCAGCCATCGGGTTTTGAGGATCCGCTTCATCGCGAAAAAGTCTACAAATTGAACAAAGCGTTGTACGGACTCCATCAGGCACCGCGTGAATGGTACCAAATGCTTAGCAACTATCTGATATCCAACGGGTTCAAACGTGGACTCGTGGACTGCACCTTATTCACCAAGGAAAAGGGTGGTGATCGTCTTCTGGTACAGGTTTATGTTGATGATATTATTTTTGGGTCTACTAATGATGTCATGTGCAGGGAATTCGAAAAGCTTATGCAGGATAAATTTGAGATGAGCTCGATGGGGGAGATGCAATTCTTCCTCGGTCTACAAGTAGAACAACAAGAGTCGGGGATCTTCATCCACCAGACAAAATACGTTGCTGACATCTTGAGCCGGTTCCAGATGGAAGACTCTACTCCAGTAGGCACACCGATTCAGACCAATCACGGGATTGGGCCTGACGAGAAAGGACAAATCGTTGATCCTTTTCTCTATCGAGCTATGATAGGCTCACTCATGTACCTCACTGCATCAAGACCTGATATAATGTTCGCGACATGCTTGCTATCAAGATACCAGTCAAGGCCGAAACAGTCCCACCTGGTTGCTGTGAAGAGGATCTTACGTTATCTAAAGGGTTGTCCGACCAAAGGTCTTTGGTACCCTAATGACGATAAGTTTGACCTCATCGCATTTAGTGATGCTGACTATGGCGGATGCAAGACAGACTTAAAATCCACATCGGCTGGATGCCAGTTTTTGGGACCAAGACTAGTCTCGTGGCAGTGCAAGAAGCAAGCCTCAGTCGCCTTATCCACCTGCGAGTCGGAATATGTAGCAGCATCGAGCTGCTGCTCCCAAGTTCTTTGGATACAGCAACAAATGAGAGACTACGGTTTGAAATTTCTTAATACTCCCATTCACTGTGACAATGAGTCCGCTATAGCTCTTGCTAAAGACTCAGTTAACCATTCCAAGGCGAAACATATCTTGGTTAAGTATCATTTCATACGCGATTGCTATGAAAAGAAACTTATCGATATGGTAAAAATCCACACAGACTACCAACGTGCCGATTTATTCACCAAAGCTTTTGACGGTCCTCGTTTTGAGTACTTGTTAATCTTAAACGGCATTAAAGTTAAGCAGGATTAGATCCTCATCGGTAATCGTTTTTGTAAATATTTTTCTTTAAAAAAAATCAGAAAAATCCAAAAATATTGTCTTTTCGCAAATTTTTAGATTTTTAGGGGGAGAAAATTTCAGAAAAATACAAAAACATTGAGAAAATCCAAAATAAAAAAAAATGAAAAATGCAAAAATGAGTTTCTTTGGTGAAAATAGGGAAGATGATATTAACCAATCAGTCGGACTGTCTGGACCCTTATCATCTTAAAAATATTGGAACTGATAGGTAGCCTCTACAATGATGTGTCGGTAGGCTCAAAATCATTTCCAAGTTCGGCACGGTGATATAAACTTAAAACAACTGAATCATGTGTGGATCAACGTGCGTTGGCATATGGTCTTGGTACCGAAATCTCGTTTGATAGCATGCCAAAATCCAAGGTTTCATGGTCTTTAAGAGGTTGGTACATCCGGGGTGAACTGGACGTCTCTCAGAATAAATAGGAATGGCACACGTGTCGTACGTTGGGGTCGCATCCTACGACTGAGACACCCCTATGTCATCTCCTGAAAAAATTAAAAACAAAAAAAAATAGAATAAATTCTGATCAGGAGACGTCCGGGAATCCTAAAAGAGCAAAAAGATCCATATATGCCAAAACCCTATTCTCAATGAGAATTCGCTCTAAGGTATCAAATCATATACCTAAAGCATCTTACCGTGAAAAATCAAATATATGGTATTTGACTTGAACCCTGGTTTGGATCTCACTGGTCTCTCTGTTGCAGCGTTTCTGCAGACCTGATCACCACTGAGTCCACTCCTTGTAAAATACGGATGACAACAGCTTACTCACCGGTTACGAGGAAGCTTTGTGCATGACTTGATACGGGAATGTGTCGCGTGGCGGGGAACACCTTGTATCTCAGTCTTAATATTACCTTAAACGTATCTAAAGTGCCTAGCGATAAAACTTGATTTTGAGTTTAGGTGGACAACAATATCGACAGTTGTTGTAGGATGCTTATTGGTAATTTAAGCGAAAACTGAAAATATGAGGGTTCTAGTAAAGTTCGTACACTGATATGATTCCCTAACCGTTGAAACTCGCAAAAATATGATAGTGTTTAGTTAGTTGATCTCCCGTTTTGTTTTATTTATGCTTAGTTTAGCTTAATTAATCATTCTTGATTGCCGATGATAGAATCCTAATCCATTGTAATCTTACTTCTTCAAAAATAAAACGCCGAAAATCAACTACTTGAAAATTGTGTTTTTGCCGGGTCAAAACCAAACTTTCTCTTAAGTACGGGGGTCGTAAATGAAAGTTTTTCAAAGTCATGAGTCGTCATCTGTGTCATGTGTTTAAACGAGGTGAAAAACGCATGTTTTGAACCTTAACGGGTCAAAAATGCGATAATTGGTGCTGCAGGGGCATTTTGGTAATTACTGTGAAGATGGACACAATTATGATGCCTACTCGCGAGTATAAACAGGCGAGTAGCATGTAATCGCTTGTTTTAGTTGGGCGAGTAGATGCTAATCGTGTGAACCTTCATGCGAGTAGGGACGGGTATATTGGAACAGCATCATAACGAGTAGAAGCTACTCGCATACTATCTTACACGTATACAACCTACTCGCTTGTGTCTACTAACAAATACAGATCTACTCGTGTATGATGTCTAGCGAGTAGGAAGCCTCTTATAACCCACTGTTAGAATATTTTTCATTATTTCAAAACCCACTAAACCCTATACTCGTTCCCTCCTACCCGAATCTTTACCAAACTGGTGCTCATTTACTCTTGCATCTAGATTATCATTCCTCATCATCAAGGTAACGTTATCTTCAAATTTCAGATCTTAAGATCAAGGTCCTAGGGTTTAAATCCGGCTATTATATCACGAAACCCTAGTATAAGAGGTTTTGATCGGGTTGTGTTTTTTGGTTATGTTTGATGATAAATGTTTGTTAGGGTCTCTTAATCGGCCCCTATAAGGTCTGTTGGAACAAAGTTTTTGACCCAAATCATCATAAAACCAAAAACCCCAATTTCAAACTATGAAGAACCCTAAATTTTCAATTCTGCTAATTAACCCTTGATCCTGTTCTGTTGACATAATTAGTGTTAGGGGTTTTATTGTTGGGTTGTTATAGGCTTCAATGCAACCATATCCGGACATAAATCAACACCTTTCAAAGTTTGGCAAATTCTTGGCACTTGATGACACTGTTCATGCGATTAGCTTGTCTAATCGCGTGATCAGTCATGCGAATGAAGACTGCAAAGCTCTAATCGCTTAAACAGTATAGCGATTAGGGTAATTTATGCCATATTCGTGTATATCAGTCCCTACTCGTGTGTATAACTGGCGATTACAATTTGTAATCGCCTGAAGCCATCAGTTGACCAAAATTTGTCACATCCTTGTCCGTCTTAGTCCGTTTATGCCTGTTTATGAATATATGATCAACGTATAATACTTATTACGTGTTTTGGTGTACAGGATGGAGAATTGGAAGACATCGCCAAAGCACAACTGTTGTGCTTTTCTTGGACCGATTACTTTGGATAAAGGCAAAGTCTTTCAAGGCGTCATCGACTTCTTAAAGCGATCGAGAATACACTATGCGATATCCAAGCAGCACGCTGCATACAAGGATATCTTGTTGGAATTCTATCGTAACGCCAAGGTTGATCCAAGGCTGATCCGATCGTGAATACTAGTTCGGTTCAAGGAAAAGATGTTATTGTCACCGAACAGATAATTCGAGAAGTGCTACAGTTTGGAGATTCTGATGCTGATCCTATAGTGTTTGACGCTATTCTGATACGTGGCGGCTTTCTTAGGATGAAGTATTTGGGTAAAGTCGTCAAACAGACAACGCTTAAGAAAGGATTACTTCCACCGGAGATTAAATATCTTACTCATGTGGTCGTGAAGTGCCTTGGTCCGAGAAAAGGTGCTTTTGATGCGATAAGAGATACATTGGCCTCTGCGATTGTCGCTCTGACACTCAACAAGCCATTTAACTTCTCCAAGATGATTCTGCACCACTTGAAAGAAATCATACTAATGAAGCCGACAAAGAAGTCCTTCATTGTCTATCACCGGTTCTTACAGTTGATCATTGATAATCAAGTACCTGATTTGGTGAAGCATCCTGCTGAGTATATAGGGACTGATGATATTACTCAGGCTGAAATGAACAGGATGAGAAGTTACAAAGGGCGACCGAAGTCTGAATATCCTCCGAATAGACGACTATATGGGCACTTGAAGAGAGAAGACTATGTGTCACCACCAGGCAACAGGTGGAGACACGAAGATAGTGATTCAGAGGATGACTTCCGTATCCACAGGTTGGTGTTCAAAGAGGGGGATAATATAGGGCGTAAAACAGATGAGTTGGGTGAGAACGCCCCGGGCAGGATCTCTGACACGGCTGAAGATGATGAAGAGGAGTTTGATCCGAATTTATTAGACTTCTCTGAACCTTCTGGTACTGCACAAGAACCTGATGCCTCTCAGTCTGGAAGAGGTAAAGCACATGTTGATGAAGACGCACCAGTTGACATAACTGATGCAGATGATGACTCTGACGAAACAGAAAGCGATTCCCCCGACACAGATGCTGGAAAACAGCTAAGAGTAAAGAGAAAGGCAGTGGAGAATTTAGCTACGACTGCTACGATTAGAGAGCTTGCTAAAGATCCCACCTATGTTATGGAGGCGGATCAAATAGCAGAAATAGATGTAGAGCTTGCTTCTACTCCTCCTGCAAAGAGACAAAAGACAACTGCCAAGAAGGATAGTGTTAGAGGTAAGAAGACGATGTATGTTAAACCTCAAGAGGTGAAACCTCCAAGAAATAGACGATTCACCCTTCCTGAAGCTTTTGGGGATCCAGTCACTCAATCCTCTCAAGCGGCAGCAGCAGCAACTACAACAACAGCAGCAACAACAACAACAACAACAACAACGACATCTTCGGCTCCTATTACAGTTAGTGCAGCGATACCTGCCAGTGTCACTATGTCAATGTCTGCTTCGGTAATCTTCACTGAGCCAGTCTCAGTTACCGAGGCAGCGACAGGCTCGCAGATTGTTCCTAATACTATTGGTGACAGGATCCGAAGTATAAGACAGAAAGTTCGACCCACAGCTTTCGGGTCAACCGATCAGACCTCTTCGTCTGCTTCTGCTACAAATGAACAACTTCAAAGAAAGATTAGCGAGCTAACTGCCATAGTAGCTGCGCAATCACGTGATATAGCAGAATTGCGAACGAAGAATGCAAGCATGGAAGAAAATGAGAACGCAATGCTCGAGCTGATCGAAGAATCTATCCAGTCTAACACAGAGCTGAGAACGACGGTAGATGCGCTCACATTATCTAACCAGCAGGTCATAGAGTCGAACAGGCTGATGATGGAATCTCATCAGCAGCTGATACAGTCAAACCAAAGTACTTTGGAGAGACTTGCAAGTGTAGAGGCCTCAAATAGCGAACTTCGCCTGATAAATGTGAACAATGAGCGAAGGATCACGAAGACTGAAAAAGAAAATACCGAGCTGAGGGCTAGGATAAATGAGTTGACTGGAACTCAACCTAGACTCACTGGTGGTCCTAGTTCAGAGGCTGGTGCTGGTGATGATGAAGATAATGATGATGAGGAAGATGATGATGAGGACGACGATGATGATGAATCAGATGGTGATGATGATGTTGGAAAGGGTGGTGGTGGTGATCCTGGAGCCACAGGTGGTGGCGGATCATCAACTAGATCTGGATCTCAGCGAACAAAGAAGAGTCACGACAAATCAGGCAAGGATCCTGCAGCAGGTTCTTCTGCTCAGGGGGAGCCTGATCCAAGGAAGAGCAAGATTCAGCAACTCAAAGACTCACTGAAGCGAGCTATAGTTCCTGTGGAAAATGTCGAGCCTCTGAACAGTTATTTTGACTATGATGATGATGGCAACTTGTACGTGCCTCCTGTGTCCACTGATTATGATTTGGAAGAAGGTGAAATACCTCCTGAGGTTACACCTGAGGACCTGGAAAAGATCTTTGGCTTGGCACCTGGAGAATCTTCCAGTGCCGGCCACACTGCTCCAGAACTGCATCCAGACAATCATGAAGTGGAAATGGAAGATGGAACCAATGTCACTACACCCGAGTATGTGGTTGGTGAGTCGAGCAGCGGGATACCTAAGATCTCTGAGGAGATGCTTAATCAGTCTGAAGAAAAGCTAAAGTCAGATCCAACACATGTCCCAGACAAAGTGAAAGAGCGACATGACAAGATCAGACAGAAGTATCCTGATTGGTTTCCATCTGGAGGAGAGTCTGAGAAGAAGAAAGATCCTGTACAAGCATCAATATTCAAGAAACAGTTGGTAAAGATGTCAGGAAGCGTGATCAGCTGGGCTTACATAAAGCATGCTAAGATGTTGGGAGTAAAATGGCAGGATAGTCTTCTCTACTTTCAGCCGTACACGAAAGTCCTCAGTCTGCCCTTCTGGCATATTCGTGATCTGGTTAGATTGCAGCCTCCTTTGTATCATGAGTCTCGCTTTGAACTTCAAGGTTTCTACAACATTATGAGAAGAGAAAGTGTTGAGGGATGGGACCAGTTCCAACCACAGTACCCTGGATCCATTGTGACAAACAAGATTCATCCCATCACAAAGAGTCCCATTTGGAAGCACATCATCAAGCCACCCGAAACCGCGTCGAAAATTCCATTGGTTCCGGTTGAACAAGACTTCTCCTCTAAGTTTTATTACTGGCATTATGACGCAGAGACAACATAAGCCGTAATAGTCTTGAGCAACTCACCAAAACCGTGCAGGAAAATTAGAATATGGGATCCAATGTGGCTAATTAACTGCTCGGAGAAAGACGTGGAGACATTGTTCTTATATCCAATACAACATTTGAAGGCCGAAGCCGATCAAGCATTGAAGTTTCAACGGGTGATTTGTTTCTGTCACGCCAACAAAGTGCATGCGGGATGCGACTGGTCAAGACTTTCTAGGATCGAGACATTGTCGATTTGATGAAGACTGAAGATGCTGCATGTTTTGTTTATGTTATGTTTGCTGTGTATGTTTTTCAATTTTGAGTCTGTAAAGTTGTTGGTAGTTGCTATAAACGATGTCTTATGTAATCTTTGTACGTATACTAGCCTGGTCCAAGGGGGAGTCTGTAAGTGCATGATGTCCCTAGGCTAGTATATATGTTGTTTGGACGTATTTCGGGGTGTTTGGAGATGTTTATACGCGTTTCGGGACGTTTGGGACACTTCAGGCGAGTACGGTGTGGCTTTAGGCATTTACGGTCTATACCACATTAGCTTTAGGCATTTACAGCCTATACCACATCAGTCTTGATGTGGTATAGCCCTACTCGCTAATTGTTCATGTGTGATAGCCTCCTACTCGCCTAAAGAAGCCTGTACGAGTATGGGAGGTATAAATAGTCCCAATCTTTGCCCTAATCATCAGTTCTTGCCTCACACACTCTCCAAACACCCCCCCTGGTCTGAGACATCTGATTTGATCCCTGTAAACACTCGAGCTCTGTTTTAGTGATTAATCTATAATCTTTTGACCCGTGTGTGTGTAGTAATTACTCGTTTTTCATTGTTTCATCTTCGTTTCTGTTATTGAGACATATTCAAGGGATTCCGCACTTTGAATATAGCCCTCGTGATTGTCGGGTGACCCGTTAGTCGATCCTACAAGGTATTCATGAACACATTATTTCTTTAACAAACGAACATGATCAAGGCCATGTTTGTGTTCGTTTGATTTGTTTACAACACTAACAAGTTCTATGGATTTTACAAAGCTACTATAATCATAACATCATGTGTTTTGAATCGTTGTGGGGCTTGGAGAGGCCAACGCCTGGCGATGACAAATGGAGGGGCGCGGAAGGAGGCCTTAACCCACAACAATTGGCGTAGAAGGGGAAGCGCCGGGAAATGCTTTAGAAGTTTTTTTATTTTTAATTTTAATTTCCAACCAATTTAATCACCTGAACTTTAATACCACGTTTTATATAAAGTGCCAATACATTTTCGCAACACCTCTTAAAGCCCCGTAGGGACACGCCAATGTGTCTCCTAGTAATAAAAGTTACTAACTTGTACACTTAAAAAAGTCTTTTAGGATGAAATGCATGAGAAGTAAATATCAAGGACAAAAGTTAAAAAGAATCACCTTTAAAAAGTTGTTTTGCGAAATCATAATAATCATCCCAAACTGAGACTTAAGTGTATCCTATTTAATGGTCTCTGCCAAAACTAACCGTAAACTAAACAATAAAATATCATATAAACAAATGGATAAGACAAAATGGGTTAGATAGATGTGACAAAATGCGTTAAAATCTATTACGAGGGTAGGTTCATTAAAACCCAAAATCGAAAACAAACGAAATTGAACCGAAATCAACTAAAAACTAAATTAACTGAAAATCGAATTAACCAAAAACCGGTCATCGGTTGTAATATGTACCCTAGTTTAACCAAAATTAACTAAACCAATCATACTTTTATATATTTCTAGCTTTTATACATCTATTTCATGTGTTTCATAGTTTATACCTCAATGTCAAGTATGTATACCTCAATTTCTTGTATTTGTACATCTATTTTATGTATTTATACATCAATTTCATGTATTTCTAAGAAAAAATTTTAGCCTAAGTTTGATTTGGCTATTAACTGAAATTGAACTAAACAAACTAAAATCGTCAATTATACTACTATATTAATAATAGAAGCTAAAGAATAGTAATAGTATAGTAATGTTTTTGTATTTCCAATTTTGGCCACTTTTTTTTCCTATTTTTGTTAACTTTTTTTTTCATTTTGACCACCAAATTTTTTGTTAAGTTTTTTTTTCTCATTTTGACCACACAATGTTTTTTTTTTACTTTTTGTTTAAGTTTTCATTTTGACCACCAAATTTTTTGTTAAGTTTTTTTTTTCTCATTTTGGCCACACAATGTTTTTTTTTTTACTTTTCGTTTAAGTTTTTTTTCCCCGTTTTGGCCACCAACTTTTTTATTAAGTTTTTTTTCCCATTTTGGCCCCGACATAATGCGTTTTTTACCCGATTTCACACGGGTTTGGTTTTTTTCGTTTATTATCTATATATTTAACGACCACGAAATGAATAGATGCTTCACTCTAACGTACGCAGCCGGCTACCAACCATATCTACCGTGCGCCATCTCCACCATGTGCCGCGGACCGCGGGAGATTCCTGGTATTCTCCGCGTAGCCATTGCCACTTTTGTATTTTCTCATTGTCCACGGTTAGTCTCTATGCCTTTGTCGGTTACCAAAATCCGCATTAACACGTCATGCGAAAAACGCGCAACGCGCGTATCACCGACCACATCTACCGTGCGCCATCTCCACCATGTGCCGCGTACCACGGGAGATTCCTGGTAAAATGATATTATTAGGGATGCTTACCATAGAAATTTACGAGCATAGGCAATAATTTAGGTGGAAAGTTTATGTATGATAAACTAATATCACGAACACAATGAAAATTGATTTAGGTTTGATTTGGAATTTGAAATGTCGCAACGCTATGTCATCACTTAATTATTTTTAAATCATATTGACGCCGCCGAAACGCGCGGCTGGATAAAAACCTAGTTTAATTAAATAAACAAAATTGATTAACCAAAAACCGATTGGTTAATAAGATAGACTAACCAATGACTTCGATTGATGATAATAACCGAACCATGCACACCATCACAGTTTTCGTGTTTCTCGCCGCATTGTACGGACACCCTTCTACTTTTACTATATATAAAAAGATAGGAGGTTTCAATATTGTAGGTATGCGAACATGCACCAGTTGCCTTTGCTAACGTGCATCTGCTATTTTGTCATTTCTTCTTTTGACGGTTTTCATTTTACTCTTTCTACAAAATACTCAAGTTATTATTCTGCATGTTTTTGAGACTGGATCGGACCGGCCGACTGGACCGGGGACCTTGGCTTCATCTGGGTCCGAGTTTAAGGTATTGGAGGATCGTTTCTACAACAGACCGACGGTTGGACCGGAGGCCAGGGGTCGGACCAAAAAACCGTTAATTAAAAGGATCAGACCGGGTCTGAGATAAAATGTGACACCCGGCAAACTCAGGTTAGTAACATTGACTAAACTAGTAAGTCTACTTTAGCGAGTCATACATATTACGTACTTATCTGGGTCAGTCGAGTCGTTACGATGATTCTGGGAATCATCGGGAGTTGTTACGATGATCCGCGGGATCATCGGGAGTCGGTCTATAACCATGTGTACAAGGATTGGTGATTCGTGGAATCACCGGGTTTAACGCACACACGCGAGTCTCGGGTCCCGGGAATTGGTGAACGGACGTAAACGTGTTAGTTATCTTGCATTATATGTTTGTAATCATTATGTGACTTATCAGTATGTGAATACGTGTTATATACGTTAAAATAGTGTTTAACGCGCCAAAAACCCAACCAGGAGTGCTATAGGCGATTAGGAACCCAGGGGGTTGCCTAATAGCCATTATTATAGGAGATTGGGAGGATTAGGGGCGATTAGAGCTCCTAATCGCCAGTATATAGGCGATTAGGACTCCTAATCGCCTGATCAACTCTCCTACTCGCCTGATCTGCTATGCACGAGTCAAAACACCTATAAATACAACCCTTGACTCCCCAAACACCCTTAGTGCAACCTAACAGATCCTATGCCTCCCACATACCTCAAAACACTTCTGGAACTTGTTTTGCTTCAAAACTCACCATTTCCAAGCTAACACATCTTTCTTTGATAAAATCCAAGGTGTGTTCTTCATCCCAAACCTTTATAATGTTATTGTTTTGGTTCCTCAAAAGTCCAGACCTTGTTTTGCTAAGTATGTGTCTTTAAAAACCTTGGAAATGAGTTCTAAAACAAGTCTACACCATAATACTTGTTATATGTGAAGTATTGATGCATATGATGATTTTTGGTGGTTATAACATGAATGTTTCTATGAAATTGATGTACTTCTGATGTGTAGGAGTTATTTGGATGATTATCTAAGAGTTTGAGCTATTGTTATATTGTTTTGATGAAAGTATGCATTTTGACCCATTTGGATGATTCTTGAAGAATTAGGATGTTATGATATGATTCATTGCTTGTTTGTTGTTAGGAATCACACTAGAATGATATTATAACATAGAGATGATGAATTGCAAGTTGTAGGAGGTGTAATCTGGTCTTTACCATTTAAGGAAAGATTTCATAGTTAATGAAACCTAGTACTTTGCCATTTTTGGAAATAATCGCACCGAGGCCGTTAGAGCAGAGATAAATTGGGGGTTTTTGCTTGGAATGGGTTGGTAAATGGTTTAGGTTTGATATTGGGTGTTTTTACATGTTTCGGATCTGATTTGGAGGGTTTAACGCGCGAAAATGCGCGACAACAGCACTAGGGGCGAATAGGGCTCTAATTGCCTAATACATCAGGCGATTACAGCCTAATCACCTGATGTATCAGGCGATTAGCCCCCTACTCGCCTGTTGACTTTCCCCTACTCACAGTTGACTTTTCCTAAATTGCATGTTAGTTTCCTAATCGCGTGTACTGCTGTCGTAAGCGTATTTTGACATCCCGGAACATGATTTGACACCTGGGAACATGATAGGAACCCCGGGATACACCCAATGACTTAGTAACACGTGTTCGGACTTGTTTATGCGTTAATTGAGCGTTATGCTAGACTAGGTGAACTCTTGCGCGTACTAAGTGTTTAATTGCATATGTTGCATGATGTCTTATATTCGGCTAACACGTGGGATGTCGGGTCACCAATGGGATGTCGAGTCTTGTCTGGTACGGTCGGTTTAACAGTCAAAGGTGTTTTCAAACGTTTATGGTTATGGTCTGGACATTCGGGGACTAGTTAACCTGCGGGTTATTAGTCCGGATACTTATACACATCTTATGATAGGTCGCCGCTATTTGGGGCTATCATAGCATAATTACTTAACTGTTTTCAAGTAACGCAATCCAAGGTGAGTGTCACAGCCCCACTTTTACCGTTTTGCTTTCGGGGGAGAAACATGCTACTTACTTATTTACTCATTAAAGGTCATGTTATACTATGGTTACTTCATGTACTATGCGGCTTTTATGGAAAGTCCCAAGGGGAAACCATGAATGTGCGGGGATGCACAACGGGGGAAATGTGGTTAGATCTATTGGGCCTTACAAACCCCACCCGACGACTGGGAGCCGGGCGGGTGCATATTGTCTCTAATACTTTGGGGGTTACCGAGGCATCGGTAATCCCGTCCGTCTGGGCTGGCTTCAACACTTATACCGGTTTAGTAATGGGTTCCCAACCGCAGTAGTAGCAACATTTAACGTCTAGCTAACGTTCTCATAACATAGTAGTAACGGATATGATCTTTCCGAACTTACAACAACGCTTTTATAAAAGAAAACCTGTGAACTCACCAGCATTATATGTTGACATTTTTGGCATGTTTTCTCATGTCGCTAAGGTAGCAGTTAATGGACTAGAATTTTGAAGCATATTAAACAATGTTTTGTAAACTATAATATGTCTTTTGGTTGTAAACAAGAAATGCTTTCGCTGCTGGTTTACGGCTCAAAGCATGATGTTTTGGTTTCAATATATATATATATATATATATATATATGAATGCATGTTTGTTGTTGTTTATTATGATCGTTGACTGGGATCCTGGTGTGTCACGCGCCTCACGGTAAAACCCCGGATGTGGAATTTGAGGGTGTGACAAAAAAAGAAACTTGTGGTTGTAGTACGGGTGTTCAAAACCAGATTATCGGTTTTTGGATATCCGAATATTGCGGATAGTGAATATTGATATCTGAATCCGTATCCGAAATTTCGGATATCCAAAATTTCGGATTCAGATTCGGATTATCTAACGGATATCTGAATCTAAAAAAATCGATTTCCTGCTTATATTAAAACCCAACCAAACCGGCTTAATTCAAAGATTCAAACTAGCATAAAACATTCAAAACAATTCAAACTAGCATAATGCTACAATTAATGGATCCAATTCTATATGATTTTATATGTTGTACTATCAAAATTACACATGCCAATAATAAGTAATACCCATAATATAGTTATGATTTTATATTCGGAAATACAAAAGAAAAAACGAAAGGATTGGTTCATGGTTACGAAAGTATTTGTCGATGGTCGATGGCTTTATATTTGTCGATGGTCAATTGTCAGAAACAGACGGAAACATACTTATGATTTTATATTCGGATAGTTGATGGTCGATAACGAAACAGGAAAAAGAAAACTTACAGATCTACTAGATGCTTAGAAGTCGGGACGATAGAGGATCGAGGGTGGTTGTTATGCTGGTGGGAGGAGAAGTCGGACAAGAATAGGATAGAGGTGCCTGGAGTGTTAGGGTTGGAATGGGGACAAAACTTTGTATATACAATTATATAATATATATTTGTTTTTTTTATTTTTTTAAGATTTCGGATTCGGATATTTCGGATATCCAAAAATTTATAAAAGTCGTATCCGAATCCAAATCCAAAATTTCGAATATTTCGGATACGGATTGTTGGATATTTCGGATTCGAATTCGGATGTTTTTGAACGCCCCTAGGTTGTAGTGGCGACAATCAAAACTAAATGACAAATCTAAACACAGTTGGCGGCATTGATGATAGATCAGAACAAGATATGTGACAATAATCAGACTAGACAAGATAAGAGCACATATGGAGAAGAAAGAACACCAATTAGAAAAACATAGAACCGAAGGTAAAAGGTAAAATATAGGGTAGAGGGAGGTTGATTTTGTGTGGAAGGGAAGAGGTTTGATGAAAATGAACTTCTATTGTTACGACGGGAGCTTTGCCATAAGTTTGATTTTGGTTGAAAAATAAAAATTCAAATAGAATATTAAAAGGTTATATTAAATTTTAAAATGAAAACTTAAATTGTCTGTCCTTTCCGGTATCATTATCATTGGATGTAGGAGTATTTGGAAAGCTAGGAACGGGTTAAAGTTCGAGAACAAAACGGTGAGAATGGAAGACATTTGGCGAAGTTAAATCGGTCAAGTTTCTTTAGGCTAAGAATAGAGCTAAATTCAAGTCGCTTTTTTGGTCTAATTTGTGTAAATTTGTATTTATGTGAATTGTGTTTTTGGTGGCCGCCCCGGTTTGGGGTTGGTCGATTCGGTTTAATGAAATTTAATTTCAATTTTTTTTAATAAAAGTCATATCAGTTTTACTATTAAATCAATTCAAAATTTCCATGTTAAAAAAAAGTTTCTGAAAACCAGAAATAAACATTTAAATTAATGTTTTTATCTATATTATATTATTAAAGAAGTTGGATGGATAGTATGGTAATTTTACATCAAGTTTAAGGTTGTATACTAAGAGACATAGTATAATTCCCTAATTTTTACCCCATTTTTCCCTTTATGCCTCTAATGTGCAACGTTTAATAACAATTCTACAAATGACTAATACATGAATTCTAGATCATTGTTTTTGAAACCGTTCATTTATTCCGCTTCAATGGCATTGTCTCTTCCACATCCTATCACCGCCCTCATCTATTTATTGTGGTGATTGAATGCTTAATTGAAGAGTCTTCCACATAAATGAATATGTTGACTTTTTTCATATTGATATATTCAGGATAAACATGCAGTGATGAGGAAGATTTCAATGATGTTCCCGACGATGATGAGTATGATACTGATGATTCTTTTCTGCTCTATGGCCCGGAAAACTTTGTTACCAGGTACCATTGTCATCTAATCTTCTCCAACTACATATAATTTTACAAATCTTTTTTAGTTTGTTCATATACCGCCTTCTTACTTTGATTTTATTTACTTTAATGGATCGTTGACCTTTAATCCTTTTGGCTGGTTTGTTATTATAAACATGATTTTTTTGCCATCATGTTGGAATTTGGAATTTTGTTAGGTCTCATTTTTCTTCAAATTGTATTACCATTTATTTAATATTGATATTCTTCCTGTCAAACAAGGAGAGAAATGCTATTCTGAAAGTTTGATGTTTCTCAAGCCACATGTTACGCTAATAATGATTACTTAGAAGAAGTTTATGAGGTTAGTCGCCTATTCCTTTAATTCGTCGTTTGAATTCCACTACGTTCTCATTCCTCATTTTAAGAAGTTTATTAGGTTAGTCACCCCAAGCTCGCGACCTGCATTCTTCCACCGCTAGCCCCATTGTTTAATTGTTCATGAGCTCAACCAGGTATGTAATGATATGTTTTTCATTTGCGCTCATCCTGATGAAACGTTCTTCGTCTACAAATGTTAAGTCATTTTTCACACTCATGATACTCGTTTACATTTTTAGTCGATTATTTACACTAGATTACCGTGTTATTTGATTAATGGCGCTTATGTTTTTTCTTACGATTCTTCAGGTTATTCTTATCTATACTATATTATAAAGCATCTAGCAAGGATTCCAACCAAATTTAAGTAATTACAACATTTTATTCTTATGGTACAACAACTTAATGAAGTGAGTAAAGGTGCAAAATAGTCTTTTTACATGAGCATTAAAATGATAAATGAATTATTAGATAAATTGATAAATACAATTAAATTGCTTTAAATTATATAATAATAATATCTTATCATATTCTTGTAACATGATAATAATTAAAAAGAAGAAAGTGAAGAGATACAACTCCTTATAAAATGTAATGATTTGGTAATCACTTGAGAAAACTAAAGATACAACAAACTCTTATAAATTAATTTTCTTTATTCATAAAAAAGAATGGTTAGACAGAAGGTGAATGTAAAGGGAAAGCAGCCAAGCAAGATGCTTTCCGTTTGAATACATCGAAAGAAGTGAATGTGTTTTAGCAAGCAAGGTTACTCAAGTGTTGTATGTTTTGTCTCAACTTTGGTTATGTTTGTATGTATTTTTGGATTTAGTTTTAAAAAGATGATTTATTTTTGTTCATAACAAGACATCCTTGTCTACTCTTGTTCTGATTTGATGATGTTGTAGGAGCTTCAAATTTTATAAACATATATATGTATGTATTGTGGTATATATTCTTGACATCGTTTCTCTTTCTCTTCAGTTTGACAAACACCTATTTTGCCTTAGCCGTTATAATCTCGTCAAATATAATAAGAGATTTAGATTAACTATATTATATCATCGTGGGGAGTTAAAATGAGATCAATGTTGATGATGTTTTTTTATCTATATCTATACTACATTATAAAGGAGGAGAGATGGCTAAAATAGTCACTTCATGTCAATTTTAAGATGGCATACAAAAGGTCACAAGGTAAACAGCTATCTTTTTGCCAAATCATTCCCTTTATGCCCTTATGTGTAACATTTGATTACAATTGTACAAATGACTAATGCAAATCATCTGTATTATTATTTTATGAGAAAATAGATTTTAATACTCCCAACTATCGCCTGTTGGCGGATAATACTTCCAACTATTACTTTGGTCATTAGCACTCCAAACTTTCAACGTGTTTGCTTTTATCACTCCCAAACTAACTGAGGTCTAACCTGGTTAGTTTTCGTGGCCAAAATGTAAAAATCAAAACTCCTGTGTGGCCAAAATATAAAAACTAAAACTTTAGGGGCATTTTTAAAAGTTTATATTATTATTATTATTATTATTTAAAGTTTATAAACCCGCCCACCTTCTTCTTCCTGCTAACAAACCCACCCCCACCCTTTTCTCTCTCTAAACCACCACCACTACCACCACCCTTCACCTTCATCCACCACCACCACCCTTCACCGTCATCAACCACCACCCTTTCCAATCATCTTGAGAGAGAAAAACGTGAGGAAGAGAGAGAGATCTTCGGTCTTCTTCTTTGGGTAACACCCGGATCCGGCCATCACCGGTTGCCTTCCTCGGCTCCGGTCATCTTCTTCGGCCGGGTCTCCGTCACTGGCGAGCCACCAACGATCCACTACCAACAGACTTGTAAGCTCTCTCCTTCTCTTTCACTGAACCGGTCACCCGCGACCTATATTATCGATAACCAAGATCCCACAGTCACCTTCTCCGGTGCCAACCATGACCATCCACAACACCCACCAATACCTTCTTCTCCGATTGAACCCTGTTTCCAGTTAACTGTTTCAGACCATCGGAACCACCATGGGAACCCTAGTACCGCCTCGCGTCTTCTTTTTCCACCATCGAAACCGTCCGGCCAGAGGCTATGGTCGGTGTCTTTCTTCTCTTGATCTCCTTTCCCTCTTCCTCTAATTCTTCCTCTCTCCTCTGCACTTACAAACCACCATGAATTAGGGTAGGATAGATTGAAATTAGGTAATTAAAATGAAAGGGAATCTGCTAGGGTTTTAGGTTAAGAAAGATCCCTAAGAGAGATATAAGGATTAGGCGATGGATTTGGATTTTGGATTTGTGAGATGACTGATCAGATAGATGTCTTGTGTGAAGGTAACTTTAATAATAATAATAATAATAATAAGTTTCAAAAAGGTCCCTCAAGTTTAGGTTTTTACATTTTTGCCACAAAAACTAACTAGGTTAGACCTCCGTTAGTTTGGGGGTGATGGAACAAAATAAGTTGCAAGTTGGGAGTGCTAATGGCCCAAGTGAAAGTTGGGAGTATTATCCACCAATTGGCGATAGTTGGGAGTATTTAAATCCATTTCCCCTTATTTTATTATTATTATTACATTATCAATAGCCAAAGATACTTTTTTCTAATTCACGACTTTATTCAAATTTGAAGAACTACTTAATTTGCTACTTTACTTTACCTTCGTTGTTTTACAGGTTTAACAATGTATGCATGAGTTTGATTTTTTTTAATTATTTAATTAGTTTTTACATACTTTTATCCATTTTGTCATTTACTTTTAGTATAATAAAATTAAGCATACAAAAACAAAAGTAACATTAATCTATCTGCATGAATTTGATTTTTTTTAATTATTTAATTACTCTTTACATACTTTTATCCATTTTGTCATTTACTTTTCATGAATTTTAAGATGACATAGAAAATGTCTCATGCTTAAAACCCAAATGTCATGTAATTTTTTTTTCTTTCTACCCTTCATGCAAAACCTACTTGTACATATTCTTTTATCATAACCTTCAATTACCATTAATCTATATCTATAATATCCTCATGTCTATGTTTGAATAAGGGGTTTAAACTAACTTATAAACATATGATACAGTTTTATATTAATTGTTTACTGAAGAAAAGAAACAAAAATTTCCCATTCCTTAAAGAAAGTAAATAAGTTAAAAAAAATCTTTCGAACTATTATAATTTGCGCTTCTGGTACAATAATACATATCTTGGTTGAGAATCATTATTATTCCTATGTATGGTGTCATATGCTATCATTAATTAATGCTATAGTCCTTTCGACCCATGTATTAATCTAAATGTTTGGACCAACTGATTGAGTTTCATAGATGAGATTGAAGTTAAGTCAAAGATGGCATAGATGTTGTTATCTAAGTCGCAATAAAGATTAACCTCAAGATTTGTGTCAAAGTTATTGAAGATGGTCTATAAAGAGTTAAGAGTCAAAATTTACCAACATATTTTTTAATTGATTTACAAATTTGACATGATGTTCTATTAATATAAAACATGAAAGTTCAACAGCCAGAGCCTTTATCTTGCAGCAAAGTGTTATTATCATCATATTAGCTCATCATAGTGTTCATTAACATTGATAAGGACATACTTTTATAAGCCTTTATGAGTATGATGATGATTTGTATAAGAAACGTGTTATAAACCATGAAGTTTGCTATTTTGTTTGATTAAAATTTTAGGAGATTATGATGAAGAAGAATTGTCAGACCCAACCCATTTTGAAATAATTCATTAACGACTAATTTAGTTTTGGTCCCAGTTTAGCATATATTTTTTTTTGTTCTTAAACCATATTTACACGCCCGGACCCTAGGAAGATCCGCACGTGTTATTTATAATTCAACATATCTAAGCTTGACTACCATAGATGTTACATATACATAACATCATTGTTATTTTCTAAAATGTCCCACACGGCGTGTGTAGACGAAATCATATCCTTATTCGCAATAGTGATCTTGGTCTCGAGTGTGTTCGGTTTCATGCTTGGTCCGTTTCGCGTCCGGTTCTGTTCCTTAGACGTGCCTACCACAAATACACACGATAAACGGTTAGTATTTGGGATTAACGGGTCAAACTATTGCAAAACAAACAAACAAATATTTTGGGTTTAAAACCCGCCGTAAGCTACGGTCGTTGAACCGTAGCTAACGGTTCATTCATTCGGCCCTAAGCACATATGGGAACCGTAGCTTATAGCTCCAAGCCGTAAGCTACGATCTGGGGCTGCTGTATTCTCAGATTCGCCTGCATAAACGATCTCAATTTCATTGGTATTTACCCAACCTTTGGCTGCACTTTTCTTAGGTTCTTGACCATCCCCAAGGGGCCTTGGGGACTCGTTTAACATTGCTATAACGTGTTCTAAGGGTACCAAGTCTCATGCCCGGGTACCCCTTTCGGTTCTTTAAACATTTATGCCATTTTTTTACCCATTTGACCCATTAAGGGTTTTAAGTTAGCATGCATATAAGTAAACCAACCTTCTTGCTGTCAACAACTATTTATTGACAAAACAGTCGCAAGAACCACATCAGACATATTTAGGAAAATCTATAAAAATTACCAAATATCCTTTATGTTGTAAGACAACTTCTGGCCGAATTTCGTGTCGAAACGCAATGGTTAACACCTCGAAACAGCTTCTGCAAGTTGCGGATCTGCTGCTGTCAACAACTAATTTATTGACAAAACATCCGCAAAACCACCTCAAACGGCTTTAGAAAAATCTATAAAAATTAACAAATATCCTTTATGTTGTAAGACAACTTTAGGCTGAATTTCGTATCGAAACGCAATGGTTAACACCTTGAAACAGCTTCTGCAAGTTGCGGATCTGCTGCTGTCAACAACTAATTTATTGACAAAACATCCGTGAAAACCATATCAAACGGCTTTAGAAAAATCTATAAAAATTACCAAATATCCTTTATGTTGTAAGACAACTTCAGACCAATTTTCGTGTCGAAACGCAATGGTTAAGACCTCGAAATAGCTTCTAACTCATTTTACTTGTTTATTTAAATTCTCAATTATAATCTTACTATGCTTGGGCCCAAGTGACATCCACCTCACTTGACCCATTTGTTCAATTTCTAAATATACTCGTTTATCTATATTTGAGCGTCCTATCCCGGACTAAACAATTTTTTTCTTTCATTTGGATGATTCTAACCCATTTTGTGTTTGAATCCCACATTCTCATAATCCATTTTATGCAAAGCTTACCGGTTCATAATCAACATCATAGAATCCATATTTTCTTGCATTAACTCAATCATTTAGTTACTAAGAGACTTATTTAAACTAAGTCACTTACCTTGGCCACAACTCATGCGTTCCTTGACCGTTTGCTCATTTGATCCTTTCCTCCCCAAGTTTCCACCTTGCTTGATAAGATCAACTTCACTATACTCAAGATAATTCAAGTTAGTCACCATACCAATAACTAACTCGTATCATGAGTTTTCATACACCAATTCATTCAAAACTCATATTTGAATCAGTTTGACTTTTAGAAGTCAAACTAACCTTTTTATAGATAGTATGCACTAATCATAAGGTAATAGTCCTAACATGAACTAGCCTTTTGTTTACCACATCAAATTCATTAAATTTAGTGCACATTCAACCTCCTAATCAACATTGGGCAACCTATTTCATCTTATGTTGTGTTTCCAACATCATATTCATTCAATAATATTAACTAGGCATTTTCACAAACACCTAGTATGCATAGTGTACTTTTCTTTGTTATTCCATTTACTAGTTACATAGGTACCCAAATCATGAATTTATCATCAAACATCATTCTAGCCATCATATAAGCTATATCTTCAATTCAACTTGCAATCAACCTAGCAGATAAGTATCATGCAATACATAAAGGATGTAATTTTTACACAACCCATGATAGAAACATAGATTTCCCTACTATTTTAGTAACATCAAAGCTACTAATGAAATATAAAATCATCATCTTTGCACACAAGCAAGTTTCCAACAATCTAACTCATTCCTAAGCCATTAGGGATGGTCAATACTACTTATAATCAATAATAACACGAATTTAACATGTTTTGATCAAAACCAAATGTGGGTTTCAAACCCTATACGAATTGGGGGTTAGGGTTCTTACCAAAGCTTAATCCTTGAAGATTAGCCCTCTAGAATACACCCTTCATCTCTTACATCAACTCTTGCATCAATTCTTCAACTTTAGGGACTTAGGGTTTGGTTTAAGGCTCAAGAAGCCTTCTTCTTGGCTGCCGTATGCCCCCTTTGGGGTGTCTATTGACCATTTCATTTTGACCAAATATTTCACCAAAGGCCCCTCAAGTTTACCCCTAATGTTATTTTTATTAAAAACTAACTAATCAAGTTAGTTTTCTATATTATTTGCCCATTTATATAACTAATAACATTAACTAGGTTATTTCTATATTAGAACATTGTAACACCCCAACCGATGGCGGAAACATCGGGATGTCACGTATTGATGATTGTTCAGTAGCCCATGGTAAATAATAAATTTCAATAATTGCTTTAACTACATTACATACAATTGTTCTACAAAAATTTGTACATCAAAATGAAAAAAAAAAATACTAGATATAGATACACATCTACAAGCATCAACTCTAATCATCAAGCAAGCTATAACCTAAAACATGTTAAGTTTGAAAATATTTTGGGTCAACAAAAGTTGGTGAGAATTACATAGGTTTTGATAATCGAATAAAGCTTGTACAATTCAAGTGTCATGGCAAGTCTAGTCCATATGTGAAAACATACTAGAAGTAAATCGAGTGCATAATCAACCCTTGTGACTGTTATATTGTGGTCCATCCCATACGCATATAGTTCACTCGATTATGTTATGTGTTCGATAACAATCAACCACGCTACCTATGTAGGAGGTACACGTATCCGGGTGGGATTGTCAGTCCAATAGATCTATCAATGTATATCGTCGGCTGATCAATGTTAATGATTATGCTAGAATAATGTGCTTACCCTAGTAATGTTTAAGACATAATGCAACATAGAATAACACATAGACACTTATGATTGAATTGTAAATTGAATGTTGTAACATGTTTCACCCCAAAATAGTGAATGGAAAAAGGGGCTATGTAAACTCACCTTAGCAAAATGTTATGTCTCGTGAAAAATAGAATATGTGTTGCCCAACAATGCCAAGTATTACCCTATAATTAAGGTAATAAATATGTCTAAGTCTTTCTAGTCTACAAATATATTCTAGGGTTTCGAATTGGGGATGAGTGTTCGTTTGATTAATAAATAAAATGTTTGATAAATGAGAGAAATTTGATAAAAAAATAAACAAAAGTCTTTTTGTAATTTTTAAATTAAAGATGGTCACAATAATAAGTTTTTAAGTATGAAAATAATTTTTATAAAATTATTTCCTTAAAAATAGAATATTAAATCTATTTATTTCAAATTGTTAAAATATAACTTTAATATTTAAAAATAGAAAAGTTAAAGAATTATTAAATTAAAAATTGTATTTCTGTTCCAAATAAATAGAAATAATTTATATAAAATTTTGGTGCAAAAATATTGAAAAATGAATTTATTATGATTTATTTATGATTAAAACTAACAAAAATTGATTAAAACTATTAAATAAATGATTTTTCAGAAATAAAAATCATTTCAGAAAAGTTTATTGTTATAAAAACTCAGAATAATTTTTGTGGAAATTTATAAATTGTTTTGATATTTTTATAGAATTTTATAAATAAAATAGAATAAACTTGAATTATTTATTATATATATTAAATAAATAAATTTCTGAAATCTAAAAATTGTATGTTAAACTTTTTCACTAGATTAACATAAAATAATTTTTGTAGAATTTATAAAAGAGTTTTAGTATTTTAAAATGAATTTTAAAAATACAAAGGAATATATATATATATATATATATATACTTAAATAAAAAGAAATGTTTGTTGATGCCATGGTTCGAACCGGGCCCTTGGCCGATTCGTTGGTTTTAAATCACAAGCCCAGACCAACTGGTCTGGACCCTGAGAACGTTTGATTTCTGATTAATTTAATTATATACTATAAGAGAAATCTGATTTATATTCAATTAAAAGAAAAAAGGTTAAAACGGTTTGCATGGGACTCGAACCCGCGTGCATAGACAAACAAACATCAGACACAACAACTTGATCTAGATCAGTGGTTGTGTTTGATTCCAATTCCTTTAAATTATAAAACCATGTACTGAAATGTGTTCATCCCCAAATATAAACGATCGTGCCCTAGCTTTTTCAATTGATTGATTCACACAACAATAACCCAATTAATCAGAGGGTTATTGTTGTGTGAATGCCGATGATTAAAACCCACAAGAAAAAGGGTACTTACAATAACGAATCATATACAAATTGTCCAGTCAACCCGAAAGTCAAACCTCGAACAAAAAACTCTAGAACAGTTGAATTAAACAAGAAATTGGGGATTGGGAGAGTGTTATCGGCGAGTGTAGAAGGAATGGGGAGGGTCCAATTTATAGTGAGAAGGTTTGGATGAACGAATTGGCAAGTTGACCTCGAATTGAATGTATTAACGCGTAATTGGGTAAATTTGGTATGATTTGGCCATCAATACAGCGTGTAAGTGACGCGGATTCATCAGTTCAATCGTCAAACATACCAAATCAGTGTTATTACGCGTTTGAATATGTTAATTTTGGTATATTGATATCACAGTTGACTTTCCTAGTCAACTGTGAAAGACTAAACTCGTGATATAATAATAATAAGTTGGGATTTATACCAAGTGTGTGTGTAGACCAGATGGTTATGTTGTTTGTGTTTGTGACCCGGCTTGGGGCGCGGGTTCGATTTCCGGCCCAAGCACATTATTTTTTGACATTTAAATTATATATATATATGTATATTATATATAATTAATATAGTATTAGGGTTCCAAATGCGTCACAATAATATTTAAAAGCGAATAATAATAATGAAACTTGACGTTTTTATTCAAAATAATTGTAACGTACAAGTATTAATGCGTAATGTTACAAACATAACCCACATTATTAATGTCTAAGTCCTGTTTTATTTATTTGCTAATCACACCTAATGGCGCGATCAAGTGAAACGTAGTTTTGTGGCGTTACAAGAATTAGCAGCAAGAACATATAAATCAATGTCATTTTTTATCGCCGCCGCATCGCGCGGGTTTCCCACTAGTAGTCTTAATGCCTTATAGTCTTTTAGCCTAACATGCATTAAGACTATCTATTTCATGTATTAAGCTTATTAAAATTAATAGAGTAGTCAATTAAATTGGAAACTTTGTATTAACCTTATCCAATAGTGGTGGTTGTGTTTTGTACTAATGGTTGTTGACTCAAAAGCAAAAGCAGGAATCTTGAAAAATTTCTTGTGTATTTTTCATTAGTTTTTTATATTTACAATAATTTATATGGCCATTGTGTTTGCTGGATGGTTGTAATTATAAGTTGATATTGGGTTTGTCTCATGACACTCCTATGCTTTTTTATATGGAAAACAACCCCACAAATAGAATACAGTGAAGAAGACATCGTTGTTTTTTTTACGTTGTCATCTGATGCGACCCGACTCGCACCAGTTTCATGACTTGGTTGCTTAATTGTAAATATATTTATCTTTTTATGATTGGTGTGTTTCAAATCATAAATTTTAAATTAAAGATTCAAAATTTTTAATGGTTTTGGTTTGTGAAATTGAAGATCAACCATAGCTACTGCTGAAACCTTTAAGGTTGTTTCATGATGCCGGTAAAGTTCATATTTTATTATAATTAAATGTTTTGGTACTATTGCTTCGTACAAACTTTATGTTGCCATAACGAATCATCCACAAACACTATACACACACACACAAATGCACCCGCAGCAACGCGTATACATTCCTAGTGGTAGCAATAATGTGAACATTGTATTCAACTTTTTTCTTATACGTTATGTTTTTATATCTGTGTTGAACTGAACTTTTTCTTTTAAAATGTTCTCCAGGTTGTTTATATTTTATTAGTATGGACCGGTTCGACCAATGAACTCGTAAGGCAACCGGTTCGATGTCCGGTCCAATTTTAAAAACATTAATTTCCCTTTTTGTTTAACCAATTTATATTTCTATAAAACTATATTTTTTTTAAAGGCGAATTTCTTGCTCCTTGTGAGACTTGAACTCAAGACCTCACACTTTTAGTGTATTAAAAGGTTTTGCCTTACCACTGGACCACCAACCCCAATGGCATAAAACTATATTTTTAACCAATTTACATTACAATCACCGAATTTTAATAAATAATGTACAAGTAGTCAAACCAAGCCTTGCATATTTTCCATCACACCCGGCACAAATTAAACGTGTTTACAAAATTTGCTTATTTTACTAGGTGAATATTAATGTACACGTCGTCGAAATCAACAAGCGGATTTCCACATCATTATGCTAGTCTTAATTTAGTAAAAGTTTGTATAAAACAATTCTATTTCTTTTTCTCATGTAGTAAAAGTAGGCTGTTCAAATTGCTCGTCATTTGTGGCTCGCTTATCGCCCGTTTGAAAAATGCTCGAAAGATGTTTGCTCGATCCTCTGCTCGGATGTAAATGAACCGATCGGCTCGGTTCGGTTTGTGAACGAGCCAAGCACGAGCAAAAGTTCGCTCGGCTCGGTTTGGCTCGAATAAATTATTATTTATTTATTATGTATATAATTATACATACGCACACAAATCATAGTAATATTTATAGCTCTATATATAACATTTGGCCTAAGATATACAAGTAAAATATAAGTAGCTCGCTTAATCCAATAAAAATTTAACACTAAGTTTATAATAAACCCTAAGTCATAAAGTGTCAGTCTTGACTTCATTATGTTATTAGTCGTCTGTTGCTAAACGTCGCTTAATATCACCATACCCCACAATGCGACACTTGTCTCTACAATATGTTCATCGCCTCACTACCTCAACCTAAGCCTCATATTCGGACAACCGAACCTCGATATTAGTGTCAACAATGGACAATTTAACCTTGGGTATCACCCGAAAACGAAAACATAGAAGGAAACATCCTAATTTTATGGTTGTCCGAGTTACTCTCCGTTTGTTGTTCGCTCGGAAAAATTCACGCTCGAAAAATGCTCGCTCGGTTGTAAATGAGCCTCTCAGCTCGGTTCGGTTTGTAAACGAGCCAAGCATGAGCAGAGGTCCGCTCGATTCAGCTCGACTCGTGAACAGCCCTAAGTAAAAATTTGTAACTAACTTACACCGATAACTATAACATACTGTTAAACAACACTTCTACACAACAAACAGTCTCGCCACAAAACCCGAATTGGTAAACAATTAAAGCACAACAAACAGTCCCCCGTCCGTCTCAAAATGCGGGTACCTACAACCACAATATTATAGTTAATAAACGGTACAGTCTGTTTTATTCAACGAACACCCCTCTTAACTGCACAATCATCTACTTTTTGAATTTACATTTTATTGTTCTCTTGCAATGCTTTTGTTTGAAGTGTAAACATGGCGAGGATCATCAGGATCAAGATCAGAATAATAAGCCTACTCCTACTGTTACTGTTTTTCACACTTCTTTCACCTAACCCTCTCAAATTCATCACCATTTCCATCTTTTGTAACTACCCTTTATTGCTCTCACATCATTCATTCATCTTTTTATCATCAAATTCTGTATTGTCTGATGACTTTCATGTTCTTGTTGTTGTTGTTGCAGATACATATAATTGTCCAATCATTCCCAATAATTCTACACACGTAAGTCCTACATTCTCATACTCTAGCGATCACGGGTGTACCCGGTGGCCAGGCTTTGTTGGACGTTTAAAGAAATAAAAGAATTCCTAATTTGTTACTAATTTAGGAAATGAAATATCTGCATTACAGAAAGAAGCAGTTGGAGATGTTTCTTTGGATAATTTGACTGGATTTGGTGTACATTCTGTTGGTGAAAGATTTAGGAATGTCAGAGAGCTTACTGAAGGTTTCTTTGCTTACTTTTTTTTTTTTTTTTTTTTTTTGGGGGGGGGGGGGGGGGGGGGGGGGGGGGTGGGACTGATTATATGGTTTACTTGACAAATATGACACTGATGATTCAGAAGCAAAGATCAAGGAAGTTACTCGTCAACCGAAGGAAGTGGGTCATGGTGGCGACATGGAGAATGTGAAGTCGAGGCCAAATGTGTATGCAATGGAAGCCAATGAAGTTGTAAGGTTTTTTTTTTTTATTTTTTTTAAATGTATCTGGAATTGTTGCTTTGATGACACTTCATTGATCTTGTTACTTGATTTATGTGGATAACAGTAATTGGAATTAGTCAATGTAGCGTAAAGTAGTTCATGGTATTAGACTGTATATAATCCCAAATCCTACTACACAAATCAAAATTTTGATTAATGTGTGGTAAGACCCCAAAGATGAAGACCAAAATGTATATTATTAATGTCACCCCATCATCTTTTGATTGCTGCTATTGACGCCTGTTAGAAGTTGAGTAATCAAGAAATTATGTTAATTTAGAAAGTCAAACGGTTGACTTCAGAAAAGTCAACTGCAGAATAAAAGGCGCCAAAACAGAAAGTCATGTCTGTTTATTATTTCGGTTATTATTAAGTTGTGTCGGTTAGTTATAAAGGCAGTTATTTAACCGCCAAGTATCTTGGGTATAAATACCCAAACATGTATCATTTGTATTATGGGAATAAGATTATAAAGTGTGTGTATATTAAGTTTTCCATCCTCTGTTCGTTATCGAGTCCCTGCACATCAGCGATGTGCATACTCAACAATCGATCATATTCATCCTTTAACCAAGTAGTATAGTATGCGAAACAGGGCCGATTTCTATCAACGCCTCCATAGCGCCACTTGACACTCCGCCAAACAAAAAAAATGCGAAAGTGTTTTGACTCTTTTATATAATTTCTGTATCTTAATTTGGTGTCATCGTCATTTACTTTCGTGACTGGTAACAGTATGTTCTGTTGACCAATTACTGCTGACTGCACACACATAAAATGCAAAATTTGCTTCGTGTGTGAGGCCTAATTCATGTTTTAATGTCTGGTCTTTTAGGAAATTAATCAACAGGCTCAGAAAGTTGGTAAAAAGGAACTTGCAAAAACCAAAGATAAGAATCCGGATGAGCATGTTGTGGCAAATAGTCGCGTACGATATCTCAAGGATCAGTTGATTAGGGGAAGACTTTATCTTTCCCTTTCAGCAACAAGAAGCAATGCTCGTTTTATTAAAGAACTTCAGGCGCGTATGAAGGAAGTCCGGAAAGCACTTGGTGATGCAACAAAGGATGCAGATTTACCAAAGAAGTAAGCCCTTTTATTATCTAAACTAATTTTTGGTTTTCAATATTTCTTTATGCATTATAGTATTTAGTTATCTTTCTATAAATAGTATTTATTAAATACAGTGCCTATGACAAGATGAAGGCGATGGATAAAACATTGGCAAAAGGAGAGCACATACATGATGATTGCACTGCCATTGTAAGAAAACTTCGTGCTATTATACACTCAACTGAAGAACAACTACGTGCCCACCAGAAACAGGCTTCGTTTTTGACTCACTTAACTGCCAAAACTGTTCCCAAGGGCCTCCATTGTCTTCCTTTACGCCTTTCAACCGAGTACTACTCTTCGGATACTTCTGTACAACAATTCCCAAATCAAGAAAATCTTGATGACCCGAACCTGTTCCACTATGCGTTGTTTTCTGATAATGTGTTAGCTACAGGAGTGGTTGTCAATTCAACTGTAACCAATGCCAATGTGAGTGATTATGTTCTTTGTGACATTTTTATGAACTTTTTTAATCTTCTGATAGTATTGTAAAAGCTGCGATTCTTAACGTGTAAACATGGCAGGATCCTTCAAAACAAGTGTTCCACATTGTTACCGACAAGCTGAATTATGCTGCAATGAGGATGTGGTTTCTTATAAACCCGCCCGGAAGGCTACAATGCAAGTTCAGAACATTGATGAATTTACATGGCTGAATGCAAGTTATAGCCGGCTCTTAAACAGTTGGCTTCTCAGAACACGATTGACTATCATTTCAAAACACATCAGGCGGGGAGTCTGGTTCAAATCTGAAGTTTCTGAATCCAAAGTATCTGTCAGTGATGAATCATCTTCGGTTTTACCTTCCGGAGATATTTCCAAAGCTGAGTAAGGTAGTGTTCTTGGATGATGATATAGTGGTTCAGAAGGATTTAAGTGAACTTTGGTCTATTGATCTGAAAGGTAATGTGAATGGCGCTGTCGAGACGTGTGGGGAAAGGTTCCATCGGTTTGATCGCTACCTCAACTTCTCGAATCCTGTCATAGCTGAAAACTTTGACCCGCGTGCATGTGGATGGGCATATGGAATGAATGTGTTTGATCTGGAGGAGTGGAAGAAACAAAACATTACAGAGGTTTACCAGTCGTGGCAAAATTTGGTAAGCGCTTAAATAATCGTCATAAATACTCAAATCTTGACAGTCTAATGATCGTTTGTTATGCGGTTGGATGCAGAATGACGAGAGACAGCTTTGGAAGCTGGGGACATTGCCACCTGGTTTGGTAACATTCTGGAAAAGCGTATACGCGTTAGAAAAGTCATGGCATGTATTTGGGCTCGGGTACAACACGAGTGTGAGCCAGAAGGAGATTGAAAGAGCAGCAGTGATTCACTACAGTGGTAATTTGAAACCATGGCTGGAGATAGGGATACCCAAGTTTAGAGGCTACTGGAGTAGGTATGTGGACTATGGTCAGTCGTATATGCAGGATTGCAATATGAGTTAGACAGAGAAGAAGACGTAAAGCGGGTCGATAAGTAGTGTATATTCTTTGGTTGTTCATAGTGTTCATGTCCTGTTTCATGCAGCCATTTTATCAACACAATCGAATTGAACTGCACATACACCAAACTGTAAATTTGAAAATATGTCAATCAAGTTTAGCCATGGCAAGTGGCCTGGTTGCACCACCACGGGAATAGAGATGCTGCTTCCAATGTGACCCCTGACTCGATAGTAGTTTTGTATCAAGCCTTAGACAAAAGGCACATAACACTTAGTAATCGGGACAAGCTCAATTAATGTATGTATTTTGGCTATCAACGCCACCACATGATCCATTATTAACCCAATATACATAGTAAACATAATTTCCGACTAGAAAAGAGACATAGAATAATAACTAGGTTGGGCCTAATACCAAACCGATCCCAATCTACCGATACCGATATTAAAATATACGATACGGTACTGGTATGGTATCGGTATTTTAAGGTAACATACCAAATCGAACCGAAAATACCGATATCAATTTCGTCAAAACTTGGTACTAAAAATGAACCGGTATAGGTATGTTCGGTACCCGTATTTAGTTCCGAAATATTCATCCCTATTTTATTTTATAATTAATAACCATTATAAAATCAATTTTAATATCAAGGAAAAAAGACAGATCTCACAAAAAATGGTGATTTAACATACAAACAAACCATGTATTTTAAGTACCTATCGTTAACCCATTTAGTAAATCTTAAAAATTATTATGGAAAGTACACCAACATCAGTTACTAAGAAAACCACATATAAAATGTTAATTTCTAACACAGGATCCATGATAAGCATAGTTTAGTTTGCACCAAGAAACTATTCTATCAATTCAATTCCTCTGGAAATCAGGTTGTGAAGTAACGGATCTAACCCATGCCCATTTATGATCTTTGGTGTCCACTGGATTCTTGGTGACCGCAATCTCTTCCATCGGAATATACGCATAGTTTCCATTGATCGGTCCGGCTACAAACCCGGTGTACCCAGCCATGACACCATGAATCGCAGAGTGCGCCAAGAGCGTGCAGTAAAGGTTATCTGTCGCATTGGCTGTAACCGCGCGGATCATGTATGTAGGATCAATATACTTGACGGTAAACAACTCACCCTCATGATCCTTACTCCACCACTGCTTCAACTCAGATTTTAACCACACCCCTACATCTAAAAACACAGGATTCCCAGATTCATCTCTCTCCTGTTTCTGCGCATCGGTTCGTGGAATCATATCTTGACCTGCTCCTTCCGCAACAACCACGACTGCATGACCGTTTTGTTTCAAACGGTCTTCAGAAACTCAAAGAGTCCACCTTTACCGCGAAGGTAAAAGTCATTTTCAGGGATTAAACAGCAGTCAACATCGCGACTGCTTAAGGTTGCATAAAGAGCAATGTGGCCTGTGCTTCGACCCATAAGTTTAACCAGGCCTATGCCATTGGGTGCACTCTCGGCCTCCACGTGAGCCGCACTGATCGCTTGCTGTGCCTTCTCCACGGCTGTCTGAAACCCGAATGATCTGTCGATGATTCCGACGTCATTATCTACTGTCTTGGGAATTGCAGCAACACCAACATACAGCTTCCGACGCTTGATTTCATTGAATATTTTCACTGCTCCACGTAGAGTTCCATCTCCCCCGATTATGTACACCTGCATATATATTATTAGTTGATAAAATTATTTGCATATGTTGGTAAATTATTTGTATATGTAGGTTTGCTTATGTACATTTAGTATTATTATTATTATTATTATTATTATTATTTTATAATCATGTAAATCAGTTCTAAGCATCAGGATTGATCATCTAACTATAAATTTTGGGGTCAACAACTCCCTAGGTAACCAAATTTAGTGAGTCACTAGTAATTTACGCTCGGCACAAACCTAAACATGCTTCTTCCGGATTATATTTAACAAATAACATGGCAGGATCTCGAATAGGTGGCTAAACGATTGTGTGGGCTTGTTGGAATTGTACACCTCGACACAAAATCAAACCAAGGATAGCCAATAATAGCACAAAAGAAAACAGAATAATAACTTGCTTGGTTCAGCTCATCATACCTAATCAACTAAACAGCCTGCCCTCGATGACAACGCCTCGATCAGAACTCTAGAATTTCTTCAATCGCAACGCCTCGATCAGAACTCTAGAATTTCTTCAATCGCACCTTCCTCTCCCTCCCACACACAACAGGATTTTATTACAATAATGGTGACACGCTCTCGACATCTTGATATGAGCCCGGTGACCCATAATACACAGATAGGGACTCTCAATACGACTCATCAGTCCTCGATCTCTTTGTCTCCTTACAAAGGGCTACCTAGTAAATCCAAATGGCAGAAAAACATAACCACTAATTCTAGTTTGGATAGAGTACACCAAATCAATAAACTCATATCATATGGAATCACCACTTAAATTTGATCACAAATCTTTTATGCATTTACTTTGAGCACAAACTAAGGCTGGTTCGGTTCGAGTCGCCTTGTCTAACAAGGTCAAATCGGATTCGAGTGATGGGACACTTCATAAAACAGTGTTAAAATGGGTTCGGGTCATAACTTTGGGTACAAACTTTCTAACCTATCATCAACTATATATACACTAAATGAAGAAAACATAATAAAAAGAACATAGCAAATAAAAAGGGAAAATCACCAAATTGGCCATTGACTTTATCAATTTACCAAAATAGCCACCCCAACTGTCTCGGGAGAGACGGTTCCCCCATCCCGAGGCATCTGAGCTGAGCCGACTCAAAAGACGGGTGAGACGGTGACCAATCAAAACAAGCCACGTGTCCCAAATCTCTCTCTCTCTCCTCTCTCTCTCTCTCTCTCTCTCTCTCTCTCTCTCTCTCTCTCCTCTCCTCTAATAAAAAAATCTCCAAGCGACTCTGTGACGTCTCCCGACGCCTAAAAACGTCTCACTGTCACAACTCCTAAAAACGTCTTTTGCAACGTGGCGGAAGCGTCTCTGTGACGTCTCCCAACGCCTAAAGCCTCGAGGAGACGTCTCGGGACCTATGAAGATTTTTTTATTATATTTTTGACATGTGGCAATCGGCTATTGGTTCACCACTAAAGCCTCATGGAGAGGTCTCGGACCTGTGAGCCGTCCCGAGACGGTTGGGGTGGCTATTTTGGTAAATTGACCAAGTCAATAGCCAATTTGGTGATTTTCCCAATAAAAATGTATAAAATCAAAGTAAAATAAACAAATAATCATATCTTTGAACCTGATTATATCCATGATCTTCAATAGCATTAACAATCTTATCAAGATCAAAACCACCTCTAGACGTCTCAAGCACGGTACCACCTCTCTTATGCCAATCATGCACCATTTTCACATCAAGCCTAACCGGCTCCATGCAATAAAACCCGCGGTACCCCGCCTTAATCCCGAAGATCTCCCGGACTCCATACTGCTCCCAGAGCCCCACCACGAGCTCCCGGATAACAGTATTAAGTCCGGGACACAGGCCCCCGCAAGTAACAATAGCTGCCCGAACATTTTCGGGCCGGTAAAAAATGTTTTTGCGGGGGCCTGCACGGTGGTAGGCTAGGTGGGAGGTGGGAGAGGGACCGGAAAGGTCGAAAAGGGTGTGGCGGATAATAACGTCGGATTCAGAGAGATAGAATTCGTTGGAGGGGTGGTAGAAGTAGTTGTGGTCTAATGGGGTGGTGTGTGGTTGGAGGTTTGGGAGGTTGTCGGTTATGTGAGGGAGGTGTACGAGGTTGAGGTTGAGGTTGATGGTGAGGTTGTTAAGGTGGTGGGTGTTTGGTGGGGTGTTCATGGTGGTTTTACGGTGGTTAACGGTGGGAGAGAGAGAGGGGAAGTGTCAAGTTTTTTGGTGGGGTGATATGATTTATACACGTGGATAGTAGATAGATACGTGGTGAATCTACAGTGTGGCGCGTGTGTTTGTGTATAAACGTCTCACGTTCTAGAAAAAGAGAGATGAAAAATATCACTACCTCTCATCACTTGCTATCACCCTGAATCTTTTTATATCTATTTTTAATTAAAAGGAGTCTTATTTTTTTCTTGAACCGGTAACCGGTTAGTTACTCGCGCTTTATCGCGGAAGCTCCTGTTTATTGAGGGTTTAGTGAACATTAAATATAACATTAAGGTGATTGTTATTCTTGTGTGAGCTTCACAAAAATAATGGCGGCCTATTAAGTTCCAGACCAGCTTATGTATATATAATTGGGTTGCTCTTGTTCACTTTAATTAAAGTGCACAAAGTTTTTCAATATAAATAATTGGTATGGCGGCTGTAGTCTGGCACATGGGTGGCCAATTATAGTCAGGCAAATGGTTGGCGTATTATAGTGAGAGAAGACACTGTAGAAGTGTCGTTGTTTTAATAGCATATGTATATTTTGTTTTTCTATAAATAAAACTAGGTGGTTTTCCGCGCGTTGCGGCGGGGATGGTGGTAATCGGATTTGTTTATGAAGAAAGCTAATCCACCTTGAAAGTTTGCAAAATGTTACCTTCAAAGATCGATGGTGGTGGTGATGATGGTTTTGTGTGCTGTAGCGAAGGCTACAAGGGTGACAAAGGTGAGCAAGATAAGTGTTAGTTTTGCCATTGTAGGTTGTTGTGTTTATTGGATGTGGTTGTTGTGTTATTAGTGACAAAGGTGAGCAAGATAAGTGTTAGTTTTGCCATTGTAGGTTGTTGTGTTTATTGGATGTGGTGGTGCTATATGATTCTTTAATTTATTTGATTCTTAAAAATAGTGTAAATTATACCAATAAGTTGAGTCGGTCAAGAAATGTTAAACGTTGGTCAACATAGCAGTCAACTTTGAAAGGTAAAAAAGACAAAAGAAGCTGGCCGTAGTTTAGTTAAGTATAACCGGACCTTAGTTAGATACTATTCATGGCCATTTTGTTTTGATATATAGTTAATATTTAGATTTACTAAGAGTTAATATCTTAAGAATATAGATATTGTCATAGAGCGAAAACATGAAAAACTAGGGGCTCCCAAAAATGCCATGAACTGCTCTGATTTTCATCAATATTGCACCGTTACTTCACTCTACTGATTCATTACCTTAAATTTTCAACAATTTAAAGGTAGCGTCACCCTAAACTACAAGACCCATAAAAGACAAAAATTCATACTCTCATTCCATTTGTGGCCAAGTACCTGCGATACGTACCCTAACCCACTACCCTTATCATCGACAATAGTATTACCGTAGAGGTAGTACTAAGATACATGTGCTAAAATCAGGTGACGCCCTGATCCCTTACCCTTTTAAAGGGTAGTATAAATTTGACTTTTATATCCAAATCTTCAAAATTAAAAACTGACGTCTAATTAATAAAATTAAATACATAAATAAATGCGTAAGTTTAGACAATGAGTGGTTTATGTGTTTATACACTAAGGTTGTGGTTCCAGGCCGATGAAGCCACAGCCCAGTGGTGGAGATGGGAGGGTTTACTTCATTTGGAGGTTCCCACCGGGGGAGGTGCTTAGGTTGAATCCGGCCTGTCGCAAAAATACACCACTTGACGTTGAAAGGACCTAAGTTCTCAGGGACGATGTGTGTGGGAAGGGGATTCGAACCAGGGACCAAGGAGAGGGAGGGGGTCCTGTTGGACCACTACACTAGGCCGATAAAAAAAAAGGTTGGGTTCCCAAGCCTCGTTAAAAAAGATAAATAGATTAAAAATAGAAAGAGTTAATAGACAAAATCGTTCTGGAACCCCGAGGTTTGCAATGTATTGCCAATTCCATTCAATTCACTGGTCCATCCATTTTTTCTTTTAATTATATGCCATTTGACCAAAATACCCTTTCAAAATGGGCTTTGTTTATAAGGGTATATCTTAGAGCATTTACGGTAGCTTCCCCATCCCCCATTTACTCACAACCAATTACAACCACATATTACATTAAAAATCATTATAGTTTCTCTCTCCTTCACTCACAACCACTTTCAACAAATATTAAAAAATAAATACAATTTCCAGTTTTCCCCAAAAGATTCTCAAATAACCCCAAATATACCGATCAACAGTAGATTCCCCATTTTTTTTCACTCACAAACCCTCAAAACCATCCCATATAATTTGAGGGTTACTCTCACAAAAAAATGGGGAAGCTATTGTGAATGCTATAAAGAAAACACTGAAAAGCATCTTCTTAAGGTTTCAATGAAAGATCAAGGGTTTTAGCATTCAACGTTCAAATCTCAATCCTCATCACATGCCGCTACATCACAAATCAATCATCAACCCTTATCCTCAATTCCTTACCAATTTTGTTTAGTTTCATTCGTGTAACAACTTTAAGTCTTTAACCCCTGTAAAACCTTATATCAACCTACAACTGTACTGTCATGGCTTCCTATCATCCTCCCTATTTACAACCAACACTTCCAATCAACACTCATTTACAGTCAATTACCTTATAACATCATGTGGGGTTCCTCTAAAATCTGCAATTTCTGCCTCCATAACATCTTAATTTATAAAAAATAAATAAAAAAATCCAAATACTGTTGACTATATTTTTTCTTTTCTTGACAAGCAGGCAGTGTTGTAGAACTCGCTAGTCGGCCGGTGGGGTATCGACTAGGGATTAATCGAGATTAATCAGGATTAATCGGATTGGATTTTATATATAATTTTCCAAATTTTATACATATATAATGCTAAATTTATACCTTATATGTATAAATTTAAGAGTTTAGGCGCCAAATATAAACTAGTGAATATGGAGAGGAGTTAAATATTAAAATTCCTAAACTTAAATAACCCTAATCACTTCCATCGTTCACAATATCCTGTTTTTTCTTCCTCGTTCCTTCTTTCATCGTACAAAACCATCAGGCGCAACTAGGGTTTATGGAGTTTTATCGATTTTGCTTCTAAATCATGGATTATCATCCAATTTTGAGGTAAGAACTTGTTTTATTTGATCGATTTGCTCCAGTTTTGACCCGTTCGAATTCATTTTTTTACCTAATTTTGAGTTTTTAGGTCCGACTAATCGGTGATTAATCGGGACACTGATTAATTGAGTGATTACCTCAAAATTAATCAGTAAAGCGAGAACTAGCGATTAATCACTGATTTTACAACCTTGCAAGTAGGGTTTCACTAAATCCCCAAGTTACAAAACTAATATGTAGGTACCCCATAATATTATTTTATGATTCTGAAAAGACCCTTTTGCCCAATTCTAAAATTTTGGAATCTATATGTTTTTGAAGAATTATAATTATAAATATAGGGTAGGGATCTTAAGAGAACTAACCCCTATTTGAGAACTGAGAGAACCATTCTGGGCCACACATTTCATATAAAGGCAAAAAAAAAAAAATTTTTTTTGCTTTAATCACACATTTTTATGCAACGAATTTTTTTTATTTTTTTTTTTTGAATTTTTTTTCATTTATACATATGTGTATATAGCATTTTTCAACTATACATATGTGTATATTTCAATTATACATATGTGTATATTGCATTATACATATGTGTATAATGCAATTATACACATGTGTATATTGAATAAAAAAAATACAAAAAAAATTAAAAAAAAAATTCCTTGCATATAAAGCAGCGATTTTTGCAAAAAAAAAAAAAAAAAAAAAAAAAAAAAAATTGCCTTAGAGAAATTTGTGGTCCAGAATGATTCTCACAGTTCTCAATTTAGAAAAATGTTCTCATTTGAACCAAATCCTATAATTATAAGTTATATAAGTATATTTATAGGGGAACAAAATGAATAGTATTTTCATTAATTACTTTTCTCTTTTTTTTAAACATTGATTTTAATGTAGTTGTGACTACTAGACCATAAGATCATGGGTAATGGTTAATGCTCCATAAGGGCTATTTTTCGTCACATCATCATCATAATACCATTTTAAAGAATGTGTAATGGTTAACCCCTTTTAATTAGGGGTATTGGATTTTAATAATCCAAAGTTTGGGCCATTGGCCGATAATAAGCCGAACTTTAGCGTTGGCCCAGAATAATCCCAAGTGGACATGTGGGTGTAAAAAATGGACCTCCGTTAACTCTGAACTAACTGGGTTAGTGTATGCTGACGTGGCAGATGACGTGGCATGCCTACGTGTACAAAAATGATGACGTGGCAGATGACGTGGAAATTAATTTTTTTAATGCCACGTCAGAAAAAAGGTTTATTATTGACCAAACATTAAAGTTTGGATTATTATTGGCCAATGGAAAAAAGTTTGGATTATTTAATACCCCTTTTTATTATTATAAATCCTTAAAACAAAACACCCAACTTCGTTCACCACCACTATCAAACCACCACCTTCCACCACCACCACCACCTCCACTCCGCACCACCATCATTTTTGGCGAAAGGATTGCGATCATTTTTTACGAAAGGATTGCGATGTTGGTTTGAAGATAATTGATGGTAGAGGAAGTTGACAAAAATGATGGTGGTGGTCGTCGAGGAGGTGGCTGGTGGTGGTGGAAGGTGGTTTGATAGTGACGGTGAACGAAGTTGGGTGTTTTGTTTTAAAGATTTATAATAATATTTTAAGGATTTATAATAATAAAAAGGGGTATTAAATAATCCAAAGTTTTTCCCATTGGCCAATAATAATCCGAACTTTAATGTTTGGCCAATAATAAACCTTTTTTTCTGATGTGGCATTAAAAAAATTAATTTCCACGTCATCATTTTGTACACGTCAGCATGCCACGACATCTGCCACGTCATCATACACTAACCTAGTTAGTTCAGAGTTAACAGAGATCCATTTTTGACACTCACATGTCCACTTGGGATTATTCTGGGCCAACGTTAAAGTTTGGATTATTATCGGCCAATGGCCTAAACTTTGGATTATTAAAATCCAATACCCATTTTAATTATTATACTTCCCTTATTTTTCTCCTCTTTAGGCGTTATGCTAGAAATGCCCCACTTTCTTCATGCCCCTATAATGCCCAGTGGAACGGTGTTAAGGGCGTTATTAAGCTCATTCATGCCCACATAAAAAGCCCATTGCATATGGTCTAAATTGTTGTGTAGGGATCAACATATTGCACCGAATACCGAATCGATACCGATCCCGATCCTGTATCGAATCAAGGGTGTTCGGTATCGGTTTCGATACTCACATTTAGAGGTTTTCAGTTTCGGCATTTTCGGTATTGGTACGGGATCGGTATTTTAAGGTAAAGTGACATCCGTCACCTTTCATTTTATCTTTTGTCCGATTTTAGTCCCTTTCATTTATTTACATTTATAACCCCTGTAATTCGAAGCTTTGGATTCAATAATAAAAGTTTCTCGCATCGTTGTCGTAATTTTTTTTCTTTTAAATAATAATAATAATAATAACAATAATAATGTAGGTTTTAAACATTATATTAAATAAACCTTTTATCATAATCCATTAACAAAACCCAACTCTATCTACTTATTTTCGAAGCCCAGATCAGGCCCACCAAAGCTGAGCCCAACTAGCCCACACTTCCCCCTCATATCTGTTTAAAAAAATATATATATCTCTCAGACCGGGACTCGAACCCTCGTCTGAGACGTATGCATGAGTTTACATCAACACACAGCAACCATCTAGGCTATGACTCTTCTTGTGTTCCTAAACCAAACCTAAATAACTTAACCCTTCATTATTCACGCATTGTGTCACACCACGCCTATGGCGGAAACACGTGGCGCGACGGTTCAAGAAGATTAAGCCAAGATTAATGCAAATCACAAGTAATTAAAGAAACGGGTCATTTATTTAAGCGTCGAAAATCATGTTGATTATTCATACATAATTGAAAATTGTTTTTAAGACAAATAAGGAGGCTCCCCAATCTATATCCCGATTTCCTTGGGATAAAGAGACGAGGCCTTTTCAAAACATCCAACGCCCAGTTTAGAGATTCCCCCGACCCTGCTTGCCATGTTGTCCTTCATCTGTCAATTACCTGAAAGATATGTTTAAAAATTTGTCAATATATAAATATTGGTGAGTTCACAGGTTTTAGTTTAGTAAAACTTTATCTCATGGGAATTTCCTTGTTATGACAATTTATAGGAGTTGCAAGTTCCTACAATTCTACTTGAGCCTATAACCAAGCCAAGACAAATAGTAATGCCCCGCCCCAAGTCGTTACTCGGTATTCCTATGACTTGATTTCAGAATACGTGCACCCCAGGTATACGCCGATGCATAATCGACGCTATCGATTAGGGGTGGGCCTTGTCAGGCACCAATAGTACTATCCAAATATTCCTTCGGTTTCACTTTCCTGAATTAATGATTATAGTAGAGAGGTCTCAACCCCGAGTGGCGATCACAACTCAAGTATCCAACCCGTCAAACAATTCCCAACATATCTTTCCCCCGTAAAAACGTTAAATAGTTTAGAAATGGGGCCGTGAGACTCACCTGAAACTGTGCCTGGCTCAAAGAAGAAAATAGCAAATTTTGCGGTCTCGCACCTACAAACGTCCTAGGCGTATAAGTCACTACACCTATAATGCATGTGCCTTGGCAAGTTGTACACCCAACTCCCCGACCACGTATTATCCCAATTTCGTTTAATTAGTCTCGTATCCTAGGTTCGTTGGCGATAGATTACCCTTTTCTTACAAGTCGTATATTATTCTTGTTAATACTCTTTGTAACTTGTATACTATTATCCTCGACACGACTCTACCCAACGTATAATTATTTTCCCATTTAAATAATTATACTTGGGATCGTTTCGCTCGATATAATATGATTTCTTTATACCCGACCCGACTCACCTTGCCGCATATTTATTTTCCCATTCAAATAAGTATGCTAAGGTCTTGTCGTTCGGTAGTATATTCTTAACGCCCGACTCGACTCACCATGCCGTACATTTATTTTCCCATTTAAATAAATATACTAGGATCTTGTCGGTATTCACATGTTCGTAGATATACTTCACCTACTCGTCTCGGTTTTCCTTCTCGCATATCTACTTTCCCATTCAAATAGATATACTAGAATTTTGTCGAGACGAGCATGTGTACATATACCAATGCGTGAATTTTCCTTGTTAAGTCCATGTGTCGTTTAGCGTTTTTAATTCATTACGTTATGTTTTCTCCCACGAATATTCTTTCTACACTTAGGAAAGTGTTACATAAGTTTCACCCTTGTTATATATATATTTTATTTCTTAAAATATATATATTTTCATCTTGCCGCAATGGCATCCTTTTCTCATTTGTCCGTTTATCCGTTATCGTTAGTTCATGTGACTAAGTCCGTTAGTTAGCTTTTTCCACATTTTCTTCCCATATGCACTCTATGGAAATATTTTTCGTACTCCCAATTCCGAACACATATTACTTGGAAAAATATACATTTGTATTTTTAGTTCAACTTGTTAACTTGTAACCCAAAAATGTTCCCGATACTTTTATATTCCCATTTATATAAAAGTATACATTTTGTACAAGTTTTCCCAAGTCTTTACTAATATTTTATAAAACCTTTATTTTTATAAAATCCTTATGTTAACTTAGCCTCCTATTTTTATAAAACTTCTATTTTTATAAAAATACCTCTTTCAAAATATACATAAGTAGGTTTCTCATGTTTATCAAAACTATACTTGGAAAAACTATTATTTACATTTTTGACACCGAACTTTCCGTGAACACATTTTTGGACCAAAGTTTCTAAAATACATATTTTAGTCCCTCAACTTTCAAAGTTATAATATTAGTCCCTTAACTTATACTTGTTGCATTTTCCGTCTCAACTTGCAAGGTTAGCATTTTTCTTCCAACTAGTGGACTTTGAAGAATCATATTTTTCATGTTTGGTTGCTTTTACATTATTTCACTTTTAATAGTCTTTTATTTCATTATTGATGCTATTACCATGTGGGTTTTATGTTTTTATCCAACATACCCAAATTTTCACTCATCCAAGTGAGTAGACTTTGAATATGTAACTTTTTCATCCATGATCATCTAACACATTCTAATATATTTTTGACATTGGTTAGTCATTTTATGATGATTAAAACCATCTTTTATCATATTCAAGTCTTTCTCAAAAATCATACCCAAATCATCAACTTGCTAAGTGTATGTACCTATTTCTACATTTTCTTGAAATATCACATTATTAATATCAAATCCATGTTTTATCCATATTATTATTATTTCATTTTCATCTTGTGAGATACATTAAACTTTTATATTTCAAAACTACATTCTACCCATCAATGTACAACTTGCTCATAAGAGCACATAATATGAACATTAACAATCAAAACAAGGTTAAAACTTACTACTAGCTCAAGGCTAGGGAAGACAAGAACCTTGGATTGGATGGGGTTTAGTGTGTTCTTCCAAAGGGTTAAGCTCCAAGCTCTTGAAACACACAATGGGGTTTTGAAGGATAATGATCTAGAGATGATTTGGTAATGTAAAAATTGTAAGAAGAATGTATATGGATGGGTGTAAGGCTACGGCCAAGAGAGGAAGAAGAAGAAGTGTTTTTGCTTTTTGATTCAAGTATTCTATGTATGTATCCTTATATTATCTCTTTCAAATCCACAAGATTACATGTATCTTATCTAGATTATGTAATATCTTAGTTAGATTGTGTAAGATTATGAAAATTCTTGGGGATACTAAGAGGGTGTTTGGTGCCATGAGTTTGAGAGAGAGAAGGGAGGGGATTAGTTAATTTTTCTTGGCCAATGTAATCTCATGCAACCTTATGATTAGTTTCTTAATAATTGGATTATTAAGGAGGTGAAGAGTTTAAATGAGATAACGAAGATTTAATCACTTGGGTGGGCCATAGGCCGGCCCCAAGGGGGTGTTTTGGTGGGGTCCACTTTGCTAAATAATACCCAATATTATTATGTTTAAGTTAATCTTGTTCGGGTACCGTCCGGGTATTTTCGGGTTTTTAATCGTGTTTTATCCGAATATTAAAATACCCTTAATATTCCTTAAACATAGTCCAGTTTAAGCGTTGATAAGTTATTTTGGCTTTTGCCGGGTGAAATTATATGTTACGCGCGTATCGGGTGCGGTACGCGCACTTTATTCGTTACCGGGAGATTTGTACAATAAGTTTTCACGTATGGCTTTGGGGTTCCAAAACTCATTATATTTTGTGAAATTATCTTTTATTTTATATTCCGGGTGTCCGGGGTTCGTTTCGCTTATTTAATTTTTACCGGGTAATCGCCAGTGTCCAAACCGGATAATCTACTCGCACATGATCCTATCATGTTTTGTCATTAAACATATGCATTCCTATGCATTATTTGGGAATTGCTATCTTTCTAAGGCCTCAGTTAAATAATCAACACATAGTTACGTTTAATTACGTTAATCGCGTTTAATTAATTAGTACGGATTTACCTTAATTTTGCCGGTTGTTACATTCTCCCCCCGTTAAGAGAATTCCGTCCCGGAATTCACTTCGAATCCTCCGGTATCGGGGTCTTCTTGAATAGAGCGGGATATTTTTGCTTCATCCGGTCCAGCCTTTCCCACGTGAACTCCGGTCCACGCTTGGCATTCCAACGCACTTTGACCAATCTGATCTTACTGCGCCTTAACTTTTGGACCTTCCAATCGGTTACTTCGATTGGTTCTTCGACGAAGTGTAACTTGTCGTCAATGTGGATTTCGTCCGCAGGGATGATGAGAGTTTCGTCGGATAAGCACTTCTTCAAGTTTGACACGTGGAACGTGTCATGTACACCGTTAAGCTCTTGTGGTAACTTGAGCTTGTATGCTACGGGGCCTACTCTGGACAAGATTTCGAACGGTCCAACATACCGTGGGTTCAGCTTTCCGCGCTTTCCAAAGCGCGTGACACCTTTCCAAGGTGACACCTTTAGTAGGACCCTGTCTCCGACTTGAAATTCCAAAGGCTTTCGCCTCATATCTGCGTAGCTTTTCTGCCGGTCACGTGCCGCTTTGAGACGTTCTTTTATCAAAAAGACCTTATCCGTCGTCTCTTGAACAATTTCGGGCCCGGTAAGTTGCTTTTCTCCAACTTTAGCCCAACATAGAGGAGATCTACACTTGCGTCCATATAGAGCTTCAAAAGGTGCAGCTTGAATGCTCGTGTGGTAACTGTTGTTATACGAAAACTCCACCAGTGGCAAGTGTGTATCCCAATTACCGCTGAAATCGATTGCGCATGCCCGTAACATATCTTCCAAGGTCTGGATGGTTCGTTCACTTTGACCATCGGTTTGGGGATGATATGCGGTACTCATGTCAAGGCGAGTACCGAGGGCTTCATTCAAACTTTCCCAAAATCTTGAGGTGAAACGACTATCTCGATCGGAGATGATGGAAATAGGTACACCATGCTTAGATACCACTTCCTTAATGTACAAACGGGTCAGTTTCTCCAACTTATCCGTTTCGCGAATTGGGAGGAAGTGTGCGGACTTTGTCAATTGATCAACGATTACCCAGATCATGTCATGGCCGCTTGTTGTCTTGGGTAACTTGGTAATGAAATCCATGGAGATCTGCTCCCATTTCCATTCCGGTATTTCCGGTTGCTGGAGCAAGCCGGATGGTCTCTGATGCTCGGCTTTGACCTTCGCGCAAGTCAAGCATCGCGCAACATATGCCGCTATATCCCTTTTAAAATTTGGCCACCAATAAAGTTCCTTCAAATCGTGAAACATCTTGTTTGCACCAGGGTGAACCGAATATCGAGAGCTGTGAGCTTCGGCCAATACTAGTTCACGCAATCCACCATACACTGGTACCCAAATTCTATTCATGAAGTGCAGGGTCTGATCCGCCTTTGGCTCCAGCGAATCAACCATTTTCCGCAATCTTTCACCTTTAACATTCTCGGGTTTAAGAGCGTTGATTTGGGCTTCACGAATTCGGTCAGTCAGATTCGTGTGGATGGTTAGGCCCAAAGCTCGGACACGCAACGGTTTAACCCGTTCCTTGCGACTTATGGCGTCAGCTACAACGTTCGCTTTCCCGGGATGGTACTTTATCTCACAATCGTAATCGTTCAATAATTCGACCCATCGCCATTGTCGCATGTTCAAATCCTTCTGGTCAAAGATGTGTTGCAAACTCTTATGATCGGTGAAGATTGTACACTTGGTTCCATATAAATAATGTCTTCATATCTTGAGCGCGAATACCACGGCTCCCAATTCTAAATCGTGTGTAGTGTAATCTTCTCATGGATCTTTAGTTGTCTGGAAGCATACGCTATGACCTTTTCTCGTTGCATCAATACGCAACCCAATCCTTGGTGAGAGGCGTCACAATAAACCACAAAGTCTTCCGTACCATCGGGGAGTGATAGTATCGGGGCGCCACATAACTTATCTTTTAGCAATTGAAATGCTGCTTCTTGCTTTTCCGTCCATTCGAACTTCTTATCCTTTTGGGTTAGCATGGTTAAAGACTGTGCTATCTTAGAAAAGTTCTCGATGAACCTTCTGTAGTAACCCGCAAGGCCAAGAAATTGTCGTACTTCAGTAAGAGTTCTAGGGGCGTCCCAATTTTTAATTGCTTCGATCTTGGCGGGATCGACATGTATACCCTTTTCATTCACCACGTGGCCTAGGAAGTGAACTTCTCGAATCCAGAAGTCACACTTTGAAAATTTAGCATAGAGCTTCTCTTTGCGTAGTACCTCAAGGATTAACCGAAGGTGATCCTCATGTTCTTCCTTAGTGCGTGAATAGATCAAGATGTCATCAATAAAGACAATGACAAATTTGTCCAAGTATGGCTTACACACGCGATTCATCAAGTCCATGAAAACAGCTGGTGCGTTGGTTAGGCCGAACGGCATTACCAAAAATTCATAGTGCCCATAACGAGTTCTGAATGCCGTTTTTGGTACATCCTCTTCTTGGATACGCAACTGGTGATAGCCGGACCTTAGATCAATTTTGGAGTAGAAGCTGGATCCTTGGAGTTGATCAAATAAATCGTCGATCCTGGGAAGAGGATAGCGATTCTTAATGGTTAACTTGTTCAGTTCCCGATAGTCAATGCACATTCGAAAAGTGCCATCCTTCTTCTTTACAAATAAGATGGGAGCTCCCCAGGGTGAGAAGCTTGGTCTTATGAAACCTTTGTCCAACAACTCTTGCAGTTGACCAGATAGTTCCTGCATCTCGGATGGAGCTAAGCGATATGGCGATCGCGCTACGGGTGCAGCTCCAGGAACAAGGTCGATGCGGAACTCGACTTGTCGAGGTGGTGGCAATCCCGGCAATTCTTCTGGGAACACATCTGAAAAATCTCTGGCTATCGGAATGTCTTCTAACCTTCGCTCGTCGGCCTTCTTATCTACCACGTGCGCCAAGAATGCAACAAGACCTTTCCTTAAACACTTTCGGGCCTTCATGCTGGTAATAACTCTTAACGGCGTCCCACGCCTTTCCCCTTGGATCGATAGAGTTTCACCGCTTGCGAGGGGTACTTGAATTATTTTATCGTTGCAAACAACGACTGCACGGTGTGCGGACAACCAATCCATGCCAACGACTATGTCAAAACTACCCAGTACGACTAGCAATAGATCAATGCCAAACTCGTGACCACAGAGATCCAACTTACAAGTTTTCGCTACTTCTCGTGTTTCTATAGTTTTACCGTTAGCCAGTTCTATAGAATATGGTGTGTCTAGTTTGCTAGTTTTTAGCCCAAGTAATCTTTTAAATTCGACAGATACGAAGCTAAAATCGGCGCCAGTATCAAACAATACGGAAGCATAATGACCATTAAGAGGGAACGTACCAGTGACCACGTTAGGGTCTTGTCGTGCATCACCGGCACCGATCACGAATGCCCGCCCACGGGCTTGGTTGTTGAGCTTAGGACAATCCCTCTTCCAATGATCGAGTGATCCACATGCGAAGCAGGGCCTCGCTCCTCCGTTCTTTGGTGCTCCTGACCTGCAGTCTTCTGTCTTGTGCCCAGAACGGTGGCACTTACCACAGATCACCTCATTCTTTCCTTGATAACCATGTTTTCCATTGTTTCCACGTCCTGTGGCTACATACCCTTTCCCTTTCTTGCCTGAACTACCCGATGATCCATCCTTTTTCCTTTCATCGCGCTTACGCTTCCCAAACCTCGGCTTATTCCCCTGGTCGTTGGACCCGATTGTTGAACCTGTACCCAGATTCTTACCCTCTACGCTGCTGGACTCAGTAAGCTTCAACCCTGATACTTTCCGGATTAAAGTGCCCATTCGAATGGCGTCTTCAGTGAGGCTCAGAGCGAGGTCGATAGCCTCGCGCATGGTCGTAGGTTTGGAAGCAGTGACCATGCCGCGTATCTGTGGCGCCAGCCCGAATAGGTACCGTTCCACTTTCTTGCTTTCCGGGGTAACCAAGCGAGGCACTAATCGGGAGAGATCATGGAATCTGGACGTGTACCCAGTTACGTCTGATCCAACCATGGTGAGGTTCCAGAACTCGGTTTCTAGCTTTTGCACTTCACTCGCCGGGCAGTATTCGGCGATCATCAGTTTCTTCAACTCCAACCATGACAAGGAGTAAGCAACATCGTCTCCTAGTGATTGTACTTGGTTGTTCCACCATGTTAGTGCTTGATCCAAAAATAGGTTAGTGGAGTACATGACAGCTTGTCGCGGGGTATAGCTACTGATGCGGACCACCGCTTCAGTTTTCTCGAACCATTTGACTAGTCCGACAGATCCCTCAGTGCCACTGAAGTTGAGTGGCTTGCAGTCCAGAAAGGCTTTAAACGTGCAGCCACGCTCTCGCGAGGCCATTTCTGCAATAATAAAATAGCATGTTATTATGGGGTAGGAGTTTCATGAAAACTCCCATTGCATTTATTCGTAACCCTCTTACCGGTAGGGGAGGTTTCGCGTCGGTCGCTCCCCGTTCGATCCCGCGATCTCTCAGTGCGGGTGGCATTGTGTTCCGCGAGGGCGAGGGCTATGCGCTCCGAGACTAGGGCTTCAAGCTCCTCGGGTGTTGTGGGTAGTCCTCCATTTCCACTGTTGCTTCGGGTGGCTGGTGCCATTTTTCTTCAATAATAATTATCAAAGGTTAATTTGGCGATCATTCATACAATATCGTCATAAATAAAGTATAAATAACAACTCAACACATGTACACAATAATCAACACAACGTCACCACATCATCACACAAATCACAATATATACAGAGTAGGTAATAATAATCGTAGACAACCATAACACATATTTTACCATAACAAAATTTTAATTAATTTCAATACCACGAGTACAATGATTTGTTCGCAATAACAAAAACCGAGGATACATTCCTCATACATCGTTCTTTTGAAATACAATAGAAATATAATGTCATATACCGGCACAACCCGCTCGGCTAGGCAAAAATGCAGATGGGTGCTATAACCCATGCTGTGCTATCATGCTACTACTACTACTACCTATGTCTGCAGGTGACCCTCCAAGTGTCTCTGAAGTATCTCTACTGTGGTGGCGGCGGCGGATACTGATACTGGGGGGCGTACATGCTAATGGACATACTGATCGCCATAATACGATCATACAAGAATTGGCGATGCGCGAAGTGTGCGTCGCCCGTAATCCCTCAATGCGCATCCATGCGCAGTAGCTCCTCAGCATAATGCGCCCGTGCATCTCTGGCGTCGATGATCCTGGCCCACATGAGTTGGGCCTGCTGCTCCATCTGGTTCACGGTGCGCTGCACCGTGTCGGTGAGAGTCTGAAAGTCTCTCTCCAAAGAGATCACTGTGGACCATGCCGGTCCGGACAGTGGGGCCATCCCATGGGGCTGTGACGGCCCGGGGATATCAGTGTACGTCGGCTGGGATGGGCCGACTATATCTGGCATTGGTAAGGGTGTGAAGGGTGGGGCAAAGCCCTGTAATCCAGTGAAGAAGTGGGGTGGCATCTAGTATGGGTCTCCTGCACCTAGAGTATACGGTGCAAGTGGTGGCATCATAAAGGGGGCTCCTGCACCCACAGTGAACGGTGCAGGTGGTGGTATGGTGAGCATCTCGGGTAGGGGTGGTAGTATGGGGAAGGTGGTGATAGGTAGTGTCATGGGTGCTGAAGAGGGGGCTATGAGCTCGGCTAGTGGGACCATGAGGGGCTGCGTAACAGTGACCCACTCAGGAGCGGATATCACGGTGGTAGGGGTAGTGGGGCTAGCAGTGGCGAAAGCTGCCAAGCCTGCTCGGTGTAGCTCAGAGCTACGGGCTGAGCTACCCTTGAGGATGTGCCCAGCAGAGGCTGGCCCATCCTGTGGTACGGGCTCTGGTAAGGCGAGTAGGGCGGCCGGTGCAGTGGTGGCGTGCTCTATCATCGGAGCAACGTGCTCCTCCTGGTCGGCTGGTGGCAATGGTATGGCTACATGGTCTACAGACGCCACTAACTCATCGTCAGAATCGTCTGATATCCACCCGTTCCGTCCTCGGGCTACGGGCACAAGCCTCATGCCTGGGGGAACGGAAATGTGAGGGGTGGGTAGTGGCTCATGATCGACGCGGGCATGTCGATCGAATGGAGACTCCACGGTCTCCGACTGGGTGGGGGCGGGTCTCGACGGACCTGCACAGCCTACAGGGAAATCCCTGACGGCTCGGATGGGGTGTGCTGGCAGTGGTGCGGTCTGAAAGGGCACTAGAGGCAAATCAGCCTGTGGTGCCTCGGCCACGGCGGCCACGTCGCCTCCAGCGGGGGCCCATGCTGGGTCCTCACTGGGGTCGGTCTCGTCGGAGTTGTCTCCGTCTGCGCCTCCAACGGCGGCGTCAACCTCCATATCATCGTCCTCGATATCGAGTACTACAACCTCGATCGGTGGGGGCGGCAAGATCTGAATGCTACTGTCGTAGCTCGGCGCGGCGCTCTCAGCATTCGACATCCCTGGCAAAAGAACCGTACTAATGTTTATGTATTATTCATTAGATAGTCAAGTCATACATTTACGGTAATCTTCCTAACTTCTAATATTGAAATAACACGTATCATTACCCATGGCTAGCTTGGTCGGAATCTCTTCATACCCAATGTTCGTTGGAAAATTAGTTTATCGCGTTTTGCATTTACTTTGAAAGCTTATCTTTTTGAACCAAATCCGGTTATAGTTTAGATTTTTAAAAATACTAATTCGCTATAACCTTGGCTCTGATACCACTTTTTGTCACACCACGCCTATGGCGGAAACACGTGGCGCGACGGTTCAAGAAGATTAAGCCAAGATTAATGCAAATCACAAATAATTAAAGAAACGGGTCATTTATTTAAGCGTCGAAAATCATGTTGATTATTCATACATAATTGAAAATTGTTTTTAAGACAAATAAGGAGGCTCCCCAATCTATATCCCGATTTCCTTGGGATAAAGAGACGAGGCCTCTTCAAAACATCCAACGCCCAGTTTAGAGATTCCCCCGACCCTGCTTGCCATGTTGTCCTTCATCTGTCAATTACCTGAAAGATATGTTTAAAAATTTGTTAATATATAAATATTGGTGAGTTCACAGGTTTTAGTTTAGTAAAACTTTATCTCATGGGAATTTCCTTGTTATGACAATTTATAGGAGTTGCAAGTTCCTACAATTCTACTTGAGCCTATAACCAAACCAAGACAAATAGTAATGCCCCGCCCCAAGTCGTTACTCGGTATTCCTACGACTTGATTTCAGAATACGTGCACCCCAGGCATACGCCGATGCATAATCGACGCTATCGATTAGGGGTGGGCCTTGTCAGGCACCAATAGTACTATCCAAATATTCCTTCGGTTTCACTTTCCTGAATTAATGATTATAGTAGAGAGGTCTCAACCCCGAGTGGCGATCACAACTCAAGTATCCAGCCCGTCAAACAATTCCCAACATATCTTTCCCCCGTAAAAACGTTAAATAGTTTAGAAATGGGGCCGTGAGACTCACCTGAAACTGTGCCTGGCTCAAAGAAGAAAATAGCAAATTTTGCGGTCTCGCACCTACAAACGTCCTAGGCGTATAAGTCACTACACCTATAGTGCATGTGCCTTGGCAAGTTGTACACCCAACTCCCCGACCACGTATTATCCCAATTTCCGTTTAATTAGTCTCGTATCCTAGGTTCGTTGGCGATGGATTACCCTTTTCTTACAAGTCGTATATTATTCTTGTTAATACTCTTTGTAACTTGTATACTATTATCCTCGACACGACTCTACCCAACGTATAATTATTTTCCCATTTAAATAATTATACTTGGGATCGTTTCGCTCGATATAATATGATTTCTTATTACCCGACCCGACTCACCTTGCCGCATATTTATTTTCCCATTCAAATAAGTATGCTAAGGTCTTGTCGTTCGGTAGTATATTCTTAACGCCCGACTCGACTCACCATGCCGTACATTTATTTTCCCATTTAAATAAATATACTAGGATCTTGTCGGTATTCACATGTTCGTAGATATACTTCACCTACTCGTCTCGGTTTTCCTTCTCGCATATCTACTTTCCCATTCAAATAGATATACTAGAATTTCGTCGAGACGAGCATGTGTACATATACCAATGCGTGAATTTTCCTTGTTAAGTCCATGTGTCGTTTAGCGTTTTTAATTCATTACGTTATGTTTTCTCCCACGAATATTCTTTCTACACTTAGGAAAGTGTTACATAAGTTTCACCCTTGTTATATATATTTTATTTCTTAATATATATATATTTTCATCTTGCCGCAATGGCATCCTTTTCTCATTTGTCCGTTTATCCGTTATCGTTAGTTCATGTGACTAAGTCCGTTAGTTAGCTTTTTCCACATTTTCTTCCCATATGCGTTCTATGGAAATATTTTTCGTACTCCCAATTCCGAACACATATTACTTGGAAAAATATACTTTTGTATTTTTAGTTCAACTTGTTAACTTGAAAACCCAAAAATGTTCCCGATACTTTTATATTCCCATTTATATAAAAGTATCCATTTTGTACAAGTTTTCCCAAGTCTTTACTAATATTTTATAAAACCTTTATTTTTATAAAATCCTTATGTTAACTTAGCCTCCTATTTTTATAAAACTTCTATTTTTGTAAAAATACCTCTTTCAAAATATACATAAGTAGGTTTCTCATGTTTATCAAAACTATACTTGGAAAAACTATTATTTACATTTTTGACACCGAACTTTCCGTGAACACATTTTTGGACCAAAGTTTCTAAAATACATATTTTAGTCCCTCAACTTTCAAAGTTACAATATTAGTCCCTTAACTTATACTTGTTGCATTTTCCGTCTCAACTTGCAAGGTTAGCATTTTTCTTCCAACTAGTGGACTTTGAAGAATCATATTTTTCATGTTTGGTTGCTTTTACATTATTTCACTTTTAATAGTCTTTTATTTCATTATTGATGCTATTACCATGTGGGTTTTATGTTTTTATCCAACATACCCAAATTTTCACTCATCCAAGTGAGTAGACTTTGAATATGTAACTTTTTCATCCATGATCATCTAACACATTCTAATATATTTTTGACATTGGTTAGTCATTTTATGATGATTAAAACCATCTTTTATCATATTCAAGTCTTTCTCAAAAATCATACCCAAATCATCAACTTGCTAAGTGTATGTACATATTTCTACATTTTCTTGAAATATCACATTATTAATATCAAATCCATGTTTTATCCATATTATTATTATTTCATTTTCATCTTGTGAGATACATTAAACTTTTATATTTCAAAACTACATTCTACCCATCAATGTACAACTTGCTCATAAGAGCACATAATATGAACATTAACAATCAAAACAAGGTTAAAACTTACTACTAGCTCAAGGCTAGGGAAGACAAGAACCTTGGATTGGATGGGGTTTAGTGTGTTCTTCCAAAGGGTTAAGCTCCAAGCTCTTGAAACACACAATGGGGTTTTGAAGGATAATGATATAGAGATGATTTGGTAATGTAAAAATTGTAAGAAGAATGTATATGGATGGGTGTAAGGCTACGACCAAGAGAGGAAGAAGAAGAAGTGTTTTTGCTTTTTGATTCAAGTATTCTATGTATGTATCCTTATATTATCTCTTTCAAATCCACAAGATTACATGTATCTTATCTAGATTATGTAATATCTTAGTTAGATTGTGTAAGATTATGAAAATCCTTGGGGATACTAAGGAGGTGAAGAGTTTAAATGAGATAACAAAGATTTAATCACTTGGGTGGGCCATAGGCCGGCCCCAAGGGGGTGTTTTGGTGGGGTCCACTTTGCTAAATAATACCCAATATTATTATGTTTAAGTTAATCTTGTTCGGGTACCGTCCGGGTATTTTCGGGTTTTTAATCGCGTTTTATCCGAATATTAAAATATCCTTAATATTCCTTAAACATAGTCCAGTTTAAGCGTTGATAAGTTATTTTGGCTTTTGCCGGGTGAAATTATATGTTACGCGCGTATCGGGTGCGGTACGCGCACTTTATTCGTTACCGGGAGATTTGTACAATAAGTTTTCACGTATGGCTTTGGGGTTCCAAAACTCATTATATTTTGTGAAATTATCTTTTATTTTATATTCCGGGTGTCCGGGATTCGTTTCGCTTATTTAATTTTTACCGGGTAATCGCCAGTGTCCAAACCGGATAATCTACTCGCACATGATCCTATCATGTTTTGTCATTAAACATATGCATTCCTATGCATTATTTGGGAATTGTTATCTTTCTAAGGCCTCAGTTAAATAATCAACACATAGTTACGTTTAATTACGTTAATCGTGTTTAATTAATTAGTACGGATTTACCTTAATTTTGCCGGTTGTTACACATTGACTCATTGAAAGTCAACCTGCGAGTAATAACCTTCCAATTACAACACCAAATCTGTGTTTTTGATTAGCAATTCGTTATGGTAAGTACTGATCGACCTAGGCTGCTTTATTCCCACGCCAATTAACCATTAACACCTTCCAATTATAGCCTTATACGCGTATACCCTTTAATGTGGGTCAAAAACTTCTAAAATTATGATTTCTTAGAAATTGTATAAATTGATCGCATCTACACAAGCTAAACACGCCGATAAACAAACCCTTATACTCAATTCACCCTTAAAACTCTCCAAATCTACGATTCTAGCTTGGTTTGACGTTTTCGTTGACCGCCTCGTTCGTGGTCATTAACACATTGTAAGTCCGATTCTTTTTGTGGGTTATGTTAGTCGCAAACATACAAGCAATAGCCCTAACATTTCAGGGGCTATTGGTTGCTAATTAACATTATTGAAAAGCTAGGGTTCATACTTAATCGAATTGGGGAAGATACTAATCGCAGAAAACATTTAAAGTTTAAACAGATCGGATCTTATCACCAAACGATCTGCAGATCAGTTGGTATGATCCCCTTGTGTTAAGAAACGGGCCGGCCGAATGCTTGGGTTCGAGCCCCGTCTCCCCCTTTTTATTTTCTAAAACAAACTTGAATTAACCAGTAAACCTTTATAATTAATTTCAATCCAGATTTACTTGTTCTCAGGGTGTGGCTCAGTTGGTGGCCACACTTGTGATAAATCCCGAACCGGCCAGAGGCCCAGGTTCGATTCCCACAACCAACAACATTTTTTTGTAACCCTTTATATATATATATTTAACATATTAATCTTTTAAAATAGTTTTTAAATACTAAAAGTGGTTTATAAATTCTATAAAAATTACTGTATGATCTCCCGATGGTAAAGTTTATCATACAATTTTTAGTTTTCCAAAAATAATTTGTTTAATATATATAAAATATATTACAAGTTTATTCATTTATAAGTTAAAAATTCTATAAAAATATCTAAACAATTTTATAAAATTCCACAAAAATTATTCTAAACTTTTATAGCAATAAGCATTTCAGAAATAATTTTTATTCCAGAAAAATCGTTCGTTTCATATTTTTAATTGATTTTTGTTATTTTAAATCATAAATAAATCATAATAAATTCAATTTTCAATATTTTTATACCAAAATTTTACATAAATTATTTTTGTTCATTTGGAACAGAAATACAAATTTTAATTTGATATTTCATTAATTTTAATATTTTTAGATATTAAAATTATATTTTGACAAATAAATATAAATATACTATATATTCAATTACTAAGAAAATAATTTTATAAAAATTATTTTCATATCTACTATATTATAATACAACAATCCTTAACCAAAGTTTTACAAAAAGTCTTTTTATTTAATTATTTTCCAAATTTCTTTTATATACTAGTTCATTAATAATTTATCTACGTTAACAAATAAACAAATGCCTATCCCCAAATTAGGAACCCTAGAAATACTTGTAGACTAGAAAGACTTAAACTCATTTATTACCTTAAACATAGGGTGATACCTGGCAACGTTGGATTACACTTATTCAATTCCACAAGACTTAACACCTTGCTAAGGTGAGTATTACTTATCCCCTTTTTCGTTTTTACACTTTTGGGGTGATTCATGCACAAGTATACAAAACTTTCACATTCAGTTACACATACATTTTCTTCATTTACAATTCATATACGTGTTTTGTTTATCTTTGTGCCTTATGTTTGAACATGAATGTAGCTTACGTACAAAATCATACATCTAGACATAACTTATGTTATGGTGCTCTTTACATATAGACGTAACTTATGTTACGGTGCTCATTTAGACATAACTTATGTTATGGTGCTCTTTTAGACTTGACACGTGTTAGGGTGCTCATTATCAATTTTATCTTACCAACTTTACATTTGATCTTTGTCTTGTTTGGTTACTTATGTGTTTACATAATGCCTTGGTGATGCTAGACACATGAATTGTACCACTTTTCAAACTTATACTATATGTACAAAGCTAGGTAGTACTCACCAACATCATATGTTGACAAAATTTATTTTCGTGCATGTTTCAGGATAAGCTGCTTGACGCTTCACATAGGACTTTGGACTTAGATTAAATAAATCAACTATCTCTATTTTTGTTGTCGTGTATTTATTTTCACATGTTGTAAAACGATATTCAATTATCAAATATTTACATTTTAGTACCATGAGCTTTTGAACAATCGTCATTACGTGACACCTTGATGATTCCGCCATCGGTTGGGGTGTTACAAATATTGATATCATACCGGTACTGTACAAATACCATACCGTACAATATGTTTTCAGTATCGATACTGGGTTTTGGGAGTTTTCAGGATCGGTATTTTCGGAATCGGTGATACCGTCCCAAGCTCTTCCCAACTTTTGTGCACACTAAGTTTCAAGACACACCAAGTTTCAAGATACAGCCATACCTTGAAACTTATATATCCATTACATTGCTATCACATGCTGATTAGCCTTACATATCCCTTACATTTGCAAATCCTTTACCAGATGCTTATTGAAGATGTTTTCTTTTATTTTATGTTTTTTGTTGTTGAAGAACATGCTGCAAATGAATACAGAATTAGCATGTGAAAGGGAACGGAATCATGAAAGGCGGCGGAGATTTGTTGCTAGTGGCTGTTATGGTAGTGGGTTACGGTGTAAGTAAGATGATGGTTACCGGTGGTGAGGGATTAAGTGTATATGTATACATCTCCAAATCGCTCTTTAGGGCATGGATTAATAGAAAACCTCAAAAATTTGAGAAAACTTTAGAAAACTCCTAAAAAAAACCTACTTTTCGAGCTTTTTTTTTTTTTTTTGTTTGAAAATTTTAAGGCATGTAATATACATGTTTTTAAGAGTTCTGAGGCAAAAAATAAAAAAAACACGGATCGTTTTTTTAAATAAAAAAGATCCGGGTTCGATACGGCTCAACGACAATGGCGTTTTTAAGTAGGAATCGGTGAAGTCTCTCATGATTCCAAAGAATATCAACCTCCTCTTCACAAATGGGCATACAGGATCGAACTCCGCCATCTCAAGAAGCTCCTTCATTATTCTTGCCACAAACGTAATTTGAACCAGGTACATCTTCATGACCTCACACTTAACTTAGCTAGCAATTTGTCAATTGAACCAAGCATCATTGGCATATCTTAGAATTTGAAGCTACAAATAAGTTATTTTCATTGTATTATGTAGTATTTATTATTTTTGACTCTCTGTTTACGTAAATCGGACATGTCATCGCATTCGATGCTAAGATATTATATAGTGTGTACTTACTATATAGTACTTGAATATTTTTTTGGCAAGTGGAAAAATGGTTACCCATTAGCCATATATGGTGGATCATTAAAGTATGTATATTGCCGCTAAAAGAAGCCGACAACCGAGTAATAACCAACTATACATTGGGATGGACGGATGGTAATCGAGGTCATATATATATATGCTGGTTGAGTCTCCTACTTTTGTTTTCTTTAAACGGTTAATTTACATACTTATTAATGGTAATTTTAAATTGACACTCTGCTCATTATGAAACTTGAACACTTATCTTATAAGATATGTTTCATCACACATTGTAGACTAAAGTCCTTTGGTAAGACTCCGTGAGGGCTCACTGTGAGGCCCATTATACTCAAGAGTAACAGGATGCTGCTTGACGATTGTATAATTTAAATGTATATCAATGAAAAGAAATCCTGTGAACCATAGTGTAATGACGACTTTTTTACATTCCTTAATAACTCGTTATTAATATTATTATTATTGTTATAGCAGAATCTTTATATTAATACTTTGAGCAAGCAATCTATATACTATAAATAGTTTAAATAAAGTCTTTTTTTTTCTTTTTTCAATACATACATGTTTTTAGTAATTAAGTATACAACGGTGGAATTCCTCGCGTGATACGACGGGAATTCCATATATGCACAAAATATTATAGACATAATTACATAAAAGTTGTGTAAGTACAAAAATAATATTGCTAGTCACAAAATCACAGTGTTGGAAATTTAAACGTTTAACTTTAGGTAGCTGAAGTTATTATTTTTTTTTTCCCTTTGTAGGGTATTCATCGACACTTGGATGAATGGAAATAAGTTGTTGGTAAGAAGTTGTTGCGTATATGTTAGAAAGTATGTTTCTAACCGATATTAGTATATAGTTAAAATCCTTTTGAACCTTGACATAGCTCTGTTTTAATTAAAATTTATATCTAAACGTAAAATAAAAAATAAACACATCAAAACGGTACACTTATTTTTTTATTTTTTATATTATTTATCTAAAAAACATTTTTGAAAAGACGAAAAAATTCAAAATTTTTATCTATCTTCCCTTCTCATATTTAGTAGGTTAAACCTATTTGTATTTTGATCTTTACACTATATATATAATTACTAAATATTTACATAATAATAATAATACTAAAACCCAAATACAATAAGTGTTTAAGGCAGGCCGGGCTAGATTGCTTTTTTCCAAAAGAGCCTCGGGGAATCCCGTTGCATCCCTCAATATTTATTTAAATACATAAGTATACAATTACTAAATATTTACATAAGTTAATAACAATAATTTCCAAACATAGGGGCTGTTTGGTTGATTAAGTGCTGAATCATTAAAATGTCTGAATGGTTAAGAGGTCTGAATGGTTAAGTGCTGAATCATTAAGTTGGACCTCTTAATGGTTAGTATTCTTGTCCCACATTGGTAGGAGAGAGTCATTAAGGTTCAACATAGTTCAGTGCTTAATGGTTCAGCAACATTTCAAATCTTAATGGTTCAGCCTTAACCATTCAATTCAGAAGCTGAAACAAACGCGCTGAAGCTGAATCATTCAACATTGAATGATTCAGAGCCTCATTAAGAGACTTACCAAATAGCCCCATAGTCAACGTTTAAGGCATGTCTGGTTAGACCACGTCCATCAAAAAAGGATAGATTATACTCGACGCATCACGCGGACCAACCCAGTATTTTTAAAAACAAATATTTTATTCACACAAGGCAAACCTCATGTTACTTTTTCTATTTTAAATCACGCCCATCCCAGAAGAAAAATAAAAGAAGCAAATTATTCGAGATATGAATGTTTTTTTCTTTTTAAATAATTTAAATTATTAAAGATATTAATAATACTCTCTGTTGGTGTTCATTTTGTCTCCTTTACCGACTTCCAACAGTTCAAACACTTCAACCTGCATCTCCCTTATTGGATCACCTCCATAACCATGGCCCATCACACTCTACCGCCTCTCATCAACACTATTTAACCCACACTTTTCACAATATTCAACCCCCATTATCAGATCTTTAACTTATTCAACACAACATGTCCAAAGATAATAATATTACCATGACCACACCAAGTGCACCAGCAGTTGTGTCACTGTTAATAATGGTTATGTTTAGTGGGTCAGTTCAGGTTGTTGAATCAGCAATAGGGGTGAACTGGGGCACTATATCTAACCACAGACTGTCTCCTTCAACTGTTGTGGATCTTCTTAAGGTTAACAAGATTCAGAAAGTTAAGCTCTTTGATGCTGATCAAGATTGTCTCAGGGCACTTATGGGGTCTGGTATAGAGGTTATGGTTGGTTTGTCTAATGATCTGTTGGCTACTGTTGGTTCATCTACTGCTGCTTCTGATTTGTGGGTTGCTCAGAATGTTTCTAGATATATGGTTAGAGGTGGAGCTAATATCAAGTATGTATGTTTTTATTGATTTATGATCTTCTTTTGTTGTTTGTTTGTTTGTGTGTGTGTCTTGTTTTTGTTTGTTATGTTGATATATGTTGGTTTGTTTTGATTTGGACCAATTGATGGTTGCTGCTTCTCTTTTGTCATGTATAGTAGAGTTAAGGAAATTAATAACTTATGTTTGTATTGGTGACTTATAATTTTTTATGTTTGTTAGACTCAAGTTTGTACATTCTTTATCTTTGTCATGGTTTGAAGTTGACTTTGATAGGAAGCAAGAATAAAGGGGAAAATAATCTCAAGGAAAATTAAATTAATGTTAATGAATATACAAAAGGGGTGGCGGCACACAACTTGTTGCCCGTCTGCCTGCTATTTGCTATTTTGATGTAATTTTTGCTATTGTGGAATGAAAAATGTTATCGTGGTTAAAAAAATGAATATACCATTCATACGCCCTCTTTGTATAGGTAAGTCTAGATATGACCGGTCGGTTCGAATTTGAAAAACTGAAACTGACCGCGAAAAATATAGATTGGCTTCTTAGTTTTTACCGAATAAAAGATTCACACGATTTTACATAGAAAATAGAAGGAATTAAAAACCATAAATTTGGGGAAAAACCGTTGGGTCTGAGATCGGGGTTTAGATGATAAAAATAGGGTTTGGCAGTTTGCCACACGATCTGGCGCGTTGAGGAGTTTCCGTCCATTACATATTAGACGTAGTCCAAGTTATGTCCTTTTTAAGTTGGGCCATTTTCTTGCTTTTTGCTCTGTATCAGAACTTCAGCGCTTAACCGCCTTGGTTGACGGGCATCTAGTATACCGCCTAGCCAAAGGCCTGGTGGTGCTAACTTAAAACACTGATATTGTATCTAGGCATTAGATGTTAAGGAAACAGATTGATATCAGAAGATATATGCAATACATATTGATGACATTGTGTGTTTGCTTCCAGTTAAATCAATGGTTCTGATTCTTGTAAGTTGATCCAGGTACATTGCAGTTGGAAACGAACCCTTCCTATCAAGCTACGACGGTCAATTCCAGTCATATGTGATGCCAGCCATAACAAATCTGCAGCAATCTCTTGCAAAAGCAAATCTAGCAGGTGCAGTGAAGCTAGTTGTCCCTTGCAATGCTGATGCATACGAGGCTTCTCTTCCTTCCCAAGGAGCATTCCGACCCGAACTCACCCAAATCATGACGGATCTTGTTACATTCCTAAATTCTAACGGCTCCCCATTTATCGTCAATATCTATCCGTTTCTAAGTCTTTATGGTAACTCAGACTTCCCTCAAGACTATGCGTTTTTTGAAGGGACAACTCATTCTGTCACAGATGGACCGAATGTATATTACAATGCGTTTGATGGAAACTATGACACGTTAGTTTCTGCCCTTAATAAACTTGGATTCGGGCAGATGCCTATCGTTATAGGGGAGGTGGGTTGGCCGACAGATGGAGCCATAAATGCAAATGTCAACGCTGCAAGACTTTTTAACCAGGGACTTGTAAATCATGTTTTAAGTAATAAAGGGACCCCTCTTAGGCCTGCACAGCCTCCTATGGACATCTATCTTTTCGGTCTTCTTGATGAAGAGGCGAAAAGCGTGCTTCCAGGGAGCTTCGAGAGACATTGGGGCATTTTCTCTTTTGACGGACAGGCTAAGTATCCATTGAACCTTGGTAACGGGTTTTTGAAAAACGCCGAAAACGTTCAATATTTACCGTCCAGATGGTGCGTTGCAGACCCGTTTAAAGATCTATCTGGGGTTGAAGAACATGTTAAACTGGCGTGTACTGTTGCAGATTGCACGACTTTAAACTATGGCGGTTCGTGTAACGGGATTGGTGAAAGGGGTAACATTTCTTATGCATTCAACAGTTATTATCAGGTACAGAAACAGAATTCTCGGAGCTGTGAATTTGATGGGCTTGGAATGATCACTTTCGTGAATCCTTCCATGGGTCAATGCAAATTTCTTGTCGGCGTTACTGAGAGGGTGGTCACTAAGCGTATTTCACAAGGTTTGCGCTTGCACAACGGGTCTGTTATTCTTTGGTTATTGGTATTTTGCTTGGGAGTTTTGAACTTATGACTTTACAACGGTTATGTGATGTCGGATTTTTTAAGGTTCCCGGATCCCTTAAACCACATTAGTTAGATAGTTCCTTATACCCATTCGCAGATTACATTAGTTTTTCTACAAAGTTATGCTAGATGCTATAGCTTCATGAGCTGCACATGTGCATTGTAATATAAGATGTGAACATTCATCTTTACCTCCATTGCATAAACATTAATCTTTCACATAAAGTTTCATTCTTGTGTTTACAGGCAAAATATTAAAATCTTTATTGTAGTGAATTTATTTCAAAATTTGGTTCTTTTGAAAACGCGTCATGAAAAATGGGTGGTTTTATAGTTGGACTTTAGATCAGGGTTAGCCGTCATCTGAGATAGCGACTTTAGAGTTGAAGTCACTATCTTAGCATACTGCAAGAATCCACAGTCGCTATCTTAGATATCGATTAACCCAAATTTATTGTCCAAACAAAAAACCACCCGTTTGTCATCATACATGTTCGAAAGAAAACCATTTTTTTAGAAAAATTCTTATTGTAGTAGTAAACTTTGTTGGAACTGATATGACGTTGGAGCGCAGCGGTCAGCAGCATCCATCTACACAGCAGACTCTCCCACACTGGATGAACGGTTTCCTGTAAACGAAGTTGCAGCAGCGACAACCAGCTTCATGGAGCGCATTCAAATTTAAAAAAAAAGTCAATATAACACCACTTCATAACAAAAAAAAAAAGAAAAAAGTTAATGTTGTATGCAATTGTGCATTGAAAATGATCTAACCTAGGGGGTGAATACTGGTATCAGCAGCAGCATGAGACACTTTGGGACCGCCGGACGCTGCATAGGTCAATGCAGCCATTGAAACCACTAGGAACACTATCAGAAACCTTGCTAAAGTGGCTCTTTTCACCATCTTTCTTTGCTATAGGTATTAATATTATATTACTTCAACAGATGAGGGTAAATGATCATTCATTTGTTAGGTTTTTATAGATGGGAATGGAGTGCTTTATGAAGTGGGTTTGCTTTTATCTTGAACTTGCATTTGCATGTTGATACATAGCATGTGATGAGATGAGTTCAAACAAGCTAGCACACTAATGTTGACTTATTTGGTGTGCAATACATGATATTATCGTATGAAACAAAATATAATTTTGTTTAGAAACTAGAGAACAAATTGGTGCTGAGTGGGTACATTCATGCATGTTGAAAAGAAACCAATAGGTCTTCTAATGTTCCTTCTTTTACTTGTAGTGATCCATATCTTCTTCAATATGTCAAAACCCACTATCGTAATGATAATTAGGTTTAATACATGTGCAATTCGTCTTGAAAGTTTTTTTTACTTATCAAGGCGTTAATTGGTTTCCATGTTGTTGATTTTTTTTGGTTAAACTAAAATCAAACCTAATTTAAAATAGTCAAAACTGAAAAAAAAAAAAAAAAAAAAAAACCAAAATCAGATCGGCTCTTAATCTATATCTATATCTATACTACTATATAATAGGTTCTAGATGGGCAACATAGTAATTTTCATTTAATTTTAAGACACATAAAAACATTGTTTTTGCATTTGGTACAAGTATTAATGCATAAATAATTTCTTATTTACAATATTGCCCCTCTATATTTTAGCATTTAATAATGTAGTGTAATAAATGACAAGCAATAATGTAGTGTTATTACATCTAGCATTTATATTTATAATGCAATAGTATTTTATAAAAGCTTGTAAAAAACTTATTAACTTATAATAAAAATAATACATAAAAAGCTAAAAACGCGATTCCGGGTCGTATGGTCGATGGAGTGTGGGTTACGAAGCCTGCGATTATTAAAAGAGAAGTATTGAAGCATTTTAGAAGGCAGTTTTCTGAGAAACATGTGGTCAGACCGCTTATTAGATGCAATAACATCAAATCTGTGCCTCACGTTTTTGTGCAATCTTTGGTGGAAAGGTTCTCTAAAGAGGAGATTAAGATAGCAGTTTTTGAGTGTGGGTCTGATCGGGCCCCAGGCCCGGATGAGTTTAATTTTAACTTTATAAAGTTCTTTTGGAGCCACCTTGAAGCCGATTTCTTTAATCTGTTGGATGCTTTCTATGACTCAGGTGACTTTGCCAAAGGTTGTAGCTCTTCTTTTATAACTTTGATTCCGAAGTCGAAAAACCCGGTGGGATTATCTAACTACAGGCCGATTACTCTAGTTGGGGTTATTAGTAAAGTTATCTCTAAAGTCCTGGCGCTTCGGATCAAGAAGGTGTTGAGTTATGTGTTCTCTGATACGCAGTCCACATTTCTTAAGGATAGATTTATTCTGGATGGTCATTTGGTGTTAAATGAGGTATATGGGTGGTTAAGCAAGAAGGGGAAAAAAGCTTTCATGTTTAAAATTGTTTTCGAAAAAGCTTACGATAATGTGAATTGGGGATTCTTGCTTGATATGATGGATCAGATGGGTTTTCCAGATAGATGGAGGAGGTGGGTGAAAGGGGTTCTTGAATCGGCTAGGTCCTCGGTGTTAGTTAACGGAGCGCCTACTTTTGAGTTTCTTTGTGAAAAGGGTCTTCGTCAAGGGGACCCTCTTTGTCCTTTTCTCTTTTTGATAGTTATGGAGGCTTTTACGTGTATTATTGACAAAGCTTGTTGTGAAGGTGAGCTGAAGGGTATTAAGGATCAGAAAACGGGGTTGACTATTTCTCACTTGCTATATGCAGATGACGCTTTGATTATCGGGGAATGGTCGAAAGAGAATATAGAACAGACGGCTCGGCTTCTTCGGATTTTTCATCTTTGTTCTAGCCTCAAAATCAACATTAAAAAATCACATCTTTTTGGTTTTGGTGTGACTAGTGATGAGGTTATTGAGATGAGCAGCATTCTTGGCTGTAGGATTGGAGATTTCCCGTTTGAATATTTGGGTATTAAAGTCGGCGCTAATATGAACCATGTTTGCCATTGGAAGTCGGTTGTGGATACGATTAGCTCCCGATTGTCGACGTGGAAAGCAAACTCTCTTTCTATGGGAGGTCGCTTAACTCTTATTAAATCGGTTTTATCTAACCTCCCTATATATTATCTGTCTATGTATAAAGTTCCAATTTAGGTAGTGGAGCAAATAGAGAAAATAATGAAGAATTTCCTGTGGGGAGGGTCCAATGGTATAAAGAAGATGCATTTGGTGGCATGGGATGTGGTCACCACTTCTAAAGAGGACGGGGGATTGGGAGTCTCGAAGTTAATGGATGTCAACAAGGCCTTGATTACAATGTGGGCTTGGAGGTTTAAGTCAGATCCGAAGAGTAGTTGGCGTCGTATTATAGAGGCTATTCATGGTGGTAGAGGTAGATGGGCATTTCTTCCGGTTAATAATGGCCTGTTTGGTTGCTGGAAAAAATATAGTGTCGCTTGTGGAAAGCTTGAAGCTCGATGGTAAAGACATTCATATTCTCATTAGAGGTAAGGTGGGTAATGGTGAAGATATTTGTTTTTGGTCTGATTTATGGTATGGAGACTCTTTGTTGAGGCAGCGCTGGCCGAAGTTGTATCTTTTGGAAAGCAAAAAAGGTGCGTTGTTAAGGATAGAATTATCCTTAAAAATGGCGAAGCTTGTTTTGCTGATAATTGGAAATCGGGTCTTAGTTCTTTTGAGGAAATTTCGGAATATAGAGATCTTATGGAGATGTTACCGAAGTGCGTTTTATCGGGGGTTAAAGACACGTGGAGCTGGGAATCAGGAAAGAATAACAGCTCCTCTGTAAAAGCTGTTAAGAAGGTTTTGCGCGAAGATTGTAACACCCCAACCGATGGCGGAAACATCGGGATGTCACGTATTGATGATTGTTCAGTAGCTCATGGTAAATAATAATTCTCATTATATGATTTAGATAAATTACATACAATTGTTCTACAATAATTCATACATCAAATTGAATAAAACTATGCACACATCTTCAAGCATTAATTCAAATCCTCAAGCAAGTAGAACCTGAAACATGTTAAGTTGAAAATATTTTGGGTCAACAAAAGTTGGTGAGAATTACATAGGTTTTGATAATCGAATAAAATTGTTGTGCAATTCATGTGTCATGGCAATCTAGTCCTTATGTGAAAACATACTAGAAGTAAATCGAGTGCATAATCAACCATTGTGACTGTTGTATTGTGGTACATCCCATACGCTCATGGTTCACTCGTTTATATTGCAGTAACAAACACCCACGCAACCTTTGTAGGAGGCACGTATCCGGGTGGGATTGTCAGTCCAATAGATCTATCAATGTATACCGTTTGGCTGATGAATGTTTATGCTAGAATTGTGGTTACCCTAGTCATGTTCAAGACATAATGCAACATAGAAAAACACATAGACACATTGATGATTGAATTGCATAAATGATGTTGTAACATGTTTCACCCCAAAAATGGTGATAAATAGAAAAGGGGCTATGTAAAACTCACCTTAGCAAAATGTTATGTCTCGTAAAAAAAATAGAATAATGTGTTGTGAATGTATGCGAGGCGAATCCTAAAGACTCAACAACGTAGCTAGTCCAAATTGAAGAAAACGAAAAAGAAAGAATATCAAGCTTCCAATTCGCCAATTACAAGAGCTTATAATCAAAGCTTCAATTGTAGAAGTAATAGACTATAGAAGAAAGGTATGAGGGAAAGTTTAATCGGATTGAAACAATCGATTTAGAGGTGCAAAGTATAATGGGTCATAGGTGGGTTTTTATACTAGTTTTGGAGTCAATTAGCCATTAAAATTGGTCAACACCATAAAGTAAGGTTTTATGATGAATTGACTATTTGACTAAGACTTTGACTGTTTGACTAAGACTTTGACTAGGACTTTGACTATTTGACTCAAGGCTTTATTTAAAAAAAAAAAAATCTTGTATGTGAAAAAAAAAGAATTTAGAATCATATTATTATTATTATTATTATTTATATACATTTATGTATGTATATAAGTTGTGAGTTAGGATAAATAAAGACTTAGGCACATTTGTATAATATTAATGATAAAGGTGTAATAAAAAAATATATATATAAGGGCTTTTTATGTATTAAAATTTTGGGGAAAATTTTGCGATGTTACAGTCTCCCCTACTTTTAGGAACTTCGACCCGAAGTTAAAAGAAAAACACCAGGTATACAATTGGTCGACTACCGAAAACCTTGATAAAATTTCTCACTACCTTAACGTACCTGTAAATTCATGATTACGTTCCGGACCGTAATTATCAATTTACCTTGCATTAGGGTTTTGCGTCCTTTTATGACTCTACCGATTGTTGAGCAGGTTCGATAGTCTCCACCAGTCGTTGAGCAGGTTGTAGGGCCTCTCCCGACTGTTGGAAAGACATGATGACCTCTACCAATCGTTGAGTAGGTTGTTTGGTAGTCAACTAATTGTTGTACAAGTAAGCAAGTATGATTATAGATATAGCAATTAGTTCACATTCAAACAAGCATGCACTCAGATGTTATGATAATACTTGAATTTATTACTTGAATCAAAAAGTGTCAATACATAGAATTAAAAAGTAGACATCATTCAAATGGTGGGGTTTGCTGTTAAGTAGCCGGAGGGTCTTTATCTCGATTTAGTTTAGGGCATCGGTTACGGAAATGATTTGGGTTTCCACATTCATAGCATTGACCATAGTTGTATTTACCAGGACGATTAAGATTAGCAACCTGAGCAGGGTTGGTTGGTTGGTTGGTGTTAGGGTTTGGGGACTCACGACATGTGTTGACCAGATGGCCATACCTACCACAATTGGTGCACAGGCGACACACTGAAACAGTGGGGTGATGTCGTTTGCATGTGTTACACAATGTAAAGTTTCTTGTATAGGGTTTCTTGTTAGAAGCTTGTGTAGTGAGGTTTACATTAGGATCCCTGGTCTTGCGCTTCTGGTTCTCGGTAGTTACCGCGGCCACAATACTTGTTTTCTCGCCTTTCCGAACTAAGGTCCCGTTCTTTATGTGATTTCCATCGCCATTTCCATTTCCATTGCCGTTCCCATTCATTGGGATGACTTGAGCCAACAAGTTAGAAACCAGAGTTGTGATTTGTTGCGCCATTTGTTGGGAAATAATCGCAGCCAGTTGGGCATCAACACCTTTGTTGTTTTTTGTTGTTGTTGTGGTTGGTGTTGTGGTTGTTGTTACTTTCCTCTTGGTTTTCACCACTGTTATTGCGAGTGCTGCGACGTGGAGACATGATCTATAAGGGACACAATGAAGGTTCAATGTGGCATGAAATGAATGAGGTGATATAAGGAATGTAATCATTTATTCATTAATTAAAACGAATAAACGAAAACGTTGACGTATCAAAGATTTCAGATTCCAATAACATAGTGAAGACATGCTTTAGCCTATAAGTGAACACTCATCCCGAGAATTCCCAGGTAGGCATCCGGGTCCCTCGTCTGATTGGGATATATGCGCAATGCCAGCCTAGACAGAAGACTCAGAATACAGGCGTTCACCCTTCCAGATTGCACGTGTTCGTTATTAAAATCTAGAACTTCGACGAGATCTCAAGGTGGTTCAGGTTAAACCTGAGGAATTTGTCCTATTAGTCTGAGAGTAGATCCAGTGATGGAGAGCAACCTTCTTGTAAGGATGAAAGTAGGGATAAGAAGTAGGAGGGAGATAGAGAATAGCAAGTAAAAGAAGCAAGTACTGGTTAAATCCTATGGTTATAGACTAGATTATTTTTCTAATAACCTAATTCCCTATAACCTGGCTCTGATACCAATCTGTAACACCCCAACCGATGGCGGAAACATCGGGATGTCACGTATTGATGATTGTTCAGTAGCTCATGGTAAATAATAATTCTCATTATATGATTTAGATAAATTACATACAATTGTTCTACAATAATTCATACATCAAATTGAATAAAACTATGCACACATCTTCAAGCATTAATTCAAATCCTCAAGCAAGTAGAACCTGAAACATGTTAAGTTGAAAATATTTTGGGTCAACAAAAGTTGGTGAGAATTACATAGGTTTTGATAATCGAATAAAATTGTTGTGCAATTCATGTGTCATGGCAATCTAGTCCTTATGTGAAAACATACTAGAAGTAAATCGAGTGCATAATCAACCATTGTGACTGTTGTATTGTGGTACATCCCATACGCTCATGGTTCACTCGTTTATATTGCAGTAACAAACACCCACGCAACCTTTGTAGGAGGCACGTATCCGGGTGGGATTGTCAGTCCAATAGATCTATCAATGTATACCGTTTGGCTGATGAATGTTTATGCTAGAATTGTGGTTACCCTAGTCATGTTCAAGACATAATGCAACATAGAAAAACACATAGACACATTGATGATTGAATTGCATAAATGATGTTGTAACATGTTTCACCCCAAAAATGGTGATAAATAGAAAAGGGGCTATGTAAAACTCACCTTAGCAAAATGTTATGTCTCGTAAAAAAAATAGAATAATGTGTTGTGAATGTATGCGAGGCGAATCCCAAAGACTCAACAACGTAGCTAGTCCAAATTGAAGAAAACGAAAAAGAAAGAATATCAAGCTTCCAATTCGCCAATTACAAGAGCTTATAATCAAAGCTTCAATTGTAGAAGTAATAGACTATAGAAGAAAGGTATGAGGGAAAGTTTAATCGGATTGAAACAATCGATTTAGAGGTGCAAAGTATAATGGGTCATAGGTGGGTTTTTATACTAGTTTTGGAGTCAATTAGCCATTAAAATTGGTCAACACCATAAAGTAAGGTTTTATGATGAATTGACTATTTGACTAAGACTTTGACTGTTTGACTAAGACTTTGACTAGGACTTTGACTATTTGACTCAAGGCTTTATTTAAAAAAAAAAAATCTTGTATGTGAAAAAAAAAGAATTTAGAATCATATTATTATTATTATTATTATTTATATACATTTATGTATGTATATAAGTTGTGAGTTAGGATAAATAAAGACTTAGGCACATTTGTATAATATTAATGATAAAGGTGTAATAAAAAAATATATATAAGGGCTTTTTATGTATTAAAATTTTGGGGAAAATTTTGCGATGTTACAGTCTCCCCTACTTTTAGGAACTTCGACCCGAAGTTAAAAGAAAAACACCAGGTATACAATTGGTCGACTACCAAAAACCTTGATAAAATTTCTCACTACCTTAACGTACCTATAAATTCATGATTACGTTCCGGACCGTAATTATCAATTTACCTTGCATTAGGGTTTTGCGTCCTTTTATGACTCTACCGATTGTTGAGCAGGTTCGATAGTCTCCACCAGTCGTTGAGCAGGTTGTAGGGCCTCTCCCGACTGTTGGAAAGACATGATGACCTCTACCAATCGTTGAGTAGGTTGTTTGGTAGTCAACTAATTGTTGTACAAGTAAGCAAGTATGATTATAGATATAGCAATTAGTTCACATTCAAACAAGCATGCACTCAGATGTTATGATAATACTTGAATTTATTACTTGAATCAAAAAGTGTCAATATATAGAATTAAAAAGTAGACATCATTCAAATGGTGGGGTTTGCTGTTAAGTAGCCGGAGGGTCTTTATCAACTAAAGTCAACATACATTAAAAGAGATACAAACATGGTTTGGATTGGATGGGTTCCTCTTAAAGTCAACATACATGTATGGAGGCTTGAGATGGACCGGTTACCAACTAAACTAGCGCCCAGGAAACGAAACATTAACGTTGGAGACGAGTTGTGTGTGTTTTGCCAATCTGATGAGGAATCGTCACTTCACTTGTTTACGAGATGCATCCTCTCCATTGCCGTTTGGAAGTTCATTGAAAATTGGTGTCATTTGGATCCTATTTTTCTTCTGGAGATTAAAGATGTCCTAAAGCTTCCTATTTCGATTCATGGCTGCAAATGGAAGAAGATCATTATCAGAGGGATTGTGATGACGGCTTGTTGGGTGATTTGGAAGACTCGCAATAAGGCTATTTTTGAAGACGTACAACCAAGGGTTTGCGATATGATTGCTTGTATAAAATCGTGTTCGTATCTTTGGTTTCGTAGAAGATCTAAGATCCGAGATGTTAGTTGGAAGGATTGGTGTAGATATCCGTTGTATATGTTGTAAGTGTTTGTGTTTGGCGGTCCTTGTTTTCTTGGGCTTAGCCGTTTTTTAATGAAGTTGAAGTTAAAAAAAAATACATAAAAATTTGACTAACATATTCAAACTCAAATAAAAGAAATAGGCATCGTCCCATTCGTGACTGACCAGGTCAATAGGAAAACCAAAATAATTGTCAAACAAGAATACATGATGACTTTTAATTTAAAAGTACAACAATTAAATAATTTATTAACTTATACTAAAAATAATACATAAAAATTTGACTAACATATTCAAACTCAAATAAAAGAGATAGGCATCGTCCCATTCGTGACTGACTCGGTCATTAGAAAAACCAAAATAATTGTCAAACATGAATATATGATGACTTTTAGTTTAAAAGTTATTGTATATATGTAATAAAAGTTTACGGTTAAAAATTACAATAAGACAAATGTTGTGTTAATCAAGAGCAACATCATGGCTATTAAGTTAATCAAGAGCAACCTCATGGTTTCTTTGATCAAATATCATGGTTTCTTTGATCTGCGCAAACAACACAAACTTCTCCTTCACACCTATGGGTGTCTCATTAGACGAAACAATCGCCAACATGAGAAATGACATATATACGTTCGGAGCATATTCGGGAATATACCAAAAAATCAAACAGTTAGTACTACGGGATTGGAAACCCATCCCACACGCCATTCTTTATTTTTATGGCTTCATTTAGAGTATTTAGCTACTAAATCTTGTCTTCTGATTCAAGTTTTCAGTATTCTCCCACATCAATTTTTATTTTTTATTCGTGCTTTCAATATAAAATGACTTCCACCAAAATAATTGTCACACAAGAATACATGATGACTTTTAGTTTAAAATTATTATATATGTAAAAAATGTTTACGGGTGCAGCCCCGCCGCAACGCGCGGGTTCCTGCTAGTAGAATTTAACTATAGTCGCATCCCATTCTCTTTCTCTACCAACATAATTTAACTAAAAAACACATTTTCATAAAAGTTCCAATTTTTTAAAAACCTCACGCATCCCATCTTCCATCTTTATCTTTATCATACTCATAAACACTTATTTTATAATTATTTCTCTTTCTTATACACTCACAATAAGTTACAAGGCTTGGTTTTGACCTCTAAACATAGAGGTTTACTTTTATCTTCTTCAAATTATTCTCCATTATAAAGGATGGGATGTAGGGGTGTTTTGAATGATTTCTTTAAGAGTTAATATTATTTGAGTCCCTGTGTTATGGTGATTTTAACTAGTTGAGTCTAAAATGAAAATGTTTAACTATCTGAGTACTTGGTTTTTCAATTTGTAATCATTTGAGTCCAAATTATTAACACCACTAGATTTTTTCAGTTATATTATGTTAAATGACATAAATACCCATACCATTACAAACAAAAATTAAATATCTACATAACATTATACCTATCTTCTTCTCTACATATCTTCTTCTCTATCTACTCTTTTTCTTCTGCACCACCAGCACCATTACACCACCTCCAGCTAATCATCTAACCATTAAACCTCATGTCACCACAAGCCACCTCCCTTGCGAACTTAAACCCCCACCACAAACACTAACCCCGACCACCATTTCCACAACCATCACCACCATACCACACCGTACCTTAGACCTGCAACCACCACCACTAACGATTTAACATCCATTGTCAACATCACTGTACACAATCACCAATCTCCAATGCTGTGCACCATTTGAAGATTTTTGAACTATGAGATAGAGGAAAATAGACCTGGAGGTGCAATGGGGGTGTGCGGCGGCGGTGGTGGGAAGGTTTAAATGTCCTTGACCGAATCAAAACCTACAAACGGAGAGTCCGTCTGTCTTCACCAGAAACGAGACGGAAACGGGAATCGAAAGGATGAACTTACCATCTTGTCAGAAATTACTCACTGATCTTAACGTGCACGTTTCTGATTTAACTCATATCTGGTTGGTGAAGCCCTAGATAACTGAAACGACTACAACAGCCGCTATCGGGGTTCGTTACGGACGCTAGCCGCCGCGAATCTGTACTTTCCGGAGACCACCATTGAACTCACGTCTTTGAAACCCTTAACCACTGTATAGTCATTTTTAAATCCGCAGGTCGCGGCGCGGTGGTGGTAGGGGTGGTTAAGATGAGGGGGGGGGGAATAGAGATAGAGAGACATGTGTGGTATAGGGTATGTATGGCAATGAGCTTTTAAGGGCTTTTATGAGCTTCAGGTAGCGTTTGGTACGCATGAATGAAAGGCGGAATGGAATGGAACATTACGATGGAATAAAAAAAAGATGTTTGGTTGGTCAAGGTAATGGAATGATCCATTACCTCCTCCATTCCATTCCCTTTAAAAACCTCCATATTCATTCCATCCAACCCCCCTGTTTTTTTTCCATTCCATTCCCTTTGTCACCCTTCATCACCACTGACCACCACCACCACCCACCTCTACCACTAGCGCTCATCGCCATAGACCACCACCACCACCGCCATGCCACCCACCACCGACCGTCGCCACCCACCGACCACCACCGCCACTCTCCCTCACCAACCACCGCCACCGCCAGTCCGCCACCCACCGACTACCGCCATCACCGACCACCACCACCGTCGACCACCGCCACCCACCGCCAACCGCCACCTCCAACTCTACCACCTACCACCAAGCACCGATCGCCACCGCCGACACTCTCTGTCATCGACCATCGCCACCCACCGACCACCGCCACCACCACCGCTAACCGTCGCCGTCACTCCTTGTCGCGACCCGCCGCCACCGACCACTACCACTACCACCGTCACCGCTACTATCACCACCAGACGCCGCCACCGACCACCACCACCATCACCGCTACTATCACCACCAGACGTCGCCACCCACTACCACCACCCATCGTCGTCACCGCCACTGACAACCACTACCACCACCGTCGTCGACGCTTCCGCCACCACCGACCACCACCAACCACCGTCGCTGGCACCTGCTACCAACAGCCATCACCACCACTCACCACCGCTGATTTTATTCCTTTGTCTTTTCCTCCATACCAAACAATACAAAGTAATGATTCATTCCATTCTTACGTGTAACCAAACAAGACCATGGAATGGTAATCATCCATTTCATTCCCTTGTCCATTCCATTGTCTGTTTGGTATGAGGTAATGGAATGGAGAGGGAATGGAATGCACGAGGTAATGGAATGGACAAGGTAATGGAATGGATCATTACCATTCCATGTCTTGTTTGGTTGCCATGTGGGAATGAAACAAAAAATTATTTTATGTTGTTGGATAGGCAGGAAAAGATGAATAAAATCGGTGGTGGGTGGTTGTGGTGGGTGGTGGTCGGTGCCGGTGATGGTGATGGTGATGGTGGGTGGTGATATGTGATGGTAGCGACGGCGGTGAGTGGCGGCGACGGTGGAAGGTGGAGGTGGATGGTCATGATGGTGGGTGGGCGACGATGGTGAGTAGTGGCGGTGGTGGTTGGTGGCGGTAGCATGGTGGTGGGTGGCGACAACGATGGTGGGTGGTGGTGACGACGGTGGTTGGTGGTGGCAACGATGGCGATGGGTGGAGGTGGATGGAGGTGATGGTGGGTGGGTGACGATGGTGAGTAATGGTGGTGATGGATGGCGGAGATGGGTGGTGGTGGATAGCGGCGGTAGTGGTGTTGGAAGGCGACGGTGGGTGACGGTGGTGGGTGGTGGCGGTGGTTGGTGGCGGTGACGACGATGACGGTGGTGAGTGGTGACGGCGGTGGTGGGTGGTGGCGGCGGTGGTGGTGGACGACGGTGGTGGGTGGTGACGACGGTGGTGGGTGGTGGCGGCAACGGTGGTGGGTGGTAGCGGTGGTGGTGGTGGTGGTGATGATGATGGTGGTGGTGGTGGGTGGTGAGTTATGGTGTTGTTAGTAAAGGGTGAAAAAGGGATGGAATGAAAAAAAACATGGGGGGTGGATGGAATGATTTTGAGGGAATGGAATGCCTTGTGGAATGAGTGATTCCATTCCTTTAACCAACCAAACACACTATTTTTCATTACCTAGTAATGGTCCATTCCATTCCCCCTTCCATTCCATCATACCAAACGCTACCTTAGCTTCTCCATTCCATTCCCTCATCCATTCCATTACCTCATACCAAACAGACCCTCAAGCTTTTAAGAAAAGGATCATACTCAATAAAAGCCTTGTTTGGTTGAACTCCTTCAAGCTTTTAGGTTAAGAGAAAAAACTCTATATTGAAAAACTACTAGTACTAGCGTTTAAGAAAAAGCTCCTACTAGCTACAAGGTTTTAATGAGTAAATGAAACAAATACTCATTCTATCATAAAAAAACATACAAGTTTTTAGTTAATGCCCATTTTGGTCATTTTATACATTTTATTAAAAAGCTCAAACTACTCTGCCAAACACCAAAATATATTTAACAAGGTACAACTACCAACTTCCAGCCACCAGCTAGTTTTGCCAAACATACCCATAATAAATGATATCAATAATAAAATGGGTAAAAATATTAGGGCACTTTTGTCTTTTCACAAAAAATTAACTGGCTTTTTTGACGGTGTTAATAATTTGGACTCATATAGTTACAATTTAAAAAATTAAGTGCTCAAATAGTTAAACATTTTTGTTTTGGACTCAACTAGTTAAAACCACCATAATACAAAGACTCAAATAGTAATTAACTCTTTCTTTAAATTGTTCTCTAAAATCTAGAGATAAATAGGATATAGAGGGTGAGATGTGAGAGGATTTACATCCCATACATCATTTTTTACCTTATAATTTAACTAAAAATCATACTTTTCAAAATTTATCGTTCATTTTAAAAACCTCCTACATCTCATCCACCATATTTATCGTTATCTTACTCACAAACACTTATTTTATTATATTTCTCATTAAAATACACTCACAATAATATGATGTAGGATGCATAGTAGTTTTTCATATATGAAAATTTAGGATAACAATTTTTCATAATATAGAGATGGGGTATAAAATGGTGGATGGGTTGTAGTGTGTTTTAATAGTTTTTTTTTTTTTTTTAATTTTAAAGATGGGGAAGGGTTTAGTGGGTGGGTTGTGAATGCTCTGAATGTTCTAAGGTTCTCCATACCCACCCCGTCTACATATTATATTAAAAATCATTATACTTTCGATCTTATTTCAATTAAATAATATTAAAAAATAAATGCAGTGTTCCCACAAATATACTGATAAACAGTAATATTTACTCTCTCATCCACTCACAACTCCATCCTAAAATATGAAGAATTCACTCATGGGAATCTACTATGAATGCTCTAAAGGATTTACGAATAGGAAGGATCCATAACCCAATATATATGAATTTTTTTTCTCATGTTAACCGAATTGAGATTCTTAAAATTGAAAATCGAATATGTAATTGAGTTTGTTTTAATGGTTACGGTTTAGTTTGATTATTTTATAAGTTTACGGATATGTTTAGCAAAACTAGCCGGTAGTTGTAGCTTTTTAAATATATTTTGGTGTTTGACAGAGTAGTTGAGATTTTAATAAAATGTATAAAATGACCAAAATTAGCATAATTAAAAGCTTGTATGTATGTTTTTTTAATGGTATAATGAGTATTTGTGTCATTATACTCATTAAAAGCTTGTAACTAGTAGCGTTTCAATATAGAGTTTTTTTTTTATCATAACCTAAAAGCTTCAAGCTCATTCAAACGAAACAAGGTTTATTATTGAGTAAGAGCTTTTTTTTAAAAGCTTGAAACTAGAAACTATTAAAAACTCGTAAAACTTCTTACCAAACATACCCTAGAAGCTAATATGGAGCCATGTATCATACACCAAAACAATATTACCATAAGCTAGTTTTATTTTTCATTTGGGAAATTGGAATTAAATAATCCCCACTTTATTGGGTTGGAAGACAATAATCCTAACTTGAAAATTAAAATCTAACAGGCCTAACTTGTCTTGTTTTTTATTTCACTGGACCAAAACTAATGGGTTTAACTCAGTTAGTTTTCTGCCTATGTGGCATGCCACTTCCGTGCCAACCGGACATTTTTACACGTTATCTACCGCATGGCATGTCACGTAGGCAGAAAACTAACTGGGTTAAACCCAGTTAGTTTTGGTCCAGTGAAATAAAAACAAAGACAAATTAAGCTTGTTAGATTTCAATTTTTAAGTTAGGATTATTGCTTTCCAACCTGACAAAATTAATATTATTTAATTCCAATTCCCCTTTTCATTTTGATGTGACATGTAGATAGATTGCACAAATGAATTTTAGATTACTAATAATAAAGGTTCCAATACGTTGATTAAAGCTTTATCAAGTGAAATCTCAAGATGGGATACGAGATCACTAGGATGTTGAACGCTTGTTAGACCATAGAAACACTTACAAACACGTCTAGTTAGCTAAAACATTCATTATCTCGGCAACCCTATAAACATTTTTACATTTCCACATTCTCAACTCTTTTTAGGTTATGTGGTATGGTTTAGGGTTTAGGAAATACATCAGGACGACCTACGTGGCCTTCGGTGTCGACACACATGTTATTTTTCGGTGAACTCAACAACCTTTCCCCTACCTCCCGAAACGTTTTCATTTCTTCTTTATTTTCTTTTCACCTTTCTTTGTTATCTCTCTCCCTATATACAAAAATGGTTTTCAAGGTTGTGCAAGTCTTTTACTATTATCTATACTTACTATAATAGGAGAGTCGTGAGTGACATAAGAAAACCTTAGAAAAGTTGACGTGGCAGCCTTAGAGACAGGCCAACAAGGCCTTGCTTATGCAAAAAGTGATGTCATACTTCAGCTTAAAATATTCAACAAATAATGTGGGCCGCTTCCCTCAACAGCGCTTGACTCAACAGCGTTGGTAATAAATTAATTAAATATTTGCCACTTGCTTTAACAGAGGTTCAAACAACTGTTGCTTCTAAATTTGAGCTCCAAACTCAAATTCAAATTTCAAACTCAAAATCCCATTACACAACTATATAAAGGTATCATATCTCTGTGTCTCTCTCTTAAATATTTTACTGCTTTCTCTTAAATTCTTAAATCATAATAACAGATGCTTCTCTCACACTCATGTTCAAATCGAAGGATTCAAGTATCAGGTAACGAGATTCTAATCCATCATAACAATAACAATAATACTTATCTGTTTGTTTTCCAATAACCGTCAATCTTTTGTCTGTTTAATTAGCAACCAGAGTATTTAGATTGAAAAAGTTGTTGATTTTGGAAGATTCTTACAATCAAAGGAAAATATTACTTGTATCATTACCAACGGTTCAAGATTCAACGTGTCAAAGTCAAGACAGGTACGCCTTTTGCCTGTTTAAAGCGATTTATGCGATTGTTTAATGCGTCTTAGTTTTTGTCGGTTCAAGTTATGTGTTTGATTAATTTGACTCATGGTTGATGTTGTATTTTTGTGAATATTTTACCGTTAATAGCTAGAGGCGTTAGCTTAAGCAATCAAGTGTTTTTCTAGATGGTGTCAGCCAAGACATTGATTGTGATTATGCTTTTACGTCACTATGCTTATCTTTTGAGGAAGACGTTTGCGATTACTTTCGTGTAATGGGGTTCCCGCTGTTGTAGTTCTCAACAGGTATGTTTGTTGAATTTGTTATTTCTTTAGGTTTGTGTTCAAGGTTTGTTGTTGAAGTATAATCGTGAATGTTTTTGTCTGTCTTATTAGCAAGCAGAGTATGTGAGGAAGCACCTTGAGTATGTTGATCTATCAAGGTTCATCTTTTTGAAGATGCTTTCAGTCAAGGTTTGTTGTTGATGTATACCCGTGAATGTTTTTGTCTCTTCTATTAGCAAGCAAAGTAAACGCACCTTGAGTATGTTGATCTTTCAAGGTTCATCTTTTGAAGATGCTTTCAGTCAGAGAAAGAAATATGTCTTGAAGACTCATGGGTGTGTAAAGACATGTTATAATCAAAGTTGATTTGAATGTATTAGCAAGATCACTTGCAAGTTTTCTGAATATTAGTGGTTTTTTTTTTTAATTAGAAAATCGTATTGGATGACAGTTTTTTCATTACATCTGTTGAGTTGGCAACAGATCTTTCTTTTAAAATACATGTTGTCATTTATAAGTAGAAGAACAAAGGAACTTTTATGAGAAAACACCTTTGAAGATATTAACAGTTGTAAACAATCTGTTGTAATTTCAGACTGTTGAAAACAGACGATGTTGAAAACAGTCTGTTGTAAATTTAGCAGATTTTAAACCAACAGACCATGTTGAAAAATGAAAATAGTCTGTTGTAAATTCAGGCTGTTAATGAGAAAACACCTTTGAAGATATTAACAGTTGTAAAAACAATGCAGACCTTTTGACATTCGTTCTTGAAACATAGTTTGTAGTTTTATAGATCTTTTTACAGGGTAGTGCAGAAAAACATTTTGTAGTCACGGAGTTTCTACAATAAAAAGATTATTGATTTTACTTAGGTCTTAAACAATAGACGCTTATCATACTATCATTAACCAAAAGTTGTCCATTAAAGTAAAGGATTAAATTACAACCATTGTTAATTAAAGTCAAGAGATTAAAAAAACACAGAAACCAACATAAACTTAAAATTCTGATTCACTAACCATGCCCCACCAAAAAGATTAAACCCTAAAGTCTGTCTCATCCTCTGATTCAACCGTCATATCTGCTACGTCCATTTCATCATCATCATCTTCACATGAGTCTGCATCATATGGTTCGGCATCTTCATTTGCTTGGGCGTCTCTTCTTTCCCATAGGTCTACTTGAGCCTTCACCATCTTCTCGAGGTTAACACAAAACTCTGCTGCAGTTGGGTTCAACAGTGGTTTTTCGGATAATTTTTTTAGAAAGTCCAAATCATCTGAGAAGCAGGTGTTTTGAGGTGTGAAGTATCCTGTGTGTTCATCATCAAACTTAATTTTCAGTTCAAAATTATCTGAGAGAAACTCCTAAGAAATCACATCACGAAGCTCACAATTTTTGAACATCCTCTTAAGTTTTCTAACTAGCCTTCGTGATTTTTCGTTTTCCCAACTCGGAAGGGCACTAATTTTCAACATTTTTTTTAGAATTTGTTTACTACAGTTAGCAAGTATTCCTTCCGGTGAATGATAAATATTTTTTTTTTGCTGTCAGTGAACATCAGGATGAACTTCTTTTTCTCACACCACCATATGGATAATTCTCTATTTTCTGACATTTTTTTGTCTTTAGTTTTGGGATTGATAATTTAGTTGGGAAAGACAATTAGGGAAAACAAAAGATATGTGCCCTAGATGTGTAATAGTATTCTTCGTTTTATAGGAGTTTTGCAGTGGAATGGGGGAGTGGGTTTGAAGTTAAATACATGTGGATGGTAACCAAATCGCTGTCAGTTTTTAGAAAATATATATTTACATTATTATATATTACACATTTAAATTTAAATAAATACAGACGATTTGTGGCTGTTTTTCAACACATGTCTTTTCAAATTTAATGACATGTTATGATTATATAGTTTTTCTTATTTAATCTATCGTTAATTTATTATTTTTTTGTTTATTCAAATCATAAGAAGTTATATAAATTGAAAAGAGATAGTTTTTAAGCAATAACTGTTAGAGAAATATTTTAAATAACATCTGTTATTTAACAGATGTTGTGTGAATAGACATTGGACTGTTAGAGACCTTTTAACGTTTGAAAATTTGAGAACGCTGTAATATAGTGTTCAATATTGGTTTCTATAAGGAGTAAATTGTAATTCTTGAGTAGTATTGGCAGAAATTGATCATTATTACCTCTAATTTTAAAATATTAAATTGCACTTATTGTTTTGGGGTCGTTTTTTCAAGAGAAGTCTTTTGAATTTTGCTGACATATTATGATTCCATTTTTTCTTATTTAATTTATCGATACTTATTAATTTTTTAGTTAGTAAAATAAATACCAGTTACATAAATTTGATGTACATAACTTTTGATCAACATCTGTTAGACATATATATTTTAAATAACATCTGTTATTTAAGACTTCTTGTGTGAAAAGATATGTGTCCTAGATGTGTTATAGTATTCTTCGTCTTATAAGAGTTTTGAAGGGGAATATGGGAGTGGGTTTGGAATTAAAGCGATGTGGATGGTAATCAAATCGCTGTCAGTTTTTGGAAGATATATATTTAAATTATTATATATTTAAATAAATACATACCATTTGGGGCGGTTTTCCAACACATGTCCTTTCAATTTTAATGACATGTTATGATTATAGTTTTTTCTTATTTAATCCATCGTTAATTTATTAATTTTTTATTTATTAAAATCATACGAAGTTATATAAATTGAAAAGAGATAGTTTTTAAGCAATATCTGTTAGAGAAATATTTTAAATAACACCTGTTTGAATAGACATTGGACTGTTAGAGACCTTTCAACGTTTGAAAAATTGAGAATGCTGTAAAATAGTGTTCAATATTGGTTTCTATAAGGAGTAAACTGCAATTCTTGAGTAATATTGGCAGAAATTGGTCATTATTACCTCTAATATTAAAATATTAAATTGCATTTATTGTTTTGGTTCATTTTTTCAAGACATGGCTTTTCAATTTTGCTACCATATTATGATTCTATTTTTTTCTTATTTAATTTATCGTTAACTTATTAATTTTTTAGTTTGTAAAATAAATAATAGTTACATAAATTTGATGTTACATAGCTTTTGATCAAAATCTTTTAGACATATTTATTTTAAATAACATCTGTTATTTAACAATTGTTGTGTGAAAAGATATGTGCCCTAGATGTGTTATAGTATTCTTCGTTTTATAGGAGTTTTGTAGGGGAATATGGGAGTGGGTTTGGAATTAAAGCGATGTGGATGGTAATCAAATCGCTGTTAGTTTTTAGAAGATATATATTTAAATTTAAATTATTATATATTTAAATAAATATAGACGATTTGGGGCGGTTTTTCAAGACATGTCTTTTATGATGACAGTTGTTTGATAATATGTAGATCCTTCATTTGTATGTTTCGATCTAGATCGTTCATTTGTACAGTGGCCATCATATACTGTAATGGATGACAGTTGTTTGATAACATATGTTGATAAGTCAACAAATATTGTACAGTCGCCATCATAGACTTTTAGGGGTCTACTCTGTTTGTAATTATGAATTTGGAAAGACTGATATAATTTAAATTTTATTTATTTATTTATATTATTAGACAAGCAATATCAGTTATTAGGATGACAGTTGTTTGATAACATCTAGATCTTTTACTTATAACTTTCGATCTGGATTGTTCATTTGTACAATGGCCATCATATACTGTAATGGATGACAGTTGACTGATAACATTGGTTAACAAGTCAACAGATACTGTACAGTCACCATCATAGAGTTTTAGGGGTCTCCTCTGTTTGTTATTATGAACTTGAAAAGGCTGATATAATTTAATTTATTTATATTATTCGACTTCCAATATCAGTTGTTTGGATGATAGTTTGATAAAATCTACATCGTTCATTTGTAAATTTCCATCTAGATCTTTCATTTGTATGGTGATAAACATATATTGTAACGTATGACAGTTGTTTGATAACATCTGTTGACAAGTCAATAGATATTTTATACCTTCCAAATCAACAGAGGTTGTAATACCAAAGTTAATTGATGTATTGCAAAATACATCTATTTCCAGTGTAAAGTTTGTACAATTTTCGAGTCGTTTAGATAGTGTTTTATTAGTTTTAGGCTTGTACTAGTCTATTTTATTTAGTATAGGTTTTTATAGATTTTTATTAGTTTTGGGACTTTTTTAGTATTTATGTATTTATTTATATTTTGTAGGTGTTCATGGACGTTGGAGCATAAACGAGTAACTTTAGTAAAGTCGAGAACACCCGAGTCAAGAGCATGGAGTTACACCACTATATATAATAATAGTATTATAATAATAACTAATTATAATAAGTTTAGTAATAATAATAATAATAATAAAATAGCAAACGTGATTGGTGATTGTGGTCAAAGTTATGAGTAAGGCCAATGGCCCATATGACTTCATCACTTGGAGGGCTCCAACATAAAGGAAGGCGACATTATTTATTTGTTGGAGGAGGCACATAATATCTGGAGGGGAGCCGCTAATTAGAATTGGAAGGTCAGCGATAATTATTCTGTGGGATATAGGAACAAGAGCCGCAAGGCATCTTGAGGAGCAGATCAGCGACAGAGCACTAAGAGAAAAAAATTAAAGGTGAAGGTTCAAGGTTGAGGCGTAGGTGCCAGCACGGGTCGGTTCTAATCCAACTATTTATTATTTATTTATTTAAAACTCGTGTGAACACCATGAATATGTTTTGCTTTTCTTGTTTTGATTTTATCATGACTTTTATTGGCTAAACCTTGATGCTACCTAGGTTAAAGATGATTGCACTTGAATGATTTATTTTCTTTTGGTCTTGGAACTTTTGGTTGTGGGTGAATTTTAAAGTAAAGAACTCTTTATTTTCTGGTTTGATGTATATGCATATTTAGTTTTATTTAAATAACTTTTATAAACTCCACTTGCGTTTTTGTGAATGTCTTTCATGTATGAATGCGGGTTAGGTTGCAGACTGGGTGTTAGCAACTAGTTTATGGTTAATTGCCTAGGATTATCCATAGGAGTTGTAATTGTTAGTTAGATAATTCTAAGTGTTCTACCAATTCTCAATAGCTGTAAGGTGCGAGATTGTTGGTCTGTCTAGGGTGTTAAATTGCTAGATCTAGAGGCTTTGTAAGAAGATCTTCCTAGTTTCCCTAGCATTCCTTGTAGGCCAAGTCTTATCAGAAATATTGTAGTTACCCCTTGCACTCTTAGTGTAGTGAGGCTTTCGCGCTGTAAGGTAGACTGTCTAGCGGGTACTTTAAGATTCGAGTAGGTAAGCCTGTAAGGGTAACCTCTCAACCGGTGGTTTAACGGCTTATAGGTAACCTTAGGTTTCTCCTTGAGAAGGGTCGAGGGTCCTCTAGTTTATCCTTTAAGTTTAGTATTTTAAGATCCCGGTTCCACACCAGTTCCATAGCCATTAGAAATTTATCATTCATGTGTAGGATTCTAGCCTAGGTAGTGTGTACCCATCACCTGATCCGAATTCCAGTTCCCAGTTCGTGTCCTCAATTATTTAAGTTTTATTTATTTATTTGCAATTAGTTTGTTAGAAAACCCCCTTTAAGTAACAAAACAATTTAAGTCAGTTTGTAGATAAGTTATCGAGTCTAGTTTACGTTTTCCAGTAGAGTCTCGTGGGTTCGATACTCGGACTTACTTTAGCTGTACTGCACTGACCGGTACACTTGCCGGTTGTGTGGTTTAGGTTTAGAGAGTCTTAGGTTATAAATTTAAAACTTAGAGTGTCTAGTTTAGGTTAATTTAGTTAGTTATTACTAAACCACTTTGAGCACATCATTAATCATTACTGTTGGGTTTATTTGAGACCACAGTTACCAGAATGAAGACTTTTGTTAGATTATTGTGTAGTGTGAAAGTCAAGGGACTTATTATGTAATTATGGATAGTTTATTGTGAAACCCTAGTGGGCTGCGTACTTATGCACGGGCCCTGCACACTTAGCTTAAGTGCGCAGGCCCATCAGGTCATCTATATATAGCATGACATGTTGCAGCACTAGGGTTAGGGTTTTTGGTTTATCTTTGTAGCACAAGTTGAATAGGTGCGTACTTGTAATGAATCCATGGTATTTCAGTGATCAATCAGCAATGGAATCATCTTATTATTCATCTTGTGTGTCGGTTATTATCATATTCATCTAGTTTCTTTGATTGTAGAAGATTAATCACTTAAAACACCTAATCCATAGGGGTTTCTAAGTGATAACAATCTCTTGCACTTAACAAGATCTAGTATTTGGGACTTACAATTTGGTATCAGAGCCTTTGTGCTCTAGATTGTATCTATTTAAAGATACTAAAACCCTCATCTTGTTAGTTTTTATTATTAAGATTTTTATAAACTTTTGTGTTTATCAAAAAAATTGGGTGTTTTTCTTATCTATTTGCTTCAAAATTTCGTGGGTATTGTGTTTCTAAGTGTTAAAAGTTGTTCATTTTAAGAAGAAGTTTCATCCAAGCATTTCAGAATGGAATGAAAAGGTTTTGGATAGGATTCAGCTGAGTTTTTCTGCTTTTTAACAAACTGATTTGCGCACTTATTTCTTAAGTTGCGAACTTATTTCTTGCTTTGAGTACTTATTTCTTGTTTTGAGCACTTAGCTCATAAGCTGCATACTTGTTTATTCTCTGAGCATTTAAATCTTTGTTTGTAAGTACGCACTCATTTCACTAAGTTGCGTACTTATTGTTTTCACTGTCTACGAGCACACAGCTAGGGTTTCTGCGCACTTAAACAAAAATCTCTGGTTGTTATGCGCACTTACTGAAGAGGTGTAGTTTTGAGTACTTGGCTAGGGTTTCTGCGGACTAAAATCTTAAACGAGAGTTTAAGTGTCTGCGTACTTTGTTTAGTACGCAGACTGATCAGTCAAGACTGAGCACTTACCATGCCCAAGTGCTGAATGATCTGCGCACTTATCAAGAAACAATAGCTACTCGTGTATCTTACAAAACTGCGCACTTATCAGAAGACAAACATCTTGACAAGGTTGTTTCTATTGTTACAGGCTGCTGCACACTTGATCTGCTCACTGCGTACTTAATTGCGCATTTAAGGACTTTGGACATTATTTTGGACTGTAACCTATTATATCTGAAAACCAAACTCATAAAATCAACTTAAATCAATGGCCGGTAACGATAACAACTCAACTATAAATCCTATAACTCAGCAAGAACTTGAAACTGGAACAACAACTAGAGTTCCTAAGTTAAAAGGTGTAGAAGATTATGGAACTTGGAAAACCGAATGAGATCATTCTTATATGTCACAGACTTCACCCAATGGACTTCTATCCAGCTAGGTCCACACATTCCGATGAGAAGCACTGCCACAGGGGAAGAGTTCAACCCTGATCCCTCTACCTACACTGATGTCCACAAACAGCTACTTCAGAGAGACCATAAGGCTTATGGTGCCCTTACCATGGCCTTATCAAACGATGTTTATAACATGTTTGAGGAATACGGCACTGCGCATGACCTGTGGTTTGCATTAAACGAGTACTATGAAGGGAATCAAGAAATGCGCCAATATAAGCAAGATATGGTGCAGAAAGAATATGATATGTTCGGTAGCATTCGTGGTGAGAGCCTGAGCTCACACATCGAAAGATTCATGAGTATGTTAACCAAGATGAAGAAAGCAGGAATTCCCGTCAACAACCGAAACTCAATCAAGAAACTGCTCGACTCCCTGCCCAAAGAATGGAGTATACAATGCATGTTGATTAGAAAAGAGTATTTAGATGCTCAATCTACTTTGGCTGATCTCATCAACAATCTGAAGTCATTCGAAATGGATATCACCAAAAGAGAAATGAACCAGACTGTTTCGAAAGTCGTTCCTAGCACTGCTATGAAGAATCTGGCACTAATGACTCCGGTAGGTGATATGGGTTCAAGCTCATCACATGTGTACGTGGATGCAATGGGTGGTGGTGGTTCAAGCTCGGGAAAAACAGTCTCATACTCTGACAAAGCTGCAAAGACACTCAACCCACAGCTCACAAAACTCGCTAACGAACACGTTGAACTCTTCAACACATTCATGACTAGCTTTGAGGCTTTGAAGACAGGTGAATTTAAGAGTGAGATGATGAATCCTGAAGACATGTATCAAGTTGACCCGGATGATATGGAAGAAATGGATCTGAAATGGCAGATGGCTATGATCACTCTGAGGGTGAAGAGATTTCAAGATAGAACCGGTCGAAGAGTCGGAATGGGTAAAGCGGGTTTTGATAAGTCAAAGATTAGATGCTACAACTGCAAGACTCTTGGGCACTTCAAATATGAGTGTCCCACTCTAAATCAAGCAGAGATCAAGCCGGCAAAAAGAATGGTGGGGATTACTGATGGAAGGGAAGCAAATCAACAGAAAGCGTTGGTGGTTGAAGACTTCGATTGGGGAGAGGAGGCTGCTGCGGTTGAAGCTGATGTGAACAAGGCATTGATGGCCAAAATCTGTACCAAATCCACACTTGGTGTGAATTCACTAGAAGGGTCGTCGGCTGAAATGCCAAAGGGTGGAATGCTAGAGAATGCTGGTCTGAAGGGAGTGCTGGTGGCCGATAAGGGAAAAGAAGCCGCTCCTGAGGAAGCACTCGTAGCCGAGAAGACTCCCACCAGCAAAGCAGATGAGAAGCCGCAGAATGTGCCCAAGACAGCTGAGGAAAGAGATCTGGTAAGTATTCCTCTTGAAATAAAATCAAAGCTGTGCTCGCCAAGGTGTGTTACAGCTGTTGCTTACTGCTTGTCTCACAATAGGAGAATTTTAAGAGAGATGGATGACATCCGAAAAATCAACACTGAAATGAAAGAAAATGAGCTGGCATATCAGCGAAAGTTAAATGCAACTATAGCTGAAATGCAAACTCTAAAAGAATTTGTCCTGAGAAAAGATTTTTTAATTAATGATTTAACTGAAAAGTTAGAAAAATCAAGAAATGAAACAAATCATCTCCAAATTATTGTGGACAAATGGAATGTAAGCAAGAATGCTCATACTGACATCATAGATTGCTTAAGGCAATCGTTCGTTAAAGATGGAATTGGGTATAAGGATAAAAAGGGACTTGAAAAATCTCTGTTTTTACCTTTGAGCAAAAGTGAATATATACCCATTCCAAAACCTCATCCAAAAAATGATCTTTTTGAAAAGGAATGTGTCAAATCTGAGTCAAACTCTAATATAAGTAAAAGCAGTGCAGATGTGACCCAACAGGATCAGGTGGACGATGATGAGAGTTGTGGTGGAACGACGATGGGGTTAGGTCACTCGGGTGCCAATTACTCTACAGTGAATTAGTTCATCTGGAGTAATGATAAGTCTAAAACTATTTTGAATTCGGATGAATGTAATAATTTAACTAAGCTGGATGACTGTAATAGTTTGTCTAGGATGGATAACTGTAATAGTTTATCTAGACCGGATGACTGTACTAAATTAACTTCTAGACTTGACTTAAAGGGCACTGTGGCCCCTGATGATAGGAAGAATCCTATCAAACGCTCAAATGTTTGTGTTGACAATGTTATGCCAGTTTGTGTTGATCTTAATGCTGCATTCTCTGATAATGAAAATGTATATAGACCATCTGTGTTTGTACCAGAACTAAAACAAAACAGGTTTGGGAAATTTCTCACTGAAGAAATTCCAGAGTTTACTCCATCATCTACAGATATTTCATGTTCTGAAGAATCACAAAGTGAAACAGGTAACTCAAGTTCTGAAGAATCACAGAGTGATACAGAAAGCGATAACAGTGAGCCTGGCTGCAACACAAACGAAGAATCAAGCAATAACATTGATGAATCATGTTTAAGTGAAAGCTCCTGCTCAAACAAGATCAAGAAAAGAGCATCACAACTATCATCATCCAGACCTTCTCCCAAGATCAAGCCTAAACACTCAAAATGCTTTAGATGTGGAAATGAGGGTCATGTGGTCAAAAAATGTCATTTGAAATCTGAACCACTAAATGACGTCAAAACACTAAACTATTTTTCTGATCAGATTAAAAACCTTCAAGAAGTCGTAAAAAGTTTTGTCAAAACCACAAAATTTTTGGGTGAAAATCACGATAGATCAAAACTAAAGCAGACTTGGATTCCCAAAGTTAACTAAGTAAGGTTTGAGTCGTGATTGTACATAGAGTCTCTTGTATTTATATGTGTATTTCTTGTGTTTTCCTTTGTATTTTAGAATAAACTACAGAAATGGTTGATTGCACTCATGAGATATCTATGGCATGTTGATGCGGGGCTTCAAGACACATGACTGGTCTGAAGGAACTCCTCAAGAACTATCGGTTTATTGATGGAGAGTTCGTTGCCTTCGCTGGGAATGAAAAGGGTGGAAAGATAGTTGGAATAGGAGATGTGGTCTCCGACGCACTGACTTTAGAAGATGTGAATTATGTTCCAGACTTGTGCTACAATCTTTTGAGCGTATCACAAGTCTGTGACAAAGGAATCTCGGTGTTATTCAATGACATGGAGTGCATCTTTCTGAAGCCAGGATTCATACCGCCCACCAATATGATTATATTAAAAGCTCCTAGGCAGAATAACACATATGTGATAAATATGAGAGATGCCAAGTCTGAATGTCAAATGACTTGTTTACTTTCAAAGGCATCCGAGTCAGAGTCACTGTTATGGCATAGGAGATTGGAACATGTAAACTTTAAAAACATTAACAAACTTTCTAAACTAAATCTTGTCAGAGGACTTCCTTCCAAGGAATTCCCTTTTTCCGAAAAATGTTTTGCATGTGCCAAAGGAAAACAACACAAAAAATCGCACAAATCCAAAACAGTGAACTCAATTGACTCACCTCTTCAATTATTGCATATGGATCTTTTCGGTCCAATTAGTGTTAAAAGCTTAGCTAAAAAATCTTATTGTTTGGTGATAATAGATGAATTTTCTCGTTTTACATGGGTGTATTTCTTAGAATACAAAAGTGAAGCTGCTGATATCTTGATGCTGTTTGTTCCTCTCATTGAAAACATAGTGAAGTCAAAGGTCAAGTCAATCCGAAGCGATCACGGAACTGAATTCAAAAATCAAAGCTTCGTGACTTTCTGCAACAACAAAGGAATACATCTTCAGTACAGTGCTACGAGAACTCCTCAACAGAATGGAGTTGCTGAAAGGAAGAATCGCACACTTATTGAAGCTGCCAGAACAATGCTAATCGACTCCAAGTTGCCAATCATCTTCTAGGCAGAAGCTGTGAATACCGCCTGCTATGTTCTTAACAGAGTCTTAATCGTTAAGGCGCGCGGGAAAACAGGTTATGAATTACTTTTCAAAAGAAAACCTCTGATTGACTACTTCAGGCCGTTTGGATGCTCATGTACTCTTCTAAACAACTATGAGAACATAATGAAGTTCGATGCAGTTGGAGATGAGTGCTTCTTTGTTGGATACTCTTCAAGTCAAAAGGCTTATAGAGTATACAACAAACGCACCAAGATGGTTCTCGAATCTTTCTATGTAGATTGGCAGGAATCTAACCCCACTAACACAGGAGCTGGTCCTGACTGGTTCTTTGACGTGGACGTTGTTTTTAACAATTTCAGCATCACTGAAGAACAAACATCTGACAATCAAGAAGCCGCTCCTTCTCCTCTTAAAGATACTCTTTACTCTTCTGAAGACGATGTTGCACCCTTCACCACCCGATTCTCTCCATTTGTAGCTGATCCAATTGTTCCTCTTCAATCCACAAATGGTGATACAACTATTGAAACTACACAATCTCCTGAAAGTACTCCAATTTCAGAAGAAACATCTTCAGCACAACAGTCTGTAAATGATCCATCCAGCTCATCAATCCCTGTAGATCACCTTTCAAATCTGCCTCCCCAAGTTCAAGAAGAGCCGAACATGGGATTTAAATCATCTAAGAATCATCCTGTTGAAAACATCATCGGACCAATCACTGAGGGTGTTCTTACTAGAAATCAGGCAGATAAGCTCAACAACGCACTCTCAGCATTCTTATCTCAGACAGTACCTTTCAGCATTGAAGATGCAGTCAGAGATGCAAGCTGGGTAGAAGCCATGCAGGAAGAGCTGTCTCACTTTAGAAAACTCAAGGTTTGGGAGTTAGTGGATTTACCTGAAGGGAAGTATCCTATCGGAACCAGATGGGCTTTTCGCAACAAAATGGATGAACGTGGTGTGGTGATCAAGAACAAAGCTCGTCTGGTGGTTCAGGGTTTTCGTCAGCAGGAAGGTATTGATTAGGAGGAAGTATTCGCTCCAGTTGCTCGACTTGAAGCCATTCGTATCTTCTTGGCGTACGCCTCATACAAGAACTTCAAAGTCTTTCAAATAGATGTGAAGAGTGCATTCTTGTACGGGAAAAATCAAGGAAGAAGTCTACGTCTGTCAACCGCCGGGCTTTGAAGACCCTTATCATCCCAACAAATACTACAAATTGGATAAGGCTCTCTATGGACTTCATCAAGCTCCTCGAGCTTGGTATGAGACCTTATTCTCGTATTTGTTGCAAAATGGATACACCAGAGGGAAGATCGACATGACTCTGTTCACCAAAGAAGACAACAAACACTCTATTCTTGTTCAAATATATGTTGACGATAATATCTTTGGTTCCACTGATGAAAATTTGTGCAGGGAATTCGAAAGCATTATGAAGTCTCAGTTTGAAATGAGCATGATGGGAGAATTGTCATTTTTCTTAGGACTGGAAGTTCAGCAGAAAGAAGACGGAATTCTCATCCATCAAGCCAAATACACAAGAGACATCCTGGGAAAATACAACATGTCTGATTGCAAGCCGTCCAACACTCCTTTTGCGGCCCAAACAACACTTGTACCAGATCTTCAAGGCCTTTCAGTGAATCCTCACACATATCGATCAATGATTGGCTCACTGATGTATCTTACAGCCAACAGACCAGATATTATGTGGGCAGTTGGATGCTGCGCACGCTTTCAGTCAAATCCCAAGCAATCACATGAAACTGCAGTAAAAAGAGTCTTCCGCTACCTCAAAGGGACACCAAAACTTGGTTTATGGTATCCTAAGAGTGATAATTTTGATTTAATTGCTTACTCTGATAGTGATCATGCAAGTTGCAGGATTGACAGAAAATCTGTCTCTGGTGGTTGTCAATTTCTGGGTAATAGGCTGGTGTCTTGGCAAAGCAAGAAGCAGACCACAGTGTCCATCTCCACTGCTCAAGCTGAATATACAGCAGCATCCAGTTGTTGTTGTCAAGTGTTATGGATCCAAAATCAGCTTTTGGACTACGGTTTGAATGTCATGCACACACCTATTTTCATTGATAATGATGCCTGTCGTGACATCATGAAGAATCCAATAGATCATTCTAAAACCAAACATATTGAAAGTCGGATTCACTCCATTCGCGATGCTCACGACAAAGGATATATACAGGTGTTGCCAATATATACTGCTGATCAAAAGGCAGATATCTTCACAAAAGCTTTTGACAAAACCCGTTTTCATCAGTTGGTAACATGGCTGGAGATGATAAATTTTGAATGAATGATTAAAAAAAACACTTTACTTGTGCATAATATATAGAAAAAATCTTCTTTTTGATTCAAACAAGATTTTTGGGGGAGAAAGTAAAACCGGTCCATCCCTACTGCAAAATTTCAAAAATTAATTCAAGAAATGATAGAAACTAATCATATTTCGTCAGCATGTGAATAGGACCCAGAGGATGTTGTGGCCTCAAGCAACGATGTGTCGGTAGATTCAGCCTGGAATCAAGTAAACTGCTAATAGGTGATTAACAGTAAAGATCTACATGGAAAGCTGGATTCCCACTGTGCTATAAGTCTGCACAAGCTGAGTCCGGTCATACACAGGTTGAGAAATCAAAAGACATAGAAAATTTTGTGCATAGGTAAATCAAAAGACACCTAAGAGTGCAAGCTACCAATGCGGGGCTAGGAAAATTAATCAAATGAGCAGCAAAAGACACGCAATGTTAGTGACATGCAAACATATTTAGATAGCTCACCAAGCGATCAGATGATCATCTTCTCTGCTTATGGTAACATAGACCCGAAGCTCTCATCATCTGATCAAGATAATGATCATCTTCTTTGCGTATAGTAACATAGACCTGAAGCTCTCATCATTATATTTCGATAAACCTTGAGGATCGGTAGGCTCATACCTAGCACAAGTGGGGTCCACAAAATTTTCGTCAATATTACCGAAAACATGATAAACATCATCACCAAACACATGTTGAAAGAGAAAAGGCATGGATTTAAGTGGACAAGCATACCGACAATTTTTCTTGGGCTGCAGCTATCCAACAGGAAGTTGAAACGTGTTCTGGTAGGTATGGTTAGTATGATCTTGAATGCAGAAGGTGAGATATGGTAAATCCCCACTTATTAAAATGAATTTGGGCTTCTGAACACTCATTGTGCTGAAATTTAGCCCCTGCGTACTTGATGGGCCGTGCGCACTTAACTCAAGTGCGTAGGCCCATTTGTCCTTTGTATATATACTTGTGTAAATTTTTTTTACAACCATCACTGTTTAACTAACCCTAATTTTTACCCCAAAAACTGATCATCTTCATCATTATCATCGTTCATCATCAGTATTAACCCACAATCACCCTCTAATCAACATTAATCCACTCATTCTACTCCATATTAGTTGTTTCTCTTCATACTAAAGGTAGATTATGTCTGATTGCTTTTGTTTCTTATAATTACAGGGGTTACTTGTTTGTTTTAAACGAGATCAGTGTGGGATTTGGAGGTTTTGACTATTAGGGTGTTGATATTGAAGATTGCGTACCTACTGTTGAACATTGCGCACTTGTCTCATAGAGACTGCACACTTGTTTCAAACTTATCCAAACCTCTGAAAACCCTAGACTCATGCGCACTTGTGCTGCGCACATAAAACCTTAAACGAGAGTTTAAGTATCTGCGTACTTGGTTAGTACGCAGATTGGTCTGTCAAGGCTAGGGGTTACCATGCCCGAGTTTTGACTGACCTGCGCACTTGTGCTCTCGTGTATTCTAGATCAGGTCCCTGCGTACTAACCTAAGTGCTCAGCCCACTATGTCTATAAGACATGAGTACTTGGCTGAGTACTTGACTAAGTACTTAGTTCACAAGGTCATGAATTTGCATGCGTACTTATCTCACCAAAAGGACATGCGTACTTGAACACTGAACCATTTATGACCAATAACTTGACTATCCAAGACCATTGATCGGATTGCGTATTTAGACTTGTTTACCTGTGCACTTAAACCTGGATGTTAATGATCATAAATTGGAAAATCAAATGTACCTTGCACACTGATAAAACAAATCAATAAAACACAATCTTATGACTGACCAAAACACAACACATGAAAAACTTAAAATAGTCTAAGTACGTTATCCGTCTAAGTCTAAGATCAGTCGTTGGTCGTCTACTTACAATCAAGAGTTCTAACTTGTTTTTCGTGCACATGACCTGAAACAGATGGCACTTGAATGGGACCCAAGAGGCATGCATAATCAGCCCATTAATCTCGAGACCGACGACATAAAGTTCAGAGATGTGGTTGCCTGGATCCGACGAAGCAAGATCGGATATGCGGTGGAGCACAGTTTAGATGTTTACTCAGCTCATATAGAAGACTTTTGGAGATCAGCTAGAGTTGAGATCATCGATGGCGTCAGAAGAATCAACGCTACAGTCAGAAACAAACAAGTGATTGTATCAGAAGAAACAGTCAGAAGCGTGCTGAGACTTGGAGATCAGCCTGGAGCAGTTAGATTCCAATCAAAGGCTGATATTCACAGTGAGTTCAAGAAGGTCGGGTACAAAGAAAAATTCGACAAGAGAGGGGACATCAAAAAGAGCAAGCTGACCAGGGATTGGAGACTGATTAGTCACGTATTTATCATGTCTCTATGTCACAGGAAAGGGGGATATAATGCTCTTAGCACGGTGTGGTTGAGTTCTATGATCAAGATCTGCAAGAATGAGCCGTTTAATCTATCGAGGATGATTTTAGACTACCTGGTAAAGAACGCTTAGTCTGATTCCAGCAAGTGGGCTATGTATCCGAGATTTGTGCAGATGATGATAAACGCACAGCATGAGAATCTGCCTCCTAGTGACCAGTACAACTTTACCAGAGGAGCATGATTCTTCACTGAGTGCAACAATACTGATTGGGAGCCTATGTTCGAGAACATGTACCCGGCCCAACGCTACCCTACTGTCTTAGAACTATACAACAAAATTCAGAAAAGGAAGTCAGACAGGGAAGAAGCTCAACAGAGAACAACCACTGAACCAACTCCATCTGAGCCTGCTCTCTCCTCAGCTCAACCATCTGCTGAAGAAAGATCTCGAGAGAAATCTAGAGGCAAAAGTGTAACACCCCAACCGATGGCGGAAACATCGAGGTGTCACGTATGAATGATTGTTCAATAGCTCATGGTACTAAATGAAAGTTGAATATTATTAAATAATTTACAATTCATCTTACAAGTAAAGATTACAAAAGTTGATTAATATAAACTAGGTCCAAAGCTCCTATGTGTTCCAAGACTTGTACAACTTCCAATAGCACAAAAACCTGAAACATGTTAAGTTGGGAAGATGGTGGGGGGGGGGGGGTCAACTATAAATAGTTGGTGAGAATACATAGGTTTTTCAAATAGTTGAAAACAATATGTTGTATAACAATCATAGTTGAAGTATAATAATGAGTAATGATAGAATATGAGTCCGACATGTAACAATGCGTCTTTTGTACAATCATACCTTATGTCGACTGAGACCTAACTCGCAAGTTAGTAAAAGTGTAACTGTTTTCGATCATCACTGAATTTATGCGGGGGGGGGGGGGGGGTGGGGTGGGTTTGTCAGACCTATAGCGCTATAATCTAAACAGGCGGCTTGATCAATGTTAATGATTATACTGTGTCTTTTTGTTACAGCCAAATGATAGAATGAGTAAATGATAGTGTAATTGAATCACAAGTTTCTAACAATGTAAAAATGAGTAAATGATAGTGTATAAAATGCATAAACATGTTTCACCCCAAAATGTAAAACAGAAAAAGGGGATATGTAAACTCACCTTAGTGCTAGAATTGAATCCCTTGATATGGAATACTTGTGGTTCTTGTGTCCAAATATCACCCTATTTATAAGGCAATAATTGAGTAATGGTAAAACTTAAAAGTCTAAGTTTTCTAGTCTACAAGTAGTTCTAGGGTTCCTAATTTGGGGATTGATAATTGATTAATCGTTAAGTTTGGATAAATTGTTAATAAATAAAGAAATTTGAAAATAAATAAATAAAAGATTATTTATAGATTTTTGATTAAGGATGGTCATATTATAAGATTTTAAGTATGAAAATAATTTTCATAAAATTATTTTCTCAAAAATTGAATATTTAGTATACTTATTTCTATTTGTCAAAATATAGTTTTAATATCTAAAATTATTAAAATTAATAAAATTTAAAATTAAAATTTATATTTCTGTTCTAAATGAACAAAAATAAATTATGTAAAATTTTGATGTAAAAATAGTGAAAAATGAATTTATTATGAATTATTTATGATTAAAATAACAAAAATTAATTAAAAAAATACTAAAAAAACATTTTTCCAAAAATAAAATTTAGTTTTGAAAATTTTATGAGTTTATAAGTTTGAAATAATTTTTGTGAAATTTAATAAATCCGTTTAGTTATTTTTTTTTGAATTTATAAGTTATTTGAGTTTAATTTAGACATAATTATTATATATGTAATAAAATAATTTTTGAAAATAAAAATTTTTAAAATAAAGTTTCTGGTTTAAATAACCATAATATAATTTGGTAGAATTTATAAACCTTATTGGTATTTTAAACATAATCTAAAGGTTATATACTAAGAATATATATCTAAATGATTAAAGAAAAGAAAAAAGAAGAGAAAAAGAAAAAAATGTAGCATGTGGGATTTGAACCCGAGTACATGCCAGATCTGATTTTCAAATAGACAATCACCCACCAACTGCTCTACGCGAGCTTTTGTGTTTTGTTTGATTTCCAAGATTCATAATCTGTTTACACATAACTTCATCTTCCCCAATTCAAAAACCTAAGAACCCTAGTTTATCAATCAAATGAAATAATGATTGATACCCACAGAAAACATAGGGCTTTTGTTTAGACGATTATGGAGAATAAAAACCAACATTTTAATTGAACTTACAAAGCGTTTTTGATGCAGAGACGCGAGTCAACTCCAAAAGTCAAAACACGAGTGATTAACAAATTAAGACGCGTTTTTAGGAGAAATTGAGGATGAGGGTTTGCGTTTCGGCATTCTTAGGCTCACCAGGAATGTTCAATTTATATTAACACTAACGAATTTGCACGATTGGAATGTTGACCCATGGTTTCATTACCAACGCGTGATTGATCAAATACATGGAATGTTTTAATGAAATTGGACGTGTAAAACACGAAATTGACCAAACAGTTAATTTAGTTTCCTAATTCAGATCAATACAGCGTATTTTGAATCCATTCACGAAGCTTGCAGATTGTTTGACTTTGTTGTTGACTGGGTTAAATAAGGGAATGTGTTAAGTTTAAATATGTGGGATATAATTACAAATAGAATGTGTGCCCCATATGGTTGATACATGCTATGGCTCTCAGTCAGACCCGGGTTCGAGTCCCTGGTCTGTCTAAAATCTCTTTTTTTTTTGGCTGTGCAGAGAGGGGAGAGGAAAGGGAAGTGTGGGCCGGGTTTTCCTTGGGCTGGGCTTAAGGGTGGGTTTGGTTTGGATTTGTTTTGGATGAAAAAAATAGTTATAGTTTGTTAGTGTTTAGGTTTATATTAACTTTTTATAAAGAAAGAAAATTTTACAAATCTGAATTATTATTATTATTAATATTATTATTATTATATTTAAAATGTTTTGAAATAAATAAGATTTAGGCATGGTTAGTCTTGTACAAAAGAAGTTTAATATAAGTTTTGAAATAAATAAGATTTAGACATGGTTAGTCTTGTACAAAAGAAGTTTAATATAAGTAAAGTGGTGATTTTACCCGTACGAAAATTGGAAAAATTTCGCGATGTTACAGTCTCTCCTACTTTTGGAAACTTCGTCCCGAAGTTATTAAAAACACAGGGTGGAGGGTGATTGGGTAGAAATTAAGGCAGACGTGGTTTGGAAAATTTGAGTTAAGGCACGACACGAATTTATAGGTAATAGGATAATCTGTTTTGAATAATTTGGATAAGATTTTTGAAATGTGTGAGTTTTAAGGGATGGATTAGGTTTGTCGGAACTAGCAAGGAGAATAAGATTCTAGCAAAGTACTAGACTTTAAGTTTTAGGAACTCTAAAAGAAATGCATGAGTTGATTGACTATATGAAAACCAAATGAACTACCAAACCTTATTAGAACTTCACACCACCTTAACGTACCTGTAAATTCATGATTACGTTCCGGACCACAATCACCAATTTACCTTACATTAGGGTTTTGTGTCCTTCTATGACTCTAAATACCCATGTAAGTAATGTAAAAAAAATCTTGTGATTAAATCATATATAATGTATCCAAAATGAGTGCAACTGTTGAGCAGGAAAAAGACTTCTACCAGTTAGTGAGTAAGAACCTCTACCGATTGTTGAGCAGGTGCGATAGCCTCTACCAGTCGTTGAGCAGGTTGTAGGGCCTCTACCGACTGTTGAGCAGGCATGATGACCTCTACCAATCGTTGAGTAGGTTATTTGGTACTCTACCAAATGTTGAGTAAGTGCTTCCTCCTCTACCAGTTGTTGATTAAGTGTAGCAATTATTCCACACATAAATTGCAAATTAATAATATATTCATGTAAGCAAGTTTATAGGTGTAATAAATATAGTGTGTGAGTTGAAATTGTATAGATTTAGATATTAATATAGCAGTTAGTTTACACTCAACCAGGCATGTATTCAAGTGTCATGAACATACTAGATACACAAACTCTCATATAAAAGGCAAAAGTTTCAATACTAGAATTTATTACTTGAATCAAAGTGCGTCAATACATAGAATTTTAAAAGCAAATAACATTTTAGTAGTGGATCTTGTTGTTAAGCAGCTGGAGGGTCTTGATCTCGGTTTAAGTTAGGGCACCTGTTACGGAAGTGGTTTGGGTCACCACATTCATAGCACTGACCATAGTTGTATCTGCCGGGACGATTAGGATTAGCAGCTGGAGCAAGGTTGGTTGGTTGGTTGGTATTAGGGTTTGGGGCTTCACGACATGTGTTGACCAGATGACCATACTTACCACAATTGGTGCACAAGCGACATGGTGAAACAGTGGGATGATGACGTTTGCATGAGTTACACAAAGGAAAGTTTCCCGTATAAGGTTTCTTGTTAGGAGCTTGTGTAGTGAGGTTTGTATCAGGATCCCTAGTCTTGCGCTTTTGGTTCTCAGTAGTTAATGCGGCTACAATACATGCTTTCACGCCTTTTCGAAATAAGGTCCCGTTCTTTACGTGATTGTCAGTTAAGGTGGCTGCTAGGCGCTTGGCCTCTTTGAGGGTGGCAGGGTTCCTTCCCCACACCGTGTCCTGAATCTGCATGGGCAAACCGCCTATGTACTTTTCGATTGCAACAGACAGGGGGGGTGACCTTATGTGGTAACAATAGGCTAAGTTCGTGGAAACGAGTGTTGTAGGCTAGGTTTTCCCAACTCTCTTGAGCAAGATCGTGAAACTCATCTTCCAATTTCTTGATTTCATTACGAGGGCAGAATTCCGCCTTCATGATGGCTTTAGCTTGCTCCCAAGTCAAAGCCAGTGCGACTTCAGCTCCGCGAGTCCGTTTCTCTTCGTTCCACCATGTGAGTGCCCGCTTGTGGAGGACACTCATAGCATAGCGAACTTTGAGATTGTTAGGGCACTCGCTATTAATGAAAGTATTTTCGATACCTTCGAACCACTAAAGGAGACCAGTGGCCCCTTCGTCCCCGCTAAACTTAGGAGGATTGCAAGTATTGAAGTGTTTGAGGGTGCAGACTGGGTGAGCATTCCCGTTTTCATTGTGATTCCCATTCCCATTGCCATTACCATTGTCGTTCCCATTCATTTGGACAACTTGAGCCACCAAGTTAGGAACCAAATTTGCTATTTGTTGCGCCATTTGTTGGGAAATGATAGCAGGCAGTTGGACATCGACGCCATTGTTGTTGTTATTGTTGTTGTTGTTGTGGTGGTTGTTGTTGTTGCTGCTCCCTTCCTCATGTTCGTTGTCACTGTTAACACGAGTGCTGCGACGAGGAGGCATGATCTGTAAGAGACACAATGAAGGTTCAATGAGACATGGAATGAATGAAGGATAATGAGGTAATATAAGGAATGTAATCATTTATCCATTAATTAAAATGAATAAACGAAAACGTTGACTTATCAAAGATTCTAGATTCTAATAACATAGTGAAGACATGCTTTAGCCTATAAGTGAACACTCATCCTAGAATTCCCAGGTAGGCATCCGGGTCCCTCGTCTGATTGGGATATATGCGCATTGCCAGTCCTAGACAGAAAACTCAGAATACAGGCGTTCACCCTTCCAGATTGCACGTGTTCGTTATTAAAATCTAGAACTTCGAGGGGATCTTCAAGGCAGTTCAGGTTAAGACTTGAGAATCTTGTCCTACTAGTCTAAGGGTAGATCCAGTGATGGAGAACAATCTTCTTGTAGGGACTAAAGTAGGGATAAGAAGTAGGATGAAGATAGAGAATAGAAATAAGTAGAGTTGCAAGTAAGAGAAGCAAGTACTGGTTAAAATCATAAGGTTATAGACTAGATTATTTTTCTAATAACCTAATTCCCTATAACCATGGCTCTGATACCAATCTGTAACACCCCAACCGCTGGGGGAAACATCGAGGTGTCACGTATGAATGATTGTTCAATAGCTCATGGTACTAAATGAAAGTTGAATATTATTAAATAATTTACAATTCATCTTATAAGTAAAGATTACAAAAGTTGATTAATATAAACTAGGTCCAAAGCTCCTATGTGTTCCAAGACTAGTACAACTTCCAATAGCACATAAACCTGAAACATGTTAAGTTGGGAAGATGGGGGGGGGGGTCAACTATAAATAGTTGGTGAGAATACATAGGTTTTTCAAATAGTTGAAAACAATATGTTGTATAACAATCATAGTTGAAGTATAATAATGAGTAATGATAGAATATGAGTCCGACATGTAACAATGCGTCTTTTGTACAATCAAACCTTGTGTCGACTGAGACCTAACTCGCAAGTTAGTAAAAGTGTAACTGTTTTCGATCATCCCTGAATTTATGCGGGGGATGGGTTTGTCAGACCTATAGCGCTATAATCTAAACAGGCGGCTTGATCAATGTTAATGATTGTACTGTTTCTTTTTGTTACAGCCAAATGATAGAATGAGTAAATGATAGTGTAATTGAATCACAAGTTTTTAACAATGTAAAAATGAGTAAATGATAGTGTATAAAATGTTTAAACATGTTTCACCCCAAAATGTAAAACAGAAAAAGGGGCTATGTAAACTCACCTTAGTGCTAGAATTGAATCCCTTGATATGGAATACTTGTGGTTCTTGTGTCCAAATATCACCCTATTTATAAGGCAATAATTGAGTAATGGGAAAACTTAAAAGTCTAAGTTTTCTAGTCTACAAGTAGTTCTAGGGTTCCTAATTTGGGGATTGATAATTGATTAATCGTTAAGTTTGGATAAATTGTTAATAAATAAAAGATTATTTATAGATTTTTGATTAAGGATGGTCATATTATAAGATTTTAAGTATGAAAATAATTTTCATAAAATTATTTTCTCAAAAATTGAATATTTAGTATACTTATTTTTATTTGTCAAAATATAGTTTTAATATCTAAAATTATTAAAATTAATAAAATTTCAAATTAAAATTTATATTTCTGTTCTAAATGTACAAAAATAATTTATGTAAAATTTTGATGTAAAAATAGTGAAAAATGAATTTATTATGAATTATTTATGATTAAAATAGAAAAAATTAATTAAAAAAATACTAAATAAACGTTTTTTCCAAAAATAAAATTTAGTTTTGAAAAGTTTATGAGTTTATAAGTTTGAAATAATTTTTGTGAAATTTAATAAATCCGTTTAGATATTTTTTTTTGAATTTATAAGTTATTTGAGTTTAATTTAGACATAATTATTATATATGTTAAATAAAATAATTTTTGAAAATAAAAATTTTTAAAATAAAGTTTCTGGTTTAAATAAGCATAATATAATTTGGTAGAATTTATAAACCTTATTTGGTATTTTAAACATAATCTAAAGTTTATATACTAAAAATATATATCTAAATGATTAAAGAAAAGAAAAAGAAGATAAAAAGAAAAAAATGCAGCATGTGGGATTTGAACCCGAGTGCATGCCAGATCTGATTTTCAAATAGACAATCACCCACCAACTGCTCTACGCGAGTTTTGTGTTTTGTTTGATTTCCAAGATTTATAATCTGTTTACACATAACTTCATCTTCCCCAATTCAAAAACCTAAGAACCGTAGTTTATCAATCAAACGAAATAATGATTGATACCCACAGAAAACATAGGGCTTTTGTTTAGACGATTATGGAGAATAAAAACCAACATTTTAATTGAACTTACAAAGCGTTTTTGATGCAGAGACGCGAGTCAACTCCAAAAGTCAAAACACGAGTGATTAACAAATTAAGACGCGTTTTTAGGAGAAATTGAGGATGAGGGTTTGTGTTTCGGCATTCTTAACAAATTAATGACCCATGGTTTCATTACCAACGCGTGATTGATCAAATACATGGAATGTTTTAATGAAATTGGACCTGTAAAACACGAAATTGACCAAACAGTTAATTTAGTTTCCTAATTCAGATCAATACAGCGTATTTCGAATCCATTCACGAAGCTTGCAGATTGTTTGACTTTGTTGTTTACTGGGTTAAATAAGGGAATGTGTTAAGTTTAAATATGTAGGATATAATTACAAATAGAATGTGTGGCCCATATGGTTGATACATGCTATGGCTCTCAGTCAGACCCGGGTTCGAGTCCCTGGTCTGTCTAAAATATCTTTTTTTTTTGGCTGTGTAGAAAGGGGAGAGGAAAGGGAAGTGTGGGCCGGGTTTTCCTTGGGCTGGGCTTAAGGGTGGGTTTGGTTTGGATTTGTTTTGGATGAAAAAAAAATAGTTATAGTTTGTTAGTGTTTAGGTTTATAATAACTTTTTATAAAGAAAGAAAATTTTACAAATCTGAATTATTATTATTATTAATATTATTATTATTAATATTATTATTATTATATTTAAAATGTTTTGAAATAAATAAGATTTAGACATGGTTAGTCTTGTACAAAAGAAGTTTAATATAAGTAAAGTGGTGATTTTACCTATACGAAAATTGGAAAAATTTCGCGATGTTACAAAAAGGGTAGTCACTGAAGCAGCTCTCTTAAAGGTAGTTAAAAGAAAGAGGCCGACTGGTCTATTTCAAGAAGGCAGAGAAGCACAAACAGAGGAACAACTGGAAACCGCACAAGCCCTACGACAAGTAGCTGAATTTGAAAGGGCCCAAAGAAAAAGACGAAGGGAACAGTTACCAGCTGCTGAAGTTCCTCGTGTGATGACTGAGGATGATATTGAACACGAAGTGATTCTTGAATCAATGTTTGGGGTGGAGGATCAACCTGGACCGTCAACTGCTAGTGCTCCAGCCCCCAAAATTCCTGCACAGAGGCGAACTGAACCATCCTCCTCAGCTCCTGCACAGAGGCCAACTGAACCATCCTCCTCAGCTTCTGCTGCACAACGCCGCAAACCTGTGCACCAGGATCTGTATGAGAAGTTGGCCAAAGAAGTGGGAACGACTGCAGCAAAAGAAATCTGTACTCTCAAGAGCTGCGTGCACATCAATCCGGAGCTAAAAAGAAAGATGAAGAAGCTGAAACACAAGAACAAGAATCTGGAGAAGGTTGTGAGGGATCAAAGGTATCTCATCAAGTTTCAGACTCATGTACAGATGAAGATGTTCGACATGTTTCAGGAATGGCAGAAGCAGCACAACATTGAACCAAGCATAACATCCGATGAACTTCTTGATTTCGGAAAGTTCCTTGAAGAAGAGAAAGAGAAAGAAAGAATAGCTGAAGAGAGTGACGTGGATGAAACCAGTGAAGACGAGATGCCAGAGAAGTTTGTAGAAATGGGTAATGAAGAGGAAACGGTTTATGAGACGTCGGATGGTCATAATGTGTGCCCAGAAAGATCAACATGGTTCCCTAGAAGGCCTATTACTATTCCAGCTCTCCATCAGAACATCCACCATACAAGAGAAAATCATCAAGAGAGGATCATCTCGTGGAAGTACGACGAGTTGAAAAGGTTGTTCGTGATAAAGAGACGAGGGGGAGTTATCCAATACTTCAGAGGTCGAACTGATCTGAAGTCTCTCCCTCGCTGGGATATGAGAGAACTTAGCAGAGCCCCCTTCATTAACCACACCAATGACTCCACCGGTACCATGCTTGCTAGATTCATTGAGAAGGAGTGTGAAAGTGATTTTCAGATCTTCAAGCCACAGAAGCCAAGAAGACGGATCTCGAAGAAGAGAATCGATCCTGCCACTGGACAAGGAATGATCACCTATGTGATTGACCCTCCCCAGGTCGTCACAAGAGTTCCTATACGTCCTGAGCTTCCAGTCATGCTGAGAAACTTCAAGAAGTGGTTCTACGATAGTCAAACTGGTGAAGCTGTTATCAAGTTGAAGGATGATTCAAAGATCATGAGGATTCTTGATCCGGTAGATGTATTTGCCTTTAATCTATCGGACTTGAATATATTGTTTGCTAATCAGATCCACGTGGGTGCTGCAAACGTACTGTTTGAGGAGGCTATCCTGTTCAAAAGAGCAGTGGATCGAGCAATGAAGCTTAAGCAAGAGCTACTTGACATTGTGGATAGGATCAACGCAGCGGATATGGCACAAGAACAAAAGGAGAAGGCTGCCAAAGCTGCTGCTGCAAAAGAAATACCAGCTGAAGCTGAAACTGCTTCAGAGGTGCCGATTCAAGAACCTGCAACAACATCCGATCCAGGAAGACCAGCTCAAGAAGAACCTGTAGCTGAGTCTACTCAAGTTCCACCTGTGGTTGAAGAAGATCTTGCCGTCGTCCTCATTCAAGATCCCCCGGTTCAGGTAGAGGGGGAGACTAGTGACGTAGAGATCGACTGATAAAGAAGAAGAACTAGTAGCTGTGGTCTAGGGGGAGTATTGTTGGGTTTATTTGAGACCGCAGTTACCAGAATGAAGACTTTTGTTAGATTATTGTGTAGTGTGAAAGTCAAGGGACTTATTATGTAATTATGGATAGTTTATTGTGAAACCCTAGTGGGTTGCGTACTTATGCACGGGCCCTGCGCACTTAGCTTAAGTGCGCAGGCCCATCAGGTCATCTATATATAGCATGACATGTTGCAGCACTAGGGTTAGGGTTTTTGGTTTATCTTTGTAGCACAAGTTGAATAGGTGCGTACTTGTAATGAATCCATGGTATTTCAGTGATCAATCAGCAATGGAATCATCTTATTATTCATCTTGTGTGTCGGGTTTTATCATATTCATCTAGTTTCTTTGATTGTAGAAGATTAATCACTTAAAAACACACAATCCATAGGTGTTTCTAAGTGATAACAATCTCTTGCACTTAACAAGATCTAGTATTTGGGACTTACAATTACTATTTTGAAAATTTATTCGTTCAACTTTATATTGTTTGATAATATTCAATTGTTACTAAAAAGTTATTTTTCAGTCTATAAAAAGGCGAAGAAATAGTCATTTTAGTTTGCAACTTTATATCCATTGAACCATTTGAAAAACAAACCTACCTTTCATATATGCGTTATAATGTTGCTTCCTTCAAATTTTCTCCACCAGTCATGTCGAAAATGCTTACAATAAAAGAAAAATGTATTACCGATAAAGCGATGCTAATGAAGTTGGAATTGGTGTTTTCTGAAGATTCTTACAATCAAAGAAAAATATTTTTTGTATCATTTACACCTCTTGAGTCTAAATAAATAGAGATTCGTTTATAGGGTAATATTATGTTTCCTGTTCTTCGAGAACTAACTTGCATAATGTTTTCTAGGGTTTGTTTTGTTTTTCTCTTTCAGTATTTTATTTGTGTCTTTTGCCTGTATTTTCTATGTATATTGTTGTCTGATTGAGGAAATGTTTTCTTTGGTATTAGTTTACTTTTGTAGTGATATTGGAATTAATTTTTTTAGAAGACTTCTATTTTTTATATTTGTAAACAGTTTTGTTTTGTGGTGTTTTACCCATATTTTGTATCTTGTAAGTTTGTGTTACTCGGATATATTCATTAGAATCATGGAACTACAGTAATTATATTTATTGCTATAGCAGTTTTTGTCAACATGTGTTGATATCTCAACACATGTTTGTAAGCATAGTATACAATAAATTTAATAGTTTGAAACAGATGGTTATGTTTTATGTTAAAAAGTTGTTAAAAAATATGATAAAAGGTTGAAGCAAAAATATGCTCGAAAGTCAGTTGAACACTATTTGTGTTGAGTGGTAAATAATAATTACGATCTTGCTTTATGCGTCTAAAAATTTTCTTATACGATTTTGAAGCTTAGTTTATTTACGTTCCACATTGTTATTACTTTAATCTTGATATAATAATATTATTAAACAATAAATTTGAACTTTGATGGATGACAGTTGTTTTTATAACATCTGTTGACAAGTCAATAAATATTATTTACGTTTCAATTCAATAGAGGGTCGAATACCCAAGTTAATCATTACAATTGAAAATTACTTTATTCAATTTTATATTCTTTAATATTATAATTATAGAACTTATAGATATAGTTATTTTTTCAGTCTATAAAAAGGCTAGCAAATCGTCATATCAGTTTGAACTTTATATCCTTTGAAGCATTAGAAAAACAAAACATCTTTCAATGTTTGCAACTTAATCTTATTTCCTTCAAATTTCTTATCATCATTCTTCTTGAAAATCGTTCAAATGAAAGAAAAATGTATTACGAATGAAGCTTTGATAATGAAGTTGGAATTGGTGCTCTAGGAAGATTCTTACAATCAAAGGAAAATATTATTTGTATCATTACCACAACTAGAGCCTGTCTAGAGAAAATGGGTGTATAAAGAAATAATATGTCTTTGGCTTTCTTGATGTTAGAGACATTTTATCGTCTGGCTTTTGTTTTGTTTTAAGTCCTGTCTTAATTTGGTTCTCTTTTCTTTGCTTTGTCTTTATTTTCTATGTAATTTGTTGTTTGATAGAACAAATGTGTTTGTTGGTATTAGTTCACTTTTGTATCAATATTGTATTTTTTTATCAGAATACTCTATCTTGTATGTTTTGTAAACAATTTGTTTTATGGTGTTTTGCTTGTAGTTTGTATTTTATATATATTGTTGTGTAACTTGTATATTTTCAGTAAATATATTGTTATAAAATATATTTTCGTTTTTTTAAGTTATAACATAAATAAAAGAGTTCAAATCATTATACATTCAAATTATTATAAATTAAATACTTTTATTGCTTAATAAAAATAATAAATAATAATGATATAATATGTAAATTTGTGGTAATATTTTTTAGTTGTTTAATAATAGTAAAATAAAGTACACCTATTATTAACGACTGTCGTATTTTCAAGTTTCTATCTACTTCCTTTATCTGTACAGTTGCCAAGGTAAAAATATAATTTCTCGACCCTTTCTAATTATGAATTTCAAAAGACTAATATTATTTAAATTTATAGTAGTAAATTATTTATAACATTATTTTATTATTTTATATTTTGTGTTTGTAATTGTTTTTAACTTGAGATAAGTGGTGAAAAATCTTATTATAATAAGTAAGTTATTTTTTCACTCTATAAAAGTCGAGGAAATCATCATTTCAGTTTATAACTTTATTTCTCTTCTTTTATACAATAAATAAATTAAGCGTCGATAAATGCACCAATATGTTATTTCGTGTAAATTTCCTACTAATAGTATTTTCAAAAATTTTGTTAGGGGGGACGGGGCGCTACCAGAATTGGTCACGGGTACCCCACTACCAGTACGGTAACACCGCCGCCACCCATGCTGGTAGTGGTCCCGTGAACCAAATTCGGGTTCTAGTTACCGTGCTGGTTCACGGATGTGGGCACAAACTTTCACAAAACTTTATTATTTATTATGGTTTAGTCTCTTCTTTCTCTCTCTCTATTCTTTAGTTGCAAGGGGTTTTTTTTTTTTTTTTTTTTTTTTTTTAACTTTGAAAGCTTGAAGGTGAAGATGAAGATGGTGATAGATATAAGTTTTGTATGTATAGATATGTATTGCGTGTGTGGAGTATATATATATAGAGAGAGAAAAGAAGGCAGTAGTTATCTTTGGACTTTTGTGCCTCCAAACTTTCAATTTTTTAATTTTATTTTCTTTCCTTTCGAGCATCATGAGAAAAAGTCAACATTATTTAGTAGTTTGGTGTAACACCCTGAAATGTTCTAGCAGAAAATACGCAGCGGAAAAATGAACTAGAAAATTTCTTGCTTTATAAAAACATTTTGAATGTTTTAAAAACCATATCCACAAGATATTATATGTGTTACACATTTATTTTTTCTTATCACATTCAATACAACTCATCTTTATTAGATTACGTGACCGCAACTCCGTACAATCCGCATCCTCGCTCGATCTCCAACCTTTCCTGACTTTGTGAGGTAGACAACCTGCAATCACTACATAACCATTTTGTTAGTTCGTTAAGTGACTTCATGAAATTACTCATAAAGTGGAAATAACATCCAACAATACTCAATGATCATGTTCCAAACGCCTTTTGCAACTTCGGTTTGATATCTGGATCTTAACCTCCAATTTCCATGCACTCATTCTTACATATCTGCATCTTTATTATCATTCTCATAACAAAAGGTTAATAACACTACAACACATACCTGCGTATAAATCCCATACACAAGTTATCTTGACCTATCATACTATTCTTCATTCATGTATTCTCTAGGACAAACATGACGTTTCCGATCCTATACTGAGTCTACACATAACGACCAACCTTTACATACATAAGACTCTCACGCATACCCGGGTATAAGTACCTATGCATACATCACATTACTCAATCACAAAAGCGTAACAGATCTACTTACCGTACTTGTTACCATATATATACACACACACACATATCAATCAAATTAAATGCACACGCATCATTCCGTATTTGTGTCATATTTGCAAATCCCGGGTTTGTTTCATGTTTAAACTACCTTCACTTTCATTTTCATCTTTGTTGACCCATTTATCCTTACTAACTTCTTTGTTATGTGGTGAACTTTACTTGTTCACTAACATCATCTATTCACTTGTCTTACTATAAATTGTCATTTCATTCTTGTTTCCCATTCCACATCTATACGTAAATATACAATTGCTAATCTAAGAATTTAGTTCATAAGCCACTTACCTTTGCCCCTAGGAGTGTTGTCATCCATTCCATCCACATGACTCGTTGTCTTCCAATCCATGCCATTCCTACTTTAACAAGTAAAACTTGCAAACTATTAGAACACATAATGGGTCATTCACTTCTTTTAATACCCAATTATTACTCACCCATCTCATTATATGTGTGCTTAATCATCCTACCATTCATTATAGTAATTGGGTTAACTCCTCCCGTTTGACCCGTAATCACCCATTTGTGTCTAATGAAAACATATGGGTCATTTTCACCATAAATCCATAACATTTACTTTTAATTCACCAATTTAACCAATATATATATATATATATAAGTTTCAGTTATAATCCAACCCATTTAATCAATTCACCCAAGTGACCGTTTGGTGATTCTCCCATTTTTGACATAACCAACTATTTCATGACATTATGATAACACACAACAATTTAATCCAACGAATGAGCTCATCAAAGTTTATACCCACTTATCAATCCTTGCATGATTATCATTCTTCATACACATGTGAATTTAGTTACATAAACGGAAGTTAAGTTTATGAATCACTTACAAATGCGAGTAGAGGTCAAAACCATATCAAACGAACTCCGATTGAGGTGATTTAGGAGTCCATGGAACCGTCCAGGAGAGATCTACAACCCCTACTAGTATTCACCACCTGAAACCGTCAGTGCCGTCGTCAAAACAGCAAAACAGTGGCTGGAAAACACTTTTTCGAGCTGCTGTCTTCTAGTCAGTAAAAACCCCTTTCCAGGACTCCAATTGAAAAACCCACCGTTGGATTTGATCGTCTATATGTGTTAAAGCTTCTGTAAAAATTTGAGAAAGATCCAACGGTCCAATCTCCGGCAAATTTCACTTTAAGACAGCTAGAAAACCCTAAAACGGGATTTTTGGACTTGGATGATGCATTCTTCCTCTCACACACACTTTCTCTTTCTTAAACTTGGGGGAGGGGCATGAATGAACAAAAACCCTTATCCCCATCCTTTTATACAATAAGGTTTGTCAATTGACACAACCTACCCCTTAAACTTTTAAAAGATTATAAACAAGTCCACATACTTTGTTAATATTCAAAATGTGCCAATATAACATAATTCCCACATTAGCTCTTACTAGTGAATTTATATGCTCATATTTAGTACACAAGTCGCTTCTAGTTCACAATTAATTAACTTATCCAACACATGGTAGGCATCATGCCAATCAAGTATAGAGTAAAATCTTAATTCTACCAAATCATACCTTCAAACTACATTCCCACATGGATTCTGTCTAAAACATATTCCTTATGTTAGTTTACTAACAATTACATCAAGTCTCACATCCCATTCACATTTGTTAAGTTCTTGCATATAATTTCACACATCACCATCATCACCTAAGCATTTCATCAAAAACTTGGTTTGCGTACAACATTCTAAGCATGTTATACAAGCTCTTAATTAATACATGCATTCAACCAAACACATCGTCACCTTCAATCATGACCACTTTCAACATGGATTCCATCCAACATACATTTCTACATGTTAATTAGAGATCATTTAACAACATCGAATCATTAACTACACTTTATTTCTTCCATTATATGGATTCTAACATCCATTCGTCAAACCTTCACAATAAGCTAAACATTCAATTTTTTTAACTAGGTTAATCATTCTATCTAATTATTTCATGCAATAGTACAAAATAAACATACTTATAAATTAGAATTCGATTTTTGGGCCGTTACAAGTCTACCCCCTTAATGAAGGTTTCGTCCCCGAAACCTGTTTCATTTATTAATCATAATAAATCGATTAGTTCTATTTTTAACCCATAAACCCTACTTAATCTTTCATTCTTGCATTGGTCGCAAGGTGCCCATCACGAAATAACTACAATATTCCACTATTAGTATACCTTCTAAGTGCTTTCTAAACACAAATAGTTAGCCTATATACATACGTATTTCGCAAACATTCATACATTGTATCCTTATCATAACATAGTTACTATCTCTTTCCTACTAATTCAAATGTTAAACCTCATTCTATACCCACTACAATTAAATTTACTATGCAGACCCGATAGGGTGAAATTTCAAGTCGTTTCATTCATGCCAATTTGTTTCTTAGTTCGTTTCATGCACTACTAAAAATTCGCACACATGCATATTTCTCAATGATATCAAGTAGGGGATGAAAGTCATTCATTTCTTTTTTGACCTTTAAAAGTCAAACATTCCATACCACGTCATACTTGAACTATCGCTATTCGTACGGAGGTACTATTCAATTTAATTCTTTCTATCTAATAATCATAAGCTAAGCATTTTACTAACCTTGCTTTCATGGCGTTAGCCAACAATATGTAAGCCGAATAGGTCCGCTTCTATCCAATGTTGATGCCATACTTGTCTTGGTCTAAATCATTCACGTGACTAGTTCCAACTCGTAGTCATCCTTTCACCAATTCTATTGGTTTCATCATATCAAGAGTTAGATTATTCGTATCTACAAAATCAACAGTTAGTCATATAGGAGACTTTCAACAGTCCATGGAAGGTTCCTTTCACATTCATGTTCTATCATCTATAATTCTTTCATAAAATTCCCATTTACATACAAAACCATGTTACACATTTAACATTCTTACAACAAATCCTTACATTTTATTTGTTACATTCACAAACCTTTCATCAGTTTGACCTTTCAAATTGTCACTTCTTACTAATTTATGACATTCGACCATCAATCCTTTCTAATCTTTCTAATGGCAGTTGGAAGTATGCTTTATACTTTCTTTTTAATCTAGGAAAGCTTATGAAAACAGTTTTCATTCATTTCTTGCAAAAGAAAATATTTATTTCCTTGTCAAATTAAGTTATTCATACGATTCTTAGCCACATATTTATGTTTACTTGTCACACCAACAACTCCTAGTTGATAATCGATTATCTTTATTTCATGCAATAAGCATTTCATGCAATCTTATTAATACATGTGTTACTCTTACTAATCAACTTTTTTTTTTGACTTTTCATTGAGTCAAACCATTAATTCATTCTTAACTATCTTTCCACAATTTGTTTCTACCATTAGTTACTGTGTATTTCTTCCCACGTCCATAAAAATTATAGGTATAATACCTATTTATTCATTTCGTTGGTCGCACAACACGTGTATCCCAATGAAATCATTAACTACATACTTACAACTTTTAAGTTTTTCATTATTAGAGACGGAAATGCAATTCTCTTCTTCATCCCCGCCTGACACTACATAAAATATGGATTCTACCTCTCATTCATGCATATTTTAGCCGTACTTACATATACTTTCAAGCGTATGCATTTAACACATATTTGGGCCATACTTATCTATTAACTCGAACCATTCATTCAGTACATGTTTGATCCATGCTCACATATGGACATCTCAATCTGTTTGAAGAATTATTCTACATTTCTACAATGTTCCACCTAATTTGACCCCTTACGTGGGTCATTTTACATTTCTACAATTTTTCTACCAATTTGACCTATCATGTGGGTTATTCTACCTTCCCAATCTGCTAGGCATACCTGTGATGATTCTCACGGTCCCCCGTGTATATATGATTCTTGCTAAAAAGTTAACTATCTACCCCTTTTTGACTCGTGCATCATCCCACGAAGTCATTTCCCACACTTTTAACTTGTGTAACTTGCCACAAAGTCAATTTCCACACGTTGACTTGTGCATCTTGCCACAAAGTCAATTCCCACACCTTGACTTGTGCGTCTTGCCACAAGGTCAATTTCCACACTTTGACTTGTGCATCTTACCGCAAAGTCAATTTCCACATTTTGCATTTTGACTTGCGCATCTTGCTACAAAGTCAATTTACACACTTTGACTCGTGCATCTTGCCACAAAGTCAATTTCCACACTTGACTTGTGCATCTTGCCGCAAAGTCAATTTCCACATTTTGACTTGTGTATCTTGCCACAAAGTCAATTTCCACACTTTGACTCGTGCATCTTGCCACAAAGTCAATTTCTTATCAATTGAATTTGCATCTTTTAATGATTCATTTATCGTCCAATTATCAATAAAGGTATGCTACACTGGTTCTACCATACCCATTTACCATTCTTTCTGATCCCATATGTGATTTTGTCAATATATAAGAATCCATATGTGTGGTAGGGGCTAATACATGGCCAGTGTATTAGTAAATCCTACCGTACACATGGCGTCCCATAAATCACTACGTCACAATATGAGAAAGATGAATTTTAACTCATGTCTTATTTATTTACCCACTTATTGGGTTGTTTTTTCACTTGGATATCTATCCTCCATACTGTCATACTTTATCCACATTCATATTCTCAACTTTATTACGTCTACATTCTACTTACTACTTACTAAACTAATAAATCATACCTTTCACGCATTCCTTCCAACGTGTATAATATGTCTTCATGTACGTGCCACGTTTGATTTGTGACTTCCTTCTTCTTTCATATTCCTAAAGTAGGAATTTATCCTCTTCACCATCTGATAGATGACCTTTCCATCTGTTCCACATGTTCCGGGTCTACCTTAGACCGCGACCTAGAGGCCTCTTCATCATCATCCACTATAGCTTACCTTAACAAAACAACTCAATTAGTTCTGTCGTACCACATGAATTATTAATAAAATCTACCTTTAAGTCATGATCGAGTCTTGGATTGTACGAGTCACTAATCTCAAGAGCACACGGGTTTGAGTTCAAGTACTTACCTTCTTGTACTCGATTTCACTCAACCCCGGGCTCTGATACCAACTTGTAACACCCTGAAATGTTCTAGCAGAAAATACGCAGCGGAAAAATGAACTAGAAAATTTCTTGCTTTATAAAAACAGTTTGAATGTTTTAAAAACCATATCCACAAGATATTATAGGTGTTACACATTTATTTTTTCTTATCACATTCAATACAACTCATCTTTATTAGATTACGTGACCGCAACTCCGTACAATCCGCATCCTCGCTCGATCTCCAACCTTTCCTGACTTTGTGAGGTAGACAACCTGCAATCACTACATAACCATTTTGTTAGTTCGTTAAGTGACTTCATGAAATTACTCATAAAGTGGAAATAACATCCAACAATACTCAATGATCATGTTCCAAACGCCTTTTGCAACTTCAGTTTGATATCTGGATCTTAACCTCCAATTTCCATGCACTCATTCTTACATATCTGCATCTTTATTATCATTCTCATAACAAAAGGTTAATAACACTACAACACATACCTGCGTATAAATCCCATACACAAGTTATCTTGACCTATCATACTATTCTTCATTCATGTATTCTCTAGGACAAACATGACGTTTCCGATCCTATACTGAGTCTACACATAACGACCAACCTTTACATACATAAGACTCTCACGCATACCCGGTATAAGTACCTATGCATACATCACATTACTCAATCACAAAAGCGTAACAGATCTACTTACCGTACTTGTTACCATATATATACACACACACATATCAATCAAATTAAATGCACACGCATCATTCCGTATTTGTGTCATATTTGCAAATCCCGGGTTTGTTTCATGTTTAAACTACCTTCACTTTCATTTTCATCTTTGTTGACCCATTTATCCTTACTAACTTCTTTGTTATGTGGTGAACTTTACTTGTTCACTAACATCATCTATTCACCTGTCTTACTATAAATTGTCATTTCATTCTTGTTTCCCATTCCACATCTATACGTAAATATACAATTGCTAATCTAAGAATTTAGTTCATAAGCCACTTACCTTTGCCCCTAGGAGTGTTGTCATCCATTCCATCCACATGACTCGTTGTCTTCCAATCCATGCCATTCCTACTTTAACAAGTAAAACTTTCAAACTATTAGAACACATAACGGGTCATTCACTTCTTTTAATACCCAATTATTACTCACCCATCTCATTATATGTGTGCTTAATCATCCTACCATTCATTATAGTAATTGGGTTAACTCCTCCCGTTTGACCCGTAATCACCCATTTGTGTCTAATGAAAACATATGGGTCATTTTCACCATAAATCCATAACATTTACTTTTAATTCACCAATTTAACCAATATATATATATATATATAAGTTTCAGTTATAATCCAACCCATTTAATCAATTCACCCAAGTGACCGTTTGGTGATTCTCCCATTTTTGACATAACCAACTATTTCATGACATTATGATAACACACAACAATTTAATCCAACGAATGAGCTCATCAAAGTTTATACCCACTTATCTATCCTTGCATGATTATCATTCTTCATACACATGTGAATTTAGTTACATAAACGGGAGTTAAGTTTATGAATCACTTACAAATGCGAGTAGAGGTCAAAACCATATCAAACGAACTCCGATTGAGGTGATTTAGGAGTCCATGGAACCGTCCAGGAGTGATCTACAACCCCTACTAGTATTCACCACCTGAAACCGTCAGTGCCGTCGTCAAAACAGCAAAACAGTGGCTGGAAAACACTTTTTCGAGCTGCTGTCTTCTAGTCAGTAAAAACCCCTTTCCAGGACTCCAATTGAAAAACCCACCGTTGGATTTGATCGTCTATATGTGTTAAAGCTTCTGTAAAAATTTGAGAAAGATCCAACGGCCCAATCACCGGCAAATTTCACTTTAAGACAGCTAGAAAACCCTAAAACGGGATTTTTGGACTTGGATGATGCATTCTCCCTCTCACACACACTTTCTCTTTCTTAAACTTGGGGGAGGGGCATGAATGAACAAAAACCCTTATCCCCATCCTTTTATACAATAAGGTTTGTCAATTGACACAACCTACCCCTTAAACTTTTAAAAGATTATAAACAAGTCCACATACTTTGTTAATATTCAAAATGTGCCAATATAACATAATTCCCACATTAGCTCTTACTAGTGAATTTATATGCTCATATTTAGTACACAAGTCGCTTCTAGTTCACAATTAATTAACTTATCCAACACATGGTAGGCATCATGCCAATCAAGTATAGAGTAAAATCTTAATTCTACCAAATCATACCTTCAAACTACATTCCCACATGGATTCTGTCTAAAACATATTCCTTATGTTAGTTTACTAACAATTACATCAAGTCTCACATCCCATTCACATTTGTTAAGTTCTTGCATATAATTTCACACATCACCATCATCACCTAAGCATTTCATCAAAAACTTGGTTTGCGTACAACATTCTAAGCATGTTATACAAGCTCTTAATTAATACATGCATTCAACCAAACACATCGTCACCTTCAATCATGACCACTTTCAACATGGATTCCATCCAACATACATTTCTACATGTTAATTAGAGATCATTTAACAACATCGAATCATTAACTACACTTTATTTCTTCCATTATATGGATTCTAACATCCATTCGTCAAACCTTCACAATAAGCTAAACATTCAATTTTTTTAACTAGGTTAATCATTCTATCTAATTATTTCATGCAATAGTACAAAATAAACATACTTATAAATTAGAATTCGATTTTTGGGCCGTTACAAGTCTACCCCCTTAATGAAGGTTTCGTCCCCGAAACCTGTTTCATTTATTAATCATAATAAATCGATTAGTTCTATTTTTAACCCATAAACCCTACTTAATCTTTCATTCTTGCATTGGTCGCAAGGTGCCCATCACGAAATAACTACAATATTCCACTATTAGTATACCTTCTAAGTGCTTTCTAAACACAAATAGTTAGCCTATATACATACGTATTTCGCAAACATTCATACATTGTATCCTTATCATAACATAGTTACTATCTCTTTCCTACTAATTCAAATGTTAAACCTCATTCTATACCCACTACAATTAAATTTACTATGCAGACCCGATAGGGTGAAATTTCAAGTCGTTTCATTCATGCCAATTTGTTTCTTAGTTCGTTTCATGCACTACTAAAAATTCGCACACATGCATATTTCTCAATGATATCAAGTAGGGGATGAAAGTCATTCATTTCTTTTTTGACCTTTAAAAGTCAAACATTCCATACCACGTCATACTTGAACTATCGCTATTCGTACGGAGGTACTATTCAATTTAATTCTTTCTATCTAATAATCATAAGCTAAGCATTTTACTAACCTTGCTTTCATGGCGTTAGCCAACAATATGTAAGCCGAATAGGTCCGCTTCTATCCAATGTTGATGCCATACTTGTCTTGGTCTAAATCATTCACGTGACTAGTTCCAACTCGTAGTCATCCTTTCACCAATTCTATTGGTTTCATCATATCAAGAGTTAGATTATTCGTATCTACAAAATCAACAGTTAGTCATATAGGAGACTTTCAACAGTCCATGGAAGGTTCCTTTCACATTCATGTTCTATCATCTATAATTCTTTCATAAAATTCCCATTTACATACAAAACCATGTTACACATTTAACATTCTTACAACAAATCCTTACATTTTATTTGTTACATTCACAAACCTTTCATCAGTTTGACCTTTCAAATTGTCACTTCTTACTAATTTATGACATTCGACCATCAATCCTTTCTAATCTTTCTAATGGCAGTTGGAAGTATGCTTTATACTTTCTTTTTAATCTAGGAAAGCTTATGAAAACAGTTTTCATTCATTTCTTGCAAAAGAAAATATTTATTTCCTTGTCAAATTAAGTTATTCATACGATTCTTAGCCACATATTTATGTTTACTTGTCACACCAACAACTCCTAGTTGATAATCGATTATCTTTATTTCATGCAATAAGCATTTCATGCAATCTTATTAATACATGTGTTACTCTTACTAATCAACTTTTTTTTTTGACTTTTCATTGAGTCAAACCATTAATTCATTCTTAACTATCTTTCCACAATTTGTTTCTACCATTAGTTACTGTGTATTTCTTCCCACGTCCATAAAAATTATAGGTATAATACCTATTTATTCATTTCGTTGGTCGCACAACACGTGTATCCCAATGAAATCATTAACTACATACTTACAACTTTTAAGTTTTTCATTATTAGAGACGGAAATGCAATTCTCTTCTTCATCCCCGCCTGACACTACATAAAATATGGATTCTACCTCTCATTCATGCATATTTTAGCCGTACTTACATATACTTTCAAGCGTATGCATTTAACACATATTTGGGCCATACTTATCTATTAACTCGAACCATTCATTCAGTACATGTTTGATCCATGCTCACATATGGACATCTCAATCTGTTTGAAGAATTATTCTACATTTCTACAATGTTCCACCTAATTTGACCCCTTACGTGGGTCATTTTACATTTCTACAATTTTTCTACCAATTTGACCTATCATGTGGGTTATTCTACCTTCCCAATCTGCTAGGCATACCTGTGATGATTCTCACACTACGCCAAAATAGGCCTACGGCCACACTTATTCTAAAACTGCCCTGCCACACTTTCAATTAAATGTGTGGCTAAAGGTCATTAATCACATTTCTAAACCTTCTAGCTCGTTTTTAGCCACACATTTAATTTATTCATGTGACTATCGTACACCAGTTCAAAACTTTTAGCCACACTGTAGGAAAAAAATGTGACATTTTGTAGCCACACTAGAAAAGTGTAGTCAAATTTGATCTATGGCCACAATATTTGTTTGATTTTTTATTCATGTGACGAAAAACACATCTTTTCAAAACATTTAGCCACACTTTACAAAAAAAATGTGTCATTTAGCAGCCACACTTTAAAAGTATGTCCAAATATGATCTACGGCCACAATATTTGTTTTTATGTGACCAAAAACACGTTATTTCAAAACATTTAGCCACACTTTAAGAAAGAACTGTGACATTTAATAGTCACGCTAGAAAAGTGTGGCTATATGTGACCAACTGCCTTATTGGTGTTTATTTGAATTTATGTGTAGCTAAAAGTGATAAATGGTCACAGTAAAATGTAATACATGTAGCTAAAAGTAATAAACGGATACGTTTAAATTTTTTGTGTGTGGCTAAAAGTAATAAATGGACACACATATCAATGATTATTTCTCATTTGCCCATCAAATTGAATCCGGAGATTGAAAAGTGTGACCAAATGTGACTATTGTCATGATATTTGTTTGATGATATGACTAAAAGCTAATACATATGGCCACATATATTATTGTATGACCAAAGAGTAGTATTTATTAGCCACTTAAGGAAATCAGTTAGTAATAACAAAATAAATGATTCGAACACAAATAAAACCAAAATTTATATTGATTCACAAATTGTCTCTAATATTTTATCTTCACAATAAGATGAACTCGTGATCTTGTTCTGTTTTTTAGAAAGCAGTATGCTTCCAGGGCCTCTTTTCATTTAGCATCTTCTCCAATTTCACAAGAAATGATTGCTCTTTTAGGTTTATCAATTTTCCAGCAACTGCTTGAAACATGCTTTTTCTAAGGTAGAAAGCAAAAGAACGACACAACCTTACAATTGACTATTAAATTAATCATCTATAACTCTAAATTTCTCCAAGTTTATTCTTAATTTTCATCCATACAAATTGCCCTCCTTGACTTCTATTGCGATCATGAACGTCACTGAAAATTCTTCATTGATTATTACTTCTTTGTAACCGGATTTTCTGCGACAACGAAAGAAACACGCCTATTCTACCTGTATGCTCAACTTCAGCGCCTAAAACTTTCCGTTGCAACTAGTTGGAATTTCAGGTGCCATTTGGCTCAACCACCAAATTCAGAGGAGGACTTGACGTCTGTGATTGAAAGGATGAGTCAAATAGAAGCCCAACAATTGACAGAAAACATTGCGGACCAGATTTCCTGTGCTCAGCGATTGAAGCCGATGTTTATACTATTTGAAGATGTCAACCAACATCTGAGGAAATGATGAAGCCTTTTTTGACCCGCTTAATGAGACCGATTATACCCAAACAGACCCGTTAGGTGCCAAGAACAGACCAGAAATATTGTTGTTGTATGACCCATTTGATGCAACAATCAAATTCATGTAATAAAATTGATCAAAACTCCAACCCAATCCATGAGCAGACCCAGATGAAACATAACAGCAACAATGTGACCCGTTTGAAGCAGCATTACAATCTAATCTTCAGTTCATCATAGAGACCTGTTACAGGTTGCACTAGATTTGCTTATCCAATGTTTAACATCCGAAATTAAGCTGATTGTCAAAACCATTTCGTGTCTTCAAAGTAAATTGTCCAACCCGAGAAACCCATCCGAAGACTAACCACCCAAACATTAGATTTCAGCAATGTTGATAAGCTTTTGCTTTCCATGGTTGACGTGCATTAATTTACAAAACCCCCAGGAAATGAAAGTAGATTGCGAACGTAAACATCACACAAAAAGACTATGTAACACCGCGGCGGATAGCACCACAATATAACTTAACATATCTAACCCTATAAAACTCACACCAAAACTCACGCTAGGTGCTAGCCCCCCACCCTCTCGGTGTACATCTATCGCCAAACTCACCAAATATAGAATACAACCCTACCCCCACCCAATTTTGACCTCAGCATTCCATCGTATTGCCTTGCCCAAACCAATATCCCAACCCGAGGACTTTTGCCTGCATCATTCGACTCCAGCATAGACATTAATCTCACATTTAACCCTACTTTGCTATTCCAAGAACACCATATCTAACCCAATTTTCAAATGCTAACTCCACTTTTTTTGCTCTATGTTTAATCTAAAGGAACGTGCGCTCCTTGATATCCTCCCGAAGCTTAACTTCAGAAATATTGGCACCCTTGAAGATTTTGTCATTTCTACTCAACCATAATTTCCATAATGTTGTCATAATAAAAAAAAATCATCAGCAAATAATTAAGTAGAAAATTTATGTAATCAAATGTTAACTCAAAAATAAAACGTAAATAAAAGCTTAAACATGGATGTTGATTTTTATTAGTATGGTATTGTATACTCTTGTGTATGTCTTCTTTATTACAGAGCTAGAAGCCATGAGGCATTTAAACATACCTAGATATTTGAGAATGATCGGGAACGCCTGATATAATAACTTGGAATTCTGAAACAAATCATGATAGAAAACAAAGTAAGAAAAGCATTAAAAAAATGAAAGTGAAAATGAACTCTCATTTATACTCCATTAACTTTAGCTTTATATAAGAGCTAAACAGCAAAAACAATGTCAACATTTACATCATGGATTGCTATTAACATAGTTTAGGAAGTACAACTCATCGAATATACTTGATATACTTGAGGGATAACAATTTAGAAAGACCAAGTTAAACTGTTAGCATACATAGAGTCAATGATTTTATTCCCATGTAGTTATAGATAAATCAAAATGGCTTCGCAATGGACACCACTAAATACCATTTTATCCACACAAATCAACAACATTTCATTGTCCAACCACGAGCCAAACCTTTAGCTCCAGTTTGGCTTCGCAATGGACACAACTAAAAAACGAATCCAAACAACTGAATATTTAAACAAAACGAAATTAACCCATTACAAACGATTATGCTCTAGTTTTGTTTGCGGTTTAAACTGTCGTTTGGGCCTTCATACAAGTTGTTCAAAGTTTCACAAATAAAAGCTGTCAAAAGATAAAACTACTAAATTACTAACAACAAAGAACATGTGGTATTTGTAAGTTAACATAACCAGTTGCTTGTTAAGCAAAAGAACAGAACAGTTCTTGTATAAACACAAAAAACCCCCAAACTGTTGTCCAAACATAATAAAAAGCAACGTTATCATAAAGTCTTAAGCCAAATGTCAACCAATCACAGGGTTCGTAACTTACAGGGGCGACATGGAGATAGAGGCCGCAAGGTCGATAGGTTGAAGATGTTGTGGACTAGGATGTCGAGATGATTAGATGATGTTGTCGTTTCAATGGGGATGAACTATTGAAATTGAATCCCGAGAGTCGATTGTTATACGCAAACACAAAGCGGGAGTTGAATTTTTTTTGGTGGGAGACCAAAAGGGTAATAATTCGGGATGGGGAATTCAATTTTTGAGAATAAGCGGGAATAATAAATAAATTAAAAACCACAAAACTCAAAAGTAAATATTTTGTTTTAGAAAAATATATATAATACTAATAGGTTATAGGTTTTAATTATAAAAAAAATAATGAATAAATTAAATAGTAAAAGGAATTTACGAAATAAAAAATAATTTAAGCGTAAATACAAAATAATTTAGCTCTTAATGGGCCTACTTGACCATAATTAACCATTAATCACCTTACTCGACCATCATTCCCCTACTTAACCATTAGGCTTAATGATGGTCAATTAGACCCAATGATGGTCCATTAGGCTCAATGATGGCCAGTTAGACCCGAATGATGGTCCATTAGGCTCAACAATGGTCACTTAGATACAATGATGGTCAACTAGGACCAATAATGGTCCATTAGACCTAATTGGTGGTCCATTAGGCTCAACAATGGTCAGTTAGATACAATGATGGTCAACTAGGCTCAATAATGATAAACTAGGCCCAATAATGGTCCATTAGACCCAAATGTTGGTCCATTGGGCTCAACAATGGCCAGTTAGACCCAATGATGATCTATTAGGCTCAATAATAGTCCATTAGACTCAACAATGGTCAGTTAGATACAATGATGGTCAACTAGGCCCAATAATGGTCCATTAGGCTCAACAATGGTCACTTAGATACAATGATGGTCAACTAGGCCCAATGATGGTCCATTAGGCTAAATGATGGTCAATTAGACCCAAATGATGGTCCATTAGGATCAACAATGGTCAGTTATATACAATTATGGTCAACTAGGCCTAATAATGGTCCATTAAGCTCAACAAATGGTCAGTTAGATACAATGATGGTCAACTAGGTCCAATGATGGTCCATTAGGCTAAATGATAATTAATTAAGACCCAAATGATGGTCCATTAGGCTCAACAGTGGTCAGTCAGATATAATGATGGTCAACTAGGTCTAATAGTGGTCCATTAGGCTGAACAATGGTTAGTTAGATACATTGATGGTAAACTAGGCCCAATGATGGTCCATTAGGCTAAATGATGGTCAATTAGACCCAAATGATGGTCCATTAGACTCAACATGGTCAGTTATATACAATAATGGTCAACTAGGCATAATAATGGTCCATTAAGCTCAACAATGGTCAGTTAGATACAGTCAACTAAGTCCAATGATAGTCCATTAGGCTCAACAATGGTCAGTCAGATACAATGATGGTCAACTAGGTCTAATAGTGGTCCATTAGGCTCAACAATGGTCAGTTAGATACATTGATGGTCAACTAGGCCCAATAAAAGCCCATTAGGCTCAACAATCACTACTAGAAAATATGACTAATGCATCTTTTTAGAAGCAACTTATTTGCATTGTAAAAATTAAAAGCAACTCTTATTTGATTGGTTTATGGAAAATGTAATGGGGTCGTAGAAAGACAGTGCTTAATTAGCTAAATATTTACAATTTCAAATAAACTCAAAGTATGAAATGGTACCTGGTATTGGTCTTTTTTTCTTTTTCCTTTTTAGTAAAGAGCATTTAGTTGCGAGTACTTGAACCGGATAACTACTTTTGGTACCGATATAATGATGTTATTCTTTATCGTGGAGAATCAAACCAATATTGTTTTTATATCGGTATCAATACCGCGTAGGTTTTTAAAGATTTATCAATGTGATAGTATAAAATCCATTGAAAATGAAGTTATTTATGGGAAAAGTAAACATTTATTTGGTAACATTAGCCTTTACGTTTCGATACGTACATAGTTCAAACCGTGTCATGCGGAAACGTGCGAATAACTTCCGCTCTAGTTATGATAAAATTGTGTGTTTGTATGTGTGTGTATATATATATAGAGAGAGAGAGAGAGAGTGAGTGTGAGTATTAGAAACTTGTAATAAAAAATATAAAAAGATTTTTGCTAATGTGTAGATGTGTGTGTATATATATAATAAATAATAATCTAGTCGATCGAGACCGAGCTTGAAAAACTACCAATAAGCCAAGTAAGAGTTTTGATCGATTTGACTCATTTACACCCATAATCACGATCCATTAATATATATTTTTTTAAATAATAAGTTATATCTATAAATAAAAAACACATTAGTTTTTTCAGTTATAAAATTATCTAACATTATCATCAATAAATTTTGTTTTCCCCAAAATAATTTTAATTCCCGCCCCACTCTGGTCTCCCCCCAAGAGAGTTGTCACTTCCCTTACAATTTTTAACCTAAATTTACTTCACCAATTCATCCATCTCAACCTCCGTACGTTTCGTTCCCTCTCTTAACCCCAAACCGTCCCACTTCTCCGATATGGTTCCATCGATCTCCTACTTCTATATGGATGAGGTCAAGCAAGAGGAACCGTAACGGTGATGATTGTCGACGGTGGTTCTCTACGATAATTATCGAATCGTCCGTCTACCGCCATTATTCTCGAAGGTGAGGGTTTTTTAGTTATTAATATATTAATGAATGTAAACATCAATTTTGTGTATTTGTATAGTGGATTGTATCTTGATTTACATTTATTCAATGATAGTTTGAACCACGATTAGGAAATTCTTGTGGAAATTCTTAACCTTGTTTATAAGAACCACAAATCTCCGTGGTTGTTGAACAATTTGGCACATGATACCTGCATTCATTTTTCAAGTACTCAAACAAGTTTCTAATTTAAGTGATTGACTTGTTTGTTTTTTAAGAGAAATTCGTAGTTAATAGAAAGTCTGGTACAATTATATAAGAGTCAAATGGTTTTGTTTGATATGTTATTATGATATTCATGTTTGTTTTTTCTAATGCTAACATTGACCATGTGAACCAACTTCATCAAAGTCATTATTTTTAATATTTTTAATTCAACATTATAGTATCATACTGCTCAATTATGTATATTATGGTGTTTTTATTTGGTTATGGTATCGTAAAATTTGTTTGTAGGAGGTTAACGAGATGTGGGCTGGACTGGGTTATTACAGAAGGGCAAGGTTCTTGTTGGAGGTTAGTTTATTATTATTGAACTTCACAATAGATTTCAAATCGTGTATTTTCAATGCTTCAGTTAAGACGTATTTTATACATGAAAAGAACTGTGCAAGTTATCAGGATACAAATGAAAAGGTTGAGCTTAAAGAAAATGAATGCAAGAGGCTTAAGTTAACAAAACCCTTGAATGTCAATTTGGCAACTTACATAGGAGGTATATTGCCCATTTGTTTGTACAAATGTCTATGGATGCAGATGTAGAAGAGTGGCAGCCGGTCCCTAAAGTTATTTAAACCAAGTAATGTCATGTCATGTATGGCACAATTATTATGTGGCTTGGGAATCCTTGTCAACAACCCCACCCGTATGCCACATCATATCAGGTGAGTTGTGTCTGGTAATGTTTTATATCGGTTGACCGCTTAGCGTGTTTAGTTTCTTAATTTAGTGTAATTATACTGCTAATAATCTATGCCTTTCAGGGTCAAAATCAAGTTATTTTGTTGTTTATTGTCATGGTGAATACATGTTTTTCTCTAACTGTAGCATGTGATCATTTAAATATTGGGTTTGCTACTTCACATAACCCTTTTACGTATGGGTCAAACCTTTTATTTGTTAAAATATTATTGGCTTATCGCGACGTGATATTATTGTTAAATTTGATTGTAGAATGATTTATTTAATCATAAATTAGTAATGCATGATAGTAGATGATATCTTTTTTTTTAACAGCACAAGAAAAAAATTAGCTACTAAGAGTCGTGGGTAGTGGAGGTTGTGTGCGATTTCAGCATTGGTGATGGTTATATATGGGTTGGGTCTGATATGATTCTTGTAGTGCTAGCTTTATGATGTTAACGTTCCCGACCACCGGACGGGTACAATACTAGTTTCACCAACTATATTATGTTAACTTATTATAATACAAAACTGAAGTTGTTCCTACTTATGTAGCAGCATATTATGTTAACTGATTATATAGCAATGTGTTGTAATATGTACTTTGGGGTTTTTTGAAAGGAAACCAAAGCGAAGCACTAACGTACAACATTTACCATGGGTCAACTAAAATTGTAAACTATTTATTTATTTCTAGTATTTTTTTATGATTTTATCAAAAATTGTTTTGTGCTGACTTTGGCCAGCCGAGGGTATAAATTAATGTGCTTAGAAGCATTGTTTGCGAGACAAGGAATCACAAATGTCACAAAACATATGCATACAGCCAATCCTAAATGTTTTGCTAGGATTCTAGACAAGATGGTAGTATGTCTCTTTTTGCTTGTTACTTTTTTTTTTTTATAGTTCCTTAAGTTTAATTATGTTATATAACATAAATACAGAAAAATGATGATCCGAACAAGGAACTACCTTCTTTAACTTAAATGTTTGAACGCACACAAGAAATGATTGAAGGGTGCACATCTGCTGACAAGTATGATGACACGACACTAAACATTGTAAGTGATATTACAGTGTCATGATTAGTCAATAGTCTAGTCTGCATGTTGTCATGATTAGGGTTGTCATGTTAGGTTGTTCATGATTAGGGCGGATCAATAGTTTATATTCACAATCCGATGCTCAACTCGAGCCGACTCACTAACAACTAACTTGAGCTCAATAGGTGAAGCTCGGGCTTGGGTTCCTTTACGAAGCAATTTGATGTAGTTTGTTTATTTAGACCATTTCCTTGTTTCTAACCATTTTAAGTCCATTTTTTACAGCAATTTGGCGCATTTCTTTAGCTGCATGTTAACAACAATTTAACTTCTTTTTTTTTTTACATCAATTAATCTCCGTTTAATAATATTTTTCCAGTAGATCAACCCTGTTTTTAACAACATATATGACAACAGGTTGACTCAATTTTGGCAGCAGTTTGACCTATTTGGTAACTGCATTTTAACAGTAGTTCAACTATTTTTTTCCAGCATCTTGACATCAATTATAATCAAGGTTTATCTTATCTAGCTGCACAAGGACATGCATTACCTGGTTGTGCTTCTTCTGTAAATAAAGCTTCACCAACACAAGTAAGTGAATTATTTTATTAACAAATTAATGTTTTAACTTGTATCAAATGTTACTTATACTTAGCTACAATTTCCAAAATTGTCCATGTAAGTGAAATGTTAATAATTGTACTTTCCTCTTTGTTACATTTTGCAGGTAAATTCTATGGATAAAAATATTGATCCAAGCTTATTTATAATGCTACCACATCTAACATGGTGCAAAAAAAAAAAAAAAAATGGTAAAAACATTAACTATTTGATAATTTTCTTTTTATTTTTCCATGTGATTGTAGATTTAACATAACCTAATTAATTGAATTCAAGGTCAATTGAATGGACAATAATCCAGGATCTAAGGACAATACTAAGGTATTTCATTTACGTCTGAGACTCCACTTCTTGAAACGCCATCACATTTGGAATCTCAAGAAAATGTCCCACAGGTATGTATTGCGTAAAATGCAAATATATAATGACTTTAACTTTATCATGTTAATATACCTTATTTTTTGTAGACATTTAAATGTGTTCTGTATTCTTGTTATGTGACCAACCGTGTGGCATGTGGTACAATTTACTATTCAACGAAAATCAAACCATTCATGGAGTTCCATTACAAGATGACTCGTATAGAGTTTCTATTGATGAAGTTATAAAGGAGGAAACATATTTACCAATTCAAATAGGGGCGTTAAAAGCAGTTGGTGAAGCATTAGGTTCTATTGTTCCTTGGCCGAAATACCTTGTCAAATTTGATGAAAAGGTTTGTTTCTTAATTAATCTTTAATTAAAAATAACTAAATTAGGAATTTTCATATATGTTTTCTTGTTTTTGTTTCTCCAGCTACCAGATTCACCATCCAATCAAACACAAAACAACACAACTAAGTTCGCTAAGAAGCAAATAAAGTGTTTTACAACTCTAGATGGATTAAAAAACTGCAGGCAAAGAACAAGAAGACGAAAACTGGCTGAGAATTAGATTTTTAATATTTAAGTTTGAAACTTATGTATGGATTTTGGTTTATTATTTTTATAGTATCATTTGGTTTTCTCATTTCAAATGGTGTGTTTAATTGTTTTACAAAAAAAAAATGAAAATAAAATGGCTAATTACATATAAAGGCCACATAGAATCATAGAAAATATGTGTCACCAAAGGTTAGAAAATATCTACACATAAAATTGTAATATTTCATGTGGCTTTATATAATCATTATGTGTGACCAAAGGTTAAACAATAGCCACACTAAATAGTATAAATTTCATGTGGCTTTACGTAACAATTAGTCACAATCTTAATTTTGTTTATTTTTGTGTGACGGAATGATAGCAATTGATATGGGTAAAATGGAATATGTGTGACCAAATGTTAGACAATAGCCACAAATAAAATTACAATATTTTAAGTGGCTTTATATAATCATTAGTCAGTGGCTTTATATAATCATTAGTCACACTGTCCTCCATTTGTTTTTTTGTGTGACGGAATGATACCAAATGCCATGGACAAAACGGATTATGTGTCACCAAAGTTAGGCAATAGCCACACCATTGTCACTTTTTTATGTGACAGAATAATAGCAAATGCCATAGGAAAAAAAATATATGTGACCGAAAGTTAGAATATAGTCACATATATAATTACAAAATTGTTTCGTGTGTCTATAAATAGTTTTTTACCACACTTACAATAAATTCATGTGACTATATAATACAAACGGCCACACTTACAGTGAATTCATGTTGTCATTCCTACCCTTTAGCCACACTTAATAGATAGAAAGCTTATTAAAACAATCATTTTTGCCACATATTTTTTTAATTGATGTGGCTAAAATAAAACTTTTAATGACTATATAACTAAAATGGCCACACTTAGAGTAATTTCATGTGGCCGTTACTACCCTTTAGTCACATTTAATAGACAAAATGTTTGATTTCAAAAAGAAATATTGGTATCCTTTAGCCACACTTTTTAAGTGCTACGGCCACTAAATGTGAATGTGGCCGTATAATACCTACGATGACTCGACCTATGGTCACACTTGAGCTGGAAAAAAAAAGTGTGGCGAAAGGCATATGGCCACACTTTTTTTGTGTGGCCGTAGGCATATTTTGGCGTAGTGTCACGGTCCCCCGTGTATATATGATTCTTGCTAAAAAGTTAACTATCTACCCCTTTTTGACTCGTGCATCATCCCACGAAGTCATTTCCCACACTTTAACTTGTGTAACTTGCCACAAAGTCAATTTCCACACGTTGACTTGTGCATCTTGCCACAAAGTCAATTCCCACACCTTGACTTGTGCGTCTTGCCACAAGGTCAATTTCCACACTTTGACTTGTGCATCTTACCGCAAAGTCAATTTCCACATTTTGCATTTTGACTTGCGCATCTTGCTACAAAGTCAATTTACACACTTTGACTCGTGCATCTTGCCACAAAGTCAATTTCCACACTTGACTTGTGCATCTTGCCGCAAAGTCAATTTCCACATTTTGACTTGTGTATCTTGCCACAAAGTCAATTTCCACACTTTGACTCGTGCATCTTGCCACAAAGTCAATTTCTTATCAATTGAATTTGCATCTTTTAATGATTCATTTATCGTCCAATTATCAATAAAGGTATGCTACACTGGTTCTACCATACCCATTTACCATTCTTTCTGATCCCATATGTGATTTTGTCAATATATAAGAATCCATATGTGTGGTAGGGGCTAATACATGGCCAGTGTATTAGTAAATCCTACCGTACACATGGCGTCCCATAAATCACTACGTCACAATATGAGAAAGATGAATTTTAACTCATGTCTTATTTATTTACCCACTTATTGGGTTGTTTTTTCACTTGGATATCTATCCTCCATACTGTCATACTTTTATCCACATTCATATTCTCAACTTTATTACGTCTACATTCTACTTACTACTTACTAAACTAATAAATCATACCTTTCACGCATTCCTTCCAACGTGTATAATATGTCTTCATGTACGTGCCACGTTTGATTTGTGACTTCCTTCTTCTTTCATATTCCTAAAGTAGGAATTTATCCTCTTCACCATCTGATAGATGACCTTTCCATCTGTTCCACATGTTCCGGGTCTACCTTAGACTGCGACCTAGAGGCCTCTTCATCATCATCCACTATAGCTTACCTTAACAAAACAACTCAATTAGTTCTGTCGTACCACATGAATTATTGATAAAATCTACCTTTAAGTCATGATCGAGTCTTGGATTGTACGAGTCACTAATCTCAAGAGCACACGGGTTTGAGTTCAAGTACTTACCTTCTTGTACTCGATTTCACTCAACCCCGGGCTCTGATACCAACTTGTAACACCCTGAAATGTTCTAGCAGAAAATACGCAGCGGAAAAATGAACTAGAAAATTTCTTGCTTTATAAAAACATTTTGAATGTTTTAAAAACCATATCCACAAGATATTATAGGTGTTACACATTTATTTTTTCTTATCACATTCAATACAACTCATCTTTATTAGATTACGTGACCGCAACTCCGTACAATCCGCATCCTCGCTCGATCTCCAACCTTTCCTGACTTTGTGAGGTAGACAACCTGCAATCACTACATAACCATTTTGTTAGTTCGTTAAGTGACTTCATGAAATTACTCATAAAGTGGAAATAACATCCAACAATACTCAATGATCATGTTCCAAACGCCTTTTGCAACTTCGGTTTGATATCTGGATCTTAACCTCCAATTTCCATGCACTCATTCTTACATATCTGCATCTTTATTATCATTCTCATAACAAAAGGTTAATAACACTACAACACATACTTGCGTATAAATCCCATACACAAGTTATCTTGACCTATCATACTATTCTTCATTTATGTATTCTCTAGGACAAACATGACGTTTCCGATCCTATACTGAGTCTACACATAACGACCAACCTTTACATACATAAGACTCTCACGCATACCCGGGTATAAGTACCTATGCATACATCACATTACTCAATCACAAAAGCGTAACAGATCTACTTACCGTACTTGTTACCATATATATACACACACACATATCAATCAAATTAAATGCACACGCATCATTCCGTATTTGTGTCATATTTGCAAATCCCGGGTTTGTTTCATGTTTAAACTACCTTCACTTTCATTTTCATCTTTGTTGACCCATTTATCCTTACTAACTTCTTTGTTATGTGGTGAACTTTACTTGTTCACTAACATCATCTATTCACTTGTCTTACTATAAATTGTCATTTCATTCTTTTTCCCATTCCACATCTATACGTAAATATACTATTGCTAATCTAAGAATTTAGTTCATAAGCCACTTACCTTTGTCCCTAGGAGTGTTGTCATCCATTCCATCCACATGACTCGTTGTCTTCCAATCCATGCCATTCCTACTTTAACAAGTAAAACTTGCAAACTATTAGAACAAATAACGGGTCATTCACTTCTTTTAATACCCAATTATTACTCACCCATCTCATTATATGTGTGCTTAATCATCCTACCATTCATTATAGTAATTGGGTTAACTCCTCCGTTTGACCCGTAATCACCCATTTGTGTCTAATGAAAACATATGGGTCATTTTCACCATAAATCCATAACATTTACTTTTAATTCACCAATTTAACCAATATATATATATATATATATATATATATAAGTTTCAGTTATAATCCAACCCATTTAATCAATTCACCCAAGTGACCGTTTGGTGATTCTCCCATTTTTGACATAACCAACTATTTCATGACATTATGATAACACACAACAATTTAATCCAACGAATGAGCTCATCAAAGTTTATACCCACTTATCTATCCTTGCATGATTATCATTCTTCATACACATGTGAATTTAGTTACATAAACGGAAGTTAAGTTTATGAATCGCTTACAAATGCGAGTAGAGGTCAAAACCATATCAAACGAACTCCGATTGAGGTGATTTAGGAGTCCATGTAACCGTCCAGGAGAGATCTACAACCCCTACTAGTATTCACCACATGAAACCGTCAGTGCCGTCGTCAAAACAGCAAAACAGTGGCTGGAAAACACTTTTTCGAGCTGCTGTCTTCTAGTCAGTAAAAACCCCTTTCCAGGACTCCAATTGAAAAACCCACCGTTGGATTTGATCGTCTATATGTGTTAAAGCTTCTGTAAAAATTTGAGAACGATCCAACGGTCCAATCTCCGGAAAATTTCACTTTAAGACAGCTAGAAAACCCTAAAACGGGATTTTTGGACTTGGATGATGCATTCTCCCTCTCACACACACTTTCTCTTTCTTAAACTTGGGGGAGGGGCATGAATGAACCAAAACCCTTATCCCCATCGTTTTATACAATAAGGTTTGTCAATTGACACAACCTACCCCTTAAACTTTTAAAAGATTATAAACAAGTCCACATACTTTGTTAATATTCAAAATGTGCCAATATAACATAATTCCCACATTAGCTCTTACTAGTGAATTTATATGCTCATATTTAGTACACAAGTCGCTTCTAGTTCACAATTAATTAACTTATCCAACACATGGTAGGCATCATGCCAATCAAGTATAGAGTAAAATCTTAATTCTACCAAATCATACCTTCAAACTACATTCCCACATGGATTCTGTCTAAAACATATTCCTTATGTTAGTTTACTAACAATTACATCAAGTCTCACATCCCATTCACATTTGTTAAGTTCTTGCATATAATTTCACACATCACCATCATCACCTAAGCATTTCATCAAAAACTTGGTTTGCGTACAACATTCTAAGCATGTTATACAAGCTCTTAATTAATACATGCATTCAACCAAACACATCGTCACCTTCAATCATGACCACTTTCAACATGGATTCCATCCAACATACATTTCTACATGTTAATTAGAGATCATTTAACAACATCGAATCATTAACTACACTTTATTTCTTCCATTACATGGATTCTAACATTCATTCGTCAAACCTTCACAATAAGCTAAATATTCAATTTTTTAACTAGGTTAATCATTCTATCTAATTATTTCATGCAATAGTACAAAATAAACATACTTATAAATTAGAATTCGATTTTTGGGGCGTTACATTTGGTATGTGCTATTGGATTGTAGTGTCTTGCATATTACGAAAGAAATTTATTTTTACTATGAAAATTAAGAAAGAAATTTATTTTAGAAATTTATTATTATTATTATTATTATTATTATTATTATTATTATTATTATGTGTGAAAATAATGGATAGTTAGGTAAAGAAGCAGTGGAGTGCTGCCTACAAAAAAGTGTTTCAGTGAAGGAAATCAGTGAAGTGATGTGGCCGTGCAGGATTGGTAGAAATTAGTGAAGTGAAAAGCAAACTAGTTGAGCACCCCTTTCCCCCTTAATGGAAGAAAAATGTATTACCAATAAACCTTTGGTCATCAAGTTGGAATTGGTGTTCTCGGAAGATTCTTACAATTCTTACAATCCAAAAAAAATATTATTTGTATCACAACTACATCTAGAGCCTGTCTAACTCTGTTATCTCTCTCTCTACTAACAAGGCTTGAACTCATGATTTAATGGTTTCATGTTGTACTTGAAAATCACCAAAACAAATGGAGGTTGATTAGAGAAATAATATGTATTTGGTTATTGAGGAGTTAAAGACATTACCTTTTATTTTTTTTTGTTTTCGCTTTTGTCTTCTTTGTTTTTTTTTTTTGTCATGTTTTGCCTGTCTTTTGTATGTAGATTTTAGTTTGATGGAAGAAATGTCATAGTTAGTATTACTTCACTTTTGTAGGGATGTTGGAGTTTTTTGTTAGTAGACTTCTTTCTTGTATGTATGTAAAAAGTCTTATTTTGTAGTTTTTGCTTGTATTTTGTATTTTTAATGTTTGTGTAACTCGGATATTTTCAGTAAAATTGAAGGAATTCCAATAATATGTGTTATTGCTGTTATAGTTTTTTCAAAGTCTGTTGACAACTCAACAAATTTGTTTGAAGGATGTTATAAAAAGCTTCTACACTTGAACCCAATTTACTAAACATAAATTTGTTTGCAACAGATGTTATAAAAATGCCCAAAACTAATGATTATGATTTTAACTTACTTTATTAACAACTGATAAAGTTGAAAACCAACTTTATGGATTGTTAGTTTAGTTTATTCACCCTACAAAAAGGGAGGAATTCGCAATATTCATTTTCTATGTTTATATATTCTTTCAATTTTTTTCACTTTACAATTTTCCATCTCATATGCATAAAGGTATTAAGTTCAAATGTCTTTCCACAAATCTTATTAAAGATTCTTACTCGCTTATATAAGAAAAAAAATAACCTTTTCATGTCTAATTTAGATAAAACAGAAGTTAAACAATTATTATAATCTAAAAAAGTAAAACATCACATGTTCATATCAAATTTAAATGTTTTTATATGCTTGCATTTTTAAATATGAATATTATTGTAATGTTAAGTTATATTATATGTAAAACTTCTAAGGAATAATTACCAATGCCTTGGCGGTTTTGCTTCATCATTTATTACAAATATCAAGATTTATTTAAGAAATTGAAAAGGTTTCTGTAATTTAAATTTATAGTGATAGTTTAATAACAAGTTTAATTGTGTAATACAAGTTGTTGTTACAGTGAGTCTTTTGTTGGTTTTTTTCCTTTTAAAAATTACACAATCCGTTGGCATAAATATGGAGAGGCTTTTTTTTGTGACAACAACTGTTTTTACTGTTAACATATATTATAAAAAGGCCCAAAAATATTGATTACAATTTTGAAAATACTTTATTAACATTATTATTTTATTATTATTGTTATGTTGCAATTGTATTTCATTCTATCTATACTATATTACTAGCTTATACCCCGGGAGCGTCCCGGGTTGAGAAAATCTAAGTAAAGTGAATAAAATTAGAAGTATCTAAACTATAAAAATGACATCTATATAGCAATTACCTGTTGGAGAGCGTCCCGGGTTGAAATATCTAATATGACATAGTAAAATATCTAATATGACAAATTAATTAATGACCTGCTAATATATGATTAATGATTATTATTATTATTATTATTATTATTTTAAACAAATCTCTGCCATAAGTTATCATATTCTAATATAAAAAAAAAGGTAATTGGGTCAGGTATCACCTAATCCCAGGCCTGACCCAAACCCATAATTTTTTTAAATTAATTCCAAACATGACACAATACCTGTCGGGTTACAAAAAATAGTCGTTTTTTTTCTCCGTTTTTTATATAGCAATATGGTACTCGTTGGAAAGATAATAAAACGCTCGTTAATTTGGTGTAATTTTTTTCTTTTAAAAATCTCGTATATAAAAGATATTAAAGTTTAAAAGTTATGAGAGGAAACATGAGAGGGAAAATAATAAAGTTTTAATATTTAAATTTAGTAGATTAGGTATTTAATAGATTATTTTAAATCATATTTAAACCATATTTATTCCTTTTTTTAATTGGTCTAGAGTTGCCACATCACATCCTATGTGGCATCTCTCAAAAGAGAGATTGCATAATATTATGACATGTCATTAAAATGGCTTTGGTTTATTATATGTATAGATAGATAATGCATGAGGGAAGGGTATTTTAAGATACCTAAAAGTTAAGAACTAATTTTTCATTAATAACCCTAAAATGAGGGTAAAATAGTCATTCATACATTATTTACACTTTAATACCATATCTTATTTATACTTTAATTCCCTAATTTTTAGTTAGCAATTACATTTTCCTCCCCTCCCCTACAAAATTATAATTCTTTTATTTAATTTTATCAGAACTTTAAAACTATTATATTTTAAAATCATTCAAATATACCATGACGACCGGCTCATTTTTGTCGACGTTTCGGTGTTTGTCGTAGTCAATACCGATGTGTGGATTGAAATGTACAAGAAAGAATGCCTTATGTACAAGTGATTATTGCATTTTATGTTTTGAATACTAACTAGATGAAATATATACCTTTCTGTACCCAAACACCGTGAACATGTATGTTGAACTATAAACTCTTAGAGATAATATTAAAATCCTAAGTGACTTGCACCCTTTTAGGTTAAAATCCTAAGTTAGTTGCACTGCAGGTTATTTAAATAAATTTTATCTATAAAGTATCCTAAAATCCTAATTAGTTGCACCCTTTTAGGTTGCATGTTTTTCGAATTAATGTTATCTATAAACTCTTATAAATAATACTAAAATCCTATGTAAGTTGCACATTTTTAGGTACAGGTTATTCAAATATTTTTTCTATATAAGATCTTATTTGTGAGTATTTATACTTCACAGTTCCCTGCTCCTATCAAACACATACGTTAGTTTTACAGGTATTAAAATTCTATTGTATATGTTCTTCGTATAATGTATATATGTGTGGCCCTCGAGAGGCAAAAGTAAAGTTGCATTAATTTTAACGTTATTTTACTAATTTCGTGAAAATAACGTTAAAAATAAAGTGTAAGCTCTCAAGGCTCATGGTCAACTAAAAGATTAGATGCACATAGAACAAAAACAAAGCTGATACAAAAGTATACAAGTCTGAATAAGAGCAAAACAAAGCCAAAAAATAGAAACTGCAATTTTCCATCTTGTTTTTACGCATTAGTAGTTTATTTAAAAAAGTAAAGATTAAATTTATGATCAAACCAACTATTCAGAACAACTGATAATCATCTCAAAATGCCTTAAAATATAAAAACAGCTGAACCAAATTACCTTCTAAGACGTGATTATGGTATGGTTTTTTTACTTTTATATTTTTATGTTTGATTGTGAATAATAATATTTTGTTTTTATGAAAATGCATCATGTTTACTTTTCCTTGGTTAAAACAAAAAGCTAAATTACTATGTACTATAAACTGTTATATGTTACTTAATATTATCGTTGAGTAAAGTGCATGGATGGTCCATGTGGTTTGCCCAAATTTCACGTATGCCCCCATATATTTTTGATGGTCCCCAACGTTGATATTTTATAACATTTTGGTCCCTACCAGCTAACGTCGTTAAATTTTATCAGTTAAGTCATGTAAAATGACCAAAATACCTATAGGGACCATCCGAGCAGTTTAATCTTTTGTGTATACGACCAGCACCACCACTTCTTCCTCCTCAAATAACCAACATCACCCCCTCCTCCTCCTCCAACCACCACCACAAATTCGTCAAAGTCAACGAACCACCGTCGTCCCCAACCCCAACCCTAACCCTAACCCTAACCCAACTTCAGTACCACCAAACCCCAACCCTAACCCTAACCCAACTTCAGTACCACCGAACCCTAACCCACCTTCTCGTGAACCCCAAACAAATAGAAACCCAAACCCCAGACCACATAACCCAAAAAATCAACCGGCGTTCATAGAGATAAGTTGGAGTACTTTGCAGCGATGATGACCGAATGAGGAAACTGAATATTCGTCGGAATAGAGCGATTAGCGGAGATTAAAAAAACAACTGTGTAACGATTATTCAACGATGACAACGGTGGTCATGAACAAAAAAAGTAGCACCGTCAAGCAGTGATCACTGGTCGCCGTTGTTACTCCCACGAATCTCCGGTTTCCTTCGCCGGTCATCATAGCAGCTTCGATTATCTCTGGCTATTGCATGCGATTCCGCTTGCCAAACAAGTGGATTCAATCATTTATCTCAGATTTCGCGGATTAACCATGGGTAAGTCCCACATTTTGAAAAAAGAAAAAATAAACGGCATTCATCTTAGAGACGAACAAAGGTGTGGAGAGAGGGAGAGGTTTAGAGAGAGAGAGACGAAGAGAGGGCTAGAGAGAGAGAGAGAAAGATGGAAGTACACAGCGCCACCACCACCATCCCCGGTGGTGGCCGGCCGTCGCTTTACAGGAGAGGGGGAGAAACGAGATGATGGGGAGAGGGAGAGGTTTAGAGAGGGAGAGAGACGAAGAGAGGGCTAGAGAGAGAGAGAGAGAGAGAGAAAGATGGTAGTGGTGATGGTTGTGGTTGGTGGGTTTGAGAAGAGGAGATATAACAAATGGTTGGTGGGTTTTTTTTGTTTTTTTAAAGAGGGGTAATTTAGTAATTTCACATTGACTTAACTGAAAAGCTTAACCTCCATCCAAGTCAGGGACCATCAATGAAACAAAATACAAACCACAGATCCCATACGTGTAATTTCGAAACGCTGAGAGGCAGAGTTTAAATTTGGGCAAACCAGAGGGACCATCCGTGCACTTTACTCTATTATCGTTAGGACATTTTTATGTTAGTTAACTAGAGAAACAAAATTTAATACAATATCAACATAAGTTACACACAGACACGCAAAGACGAAGCTGTGTTAGAGGACAAGCATAGAACATGAGCCTTTTACCTAAGATTCTAAGCACTTAGTCAAGCACACAATAAACAATAACTCAAAAAATATCACACCAAAAAGAACAGTCAAGACCAATATTCACAAACATGGACATCAAAGAGCAAAGAAGTATTGAGTCTCAATGCCGGTACCCTTAACCCAACATTTGCAAATAACAAACCCAGAAAAGGAACAATCTAACCGGAATCACCCAAGTTAGAGTTTCTCCAAAAATTGTTGCCCTTTGATTGGGGGTAACAACAACCGGAATCACCTCGCTAAGGTTTTTATAACCCCTAGTACATCGTATTCAAAGCTCCAACAACCTCGCTAGGGTAATAACAACTGAAATCACTTTTATGTTTATTAAGACTTATTTTCCTTATTCGCATGTTACTTTATTATTTCATCAAATGTTTCTTGAATTACTTTATAATTTCAATGTTAAATCTTTTTAGTTAATAGACACGTGTAAAGTTTATGACGTATATCCACCACAATGATGCTACAACAAATATTATACGAATGTAAAATAAGTATCGCAATACAAAGTGTCGCTCCCGCCGCATCGCGCGGGTTTCCTACTAGTAAAAAATAAAAAATAAAAGTCCCAAAAGTAACTTTCAAGTTTAGATTTACTTGAAGTCCAACTGATAAAGTTGAAAACCAACTTTACGAATAGTTAGTATATTCACCCTATAAAAGGGGAGGAATTCCCAATATTCATTTTCCATCTTTATATATTCGTTTAACTATTCTCACATACATCTCTCCATCCCATATGCATAATGATATTTGTAACATTCACAAATTTTTAAATAGGTTAATTATAACTTTGGAGGATCTAAAGTGACAATAATCCATAGTTGAAAATCGCCTAAACCATATATTTTTTTTCGTAACATTTGGGGTGGTGTTATAACACCCCGAAATTTTAAAACCTAAAAAATAGTAAATAATTGACGAATTTTATTAGTTTAAATTGTTGCCCATTATATGTTATATAATTATGATTTTATAAGTTTAGTTGGCAAAATAAAAGTTCTTTGTTAAAGGAGAAATATAAATTTAAATGCACACAAGCATTTATTTTTCAAAATGGGAATTTAATATAATAAATTCATTATTTAATAGTATTCAAAATAATTACATTTGTTTGACTAACTTTTTAATGCTTAAAACGGTTTCTAATAACTAAGAATTTAACTATTTTTTTAATGCTCTTTAACTCTTGCCAAGAATTAAGTACAAATATAAATCAATCATTTATATGTTGTGCTCATCCATCATATAATCTTTTGATTGGGATATTGGCTACACCATTTTTCCTTTACATCATTTTGGTCGTAACTACCAATTTCTATTGGTGTCTTTAGTCATCGATAAGGCTACTATGAGTATTCAAGCGATGACAATGATGGAATACAACTACTTCTTTTTACAACGATAGTAAAGTTTGAATATGCTCTTTAAGGTACGGATAACCTATATCTTACTTTCATATATTGCATGGATTATTGTTATGTTACTTTTACGGATTAGGGATTATATTTCTTTTCTTGTACGAATGAAGTCATTGTTTTTTTTGTATGAACCGTTTGACTGTAAAGTTTAAATGCGTTCAATACAAATTTCATTTCTAAATGCTATTATGATTTGATACGTTTTATTTATTTTATTGAATCGTTTTTTTATTGATTTTGTTACATTCACTATTCTAATTATATAGAGATATTTATTTTGTCGCATTATATAAATTGTAATATTTATTTATTTGAATATATATATATATATATATACACACACACACACGTATTTATATACATATTACTTGACATTTTCATACTCATATTGTTTGTTGGTGTTTAACTTTAGACATATTTTACATATGTATAAACTATATATTACATTTTATTTTGTTACTTTCAAAGTCAATATTTAATTCTAGACGATTTGATTTATTAATATATTGCTAGTTATTTGATTCTATTTTAGTCAAAACTATAAATCTATACATATACGTTTATATATTTATTCCATGATATTAATATCGTGTGGATATATTAAATTCTATTTGATCGTGTCATTATTCATACAAACCATATTTACCTTTTCCGTTTTATATAAATACAAATTGGTATTTTGGATTATATATTTTTCGTTACATTATACTATCTAGACATTTTAGAGTCCTAGACTAAAAATCTAACCTCACATGAACTTAGAAATCTCCAAGTCATTTCAATTCATTTTATTCTATTGCTCATAATTATACTATTCACTCTATTAGGGTACTTTTTGGATTTACCCAAACCGCTACAACTTGTGCAAGTCGTACTTGCTATTCTTCGCAACTAGTGAGTATATCTTTCCCCTTTTTCATTTTACTTTTGGGGCTACTCATGTACTTATATCAAGTTTCTATTTCCTTTTACTAAAATAACAATTCTCATGTGTGTTTGCTTATGTTAATTTGTGTGTCTATGACTTGTCAAAATCATTAACCTTTTAGGGCCTGGCATTTCAATGAATAGTACTATGGTATATACCCTTGTGACTTTGTTGAGGGTCCTTGTCATTGCTATGTATTTCATTACTACTAGCGCATACTATATATATTTCCTTTCATTTCTTAGGGTTGATTTTGAACGGATATTGCTTATAACATAATTGCAAACAGTATACAACACGTGAATTGCGAAACTTTTTTCCTACTATATATATTCAAACAGGGTATGCTCACCAATACACTTTTGTATTGACCAAATTATTTTCGTACATGTTTCAGGTTCTTATGAGATCACTTCTAAGTTTTTGGAACTTAGGCTTAGATTGAGATTTACTGTATTTAGTTTAAATTACTAGTTTTTAATTGTTGTATTTCTTTCAATGTAATGAATTATTCAATTCAATGTATCAAAATTTACATTTCTAGTCCATGAGCTATTGAACAATCATCACTACGTGACACCTCGATGTTTCCGCCATCGGTTGGGGTGTTACAATATTACTTTCAAATGTCTTTCCAAATTTTTTTTGAAAGATTCTTACGATCAAAGAAAAATAGATTACCAACAATTCATTGGTAAGAAAGTTGGAATTGATGTTTTTTAATGATTCATACAATCAAAGAAAAACATCAATCCATTATTATTATATATATCCAGTAGCTGTTCCCTATTTTCAATATTTAGGGCTTTTAAAACTGGATGATATTTAAATACGAGCTCTTGTCGTGTACTGCTTTTCGTTGTTTTTGTTTGTGATTTTGTTCCGATGATGCTGGCAAGAAAGATCATTCAATAGGGTTTGGTTGTTATAAGGCTTTTTTTATGTTTCCTTGTGTTTTTATGTAGTTTGTAAACTCACATATTGTAATTATGTTGTCATTAAAGTAGTTTTTTAGACATTTGTATTTGTTCTTTTATAAGTCATCCATTTTGTATTTATTTTTGTTAAATTAAATATTTAACTTAAATTATCAAATTGTAATAATATGGTTGAATTGCATAACAACTGTCTGACAGAAACTTTGTTAAAGATAAGGAAAAAAAAAGATTGAACGAACTGTTGAAAACCACAAATTAATTAGTCAAAAGTATTTGATATTATTATTGCTCTAAATACAAATTTGAGTATAATAAAACTGATTAGTTATATCAATAGTCTATTGTTAAAACAACAGATGGTTGGTCTTTAGTAAACAAACATTAAAAATGCAAATGTGATATCGTTGTTAGTAGCAACTGTTTAAGTCAACAACTGTTTGAACCAAACCGTTGAAGTAACATCTGTTTTAATCAACAGTGTTTTAAAAAATATGCTTAATTGACGTACTGCGTTTCAAAGACGTTACGAAATACACTTTTCCGTTCAACAGAGCTTTAATCCGTTTGTAGATTTATTTTTCCGTTGTTGTAATAGTTATTAAAGATCTGTTCAATTTTATTAACTGGCATCGTGTAAGGAACATACATTAAGAAATACAGTTTTTCTTTTAAAAGTAGATTGGCTCTTTAATTTGTTGTTCACTAAACAGAGCATAACAGTTGGTTTGTTTATGTTTTTTTTATATTTTGAGTAGTATAATTGTTTTAAAGAAAGAAATAGATGTTACTAAACAGGTTTTCTTTGCAGCAGACTATTGGCTTCTTAATGTTGTTTTTAGTAAGTTTTGATATTGGTGTGGTTGTAGTTGTCTGTTTTGTCTGCAAATGTTATGAAGGCTCACACTCTAAGATTGCATTGGCACATTTCAGTTATGAAACAATTATCTGGCCTCTGTTGTGGTTTTGCCGTTTGTGCGATTTACAATAAACTTATACAATAAAACTAAATAACAAAATATATTCATATTCATAACATATATAGTTGTCAACTTAGATAATAGATAACAAAAGTTAACATCATTCATGAAATTACATGTAAATCAAAGATACTAACGTTTAAAACATACATAATAAAAACCATATCTACTATATAAACTACTTGATTAAAATTTGGAAACCCCTTTCTTTCTTTTTCAGAATCTCTGTTGAAGCATCTTTTTTTAACTGCATCAATGCTTCATGAATGTCGTTGTTGATTTGTAGTTGTTGAGTCAAGTAGTCATCTATCTTGTCTCTCAAACCAGTTGCAGGTTCATGCAACACCATATCTAGCAGACCAATGTTTGTCCATGATTGTTCCTTAACTGTTTCTTCCATCTTCTCTACTTCATTCCTAACATCTTCGTCTTTTCTCTTTTCTGTTAGTGACCAAGTACCGAATAATGACTTAACGTATGATGTATTAGCATAATGATAGTGTGATCTGTTTGCCATTTTGGTAGATGAACTTTAGAATATGTACTGTGTGGAATTTATATATATTTTAGGTTGGATATGAACATATTTATAGAATTTTGAAAGATAATTAATTTCACGCGATATTTGGTTTAATTATTGAAATCTTTGATTTGTACAACTGATACTTGATTTTTTTTGGCTATTCGTTTTTCAAAGCATTCGTCAACTTATTTTTCACAAGTTGTATAGACTTTTTAGATACTATAAACGTTGTGAAATTAAATAATCATTATAAAAAACTTCTCGTTTAACACATTAACCCAAGTATAATAACTATACTACCCTATGACTTTTCATTTCACAAGTTATAAGTGTATAAAGTAGTAAACACATCCAGAAGTTCATTATAAACCATTATTTACATTTCAATTTTCATCAATGGCGTCAATGGCAACGCCAACTAATAATCAAGAAGATGAAATGAAGGAAGTTGTTCTTAATCAAATTACAGCACAATACTATCAAGATTTGAAGACTGCAAGAGATTTGAAGTTTTTTTTGACAATTTGCGCTCGGGCACATTTGACCGAGATGATGTGCAACGGATTTTGAAGTCAATGCCTTCGACCGCTATTCGTGATTTGTCATTGTTGTACAATTCAGAGGCCGCGAGTAAGGATGTAGAATTTTTGGCAAAATTTAAAGATCTACATGCACAACTTGAGGCTTCAATGGAATTGAAACTTAAGTTTATTAATTCCTTTAACTAGCTATATATCTTGATGTTTAAAGTCGTTGATTATGTTTATTTTTGTTTTTAGTTTTCTAAGTCTGTCAAGATTATATATGGTTTTTTTATGTTTTGTGATGCTAAATTGAGTCATATTAAGTTTTATGTTTTATTTAATCTCCATATAAGTAAACATGAAATTTAATTAGGTCATTGCTACTGATGTATCAACAACTGTTTGAACGAAACCGTTGAATTAACTGGTATCTTGACATGAACAGATATAGAATAACATTACATAAGTAAAGTTAATTTTAAAGAAACAATTGTTTGAAGAAACTATTGAAGAATATCTGTTTGAATTAACAATTGTTTGTTGTAACAGCTGTTCTAGAAAGATCTCCTTATTAGCGTATAATCGTCAGCTGTATCATTAATAATCAGTGACTACGCGTAGCAAAAGCATAACCATCAATTAAATGATTTGCAACAGATCTTACTAAACAGATTAACTAGTATCTTGAAAGGAACAGTGTTACTAAACAGATTTTTCTTACAACAGAGGATTGGCTTCTTGAATTTGTCTTTAGTAAACAGACCTTAAAATATGATATGGTATTCCCGTGTTTTCACATGGGATTTCACCTAGTTTTTTAATTTTAAAGGTTTAATGGAGGTTGGCTAGGTTTATTTTCAAAAAAAAAAAAAATGGAAAGGGTAGGTGTTAATTAGGGCTACAAACGAACTGAACTTTCAGCAAACAGTTCATGAACCGTTCGGCGGGAAGTTCATTTGTGTTAGTTCGTTTAATTAATGAACGAACAGGAACAAAAAATTTCGTTCGTTTAGTTAAACGAACGAACATGAACAGAGGCCGCATTCATTCGTTTGTGGTCGTGAACGTTCGGTAACGTGTTCGTTTATGTTCGTCCGTGTTCGATAGTTTAATGGAGTTTTTAATTTTTATAATTTTATTTTGTATTCTTTAATTTTTATTTATTTTACTAAAATGAATAAATAATTTATGCGAAGTATATAAGACTTCAAGTTTAAGATAAGAGCTTAGTTTTTTGAGACACTACTTTATTATGTTTTACCAATATTATGTTATATACTAAGTATGTATAGTTAGGTTATATGTTGGGTGTTCTACTTAATTTCTTAATATATGTGAATGCGGGGATGAACAACAAGCTCGTATACTTGCTAAAGCATCATCAAGGAGAAAGTTTGGCGTGAAAGATTGGAATGATACAGGTCAAAAATTAGGGGGGTGATTGTTGGCTCGTTAATTGTTTGACCCGAGTCCGAAACAAACTAAACTTGAAGTCGGTTGCGGATAAAGCCAAAACGTACGAGGATAATTATTAGTTTTAAAGTTTGAATCAGTTTATATTTGTTTTATTTATTTTGTGTTATCCAATTGAATTCTTTTCCTAAGTCAAGTAGGTTAGGATAGCATTGTTCCTTATCTCCCAAGTAATATGGCTATTATATAAAGCCATGCTTGTAGAGAGTTTTGTATTGTGTCTTCTATTTGAGAGTCGGAGAGTTTGATTGTATTGAATTTGTTTTTGGTTGTTTGCTTTGAAATAATAGAAAGAGTCGTGACGGTGTTGTCACAAAAACCTTTGAGTTTGTGTTTTGTTTTGATCCGATTGAAACCTTCAATTGGTATCAGAGCTTCGGAGTCTTCGATAGGTAGAAGACGCGTAATCGGCTAACACTTGATTGCACAAGTTCTCGCATCATTCGATCAAGAAAAACCAAGGAGATGGCGGAAGGTGAAGGCGTTGGTCAGCTCGTTAATGTTGTTAGGGAATTGGGTACTGTGTCGCTTAAATGTCCGATGTTAACGGCTACCAACTACACGGCTTGGTCTATCATGATGGAGACAATATTGGCTGCACATGGCTTGGATGATATATATTGTGAAGTTTTGGTGACCAATCAAAGCAATCATCGTGGAGAAGATTATAAACCAATAGAAGCATCATCATTAAAAAGGTCACATTTAGTAAAAAAAAAAAAAAGCGATCTTAAAGTAGAGGATGAATTCATTGTGGAATGTTTGGAAGATAATTATTGTGAAGTTGTGGGGCCCAATCTAAGTGCTACAAGTTCACATAGAATTGATTCCACACCTGTGGTAACTCCTGTACAAGAACAATCTCAAAGTCTTGAAACAAAAGGTGATTTTGGAGCTAAAATTAGTATAGCTTCGTTTGAACAACACTTTGCAAGTCCTCAGGTACATGACCATTTTATTGAACAAAATAATATAGATGGAACAGATCAAGAAGACCTTGATGACACGCCGGAGAGACGTGTTAGTTCGCTTGATGATTTATATAAGAAAACGGTGAAAAGCGAGCAACCGTTTAATTCTTTATTTGTTGCCGAAGACCTTGTTAATAAGCGGGTAAATGAGTCGGACATTGTGGCTGGTACTACAGAAACATGGCAAGATATTTGGTTGGAAAATTTGTTTTCGAACTTGACAATTCATGGAAAAGATCATGTAAAACTCAAGGTCGATAATATGTCCTTTATCAAGTTATTGAAAAGTCCCGTATTGCACGGGCAAAGCAAACATATTGAGAACCGTTATCGTTTTGTTAGAGAATTTGTCGAGAAAGAGTTGATCGAAATTGAGCGTGAAAGCGGGGAAGAACAACAAGCTCGTATACTTGCTAAAGCATTATTGAGGAGAAAGTTTGGTGTGAAAGATTGGAATGATACGGGTAAAAAAATTAGGGGGTGATTGTTGGCTCGTTAATTGTTTGACCCGAGTCCGAAACAAAATAAATTTGAAGTCGGTTGTGGATAAAGCCAAAACGTACGAGGGTAATTATTAGTTTTTAAGTTTGAATCAGTTTATATTTGTTTTATTTATTTTGTGTTATCCAATTGAATTCTTTTCCTAAGTCAAGTAGGTTAGGATAGCTTTGTTCCTTATCTCCCAAGTAATATGGCTATTATATAAAGCCATGCTTGTAGAGAGTTTTGTATTGTGTCTTCTGTTTGAGAGTCGTAGAGTTTGATTGTATTGGGTTTGTTTTTGGCTGTTTGCTTTGAAATAATAGAAAGAGTCGTGACGGTGTTGTCACAAAAACCTTTGAGTTTGTGTTTTGTTTTGATCCGATTGAAACCTTCAATCACAACCTATTTTTTTTCAAATGTGGTTTACATCCTTTTGTTATTTTACGTGTGGGAACGCAATTCCAACGAGAGGGAAGGAAGACTATACTTAATTAAGCATGTTCTTGCACTCTCTTCCTTTCCTTATTAGTTTATACCAAGGACCTATGTGTGTGTGACTTAAGAGAACTCATGATCTATTGTATAGTGTGGAGTCAAATTGTGTTATATATATTCCCCATGATTAAAGTTACCTAGTTTGTAAACTTTTTAAGGTATTTCATTATGTTATATTGATTGGTTTAATAGCACACAGAACACAATCTAATTCAAAATGAATATATAATTATATTGAAATGGTTATATAAAAGTATTTTGTTATTTGTTGTTGATTTACAATTTAAGCAACTAATGAACAGATTTTCGGGCAATAACTTTCATACTGGAAACTCTGCACTAGTACAACCATAAAACATTGGTTTGAACTATTTGAAAATGCTGGTTGTTCTATGCAGAGATTTCGCCAACTGTTAATAACTTAAAACATGCATGTTCTACTTTCCTTTACGACGACCATGCTCTGATTTACTTCGTTGCATCCTTACTTTTGCAAGTTCTTGTGTGGTTTCTTCTTCCATGATTTCCCTTATCTTGTCTGATCCTGTTTCGCGGACCTTTTTCCCCTTTGACTTGTGTTCAGATTGCGACTGAAGCCTTTGGCTTGTGCTGCTTTGACCACTTGTTCGTCTAGCAACCTTTGCTTTAGTGGACGGTTCACCTGAGCACAATTCTAATCTGTTCAGGAAATCCCCTGTGGTTTCTGTTAACTCTATGCCTTGAGGTTGCATTCCAGATTGATGACTTTCGTTGCGTTGTGCAGCCTTACCGCCATGTTTCTCATGTTCAAAGAAAAGGACTTGAACGACAGTTCTCAATGGAAGCCTCTCGTTTTTCACAGCATGGGCACGCGCCTCAGCAGATAGTTTTTGGCAGTCCAAAATGCTACAAAGGTGCTTCTTCTCTTCCTTGCTCATTTGCGTATGTTCCTGCTCATGATCATCATTTATAGATAGTCAATTATATATGAAAAAACATATGTAGGTATATATTTTATAATAAGAGGCTCTGAGTTTTATTTCTTTTGCAGCTTATATTACTTACAACTAGATATATGTTGATTGCCTTGTAAAGGTTGTCATGTTCAGACCGCGCAAAATCAGGTAAAGCTTTGGCAAGAGACACTACTTTCTGTACTGACATATTCGGGTCCCTGGAGACGATATGGAGATAAGAGTCCACCAGTTTCCCAACCTTTGTAATCAAATTAAGTGAATTTCCATCTCTAGAATATGTTTTTCTCCATTGTGTGATATAACCCTCCAAGACAACCTCAATCATTTCAATAGCATAAGTGTTATGACCAGCAGAATAGTCATGTGAAGATGGTAGCATCAAGTCATCTAGTGTTGCATCTTCTAATTGTAAGCTACATTTTTTAATAATTTGTGAACGTATCACTTGAGACGCGCCTAAAAGATTACTCATGTTAAGGAGTCTCAGCAGGAATCCAACTGAAACTGACCCTCTATCGTCTGGAATAAGGCTTACGATCATCTCAAGTTGTTTTTTTCTCTTAGCGGATTCTTCTTCTTGGTTCATTTGAGAAGCTGTTGAGGCTTCTGGGTGAGGTTTTACATCTGGAAGCCAACGACGCGTGTAAACATGTAAAGCTTCACCAATAAGCTGTGGTGGCAGCATGTTTGTTGACTTCACAATATTAACCACACATCTGAATAGGTCTATATTCAGGTCTGCTATGTCTTCTGTCCACCAATCTTTAGGGGCAGACTTGTGCTTCTTTTTATCATATCCTTGTCTGGTATATGTGAAGGACCATCTAACCTGCAAAGGCCCAAGATTTTTAGTTCAATGATGCAATTTTCTGACTACTTTTTATGGCTATTGAATGTGTTTACATTATAGTGTTCACCTTTGATGGGGTGTGAGTATTTTATCAACTACACAATCAATGCAGCTTCTTATAATCCCAAGATTTTCAGACCATTCAGGAAACCTTTCTGTAGTCTGCAAGGCGACAACCGAATCTTTCCACCCTTCAAGAATGCAAGAATTATAGAAAACCTCTAACTTTGAGACAAAGTTTCCCTTCCCAACAGATTCAGTCATTTGCAAGAACTTAGCAGCACATATTGCCGGTACAAAGTTCCGGGCACTTAGATCAATCTTGATCCCATAACAGAACTTGGCACACAGCTCAAAACCATCCGCACCACCCGGGATATCATGAAGCTCCACAGTAGCACTTGTGTTGTCTCCACTCTCTGAGCAAAGTTGTTGCAAGAGGCCACACTTTTGAACAAGTGGAAACTGAAATTTGGTATACCACATTGGTCTATGTAATTTTATTGTTAAAAGTAGTACAAGAATGCATGCATTTACAAATTATAGTTTGCATCTACAATTACTTGCCTTATGAAGAAGGTATGTGACATTGTTGATGCGCACGGTGAGGTCACTAGGTAAGTCTGAAATCATCGTCCTGAAATTAATTTGCTAATCATTGGTTAATTACTTCGTGTTAGGATCAATTACAAGTAGAATTAACGTGCTAAGCATACAAATAACTAGAGTAATTACGCTAACTGTAAAGTAATTATTATTACTCTACATTTTTTAAACCACAATATCTATAATTACTCTACTTCACTTTCGTAGTGTAATTACTCTAGTTCAAAACTGTAATTATTCTAGTTTTTTGTACGTTTAGTAGGTTAATTTCATTTGTACCGGATCACACCCCCAATTACTTTAATTACTAGTATTATTAAAAAAAAAGGTATACAAACCTTGTGGCTTCGCCGGTAAAGAAAGTGTCCGGCCTTGTCCCAAGTCTCATGAACTTCATTTTGTATCTTGGTCTTTCTCTATCATCTGTGTTTTCCACAACTTAAAAGGTCACAATTATGTACAAACCTCTGCATTTGCTTCTCCCATATGTTTTTAGAAAATGAGCACAGAAGTGTATGTTGCTTTTAATGATTAAAACAACAAAGAGAAGTGAGAAGAAATTGAGGATTATTAGGATGTACATAGAGCCATGGAAAGCTATTCACTATTCACTATTCCCTACTAGACATATAGACCCACATGATAATAGGAGACACCAATAACTTGCAAAAGTCACACTCTTGGCAAACAATGTGTCCCATACTGTCTTTCCATTGTTTCCCTATGATAAATGCCCTACCAGCCATTTTTGACAGAAGCAAATCTCTCATAAAAAAAGGTGTTGAACCATATAGAAAAATATTTTTGCATTGTAAGTTCCTTGTTGTAAAGAATTGTAATCGAACTAGATGGTCGCGGATATTCTTACATGCAAAGTGCGAGGACTTGCTTCGATCAAAGGTAGCTATGATCAAGAATCTGAAATCACTTAAGGCAAATGTGCCATCATGAGTGAATAACTTATCATTTAGGACATACTTTTTTTTTTTTCTTAATTATAGCAATTACCATCATCACATGAATTTGTGATAGTTATCTTTATACATGAGTAGAAAACTAACATTCATGAGAAATAATGCCATTTGGTTTAGATGTGTTTTAATTCCCATTAACTAAAAGAGATTATAAGTAGTGGAACAACACAAAAATCTGAATTCTCACACAGGAATTTTTTATATACTGATGGCTGATGAAGTGGTAACCAGTCTTTTGTCTACCTACAGAAAATTCACTGTCAGTTCCATAAAAAATATGGTAAAAGAATAGAGAGAGAGAGAGAGAGAGAGATAGAGAGAGAGAAAGAGACCTTAGCATATACTGCTAGAGAACAAGTTGAACACTTTATCTAGTAGGCTTTGCATGCTTTGAAATGACAGGTGATGTGAATTAAGAGGCTATCATAGTGCAAACATCTAATGGCACAGTATCAAGAAGTTTTGCACATATGGAATGACACTTCTACAACTCCCTAAACATGAATATATACATTATCTAATTATTTCTCAGATCATTCATTACATGATCCCATTTTCTTGCAAAGAAAAAAGTAGCATAACTGTAAATGGTACTGCAACTTTTCATATTCATAAAGAATGCACTTAGCTCATCCTCATGTAGGTTGTGTTGTTCTTTTCTTGTTTGTCTTTCTGTCATTGGCATATATAGCTGGAGCTTCTCATATTTTTAATTATCAAATAAATAAATGAAAGTTTCGGCTTGTGCTATTTTCGATCTAACGTAACAATTAACAATATTTAAAAGGTCAACTCATTATGTTAATGATTAATCTTGTCATTTGATGAAATAATTGATACTTTAATAGCTATTTTCTTTTTGGAAATGTAAAATCTTGAATGGAATATGGAGTTCACCTGAAATTATTATAGGATGTTGGTTGGTTGGCAGCAATCAAGCATATATGGTTTAAAAAATTACACAAAAGTATACAAAGAAGCTCTAAGAAACATTTTATTGCACTAGCTCATATATACAAACTCTTCATCTTTTCTTGGCTTGCTAATTAGAAGATTATGTATAGCTAATCTTACAATAAACATATACATATATTAGAGAATTCATGCATTTAATGATGAGATATGATAAGGATGGATATTAAATAAGGAAAAGCAAATATGGTATTAGTAAAGCACATGTGTTGGCATGTGTTACTTTGTGGTATTCCTTAGAACAGCATGACCGACACGTAAAATGAAAAATCTAATTATAGTAGAAAGATGCATATCAGAGATTTATGGGTTTAGTCAAAATAGTAATAACACACAAGCATGAAAGTAGGAAGATGGATGTAGAATTGTACCATTCAAGGGAAAAACAAATGAAAAGTTGAATAGAGGTAGGCTTGGGACCATCAAGCAAAGAATAAAAGAATATTATTATGCAAGATTCATCATGATTTCTCCCACTAGCTAGCCTTTGGTAATTGGTATCTTCTTACTTCAGATGTTAATACATCACAACTGCCCCATCATAGACGTGTCGGCCACTGTTAGATGGTACGTATTATTCCCACACGCGCGAATGATCGATAATTTGATATCAATTCTATTGATTGTTTGATTTGGTGGCCAACATTTCAACATCGCGGCTGATGTGCTGCGACTCATGTGATAGAAGTTGGTTTGGTAGTTAGCTAGTCTATTTTAACATTTTCACTTTGATAAGTAACCAAGCTAAACTAAAGTAATAAAGTAAACATCCCCTAGCTTTATTCTTCCTGGACAACTTTTCTTAAGTTTAAAGTAGTCGAACGAAAGAGATGCATATGATTGAAAAGGATGAGATGGCACAGAAGATGGTGATCATGATAACTGTAAATGATGATGATGATTATAATATAATGATATGTGTCATGATGATTGTATTAGCAGTCTAGCATAGGCCGGTCTCATTGATCTTTTCACCTTTATAGGCGTAATGTCAATCCTATGTAGTACATTATCTTCATGTCAAAGAAATATGCAGTGTACCATTACAGATCCAATACTTTTTTGTGAGTAGGGAAAAATAGGTAGGATCAAAATAAGTCATGCCAAAATGTGCCGAGTAAAAACAATTCTAACTTATTTACTTAATGATATTGTTAAATTGAAACAATTCATATACTTATTTACTACATAATATGATTATCTTGGTAACATCTTTCGATTAAAATCAAATGTAATTAATAGATAATGAATATGAAATTTTCTACAACTCATATTACGGGATATATAGTAAGAGGGTAGTTGTAATTGTAGTTAAGTAAGAGGGTTGGAAGTGTAACATTTTCAATTAATTAGGGTTACAAGTTATGAGTTACATTTTCAACTCTCTTAGTTAACTACAATTACAACTAACCCCTCTTACTACATATCAGGTAAACTAATCTTTTGAAATTCAAGATGATCAAATAAAGGGTTTTTTTGCATACATATTGCCATCTCCCTCAACAATTGCACTTCTAATGCTACTCTCTTCCAATTTTCACCTATAGTACCATCACTGTTACTAACGGTGAAATCATACAAGTTTCTTACACGAATCTGAAAAGTTGGAAAACTTATGACAACATAGTGCATTTCGCCATTGCTAATGACGGAAACTGTCACTTTCGCCATTAGCAATGGCGAAAACTGTCCTGTTCGCCATTACCAACGGCGAACCAGCATGTCGATAACTTCAATAAATACCCGTGAATGTATCTTGACTTAAACAATTCATCTTATTAATAATATTATTGTTGTTAGTATTGTTGTTGTTGTTGTTGTTAATGTGCACAACAATTCATCCAAACGTTGCCATTCTCATCCCACAATAATTCATCCAAAAATGTTGTATTGTAAGTGTGGTTCGGAAACAATTATTCGGATTTTAAGAACATCAAGAAATTCAGGGCGTCGATTCTACTGTTGCAATAGGAAACCCCGTGGTTGTGGATTCGTATGCCGGGCTGACCCACTTGTAGGTGAGAGATCCAATCCACGACAAGAAGTGGATGAAATCAACGAACAACTACATCGTCGTCTAAACATCAATGATGAAGAACAAAACCCTTCGTTTCAACAGTCCCCATTGCAACCTAGGCATCACTGTTACCACCATCATACCATTGTACATGAAACTCACCTTCACTGTCACCATCATACCATTGTGCAACAACCCTACGCTTCCCGTCATACAACTGTGCATGAAGAACCAAACACTTCCCGTCCTACTATTGTGCATGTACCAAACTCTGACCTTACTACGACTATGCAACTACAATACCATTGCCAGCCATGGACCTTAGAAACGTACGACCCCCAATCGAAGATGACTTTGAGGATTTTGAGAGGGTTTATGATGAAATCCAATTCCAGTTGTTTCGTGACCAACAAGATCGTGAAGAGTACAACTCAGATGCAGAGTCCGTTTAAGTGTAGGTGGCCTAAGTGTGTTTACGTAAGTATGTTTAATTAGGTGTGTTTAATTACGTGTGTTTGATTATAATTAATTAATAGGAAGAATAACCTTGATATAAAATGTACTTTTTTGACTTTTTCTTGACGTGTATCAGAGTCCGTAACGCGTACAGGTAATGTAGGTTTTTATTCCACGTTTTTATATCGCTTGAGGTCTACGAACGTGCACTGTTTGGGACCATAACACCGGATCCGACTACCAGATACGGCGACCCGAAACGACCACCTTAGTCAATATATGTTTCGTTCAAAGTGACATTTTTCATACGTATTATTTTTGTTTCGTATGAATTAATAATATTATTAGTACATTCACGTAAAATGTACTTTTTGGACGTTTTCGGCACGTGCTTGTGAGTCCGTAACGCGTTCTGACAGTGTAGGTTTTTATTCCACGTTGTTATATCGCCCGAGGTCTACGAACGTGCACTATTTGAGGCCGTAACACCGGATCCGACTACCGATACGGCGGCCCGAAACGGCCACCTTAGTCATTTTACGTTTCTTGCAAAGTGACATTTTTCGTTATTATAATAATATTATAATATACCACACCACACCTATCAATTTCCCTATAAATACCCACTTCTGCTCGCCAACAAACCACACCAGACCCATCAATTACCCCTTAAATAACCACTTCTGGTTACCACCAACACCACACCAAATCAATTACCCCTTAAAAACCCACTTCTGGTCATCAATGACACCACACCACACCCAAGAATCGACATGTCGTTTCCTTTGATTTTTGTTCAATTGTATTATGGGGGGGGAGTTTCATATGACAACGGAAGTGTTGTGTGTGACTCCTCCACACGGTACACCACCATGATCCTTCAATCGAAACTATCATATGGAGAATTTTTTAATTTCATATTTCTTCACTTACAGCTTCAAAAGGAGTTATACGGGTTAACAATCAAATTAATGTACACCTATAAAGGGTTTTCTCAGGCTTCGGAAATTTTTAATGACCAAAGTCTTGAGTTGTTGTATTACCTTGCATTGCACGACATGTCGTTTCGGCCTAACATTCATGTAAGTACTGAGAAAATACTATCTCTCCATCAACCTAGTTGTATTGAGCTGTTACGTGGTTTTACTTCTATCTGTTGACGCTGTCGGTCCGTCTAGCTTGAACCACGTTGTTGATGATGTCGGTCCGTCTAGCATGAACAACGTTGTTGATGATGAAGAGCCTGAAGAAGAACCCCGTCCGAAAAGCAGTGAATAATTTGAAGCATTTACAAACTCCGACGAATCCTCCGATTCAGAAGGTGTTGTGTTAGAACCTGAAATTCTGGAGCAGCTTGATGCACCGAAACCATCACAAGCCATCATCGTCAGCAACTTTGTATTCCCTGATGGATTAAGGGATTACGAACCCATTGATAAAAATGCAAAAGAGGAGATGGATATGTGGTCTGCACAATTGCCACACGTTGTTCGTATTGGTATGTACTTCGCAACGAAAGCAGAGTTGACGCTTGCCGCTAAATCCTTCAATGTCCAAAACACATACTTAAATGTATGTATCTCTGATTATCCAATGGGTTCGTGTAACCACTCCACGATAGTAGTAGGGTTACGTTTTTGTAGTGCACCAATGTAGGTAGGTAAATCCCTAAAGTTGGTCAACCATGAACAGTAAATCCTCTCTATTGCATCTTGCCGCGCTTGCCAGGCTTTGCTATAAGAAATATCAACCCCCTTACGGTCTTTTATGTATGCTCGAATGTGCTTTACAAGATACGTGATGTCTTGCTATACATGGTCAAGGAATATTTTAGTTGCAACATCACTAGATTTCACACATTTGTTGTTGTTCGAAACAACCGTTCCGTAGCAGTTTTGTGAATCAACCCATCTAGTGAGTTGCCACATGTGTTCACTTGTCTTTCTATGGGCGTAAGCATACCATCGACAAGGTGGGCCCTCGCGAAGATGCTCGGGGCAGTGAGTGTTTATTGAGTAGCATTTTGCTCTCCATTTCTTGGATGTGCTTTCAACAACAAACATTTCCCTGTTGCATTGAATATAGAAGGATTTAGCGGCAAGCGTCAACTCTGCTTTCGTTGCGAAGTACATACCAATACGAACAACGTGTGGCAATTGTGCAGACCACATATCCATCTCCTCTTTTGCATTTTTATCAATGGGTTCGTAATCCCTTAATCCATCAGGTTGTTCGTATTGGTATGTACAATAAATGCATTTCGATATTGCATGCTTGTTATGTCTATTGATGGTACTCACTTAAAGGGGTCATACAAAGGAAAGTTGTTAGTTGCAGTCTTGCAGACACCAAAAACGCAAACAACTTTATTCATCCACTAGCGTTCGCAATTGTTGATGAATAGACGCGAGAAAGTTGGAGTTTGTTTTAGCAAAAAATCTGGGTGCACATTGCCATGTGTTATCTCTGATAGACACGCGTGAGTTATTATCACTTTAAAAAATCTCAGGGAATGGAAAGAAAACTTCATCCATCGGTTTTGTCTTCGACACATTCAAAGCAACCTAATGACGAAGTTCCGGGTTAAATAAGTGAAGGAACTTTGTTGGGATATCGGTAGCGCCACCCAAGAGAGGAAGTACTATTATGTAGTGGATACAATGAAGGCCATCCTACCACAGGCATGGGAGTATCTAGAAGCGATGGGGGAGAAAAGGTGGACTATTTTTAAGGATACGAACAATCGCCATTGGGGTGTTTTGAAGATTAACATTTCAGAGAGCTTCAACCATGCGCTAAAGGGGATTAGGCTTATGCCAATCAAGGCCATCATTGACCTCACATTTCACAAGACCAGGGAACTCTTTGTATTGAACAACCAAGTTGCATATAACTGTAACACAAGGTTAGCCCCTTACAGGTACGAGTGGTATCAAATCCATCGCAACTACTCTAGATATCATACTGTACAGGAGTTTAGCTTTCTTGGTGGCCGATACCGGGTTACATAAAAGGTACAAACAAACGAATCCGACTGAAATGATTACACCGTCGAGTTCCTGAAGAAGAAATGCTCATGTGGCAAGTGGAAAATGAATAGGTTTCCTTGTTCCCACGCAATCGTTGTCTGCTTGAACAGGGGGGACTCTCTACATGAATGGTGGATAAGATATACACACTTGATGCTTACAAAGAGACTTATTCGGGTGAGTTTTATCCATTGGATTACCCAAAAACGTGGTATAAAGCGGAGTGGAAAATTAAGCCAAACATATCAAGAATCACCACGAAACGTGGTAGAAGGAAGTCGAGAAGAATTCACAATGAAATGGACTGGCCAGATCAAGCAAGACCGTATAGATGTGGAATATGTAGACAAAGGGGGCACAAACAGAATTCATGTCAAAGCCATCGCCCGTGATCTCGTCTTTGGTTTATGTAGGATGTGATGTGTTTTGTGGTTTATCTAGGATTTCATGTGTTTCGCGGTTTAATTATTTGTTGCATTAAATGTTGTGTGGTTTAATTGTTATTGTGTTTCGTTTCGTTTGTCTTGTACTCGTTTGATTGTCTATCATTGTACTATGTTTAATTATTATCAAGTTTTATTTATTGTTCAATTAGTTTTCAAAAAAAAATTCCACTTGGATCTATAAATACCCCCTTCACATCTTCAAAACAAACCCATTCACAACATGACTCAACTTCTCAACTACTCATCTTATTTACTCTGACAATGGAACACAATAGAGACGGATTTTACTATTCTCAAACTACTCCTAAAACGGCAAGATCTACGGAGCAACTATGGAGGCATGTAAGCATGCCGTCAATGACATTCATGATTGGTTCGTCTTCAAAGAACCTACAAACTAATCCACCAAAAAACCAACTAGATAAGCCTTCAGAACATCACTCAAAAACCCTCCAGGAAACCAGCAGTCCAGAAACAATTTTGCAGTTCCTGTTGAAGAGTTGAAAATTTGGTCTAGTGATGTTGTCGAGTTTTTTACAAATGGAGATGATCCATTTTTCTATACTCGTTTCATTTTAAAAAAACTAGACATAAATTTTCGGGGTACCCTTCTCAAGTGCCAGCCCAACAGTGCGCTATCATCATCAGTAAATTTCACCTTAATTTATGTTCATTTTAAATTACTTTACTTAAGTCAATCACGAACCTTATGCATTATTATGTTTGCAACACGTTGAAGCGTGGACGGTAAGACTCATGCGTCATAGGCAATTAAAGCTTTTAAAAAAATCCTGGTTCACAGCTACATTGAACAGTGTTACCCCCTGCTTTGTATGAGGAAATAAAAGTGGAGGATTCTTTAATTGTCCTCGACATGGTAGGAAGAATGGACCCGCATCCTCCATTTTGGGAGGTTGACTATGTTTATCTTCCTTTATCGATTGGGGTGGGAGACTGGCTGCTTGTCCGAATTGATATGAGAAACATGGTAATCACAAAGTATTGAACTGATAAGAGATGGAGAAACGAACAAAGACATGAAGTTGCTCACTATATGGAGGTTCTAACACTTTTTTCGGATGGTTTCTTGAACGTATTCGTTACTGGGCGAAGTCTAATCATGTAGAGAAATATCAAATTTCTGTTGGTGAAGTTGAATTAGATGTGCCCCAAGACAACGAAAAGGTTGCTAATGCAGGTGTCTTGGTTTGTATGATGATGGAGAGTCTTGTTAAAAACAAATCCTTGTTGTTAAAAATCGACGTCGAAGATGCTTGTGTCAATTATCGATGCCACATGGCTGACGAGCTATACAAATGGCGTTGTGTCGCAACTTCTCATCATGTTAGATGACTATGTAATTTGTTTTTAATGTTTAGTGCTTGTATTTGGCTTTTAATTTTTTGGGTACTTCTATCGATGATAAATTACTTGTTATTAAATCACTACATAATATAGCAACACTTTTCTATAACCTCAAAATGTAGAAACACGATGGTTAACTTATAACAGTTACAAAACAATCTATATCTGAGTTAACAATCAACTAATTGGTAGCGCTAGCCATGATGGTTAACCTAACTATGGTTACCCTGGCAGCATTTCCAAATGCATTGGTCACAGGAGGGCCTTGGAAGTTACCCTATCAAATACAATAAAAGGGCTTATTCATCCAAGATCTCCAGAATACGTTAATTAACTCTCCATGACGTAGATTTGGGAGGCACACCACGTCTCCAATATTATTAAATCTCCATGCAGATGTAACATCGATCCAATGAGCACAAAAGTGAGCCCTGGAACTGGTTCGCATAGAACCAGGCCGCGAAGTGAAGGCTGCCCTCCAATGGGTCTATGCATAGAACCAGTCAGGACAGTGATAATGTGCCCTCACTACCAACAAATGGAGACATAGTCTTTTCGAGACCACCAATTCCACCCTTTGTAGCCCTCACTACCAACAAATGGAGACATAGTCACCCTTTGTAACATACACACGATGTAATATTATAAACATATGCGGTATTGAAAGTGGAGGCAAGAGAGATAACCTGTTTTGAAAAAAAAAATTCTGATGATAGGTGCATGATGGCATGATTATACACGTTTAAGACATATACGTCCGGTCACCTCATTATATGCAAACTTTAAAAGGTTTTCTCCCTTATCAATGGCGAAATCTGTCATTTTTCTGTTAGCAATGGTGAAAGTTTACTTTTCGCCATTGCTAATGGCGAAATGGCAGATTCACCATTGGTAACGGCGAAATGCACTATGTTGTCATGATTTTTCCAACTTTTCAGATTTGTGTAAGAATTGTGTAAGGAGGATTTCTGATTTTGCTGTTAGTAACGACGATGGCATTACTTTTGAAAAGTATGAGAGAATGGCACTAGAGGTGAAAAAGGCGGAGATAGATAGCACTATTTGTGCAAAAAAACTCTCAAATAAATACCTCGAGTTTAGTGTCTACATCTTCAAGTCATGGTCATAGCTTAGGCTAATGTGTGTGGTGTGGGTGGGATGACCCTATACATAAGCAACCATGTCAGTGGAGGACTACCCAAGGGAGTCGTATGGAAGACTATCCAAGATGGAACACTACCTATGCCGTTGGTCGTCATATTAAAAAAAATGGCCCATCCCAAACGTTTTAATATGGACATTGAAGACGGAAGACGGCCAGGGAAGGGGGTATGCTCGGTCTCAAACAAGGAAAAATGCCCCGAGGACGAGCCCCAGACCCGGTAGCCTTACAGTCACAACTATACAAGAGTACGGTCAAAAGTGATTGGTTCTTCCCTAATAGAATATACAGAACTAGAGGTAATTAATCATCAAGCTTCCTACCGATACAACTTTAGGTATGTTTGGCAAAACTAGCTGGTAACTGGTAGCTTTAGCCGGAAGCCGGTAGTTGTAGCTTTTTAAAAATATTTTGGTGTTTCGCAGAGTAACTTGAGCTTTTAATACAATGTATAAGATGACCAAAATGTGCATTAATTAAAAGCTTGTATACATGTTTTTTATTTTTTTTAATGATAGAATGGGTATTTGTGTTATTTACTGATTAAAAGCTTGTAGCTAGTAGGAGTTTTTCTTAAACGCTAGTACTAATAGCGTTTCAATATAGAGTTTTTTTCCTAACCTAAAAGCTTCAAGCACCGTCAACCAAACAATATTTTTTTAGCTGTCGTGGGCTAATCAAAAAACAAGTATTTATAACTTAAATACCTATACTAGCACGGGTAAGTAAGGTCGTCTCCACAGGGAACGCGTGGTCAGTATAAGTTTTAAAATTAAATTAATAAAATATTGATCTTGAGTTGGGGTTTTGTTTGATAAAAAGTGAGTAAACAATTAAAAATTAAAGAGTTATCAAATTAAGGAAAAGTAACTTTCACCCGGGATCCAGGTATAGACTTTAACATAAACTTAGTTTAATTATTAGAACACCACATAGACATGGCCTTGGGATTTATGAGTTGAATCAACAACTAAGGACAGTTTTTAATAATAACCGTACAACCTAATTGTCCGCTCAAAAATATCAATTACCCACCAATTACCACCCCGCTAACAATGCAAGAAATTGCCAATACGTTTGGTAAAAAATAAATAATTCAAATATAAATGAAAGTTTCAACAACTCAAACACAAGTGGTCAAGATATACCAGTTCAAACATAAATAAACTTAGTCTAATGTAAAAGCAAACTAAAACCGTTCACCCGGGGAAAGTCACAAAGGATTTAGCCTTGCATCTTGGTCGCGTGCATGCCTCCTCTATTTTTATTTTTCTCGTTCGATGATCCTTCTCTTTCAAAGTTGTTGTCAGCCTCTGATGCGATGATGTCCCCTCTATAAATTGCCGTTCGATTCATCACATATATTCACAAAACCAAAATTGCCGTCCAAGAAAATAATTATAAAACCTAATGCAGTCCATGGACCCCTCGTACTGGGCTTAGGCCATTTATGGTCTTACATTATTTTTTGACTTTTTTTTATTTATTTATTATATTATTATTATTAGTTTATTATTATAGCTTCGTGCTCTCGATTCGGGTGTTCTTCGCTCGATCAAAATTTCTTGTCTACGCCACAACGTTCATGAACACCTACAAAACACATGTGCACTAATAAATAACTAAGACCGACTAAAAGTACACAAAAAAAGACTGAAATATATACAAAAGTAACATAATAATAAGGTGTTTTCACCAATACATCACACCCCCATACTTATCTTTTTTCGTCTCGAAAAAATTATATATACTCTGCTCAAGACATTATCACAGACTAGCACCCCAGTCGCCCCATCATACCTTAGCTAAGGTCCAAATTCATACCCCATTTACAGATCAGCATTAGATGTGTTAATTCAGCAAGTCAAATTGATTTCCATTTAAAAACAAAATTAACCCGACCAAACTTAACATGCTTCCGGCTTTTATTTTCATGCAACACACCCCTCACAATTTTTCACTCCACTCGGTTTAATATCTGGACTAGCATGTAATGCGCTAGTATTAGTCACTCAAAAACCAAGTATGCAACTCTGTTATCATAGGCTTGTATAACAATCACACTTCAATTATAGACAATGCACATATCTAAAGGACTTACGGGTTTTGGGCTTAGGGTAAAGGTAGGATAGATTTGGCTAGAAAGTGGCTAAAATAAAAATGGTGTAATCAAAGTGATTGACAATCCTTTATTCATGATACGAACTAAACAAGCAAAACATGGGATAGAATTGACCCATAACGAACAACTTCTCTTTATTTTTCTTTTCCTTTCTTTTTCCTTTTTTTTTTCATTTTTTTTCACATATATATACACATATTTTTTTCAACACTTAATAGAACTCAAACACATAAACACAAACATATAACACAATGGATGTCATCAATTTTTTTCAACGGCTAACGGGTCAATTTGGGTAACTTTATAGGTTTAACAATCGAAAGGGTGTAGGCTCAACATGGCTACTAAGGGTAATATTTGGTTAAACGGGTGAACACAAGACAATAAGTGGGTATCAAAAGAAAAAGGGAAATCCTAGATTGCCTTTATCGTGTACGTGCATATCTAGTCTACAACCTCAGCATGTATCAAATCACACAAGTTCTGCAACAGAGAAACATCTGGCCTACTCTCAACAAACGAAAATATCTATAAATCAATCTATCATCTAGTAGGCTCAAGATCTCACAGAAGTGGGGAAATGGGTTACCGATGTGTGCATGTATTTATTACCAATAGCTTGTTAAACCTAGTCAGGCAATTCTAAACTTTTTTCTTAAAAATACCTGCTGAAAACGGTTCATATTACTTTTCCACAAATTAGACCATGACTAAGGATCTACTGCCAAAACAATCAAGAAACAACTGGCAGGTACCGAAAGAGCTGCTTTATGTCTGATTAGAGTGCTTTTTAAGAACAATTTTCAAGACATTTTCAATTTTCAATTTTTTTTTTAACTTTTTTTTTTTTTTAGACTCAAGAATAAATAAAAAAAAACGAAACCCCCACACTTGAACGACACATTGTTTACAATGTGAGCTAGGAATAAAATAAAGTAGAAATAAAAAAAATATTGTACAACACTAATAAAAGGAACAGACTCCCCTGGATATAGGCAGTGCGCGTATGAGTCCCTGCAGTTCCTCCCAATCGAACCGTATAGCATTTCATTCGCGGCCGATAAACAAACCTAAAACTAATACTCAAAAGAAAAATAAAAACATAAAATTATGGGATGCCTTATACACCAATGGTGTACAGCTTTACCCCGCCTGAATGGAGATTGAGTACAGACGAAGTTATCTGATTGCAAAGTTAAACTCCAAGCATTCCCAGAAAAAACAAAAACAGACTCAAACTCTAAAAACAAAATAAAAAACGTACCTGTAATACTCCACACAACTATACAAACTCTACAAGTAAACATACCCGACATATCTACTCATGGTGGTCTAGTGGGATGTTTGTGTCCCAATGCCTCAAGGTATGTGCTCCTCCAGCACTCAGGTAGATCATCCACAGTCCTCCAGATTGGTCCAAATAATGCCAGCCTATGCTTCTCTTTATCAAATTCAGGTGGCTTCTTGGCTTTCTTTTTCCTTCTTTTTCTTGTGTCGTCTTCATCTGCTACCTCGATCCTGTTAATCATAAAACACTCCTCCTCGGATTGATTAGTAGTTAGATTGGAAAACACATTAAAACACAACTCCTTTTTCCCAAACCTCATAGTGACCAATCCACTAGCACAATTAATGATAGCATGAACAGTGGCTAGGAATGGTCTACCCAAAATGACTGTAGACTTTGTATTTTTCTCATTCGGCTCACTATCTAAAACCAAGAAGTCAACTGGGTACTGGCAACCTCCCACCTTCACTGTGACATTAGTCAACATTCCCCTAGGCTGTATAGGCTTTTGATCAGCCAACACCATGGTGGTGTGGACTTTCTTTAAAGGACCAAAGTCAAACTGGTCATATAAGTGGTCCGGGAGGATGCTGACACAAGCTCCAAGATCTAGGAGTGCCCGATCAATGCTAATATCCCCAATTTGGATTGAAATAAGGGGCGCTCCCGGATCTTGGAGTTTAGGTGGACCTTGTTTACCCAAACCTGATGTTAAATTTGGCTTCACTAAAGCCAATGGAAAGGGGACAACCTTAACTCCCCCACACTTATCCTTGGACTCGGTGGGGTTTTCATTAAAATACTTTTCACAAAACCTCTTTTTAAGATTTTTCATTTCAGTTTTAGTTTGTGAAATTTTACCCTGGTCACCACCATTTTCTGACCCATCACTAACATCGGTAGAGAGAAGACTTACAGCATTAATTTGTGCAGTTCTAGTAGTTTTAGAACCTGCTTGCTGATGTTGTGGGTTGAGGTTGGTGTCACTAGGAAGCTTACCTGGGTCTCTCCTGTTCTGAGCCATCTCTGATGCTAGCTGAGTCACTTATGTTTCCAAGGTCTGGTATGCTTTAGCCTGCAACTCTTGTTCCTTCCTGATCTGCTTCAGCATCTCTAGAACTTCATTAGTTGACCCACTAGACTGATTACCCGCTCTGCCCTGATCAAAACCCTGCTGGTAATTTCTCTGATTTCCTCTATTATAACCCCCTTGGTTCTGATTATTGTACCCAAGCTGTCTGTTCTGGTATGACTGTCCCCCCTGACCATAGACCATGTTTACCTCTTCTTGAGCTGCTCTGTACATATATGGACAATCCTGTGCAGAATGGCCCAGTTCACTGCACACCTTACATACTGGATAAGACTGAGCTGCATGTAGTGTGTCTTTTCCTCCAAAACCTTTTAAACTCGCCAATTGGCGCTCTAAAGCTTCTTTTTCTTTCTCTAACTGAGCTACCCTGGCACTTGTGACACTCGTACTGGCTGGTTTTGTTATTGAATGCTTTTTCTTCCGGTCAGACTGAGCTTGTCTCTTGGAGTCCACAGCTACTGTCTCTAGATAATCCCAATCCACATCAACATGATTTCTTAAAAAGGTACCCCCAGTGGTAGCCTTAATATGCCTGATATCATCACTAGACAACCCATCATGAAACACAGTAATTAACTCCCATCTTTGAATACCGTGATGAGGACAATTTCTAAGCAACTGATTAAACCTCTTCCACGCTTCATAAAACAACTCACCTGGTAATTGTTGGAACTCTCTAATGGCTGCTCTGGCCTCACTAGTCCTCTGAGGAGTGTAATATTCTTCAAGAAACTGTTGTTGTAACTCCTCCCAGTCATAGATACTTGCATATGGTAAAGATGTAAACCAATTACGTGCAGCATCCTTCAATGAGAACTGAAACAACACCAACTTTACCTGATCTGGTGTAAACCCATGACCCCCAATCATTCCACAAACTGCCTCAAAATCTGCAATATGCGCATATGGCTCCTCACTACCCTTCCCGAAAAAGGTGGGAAGCATGTTCAAAAGGTGAGGCTTAGCTTCAAATGTTCTACCTCCACGAGCTACGGGCATAACTATAGGTGACGAGCTCGGTGCTATCTGAGGCCTGAAATGACTGTCCACTCCTCTAACGTGATTGTAACATCCGGCCCCTCTCACCACCAATATTGTCCGCTCTGCCCCGATGGGTTGCCCATCCAGAGCTCACGGATTTGTTTTTGGTCGCCCCAGTGGAGACTTCCCAGTATGTCACCCATCCTGATACTACTCCCACCTGAGCACGCTTAACTGTGGAGTTCTCCTCTCATCCACTAGCATTTAGCCCAAAACGCGTTGGTGATTTAAGAGGCAAGACATTACTTATGAACCAAGGATCTCTCCTGGCCACGGCCGATGTGGGATTTTCCTGGGGTGTCACATTCACCCCCTGTTAGAGTCTCATAGTCCCTAATGAGGTGTGTTCCCGGGGTGTCACATTCACCCCATGTTAGAGTCTCATCGTCCCTGATGAGGTGTGCACCCACCATCCCGAACGGCACAGGAGTGGCTCTGATACCATCTGTAACACCCCGCCCCTCTCATCACCAATATTGTCCGCTTTGCCCATCCAGAGCTCACGGATTTGTTTTTGGTTGCCCAAGTGGAGACTTCCCAGGAGGTCACCCATCCTGAAATTTCTCCCACCTGAGCACGCTTAACTGTGGAATTCTCCTCTCATCCACTAACATTAAGCCCCAAAACGCGTTGGTGATTTAAGAGGCTTTGGATTACTTATGAACCAAGGATCTCTCCTGGCCACGGCCGATGTGGGATTTGCCTAGGGTGTCATACAAAGGTCCATGTTAATCTCCTAGAAATTAGTACTGTTACAATCACCCCCCTTAGGGACCCATCGTCCTCGATGAGGTTTGCCCCACCATCCCGAACGGCACAGGAGTGGCTCTGATACCATTTGCCCCACTCCTGTGCCGTTCGGGATGGTGGGGCAAACCTCATCGAGGACGATGAGTCCCTAAGGGGGGTGATTGTAACAGTACTAATTTCTAGGAGATTAACATGGACCTTTGTATGACACCCTAGGCAAATCCCACATCGGCCGTGGCCAGGAGAGATCCTTGGTTCATAAGTAATCCAAAGCCTCTTAAATCACCAACGCGTTTTGGGGCTTAATGTTAGTGGATGAGAGGAGAATTCCACAGTTAAGCGTGCTCAGGTGGGAGAAATTTCAGGATGGGTGACCTCCTGGGAAGTCTCCACTTGGGCAACCAAAAACAAATCCGTGAGCTCTGGATGGGCAAAGCGGACAATATTGGTGATGAGAGGGGCGGGGTGTTACAGTGATGATCTTGTACTCGTGGACGTCTTTGCCTGTGAGGAAGGTTCATTGGTGCCCTGTTCATCCTATGTGGGTTTTGATACCTAAGTCCACCTTGATCCCTGTTCAGTGGTAGATCATACTGACCTCTTTGATTCTCCCCATAATCTTCCTCATCAATCCACTCCTGACCATTATCATAACCTTCTTGATCTTCCCCATCATCCCATTCATCTACTCTGGCACGAATATTATCTTCATTGAAAATACTTTCCGCCCTATGTGGATGTGGCTCTCGGTTCAGGTGAGTGGATTGGGTTCCTGAACGATCTCTATGAACAACCCGAAGTGGGTTAGGCTGTGGTGGAATATTTTGTGGTGCTGGGTTAAATGGTTGAGCTGGTGGTTGATCTGGTGGAGGTTGGTTAAATTGTGGAAAGGGTGGTACTGGCATATTTGGTAATGGATTTTGTTGTGGTGGATGCTGGTTACCCTGGTTGGCAAGATTACTGTGATTGCTCATATCTGATAATGATGACTCTATTTTTGCTAATTCACTTGGACCAATTTTTTTTCTGATGCAGTGTCCGGTTCTTTCTAGCTGTTTTCTCAATTTCGGGATCAAAAATTAGCGGTGAAGTCTTTCCTGAACGACGTGTATGATGCATAAAATTTTAAGTCACCTGCACACAGACAAACAAAGAACTTTGCGTAATACCGAACTAAACAAGAAAATAAATTAAAATACTAGAAAAGTAAAATATTTTTTGGGTTTTTTTTTTATTTTTTTAATTTGTTATTGTTTATTTTTTTTTGTGAGAAAAACGAAAGTAACAAGAAAACTAAACTAAGCGCACGTGTTCCCGGCAACGGCGCCATTTTGATGTAGCTGTCGTGGGCTAATCAAAAAACAAGTATTTATAACTTAAATACCTATACTAGTACGGGTAAGTAAGGTCGTCTCCACAGGGAACGCGTGGTCAGTATAAGTTTTAAAATTAAATTAATAAAATATTGATCTTGAGTTGGGGTTTTGTTTGATAAAAAGTGAGTAAACAATTAAAAATTAAAGAGTTATCAAATTAAGGAAAAGTAACTTTCACCCGGGATCCAGGTATAGACTTTAACATAAACTTAGTTTAATTATTAGAACACCACATAGACATGGCCTTGGGATTTATGAGTTGAATCAACAACTAAGGACAGTTTTTAATAATAACCGTACAACCTAATTGTCCGCTCAAAAATATCAATTACCCACCAATTACCACCCCGCTAACAATGCAAGAAATTGCCAATACGTTTGGTAAAAAATAAATAATTCAAATATAAATGAAAGTTTCAACAACTCAAACACAAGTGGTCAAGATATACCAGTTCAAACATAAATAAACTTAGTCTAATGTAAAAGCAAACTAAAACCGTTCACCCGGGGAAAGTCACAAAGGATTTAGCCTTGCATCTTGGTCGCGTGCATGCCTCCTCTATTTTTATTTTTCTCGTGCGATGATCCTTCTCTTTCAAAGTTGTTGTCAGCCTCTGATGCGATGATGTCCCCTCTATAAATTGCCGTTCGATTCATCACATATATTCACAAAACCAAAATTGCCGTCCAAGAAAATAATTATAAAACCTAATGCAGTCCATGGACCCCTCGTATTGGGCTTAGGCCATTTATGGTCTTACATTATTTTTTGACTTTTTTTTATTTATTTATTATATTATTATTATTAGTTTATTATTATAGCTTCGTGCTCTCGACTCGGGTGTTCTTCGCTCGATCAAAATTTCTTGTCTACGCCACAACGTTCATGAACACCTACAAAACACATGTGCACTAATAAATAACTAAGACCGACTAAAAGTACACAAAAAAAGACTGAAATATATACAAAAGTAACATATTAATAAGGTGTTTTCACCAATACATCATTAATTACAAGGATGGTCATTTGATAAGACTAGTAAGGTGCCCGCGCGATGCGGCGGGAAGCACAAGTTGGTGGTTTTAAAGTTTTTCACATGGCGCTTTAGTTTGGTTTTGTTGAAGATACATGTATTTATATGAATAATGTTGCAAATTAAACACAAAAGATATTCACAGTTAGATAGATGGCATTTAAGTTTATTTAGGTCTAATATCCCCTACAATCAAAACGAGGATACAACTAATCTAAGTATGCATTCTATGTTTGTACATTATGGTGGTGATAATTCAGATTTAGACCACAGTTTAGGCAAATTCATATTGTTTGTTTTTTTATAAAGTGTTATTGCTTCTACATTTTTAGTATTAATTAAAATATTTTGTGAATCATATGGAGAATATTTTGTGAACCATAATTTAGGGAATAGTATTGATTTTATAAGCCTACAATGAATATTTGGACTCCTGTTCAAAATTGTTACTGATCTGCGACAGAATCCTATCCCTTATTAATATCACTAACATGTTGCACCTTAAGCATAAAATCTAGTAATTAATTAAGTTTTTCCTAACACGCTGTCAATTGTCTTGTACTCCATCTTAGAAGTCTTTTAAGTCAAGTTGATCTTATACACAACTTAGTGAGGCCGTGATTAAAAAATGCGTAAACTAATCATGTACTAATGATAAAATTGTCCATTGACTCGTTCAACGCATGAAATCTTGATGCGTAGTACACGAGAAATAATGGTAGCAAAAAGTATAAAAAATGAAGTAACCTATATATATAGGTATATATGTGTATATACACACATTCATGTTTGTTGTAATATAAAATATATAATTTATTATATTCCTGATAATTTATATTAGTATATGTTTGAATACTTTAAGAATAATGATTTACAAGTAGTAAGCATGAAATAGTGCATTAAACCAAAGAAAACATGCACTCATGTAATATTACCCTAGATTAAAAGGAAATAACGAAACAAAGTAAAAAAAAAAAAAGTAATAATAGGGCTTTAATTTGATTTCACTTCCTTTAAAATCCTTCAAATTATAACAACAGAAAACCCATAATATCTCCCACTTATCAATATGCACCAAATCAGGCAATGACTTAGAAATATAAAAGAATAGAGGTAGCCTAAACTCGGGTTGACTTTAGAGAAACAAATATCTAAATTGTCATCGTGTAGATCGGTTGTTATTTTTTGCTAACCAATGATGATGGTGGCAAATTTACTACTTTTTTTTTGAACGGCAAAAACACTATATATATATATATAGCCCCAGCAAGAAACTGGAAAGGATACAAACACCAAACGAAACAACGCAAAACAAACTACAACATTTCCGAGATATGAAAATCGGACCATTTTTCCCACTCGACTTGAGGTAACTTGGACCTGCACTTTATCCATAGAAATGAGTCTTCCTTTATCGCGTCTACCGATCTTATTGCTTCACTGCGAGTGTGTTAATAGGAAGACCTATACCCTTGGCATTTTCAAAACTTCCGAAATGTTAATATGTATGAAATGTTGTTTACTCTTGGACATCAGATTTAGAGAATGGTTGAATAACTAAGTAAAACAAATCCATTAACACCACAATTGAGTATATGGGAAGCAAATAAATGTTGAAGTTGAATAAAATTGGAGTAGCATACTTTTTTATTTTGTTCAAGTTTTCATTTCCATGGTTAATTGGTTATATCCAAATAGGAACTTGCATTGTAGATAATCATTAATTGTTAAAACAACCAATGGGGTGGTGGTCCATTGGTAAAGGCAAAGCCTTTAAAACACCTAGGTTGTGGAAGGTCTTGGGTTCAAGTCCCACAGACCACATGATTTAAAAGAAATTAACCTTTCAAAAAAAAAATTAATTGTTAAAACAATAGAAACTATGCAAATGAGCCAAAATATAACATAGATCCTATGATTCATAGAATTTCTATAACTACGATTTAATAAGCATCTAATCACACAAAATTTAACTTCTTTCACTCAAAACTAAGTTATTATCTTCAACATAACTTTAAAAATGAAATATTACCCTTAATCAATGTTAAAACAACAGACTGACCCCCCAAAAGCTTCAAAACTACATCAAAAAACATCAAACATCAGGAAATCTTACTAATTTAGAATCTAGTCCAAAACAATTACATAAATCGATGCATCTTTGTCGTTTTAATCGGCTGGCCAACCAACGCACCCCATTTTGACCCATAAGTAAAAGCTAACCTTTTTAACCTTTATTATATGATCATAGTGTAAATTCAACTTTTAAGACTGATCTAACCAGTCCATGAGTCGAGCAGCTGATTGTTCAATTGTCTGGTATCAACACCTTAATTCTACATCGAACATGTGAAATCTTAAACGTTAACTACAAAAAATAGATTAAACGATTCGGAAAAGTCAAACAAATAAGAAAACATTTCATTTGTATTTTTACCCAAACTCTATTTCGACCGGTTCAACCATTTATGCGTAATAACCTGGCCTGTTTTAGATCTTTTGATTCATTTCCCAACTCAACTATTCATCTTTACTGTATTTAGTTAGAACAAGTTAGATTTTTAAAACCATAAGTATGTTCCTAAGCAAAGCCAAAGACAAAAAAAACAACATAATAAAATTGCCAAGCTTTAAAGAAAAGTACATTACCAGACCAAGCCTAATATTTAATCAACAATCAGGAGATGGAGAAATGGGACCAAAGTAGCTGCTTGTTTTCACTGGGGCTTGAGCACGCTCTGTCTGCACCTGTTTGTTTTTCATCTAACTCTTTCATTTGAAACCAGGATGACAATAAGTCTTTGTTAAAGTTCAACTCACCTGCACCAAAATCATCATTTAGCGCATAAACTTTCAAGAAATAGAAATGCGATCTTACCTAGAGCTCTGTAAAATCTAACATTTCTAATTGCACAAAAAACATTATGGTATGCCAACAAGAACTTGTTTGAGGAAAGCAACAGAATGAAACTGAAATAATGGTCACATGTGCTGCATCTCATATTTATCCCAATCTGTTCCCAACATAATTAGGCTGAAATTTAACTTAATAAGCTGCAAAGGACAATGGAGTAAAAAAATTAGTCAATAATAATAATAATAATAATAATAATAATAATATACCGTGAGAGATGTACTCAAGAAAAGAGTGATGAAATCCGATCCAAGGTGAAGCTTGTAATCGTGATGCAGAATTGGCCTTTAGAACCCGATAAAGGGAATTGGATTATTGAGAATAATAAAAGAGGTATGAATGAATAATAAAAACAAAAAAAAAATGTAAACCGATGGATATATATATATATATATATATATATAGGGTAAGGTTCTTGTAGGAAAATTGATTTGTGTAGGAAGTGTAAGAAGTGCTTTCAACCATTTGATCTAGAAATGGATGGTTGAGATTAAAATGTTAGGTTTGTTAAGATTCTATTAATTATATTTTAATAATTAAGGGTATGATGGTCCAATAAGTGTTTTAAATGAGGGTAGTAATGTCATTTTCTTGTATTTGATATAGAAACTATTTGATTCTCTCCCTTAATTCATGGGCCTCTCTCTCATCTTAATCTTCATATTAATTATAGTTTATAATCTCTCTCATACATTTAAGGTTGTTTCGTCTTCCATAAAGAAAAAAAAACACAGAACACCAAAACCTTCTTTGCGCAAGAGATTCTTCATCTTCTATAATCATCTACACACCAATCGTATGCTCATGTTTTATAACACTCTTGATGTTGAAAAACATTGTTGATGTCATATAACAGCCCATAAATCTTGTTTTGGCAGTATTTTGGTAAGATTTTACGCACGGCTATTGTATCATGTCTAAATCTTGTTTTTATATCAACCATAAAGGTAAAAAAAGGATTCTATGTGACACTACTGACTCATAATATGTTAAAAACACTACTAATTCGTATAAAACACTACTTATTCGTATAAAACACTACTGATTAATATATGTTAAAAGACCATTCGAATTCACATTTGTTAACCCCCTCCTCTAAGCACATTTTACTTAAATAGTCGTTATAAAACCCAAACAATATGATGTTATAGATCACATGTTAATCAATACTAGCCTGTTATATAATACTCTTGATATTGAAAAACACTGTTGATGTCATAAAACACACCTGATAAGATGCCTACTACTTATTCGTATAAAACACTACTGATTCATATTTTTCAGTTTTCAAACACCTAAAATATAAACAATAAATTCACACTTATCAATTTTGAAACCTGAAACAATTTACAAACAATTAAATCGAAGAAAAATGAATGAAAACCGAAAAAAAAAAACCTACCAATCGAATCGTCTTGTATAACTTCTACCATAACAACAATTGGTGTTTCTAATGTGATCGAGATGTATGAATGAATTGATATGCTTGAAGAACCAAATTTTTTTTTTGGGATAATGATCTTTAGTTATTTTGGATAATCTTATGAATCGAATGAATTGATATGAAGATGGTATGAATCATATGAAAAGGAAGGAGTATTCACTTATTTTAGGATGATGATCTTCATAACTAACCAAATAATATTGCTAAATTAGTGGGTTTGGAAGAATTAAAAAATGGTAAAACAGTCTAAAATGCCATTCATCTCAAAATTTGATCCAATGGTCATAACTTTTTCCTACACTTCCTACACAAAACAACTTTCCTACCGGATCCTCTACCTATATATATATCATCATCATCATCATCATCATACTCAGTTAATCCCACCTATAGCAAAGCTAAGGTAGGGTCTGAGGAGGGTAAGATGTAGACAGCCTTACCTTTACCCCTAAGAATAGATAGGCTGCTTCCAGAGACCCCCGGCTCGATGTGGTTTGGTATCAAGCCTTGGACATAAGGCACAGAACACTTAACAATCGGGACAAACCCGATCGGTGCATGTACCCCTTTGTCTTTTGGCTATCCACGCCACCACATGATGCATGATTAACCGTCCATCGTTTTTAACGTTATTTTCACGAAATTAGTAAAATAACGTTAAAACTAGTGCAACTTTACTTTTGCCCCCCAAGGGCCACATATATATATATATATATATATATATATATATAGGAAAAAGATCAAATAGGAACCAAGAGCCTAGTTAGGAACTTAGGAACCAATCTGAGTCATTCATCTTTGATCTTGATCTAGGGGGTAGTTATGTAATTAGACAATTAAATATTATATTTTAATTTAATTAAAAGTTTTATATATGGCAGTTAATTATATTCCTGTAATTAATATGCAAGTTTTTTTTTGACTTTCCTTAAATCTCTCAACCTATTATCATCTCTAATCCCAAAAAAAAAAAAAAGTTCGATTGAATTCGATTGAATCGAAATAACTTCCAGTCGAATTCAGAAGATTTAAATTGATTGAATTGAAAAAACATTCGATTTAAAAGAATCTAAAATCGGCCAACGATTCAGATTTTCAAGTTATGGATAATAATTCTATACATGAAAACATTGAATCACAATCTCATGTGATAGAAGATCATGAAACACAATCACAAGCTTTGTTTCTAAATAGTGTTGAAAATCAAGGTATTTATGTATTGTTTTTATTTTTTTTAATTGTTTTTCGTGCGAGAATCACGTTTTTTTTTTGTGATTTCTATTTGGATTAGCCTTATAGTGTGGTTTATTATTGATTTGCAAAATAGTTGTTTTGTATTCTGTAAGTCATATTTTACGCACAGAATTGGAATGAGTAAAGAGTTATACACTGGTGTATCATATATAGTTATTGGGGTTGTACAGATACAATAAGATTTGTTCTTAGTTTCTTAGTTGTTATACACTAGTGTATAACAACAAATCTATTAATTATTATACACAAGTGTATTATAGGTGGTAAAAGACGTTATAATAAACTGATAGTATTTTGTTTGACGTTAAATATACACAGGTGTATATTCATTATAAAAAATGGAATGTGCAGTATGACACAGCCTGTGTGTTACTCAATATACATAGGTGTGCCGTATATGAGTTGTAGCATGTCTAACTATATTTTTTAAATATTGTAAAATTCATTTTTAATTTTACATTTTTTTATTGTAGGTTCCTCGTCGAGCAACGTATATGAGTCTCCCGGTGGGACGAGATATTGGACGCCTGTTGTACCAGACGATGTTAAACCATTTGTAGGTGCCAAGTTTAGAACGTTGGATGAAGCTATCATAATGTATGAAAATTATGAGTTTCTTATTATAATGTATATCTGTGTTGATGGTGTTGAATGAAAAGAAAAAAAATGATATACATCAATGTATAACTGATGTACACCGTTGTATATATGTGTTTGATGATGATGATGAATGAACCAAAAAAAACTGATATACACCAATGTACACTTCAAAAACGAATATACACCAATGTATATCTATGTACATCAATGTATATCTGTGTTGATGATGATAAATGAAAAAACCAATATACACCAATGTATATCTGTGATGATGATGTTGAATGATGATGAATGAAAAAAACGAATATACACCAATGTATATCTTGTGTTGGTGATGATGATGAATGAAAAAACGAATATACACCAATGTACACTGTTGTATATATACCGAGATATAATTTTAATAGTATATACAATAACTACGTTTGGGTATACCATAAAACTAATTTGCTGTTTCCAAATATACATGAGTTTCTTATTAATTACCTAATAAATGATATTGAACAAAAGACATTAATACCCCTTTATTAAAATAACAATTAATTAATGTTCTACTTATTTACAATCATGTCATTGAAGATGGATGGCTCAGATTGGTTCCTATAGTTTCTACTTAAGGGTTGGTTCCTATTTGAACCCTACCCTATATATATATATATATATATGAATATGGACTTTAAAGTTCTCCCCTCCATTTCATACTTTTTCATTTAATGCCGCCTCTAACCTCCCACTAATGGCCAAAAGACTGATTTAACCCCACAAAAACTTTAGCAAATGCATAATATGTTTGTACTTTGCGCAATAAAATTTGTATTTACTTAAATTTTACCGGAGTCCCTCCCTCATGCTCTATATATAGTATAGATATATATTATATTGCGGTTTCGATCATTCATATTTACAAATCATAGGTTATTTCCCAGTGTTTACCGGTGCATAACGCGTTTGGTCTTTATTAAACTTTTTCACGTCACTAAAACGTATTACATCCTAGGGCTGTTCAAAAAGCTCATGGCTCGAAGTTTGCTTGGATTTAGCTCGTAAAAAGCTCGGTTGATATGGCTCGGTTTGAAGCGGAGCGGAGCTGGCTCGGATCAGTTAGAAAGTGAGCCTAGCTCAGCTCGGTTCGTAATGAGCTGAGTTGGCTCGGTATGGCTCGGGTAATTCTAATTTTTAATATATATTATTTTTATATGGTAGGGCTCCTAAGAGAACCAACCACTATTTAAGAACATAGAGAACCACTCTGGACCACACATTTCTATAAAAAAAAAAAAAAAAAAAAAAAAAAAAAAAAAAAAAAAAATTTGCTTAATCGCACGTTTTTATACAAGAATTTTTTTTTCATTTATACATATTTGTATATTGCAATTATACATATGTGTATCTTACATTTTCAGTTATACATATGTGTATATTGAAAAAAAAATAAAAAAAAAAATATTCCTGTATAAAAAGTAGCGATTAAGCAATTTTTTTTTGCCTTAGAAAAATGTGTGGTGCATAATGGTTCTCTCAGTTCTCATTTGAACCAATTCCTATTTTTATATGCATATAATATACTATAAAAATGTTAAAAAGAGGAGAAACATGTTACATATTTAATATTTAATATTTGTTAATAGCAGCATATCGATTACGTACTTAGGATTGAATTTACAACTAATCAAGTTATTTTAATAAACCGTATCATAATGATAATTGTCCAAGTACTCAAGTTATTAAACTTAATACTGGTTTTGATTTCCAGTATTTAGAAGTGCAATTGAAAATTTACTGCATATTTTGGGGGTTAAGTCGTACGCTTATTAAGTTATACTTTATTTCATTGAAATTTGAGACTTATTTTTTATTTTGCTGAACTCGATTTTAGCTTGTAATGTATTAGGTTGAACTTATTTTGAATGTATTATTTTGAACCATTGAATAGTATTTTAGAGTTTAGACTACTGAATTTTGAAAGCCATTTTTAATTTTCTTTTTAAATTCGAGTCAAACCAAGCCGAGGCAAACCGGATCGATTAAAAATCAAGCTAACCTCGAGCTTAGATTTTCAGCTCGGTTTTAAATCCAAGCCCGAGCTTGTCCTGTCTTGATTCGGCTCGGCTTATGAACACCTATTACACAGCCCATTCAAAATAAAATGACCAAACACGTAATACGTAATTCACTTTATATAATTTGAACTTATGTTCGGTTAAGTGTTAACAAAATAACAAGAAGACAAAAAGTGTTAACAAGTTTCGGCTATGGACTTTGAATTAAATGGGCTCATATATATTTTGCCGACCAACGATCCACATTACAAAATTCATATGGGTATAAGTAATAAATTTTGCAGAGATTTAAAAAAAAGTACAAGTAATAACTAATAAATCCTACCGACCACAATAATACCATTTGTAATGGTTATACTATGTGACTATGGTTACATGTATTTTTTTTTTATTATGCGATCAAGTCATGTGACCCAACACATATGATAAAAGTAGAGTAGTGGTCTCACATGCTTTCATCATTACCTCATTATCAATCCCCCCATATATATATATATATATATATATATATATATATATATATATATATATATATATATAAGGGAAAGGGATACCGGAAACCCTCTAAAACGAGTAAACTCGGTAAACTCTAACTTCCCAAGCTTTTTATCATCTGAAAAAATTAGGGTATGTAATATACATGATTTTAAGAGTTTTGAGCCAAAAAAATCAAAAAAACGCCAAGTGGATATTTTTTAAAAAAATAAATAAGTTTTTTTTTGTGTTACGTATGTTACACAAAAACAGACATGTTACATATGTAACACAAAAAACTTATTTATTTTTTTAAAAAATATCCACTCGGCGCTTTTTTGTTTTTTTTTGGCTCAAAACTCTTAAAAACATGTATATTACATACCCTAATTTTTTCAGATGATAAAAAGTTCGGGAAGTCAGAGTTTCCCGAGTTTACTCGTTTTGAGTGGGTTTTTATTTTAACCACCCCTATATATATATATATATATATATATATATATATATAGGGTTAGGATACTTTGAAAACTCCTTTGAGTTGCGAGAACTCAAGAACTCATGTAGACCATTGATCTTGTGCATTCAACGGATGAGATTTCATCTTATCTTTGTTTTGTCTTTTTATGAGTTATTGAATCTATTTAGATTTTTAATTAAAATAATAGGGGTAAAGGGTATTTAAGTAAAATACACAATGAGAGAAAATAAAACAATATAATATCATATTAATATTTTATTAAGAATATTAAAATATCATAATTTTTTTAACTTTAATTTATTTTTTAATTCATTAATTTTATTAAAACAAAAATAACAAATATTCAAAATTCAAAATCTGTGCATCCATATCCCTATATGAAAATTATTTGCACTAGTGTAAAACCCAAAAATAATATTTTGAATTATTTACCCCAGTGCAAAATCGTAAATATACTTATAATTTTGAAAGCCATAATTATTTTACTCCAGTGTAAAACCAACGAAAAACATCTACCACCAAAAACATCTATACATTGGAATTACACCACTACAAAAATGCCCCACAACATCAACAAAAACATATATACATTCGAATTACACCACTGTAAAACAACCAAAAGGATCTATACATTCAAAAACACCAACGTAAAAACATAGTTACACCATAAAATATACAAGCTACATCTAAAACACTACCTCTACAAAAAAATCTTGTTCACCAAAAAATATACACAAACCTACACCTCAAACTAGAAAAAAAAAATACATGAGTGTAAAAAAACCAAAACTATAACAGATCTATACCTCAAGCATCTACACGTTTCATATTTACACTGGTGTTATTACATCATCATCTTCACTGCATCTCCTGACAAAAACCAAAAAATTAATATTAATAATTTTACACTGATGCACAAAAATAAAATCAGAAATAATAATAATAACAACATAAATAATAAAAATAAATAATAACAGAAAATAATAAAAAATATTAATAATAATAACATAAATAATAATATTAATAATAACAGAAAAATAATAATAATAATAATAAAATTTAATAATAATAATAATAATAAAATCCTAATACCTGTCATACATTCCTCGTCGTACCTTCGTCGTCGTATTATTATTATTACGACGATCGGAACACCACAGCCACACCGGAACACCACCGGAACACCATCAAACACCACAACCACAGAACGACCTTCGCCGACCACCATCAAACACCACAGCCACACCGGACCCACCCCTCGAAAACCAGATCTGTCATCATCGGACACCACACCCCGCCGACCAGTTCGTCCCACCACCGTTCTGTTCTTTTGCTCATCGAACCTCGAACCACCCCCGTTCTTTGCTCATCGAACCTCGAACCAGATCTGTTCTTTGCCGACCAGTTCGTCCCACCACCGGTTTCCTGTTCGTCTGGTATAGAGAGAGAGAGAGAGAGAGATGGAGGTAGGTGTATGTGAGAGAGAGAGAGAGAGAGAGAGAGAGAGTAAAGTGATGGATTTTGAATTATGATTTTTTTTTTAAAATCTGTAACATAAAAAGGTGTGGGTGTGGGGTGGGGTGGGGTGGGTGTGGGGTGGGGTGGGGTAGGGGATGTGATAAAATGACTTTGTTGCCCTTTATTATTAAAATGATATTATGCATATGTGTCATTTTCTTATTGGTCTACATGAGTTCTTGAGTTCTCGCAACTCAGAGGAGTTTTCAAAATATCCGGATCCTATATATATATATATAATAAAAAAATAATAAAATGGTTGTCCACGAGCGTGACCAGGGTCACGAGATGTCGGCTCACGAGACCCGTGGGTCTTACATGAAGCTACATGAGGCATTTGACAAGAAAAATGCAAAGTCCTATGGGCCTTTGCACCATTTACTTAGATGTTGTCAAATCGCCATTGCAACCTTGCATCTAGTAAGAAGGGAGTCAAGGGATTCCTCATCCTCACCACAAAAAACAGGTGACGTTGGTTGAATATTACGTCTTCTGAGTTCTATGAGAGTAGGTATCCGGTCCATCTCCGCTTTCTGTTGGTATGAGCATACAATAATAAACCTCACAACTGATGAACACTCAAAACAATGCACGATTTTATTAACTGATAACTTGAGAGTACATAATGAAAAGATAAAACAGACTTGACTTCAATAAGCAGAAAACAAACGGCTATAACTAAAGACTCGGATCAAACATAAAACCAGGACTTCACCACATTACTCGGTCACAAGCTAATAACCTCAAGCGGCTACTTTATTGACTCACTCTTCTGCACGTGCATGCATGACTAACTAGAGCACTTAAATTAATTCTCAACACCCCCCCTAATTTAAGCTCTCTCATTCCAAGCTTCCTTCTAAACATCAAGAACTTGTCTTTGGTCAATGGCTTTGTAAGCACATCAGCAACATGTGCATTAGTGCCACAATATTCTAAAACAACTTCCTTCTGAGCCACCTTGTCTCTAATGAAGTGATGTTTCAATTCAATGTGTTTTGACTTCCCATCAATCACTAGATTCTTGGACAATTGAATAGCAGATCTGCTGTCACACCAAATGACTGTAACTTCCTTTTGCACAACATCCAAGTCACTTAGAATCCTCCTCAGCCAAATGGCTTGACAAGCTGCACCAGTAGCAGCTATATATTCAGCCTCAGTACTGGATAAGGCAATTGATTGTTGTTTCCTTGTACTCCATGAGATTGCACCACTACCTAAATTGAACACATTGGCAGATACACTTTTCCTATCATCCACACAACCTCCCCAATCACTGTCAGTATACCCTTCTAACTTTATAACTTCATCTCTCACATATGCCAAACCATACCTCATAGTACCTGCAGCTACATACCTCAAGACCTTTTAGCAGCCCCAAATTGTATCTTAATAGGTGCTTGCATGAACCTAGATAACACATTCACAGTAAATCCAATGTCAGGTCTTGTATGCTGCAAAAACATAAGCCCACCAATGAGAATTCTATACACAGCTGCATCAGTAGAATCACCACCATCTTCCTTCTTATGCTTTTCATTTGCATTCATAGGAGTGTCTTCAACTTTACAACCAATCATTCCAAATTTTCCCAACATTTCTTCAGCATACTTAGCCTGTCCCACAAAAATCTGATGCTCATCTTGATAAACTTCCAAACCCAAAAAGAACTTTAATAACCCGAGATCTGTCATCTCAAATTCCTTCATCATCCCATACTTGAATTCTTGCATTAATTTCATACTATGACTAGTATAAATTATATCATCAACATAAAGACACACATACATCATACCTTGATCTTCAGTCTTCCTTGTGTACAAAGTAGGTTCATTACAACTTCTGAGAAAACCATGCTTTGTAAAATAGGCATCAATTCTAGAGTACCAAGCTCTGGGAGCTTGCTTAAGACCATACAAGGCCTTATACAATCTATACACTTTATGCTCCTGATCCTTTACTTCAAATCCAAGTGGTTGTTCAACATATATTTCTTCTTCCAACTTCCCATTAAGGAAGGCACATTTAACATCCAGCTGATAAATCCACCATACTTGAGCAGCAGCTGCAGCCAGAACCGTTCTGATTGTTTCAAATCGAGCCACAGGTGCAAAAGTGTCTTGGAAATCAACTCCTTTCCTTTGAGAATACCCTTTGGCCACAAGCCTGGCCTTGTACTTCAAAACCTCACCACTTGGTCCCAGTTTAGTTTTAAATAACCATTTTAAACCAACCACATTTCTATTGACAGGAGCATCCACCAATCCCAGGTTTGATTCTTGTTAATGCAGTTCATCTCTTCCATCAAGGCATCCCTCCACAAATATTCAAAGCAAATTCACATACGATATATCTTCCATGGGAGCTGTTTGTTCATAGACTTCTCTGATTGACTTTGTTTTCAACAGTGATGATGAAGCATCAACTGTTGCATCAGCATTGTGATGAGTTAAGGGCCCTGGAACATCTGTTGAGTGTTGATTATTTGACCCATTTGAATCATCAGCAGCATCATTAGAGTGATCTTCTTGACTTTCAGCATCAGGGGCAGCATTGTCATTTAGAAGATCCAACAATTCATTAAATACACTTAAGTCCCATAAGTATTTATTTTGATCATTCTTCACTTTTGACCAATCACACTGCATGTCTTCAAAACACTTTATATCCCTTCTAGAGATTATTTGCTTGGTCAAAGGATTGTACAACCTGTACCCCTTTGAAGGATAAGCAGAACCAAGTAAAATACATTTTGCTGATATAACTTCAAATTTGGGCTTTAGTTGACCTAGTTTCAAACTATAAGTCAGGCTTCCAAAGACCCTCAAATATTCCACTTCAGGCTTCTTCCCAGTCCACATCTGAAATGGTGCCTTTGCATCAAGGGCCTTTGTATGAGATATATTTAGAATGTGCACTGCAGTTGACACTGCTTCTGCCAGAAATAACTTGGCATCCCTTTGGCCTGCAACATACATTGTGCCCTCTCTACAACAGATCTATTATTCCTCTCACTTACACCATTTTGCTCAGGTGTATAGGGGGTTGTTAATTGCCTCTTAATACCATGCAATTCACAGAAACTATTGAATTCATGTGAGCAGTATTCACCCCCTCTATCACTTCTTAAAACCTTAATATATTTTTCACTTTGTTTTTCAACCAAAGACTTAAAGATCTTAAACTTAGTAAACACTTCAGACTTTCTTTCTATAAAGTACACCCAAGTCATCCTTGAAAAATCATCTATAAATAAGAGAAAGTACCTGCTTCCACCTAAGCTTCTAACATGCATGGGTCCACATACATCAGTGTGAACAAGTTCAAGAGGCTGTGTTGATCTTTTGGTGCTTGTTTGAAAGGGTAACTTGTGCATCTTCCCAAGAGCACATCCTTCACACTGCCCATACTCCTTCATTTGAGGCAATCCAATCACCATTTGTTTATTATGTAACTGCTGAAGAGCCTGAGCATGTAAATGCCTAAATCTGCAATGCCATAACCTGGTTTCTTCATGAGCCTTAGTTAAGCAGCCTGATTTCACTTTAGATGCATCCAAAGGAAACATATTATTGGCTGCTAACTGAACTCTCATTAACTCAGTCTGAGTTTCTTTATGAACAATAGAGTAGGCTCCATCAGCAAATAGAAGGGCATATCCTTTCCTTATTAATTGGCCAACACTCATAAGATTAAATTCAAGATTAGGGGCATAGTACACATCATCCAAAAATTTAAAATTGTCATTTGACATTTTAATTCTAATTGTACCTTTGCCTTCCACAACCAAGTTCTTCTTATCCCCCAGTTTGACATTTAGTTTTAAGGACTCATCAAGATTCACAAAACTTGTCTTGGCATTTGTCATGTGGTTTGAGCATCCTGAGTCCACAAACCATAGACTAGGATTTTCAGCCACACTAGCACATAATGCCATGAACAAGTAAGGTGTATCTTCATTGTTGGTCTCTTCTTCTTCTCCATTGGTTGCAACTTCAGCATGTGCTTCATCATTAAACTAGCACTCCCTTTTAACATGACCATATCTATTGCATAGATAGCATTGAGGGCCTTTGTTCCTGTCATCACTACTACGCCCTCTTCCTCTACTTGGTCCTCTTCCTCTATTGTTTTGATCATAAGTAAGCCTCCTGTTTGGCTGGTACACATTCAGGGCTTGTTGTTTTGTTTTTTCTTTATCAATATTCTTTTCTTCACCAGATCTGCAATTTAGTCTTTCTTCCTGAGATTGTAATGACCCCATAAGCTTTACAAGTGTCAAAGTACTTAAATCATACGCCACCTCTATAGATGGCACCGCATAGTCAAACTTGGCTGTCAAGCTCCTCAAAATCTTCTCAACAACTTTCTGATCTGAGATCTCTTCACAAAACGCCCTTTGTTGGCTAACTATTCCCATGACACGTGAGAAATAGTCACCAATAATCTCTCCTTCTTTCATGACCAAGTTTTCAAAATTCCTTCTTAAACCTTGTAGTTTGATAGCCTGGAGTTGTGAATCACCCTAAAACTCCATACGCAGGATGTCCCAGGCTTCTTGAGATGTCTCAGCAGCAGCTATACGCGAGAACAAGGTGTCATGAACGCCTTGTTGTATCACAGCAGCCTGAGCATCTCTCTTCAATTCCTTCCTTGTTTCCTCAGCATTTTCACCATGATCAGCCATTCCCAGATTCACCATATCCCACATTCCCTAGGATCTTAGAATAGTTTTCATTCTTATACTCCAATGCTCATACCCTTCTCCTTTGAACACTGGCAAAGGAGTATGAGTTGAGTTGGACGGATTGATAGTATCAGCCATTGATTGATCTTTTCACACAGTCTCTGATACCACGTGTTGGTATGAGCATACAATAATAAACCTCACAATTGATGAACACTCAAAGCAATGCACGATTTTATTAACTAATAACTTGAGAGTACATAATGAAAAGATAAAACAGACTTGACTTAAATAAGCAGAAAACAAACGGCTATAACTAAAGACTCGGATCAAACATAAAACCAGGACTTCACCACATTACTCGGTCACAAGCTAACAACCTCAAACGGCTACTTTATTGACTCACTCTTCTGCACGTGCATGCACGACTAACTAGAGAACTTAAATTAATTCTCTAACACTTTCAACCCAAACACATTAACCTTTGATTTAATAGGACCAATCTATTCCATTCATGGATGTAGTAATGAGACGACGACGACGATTATCTACAATTGTGTTTTACATTTTTTCTGAAATTGACGTGTTAACATGACACAACGTGCGTGCGTGATTCAACGTTTTACATCTATTCTTTCGGTTTCGGTCCACGCTTAACAGAATCACTTGATTCCATAAACTAATTGTTCATTGATGTTCACAAAATCACAGATCATGCGTAATTTTAACTTCGATCATGTCTAAAACTCTAATTTCAAGTTTAAAGTTTGAAGATTAATAAAAAAACTAACCGAAATTCAGAATTGATCAATTTTCCCGTTACAGTTTCTTCGTCTAAATGTTGAATGGCATCGTCAAATTTCGGTTGTCATCAAATCACAGATAACATACATATACTTGTTAATATGATAAACTGATGAAAGTGCTTAATTTCCATTCAAATTTCAGCTATATATCCACATAAATACAAAATGACATATTTAATAGCTTGTGCGTATTCAATCTGTACTGTCTATAGCTTCTTCTTTAATTTTACTAATGAAAACATGATTGTGTATATATAAGAAGAGAATATGTGTCAATTGACTACAGGACATCCATCAACCTTAATACCAGGAGCCGTCGGACAGCCTGCGAGGGGACAATGATCATCTATTTCCATACCCCACCATTGCGGCCCATTAATATCCTTAATTTGTAGCATAAAGTAGCAAAGGATAGCCATGAATGCAACTCCTGCATCAAGTCCTGCTGATAGGATATAGTTGTGCCTTGCCCACCAGCCCTTAAACTTCTTATACACTACAAAGTTGAAGAAAATCCCTACTGCGAACCACATGTTGTAGTTAACGGCTCTAGTTGGTGGCATGCCCCCTGGACCTGATATAAGAATTGGCATGTTTATGAGCCTAATCCATTTTCTTTCAGGAAACCGACGAGAAAGTAACCAAACTGGTACTGGAGCAAGAATTCCCAACAGAAAGAAGTAGTTCATTTTCGAGTATAGCCCCAAATTTCCAAACATTCTTTGAGGGCCCACCACTCCCCATATGATCGAAGCGTTGTAAAAAACATCGTCACCAGGGCAGGTCCATGGACTTCCTTCAGGCAACTTAGTCGGGTCACAGATGTATTCAACTGTTGTGAGAAGCCACCATGATGTTGAAAAGTACACGGATGATGCAACGATCGTCCCAACCAACTACATTAAGCACCAAAGTGTTTCAAGTAAGTCGTGTTAATTAATCATGACGAATCATATATATTGACAGATGTTTATTTTTTCTAGAGAAAGATTTACCTGCACAACGAACATGGACTTTGGTGGGATTTTCATATAATGGCCTAGTTTAAAATCTTGTAGAAACATTATAGCTTGTGACATGCTTATGTAGCCATATGTTTTGAAGGCTACATTTGCAAGCGGCTTCCCAGGGTACATATAACCAATAATCAGCTCAGTAATCACATTTAGTCCTGGTTGCTGTTAAGAATGTTTCACCATAGATACATCAGTTGAAATACTTATAGTTGCATATATAAGTCATAAGTGTACTCATATTAATCATGATTAAAGACATCGATCGGTTACCTGGTTTGTTGTAGCAGTGATAACACCTATCGGCAGTGTGAAGAGCAAAGCCAAACTGATTCCTAAAAGGACTCCCCAGTAAGGGAGTTGTAACTGTCTGCCAAATCCCTCACAGGTTAGCAAAGCAAGTCCAACTATCAATATCAGAAGTGAATAGAACCACCATTGTGGGACCGGATCGTAGTTTTTCTTCATGATCCTAGTATGCACATCTCCAAACTTGTCTCCAAACGATGCTCTTGTTTGCTGCCAAATCGTTCTGTAGAGCAGACGACAAAAATGAGCATATACATCATATGCTGCTATGAAATGAACCCATGGTTATTTACAAGTATAAATGGTACAGTCATACCTGCCATGGAAGAGTGCAACATGAGAGAGTGTGGCAGCCAATGTGGCGAAACTTAGACCGTAGGCAAATGAAAAAAAATATGCTAAGATTGATTTTGCTATAATCATTATAGCCTTGTTTGTCAAATGAGAACGTTGCAGCGTCTAAGACTCTTGAAACATTATACCGTCCGCCAAATTCATCAAACACATGAGAAGAGTAAATCGGGAAACGCTTGGCTTCATACCAGTTATTCCAATAAGCAATGGGGATAACTATGTAAACGACGATTATATAACCAGCCAAAATGTTCATAATGGCGAATCCAGGGGTGGCCAAAGGACTTCCAAGAAAAGCGGAAACAGTTGCCCAATCAAGCCCAATTGCTCCAACTCCAAGGCCGCGGAGACCAGAACCTATTTGCTGAGCTGTCACTGAGTCCTTCCATATCCAACAAACAAAGGAGATGGCTGTTATGGATTGAAACAGATAATTGGGAATGATGTAGTATGAGAAGCTTGATATGAGCACTATCAGGAAAAATTGCAGCCTTGAGAGGCCTCTTTTCGGCCTCTTCTCTTCCTCATGCAATGCCCTGGAAACCAATAAAAGATGTTTAGCAACTTTATAGAGAACATGGTAGCAAAATACACCCAAAGTGGTAAGATGTTGTACAAAAGTTAGCAAGCTCGTACTTGGACTAGCTAGATATAAGGAAACGACGAAACTTAAAAAAGAGTGTAAATTGGGCTATGGGTGGAGTCACGGGCCCATAACCAACAGATCGAAAGGTCTCGTTGAGCAGGATCATGTTGCAAATGACCATAGGTGGTTTGTCCAACTATCGGTCCAAAATTCTATTGAGCAGAGCTCCACTTAGACTCTACCTTAATTTTAGCTATTTTCAATTCTTTATTTTTTTTCTGTCTAAAAACACGTAAATCCCGGATTGCCTTAATGGACACGTTTATTTATTTTTTTAATTTCAATTGTAATTTCGAAAACTTGGTAATACCTATTAAATTTAGGAATCTCTTGCCCTCATGTAATATTGTTTCTAATATTGAATAACATATAGTTTTTTTTTTCTTTGAGAATTCTATCTATGTTATTTTCGTGCTTTCGCTTTACATCAGATAGAGATAGAGATAGAGATAGAGAATGAGAGGGAACCTGAAAAGGGAAACTTGAACCAGATTGGCAGGCCACCACATATATGGTGAATCAACTAAAAACTTTCTGAAAAGGCCAGCCCATCCATATCCAAGCATCTACATGTACAATACCATCATATGTCTCTTTTATACACATACATTTAAAACAAAGTATAGACTTTAAGATGGAAAGTGGTTAGAGAAGAAACCTGAGTAGTTTGTGCTAGCAACATGGCTGCAATGGGGTTAAGTTCACGGTGATAAAACGCCTTGACTATGGTGATGATACTAACAGCGTAAACAGAATTAGAACCCGAATTTGCAAATATTGTGATAAGAACATGCTCCTTCAAGTTAAAGGGTCCAGGGTTGAGTGAAAAGGACCATCTTGTCATAGGAACATGGATTTTTTTCCTTGGTAGAGTTGCAGCCATCAGCCTTCCAAGTGGAAGCACAACAATTTGAGCCGAAACTGATGATATGTATAGCGGATTCTGGCGATAACCAAAGAACTGGTTTAAAAAAGCTAGCACACTACATGATAATATTCCAAGAAACCATGTCCTGAATGTCAAGCAAGGAAGCGTTGGATCGTCCGTTATTGGGACCGTCAGTCGCACTTGCTCAATCGGTGAATCATTCAACTCTTCTGCTGAGTATAATCATCACAAGTGAAAATACTAAATTAGATCTTTAAACAAATCATTAACAACCTACTAGAGCAAAAAGTATCTTACCAATAACTTGATTCTCATGTGTTGGTTTCTCCATTGCTGTGTAACTCAACAACAAATTAGTATGCAACAAGATCAAGAATGCTTGCTAATGCTATAACATAAACCAATGGCAGCTAAATAAGATATGTCTCAAAATGTGCTATTGTTTTTACCAATTGGTTTCTCCATCATGGTGTCAGAAAAAAGATCTGAAATGGTTAATGAAATAATTAAGTAAGAGGGTGGTGAGAGTTAGGAACATGTAAGCTCACACTAAGTAGTTAAGATTAGTTTGATATGGTGATCATGTGAATTGCAGCCTCACACTTGTTATGGTGTACTAAACAATGCAACTTGATCGAGTGCATGTGGAGGTATGTACCTATATTTTGTCTTATAGTCTAAGAAAACATTGGCGTGTTACAAACACTATTATCTATTTAATAATTATTTGGTTGGTGCTCCCATTGTATTATATATCAGGTCTAGTGTCGTTTATTGCTATATATTTATGTCAACTTTGAAAAATCTTCTTAGCCATTGTAATAAAACACCATGTGTATTTATAAGAGATTAATATTAGTTATTAACCGATTGTGAAACATATCGCAGCTAGTTGATTATTTAGGGTGAAATAAGATAAGGAATAAAAGCTGGGCCATAGAATGGTGAAACATATCGCAGCTAGTTGATTATTAATTAGGGTATGTTTGTTAAGGAATTTTTAAGAGCTTCTATATTTAAGCTTTTAAGAAAAAACTCGTACTCAATAAAAAGCGTTGTTTAGTTGAAAGAGCTTGAAGATTTTAGGTTAGGAGAAAAAGTTTCATATTAAAATGCTATTAGTATTAGCGTTTAAGAAAAAGCTCCTACTAGCTATAAGCTTTTAATAAGTAAAATCACACAAATACCCATTCTACCATTAAAAAAAATAAAAAATAAAACATATTCGGCCCATTTTGGTCATTTTATACGTTTTATTAAAAGCTCAAGCTACTTAGCCAAATATAAAAATATATTTGAAAAGCTACAGTTTTTAGCTACCAGCCTCTAGCTAGTTGAAGGGATAGAGAGCCTAATCCGCGCGGAGGCGGCATCCCTATCCCTCTACATAAGGATCCGCGGAAGCATTCACGCGGGATGTAGTTCGCGGGGAACGGAGGAACCACAAAATAGTCTTATACACTTCACTTGGGAAAAACCAGTCGCGCGTCCACCAACACGCAGAATATTCCACTACATCGCAGCCCCAGGTACGAGGTACGGAAGATCAAGAATCAGGAAGATCCGCCTGTAGAAGATCACAAGTACCACAAAGCGGAAGGCGACACATGTCCGTAGTAGCCCAACAACCACTGACGTTCAACAGTGACGTGACTGATTCCATGCTTCCACCATGCTGCCTCTACTGTGCTGACCAGGCATGCTTACCTGATGTCAGGGGTCACGTCATACACCAGCAGATAAGTCAACCATGTTGTGTCAGAACAACATACAGCCAGCGGCCAGTCACAAACCGCCACGTGTCCTCCTGGCAAGGCCTCCTCAACTGCCGATGACGTCAGCTACAGGAACATCCTTTTTCACGCCCTTTCTAGGGGCCAAAAGCAGTTTGGCCAGGGCTAGGCCCAAGGAATACAAGACTTCTCGTGGGCCTCCTATGAAGCCCACGATCTCCACTATAAATAGAAGACATCAACTCCTTAGCAGAGGATAAAAAAAATACCCACTTGTAACATAGAGCTAGGTTTTTTGTAATACTTTGTATTCTCCAAAGTAATAAGATAACCGGCTCTTCACAGTGGACGTAGGTCTTGCTTGACCGAACCACTTATAACTTCGTGTTCTTACTTTTACCACGCACACACTCACTTATACTTTCACTCTTGGGTTGAACCAAAGGTTTGGGTAAAGGAACATACTTACAGTCACATAAGTATTTACACTCGGGGATTAGTGATAATCTCCGATGTACTTATTGTTTCTTCACTAGTTTTTCTAAACATACCTTTAGTGTTTGTGTGTGCATACTAGTGGGTTAGCATGTGCGATGTGACGGGTGTCACAGAGATTCTTTTAGAGAGCACAATCTAATCCAACATGCCTTAAAACACTTATTTTATGCGTGTATTGCTACTATATCTATGTAAATATTTATTTAATTTTGTAATTATGTATTTAAATAAGATAGTGTTGCGCAATACGACGAGTGCCACCAAGGCTCTTTTCAAGAGCGCGAAATAACCCACTATGCCCTAAACACTGCTTATATCCCTACGTAACTTTATAAATTTTTAGACATTCACATCGATTAGCTTTGATAAATCATCTGCTTCCTTCGTTGTGGTCAACGTCACACTACGGCAGCACAATTCGTAGCTATCGGTAATTATTTATCATTATTAATACTTATATTATTATTTTAACTAATTATTTATTTAGTAGAAAGAATTAAAACTTCCGTCTAATTTAATACATGCATTATTTATTTGAATATAAATTTCATGGTCAACTTAAAGTTAATCTAGAAATACCATTTTTGCCTATAGTTAACTTTATTAAATTGTTCTATCATAAACATTATGTGTTGTAATTACTTCAATTTTGTTGGAATGATTCACAAATATCTTTTATAATGTAGTGTAGATATAAAGGTTAAATGACTTGTTAAGTTTAGAAGCCTCTGACATGTTTTAAACCGAACCAAATTGTCATGCCATGGAAACCAAACCGTAAACCTAAGTGTTTCAATTTCAAAGCATGCAGATTGTTGCGGTTTAAACGATTCCAAAGTTTCAATGACTTTTCAACATCACCTATATGCATATTTAATTCATTATAATCAGTTATTTATTTATTGTTTTTTGAACAACTCCTAGATTTTCTAGGATAACCACACCACAACCTGCAACTTGCATGATTGGAACCATCCATCTTTTAGATAGTGGGAATACACTTATTACCGCACCATGTACCTTAAGAAAAATCTTTTTTTTATTTATTTATAAGTTTAAAATAATTTTTGTGAAATTTTATAAAATCGTTTAGATATTTTTTATAGAATTTTAATTTACAAATGAATAAACTTGTAACATATTTTATATATATTAAATAAATTATTTTTGAAAGTTAAAAATTGTATGATAAATTTTACCATTTGGATAACATAAAATAAATTTTGTAGAATTTTTATAAATCGTTTTGTTGAATAAAAAGATTTTTCTTATAAATTTGATAAATAAAGAAATTATAAGAATTTCCTTATACGATTTTAAATAGTGTTTAAATATATCTCAACTAGATTGTTAATGTTCTCAGGGTCCAGACCAATTGGTCTGGGCTTGTGATTATAAGGCCTAGGAAGCAAGATATCGTGGGTTCGAATCCGGTTAAAGGCGAGTTTTTTTTCATAATTATGTTTTTTTTTAAAAAAGGGTATTTATTTAAAAAGGAGTTAGTGGGTCGGACTCGAAGTCGAGTCCTCAGCCGGCCTGACCTTAGCATCTGATGCACTAACCAACTGATCTAAGGATCAGTTTGTTATTATTTTTGTTTTGTTTTAAATGTAAGTAGACGCGAGACGCGTCATCATCCCTAAATCAAACATAAGAAAACCCTAGATACTTAAATCGATCAGAAACGATCTCAATAACGAAATCAATTATAGGGCTTTTAATCCTCATTAATATCCGATTCAAATGAACATTATTATTGAGATTTAAACGTACCGATTAAGAGGAAGAAGAAGTATCACGTATGCGACCAAAAAGGCTCCGAATTGAGAGGAATTAGAAATCTTAAGGTGGATATGATATAGGGGTTTTCTTAGTCAGTTCCTTTAGGCTGTTTGGGTACAAGGAATTGGTCTGATATCATCTATATATGTTGATTGCGTGATCTAGCTAAGGAAGGTTTATAAATAATTAAAATCTTGACTAATTAATATCCTAATCAAGGTAATACGCGTGAATGCTTGTTTAGGAAGGTAGAGGGAGATTAGGCGCACCATTCACGGAATTTAATTTGATTTTGGGCGCGTCAATTGGTGTCGGTTGATGATGGTGCGTTTGGAACGTATCTGGACATACTATATATGTCCAAATTCATAGTGAATCTGGATGGTATTATGTCTAGGTTCATTAGTCTTTAAAAAATCTGAATTGTTTAATATTTTTTATTATTATTATTATTTACCCAAGTGATATATATACATATATATATATATATGTATATATATATAAATTGTGAGTTTAAGAAAATAAAGACTTAGGCATAGTTGTATAAAATTAATGATATTAGGGAACGAGGTATAAAAAGGACTTTTATTTATTAAGATTTGGGGAAAATGCACAATGTTACACGGAGAAACCACAAAATAGTCTTATACACTTCACTTGGGAAAAGCAGACGCGCGTCTACCAACGCGCGGAATATTCCACTACATAACAGCCCCAAGTACGTGGTATGGAAGATCAAGGATCAGGAAGATCCGCCTGCAGAAGATCACAAGTACCACCAAGCGGAAGGCAACACGTGTCCGCAGTAGCCCAACAACCACTAACGTTCAACAGTGACGTGACTGATTCCATGCTTCCACCATGCTGCCTCTACTGTGCTGACCAGGCATGCTTACCTGCTGTCAGGGGTCACGTTAGACACCAGCAAGTATGTCAACCATGTTTCGTCAGAACGACATACCGCCGGCGGTCAGTCACAAGCTGCCATGTGTCCTCCTGGCAAGGCCTCCTTAACTGCCGATGACGTCAGCTACAGGACCATCCTTTTTCCCGCCCTTTCCAGGGGCCAAAAGCAGTTGGGCCGGGGCTAGGCCCAAGGAATACAAGACTTCTCGTGGGCCTCCTACCAAGCCCACGATCTCCACTATAAATAGAAGACATCAACTCCTTAGCAGAGGATAAAAAAAAAATACCCACTTGTAACATAGAGCTAGGTTTATTTGTAATACTTTATACTCTCCAAAGTAATAAGATAATCGGCTCTTCACAGTGGACGTAGGTCTTGCTTGACCGAACCACTTATATCTTCGTGTTCTTACTTTTACCACGCACACACTCACTTATACTTTCACTCTCGGGTTGAACCAAAAGTTGGGGTAAAGAAACGTACTTGCAGTCACATAAGTATTTACCACTCGGGGATTAGTGATAATCTCCGACATACTTATTGTTTCTTCGCTAGTTTTTCTAAACATACCCTTAGTGTTTGTGTGTGCATACTAGTGGGTTGGCATGTGCGATGCGACGGGTGTCACAAAGACTCTTGTAGAGAGCACAATCTAATCCAACATGCCTTAAAACACTTATTTTATGTGTGTATTGCTACTATATCTATGTAAATATTTATTTAATTATATAATTATGTATTTAAATAAGATAGTGTTGCGCGATACAACGAGTGCCACCAAGGCTCTTTTGAAGAGCGCGGTCTAACCCACTATGCCCTAAACACTGCTTATATCCCTACGTAACTTTATAAATTTTTAGACATTCACATCGGTTAGCTTTGATAAATCATCTGCTTCCTTCGTTGTGGTCTACGTCACACTACGACAGCACAATTCGTAGCTATCGGTAATTATTTATCATTATTAATACTTATATTATTATTTTAACTATTTATTTATTTAGTAGAAAGCATTAAAACTTCCGTGTAATTTAATACATGCATTATTTATTTGAATATATATTTCATGGTCAACTTAAAGTTAATCTAGAAATACCATTTTTGCCCATAGTTAACTTTATTAAATTGTTCTATCATAAACATTATGTGTTGTAATTACTTCAATTTTGTTGGAATGATTCACAAATATCTTTTATAATGTAGTGCAGATATAAAGGTTAAATGACTTGTTAAGTTTAGAAGCATCTGACAAGTTTTAAATCGAACCAAATTGTCATGCCATGGAAACCAAACCGTAAACCTAAGTGTTTCAATTTCAAAGCATGCAGATTATTGCGGTTTAAACGATTCCAAAGTTTCAATGACTTTTCAACCGCACCTATATGCATATTTAATTCATTATAATCAGTTATGCATTTATTTATTGTTTTTTGAATAACTCCTAGATTTTCTACGATAATCACACCACAACGTGTAACTTACATGATTTGAACCATCCATTTTTAAATAGTGGGAATACACTTACTACCGCACCATGTACCTTAAGAAAAATCTTTTTTTTTTTTACTGTGCATTTGTAAGTTGAAACTTAGTTTAGACAAAGGGCATACAAAATAATCATTAACTTAGCAAAATAAACATTTAGACAAGTAGTTTTATATATATTTCATCATTTGAGGAATCTATGGCATAAAGTTGGGACTATTGGGTGAATCTTCATATTTTAAATAGCTGCTAGTCTGTATGATCCATTATTTTGGCCAGGAATCTAGAACTTATACGTCATATATATGTAGGTATCACGAAATAATTTAATATAATATAATTTGATTTTATAAGAAAGCTACTTTAATTTATGGCACCAACTTGAGACATAATTAAGTCACACCAGAAATCATGTTAACACCATAAATTCTTGAACTGAAAAACATTAAAATTATTAAATTAAAACCCAACATCCATGTGACAGTTGTTGTGTGCCCAGTCTTTCCAAACACAGCACCTAATTGATTAATGCTGCTTTCTGCTATACAAAGAAAAAAAAAAAATCAATGCTACTGTCTATATCCAACATGTTCCTTCCACTCAACTTTATGATGTGCTCTTTCATTATATCACGATTAGTTTGTTAAAATATAGATTTTCCATATCTGAACAGAAATCATCATTGATGATCATCCAAGTGTGAATATTGTTCTTCTTTCTGACTTTTAAAAAAATAATAATATTATTTAGGCATGTTCTATGTTATCTATCATGGGAATGAATCATTTTCAAAGCAGAAACATGGTCCATGGATATCTTAATTTGACCTCTTGTATGTGTACACTATATGTAGAAAGAATCATGTAGACATTTTCTGCAAGATATCTGACAAATGATGTAAGCCTTTAATTTATTCAACGTTTGCTTCTTAGCTAACACTGCTATTGCTATATCTAGACATGTCCAATGATTCTTGCAAATATCTTTTCATCTTCATGATTTTAACTTGTAGTGGTGCCTCTTCTCTACTTTAGACCGGTTCAAATCCTCCAATGTGTATGTATTGATGGCTAATAGAAACACGATAACAAGACCAACTAATAATTAAAGGATTCATACAGCATGAAGACATAATTAAACACAACGTGATTAACTAGAGAATTTGATCGGGCTAGATCCGAGACCAAATTAAAGAAATTTTATGATTATATCAAGGAGTAAAGATCAAATACAAACTATTTTTCGGTAAGAACTGTGATAATTAAAGGGGGTAAAAAAAATTTATTTTTTTTTTTTTAGAATTTTTTTTTTCCCATATGCTTAAACATACTTTCTAGATGAATAATACAAAAAAAAAAATAAAATTTTTTTTTAGTGTAATTACGTCATTAAAGTAAATACACTAGTTTACACTAGAGTAATTATGTAATTACTCTACACGTAATTACTCTACACCATTTTCAATACTATAATACATGTTTAACAATATGGGGAAAAAATTCGAAAAAAAAAAAATACCCTCCTTTAATTCTCACAGTTCTTACCGAAAAAACACTTTATACCGGATCTTTCCGCTTATATCAAGATCAAGATTTGCACAATTAAAAGTTAACAGTTATATGAGATATTTATCACTACTAATCAAATGAGTAACACCAACGGTCAACTACTGACAATTTTTTCATCAGCAATCACATAAAATGATTTAAGTTTTTTTTTTTTTTTTAAATTACGCTATAAATGTCATCAGTTTCATGGGCAATCATTACCGGCAAACTTTTTTTTAACGGTCAACGAAATTCACCAAGAACTCTCTTCGGAGTCCCTGCTCAGTCAAATCATGACCTCTTTCACCCGGCATGGCCAGACATGTAAGGAAGCTCCTGGTGTGACATCCGTCACTTTTTCATTATATATATATACATATAATTTTTTTTTACATAATAATAATAATAATAATGATAATAATAATAATAATAATCATACTTTTTTTTTTCTAACACTTGAAACCCATTATCAACTATAATCAAACCCAACCCAACCATAACCCAACTTCTTCCTTGCTTGCACCATCTGAAGCCCAGACCAGCAAACCGGCCCAAGAAGCAGGCCCAACAGATGGCCTAGCACCCTCATCCCTTATCTGTGTAAAAAAAAAAAAAAAGGTTTTGTCTATCCCAGGAATCGAACCGGGGCCAACCTCCAAACACCACACCACACTTAACCACTTGAGCCAAGCCTCATTCTTGTTTTAAATCCAACCTTTATTATATTTAACACCTTCTAACTGCTGTTCTTCCTTCTCCTTTTCTGTTCGATCGCAGCAGCCAAGCAACACAAAGGAAACTTCATTTTTATCCAATAATCACACGCATAAACATAACAAACCCGAGAATTTAGCACCCTAATCATTTCCCTTCCCTAATACATCATTACACGTGATTGAAGGTGTTGTAATGCGAGTCAAACACCATTAATAAACCTTCCAATTAAGCCCGATTGAAATCCTTATAAATACCCGTTTTTGATTCAATTAAACTTGCCCACAACCTCTGAAAAGAGTGATTAACCAACCCCCACGCTTGATTCCTCTGAAAAATTCGTGTTTATCAAGCAATCCTCGCCGTTGACTTTTTTCGTTGACTCGATCTTCTGATAGCCTCGTGTATTGTAAGCCCCGATTAAATACATGTTTTAGTTCTTTGATATGGTCCAATTAATAACCCTATAGTCCCTGGGGTTAATTCTTGTTAATTGGATCAGTTGATAAATCTAGGGTTTATAAGTTAGAATTGGGGAAGATGATTGTTTATGGAGTAATATAAATAAAACGCGAGTTCAAAATGATTAACAAACAAAGACCCAGACCAGCTGGTCTGGGCATGGTGTTGCTACACACAGGTCACAGGTTCGACCCCCACCTTGAACAAACACTTATTTTTTTGTTATCCATTATACATGTATTATCTCTTCTTTTTTAAAAATCGTTTTAAAATACTAAAACTATTTTATAAATTCTACAAAATTTATTTTATGTTTTTCCACTGATAAAGTTCATCATCCAATTTTTTTTGTTTTTCAAAAATAATTTATTTAATATATATTATTAATAATACAAGTTTATTCATTTATATTTATTAAATTCTATAAAAATATCTAAACGATTTTATTAAATCTCACAAAAATTATTCTAAACTTATATATTCTTAAACATTCCAGAAAATATTTTTATTTCAGAAAAACCGTTTATTTTATATTTTTAATTAATTTTTGTTAGTTTTAATCATAAATAATTCATAATAAATTCATTTTACAATATTTTTGTACCAAAATTTTACATAAATTATTTCTATTCATTTAGAACTGAAATACAATTTTTAATTCAGAAATTCTTTGATTTTAATATTTTTAGATATTAAAGTCGTATTTTGACAATTCGAAATAATTAGATTAAATATTCTATTTTCAAGAAAATAATTTTATAAAAATTATTTTCATGCTTAAAATCTTATGTTGTGACTATATTCAACTTAAAATTTTACAAAAAGACTTTTATTCATTTATTTATTAAATATTTAATAAACAATTAGTTTATTAAACAAATAAAACGTTTATCCCCAATTCGAAGCCCTAGAAATACCTATATCCTAGAGTTATTTCTCTTATACATTATCGAATACTTTAGGTTGATCATTTGGGAGTAATCTCAATTCATATTTCGTTGTCCAAGTTCAATTTCAAGTTATTACGTGAACAGTGAGTATTCCTACCCCTTTTTGCTTTTATACATTTTTGGGGTGTTACATGTACACTATTACAATTTCAAATACAAGATTACATTTTTACAATACAATTCTAGTACTATGTGCATTGCTTACAACGTGCTTTATGCTTAGACAATACATGTGGATTACATTTGTACTTAGTGAAATCATTAACATGGTACAAGCCGACCTTAACATTGGATAGCGCTATTTGGATTGACAACCCGCCTAGATTGATTCTCCCCCTTTTTCATCGGAGAATCCGTGGCCAGTGTTAAGCTTTTATCCATTTATTGGATAAGTACACTACAGTTCATACAGTACATTATACAGTCACAGGGTTGATTTCGCTCATTTGTATGATACATAGTTTACATAATTGCACTGTAGCTTGCACTTGAATTGTATAACTTTTTAACCTACTATATATATATATATCAAAACTAGGAATGCTCACCAACATTTCATATGTTGACCAAATCTATTTTGTACATGTTTCAGGTGCAGTTTGATCTAGTGCTTTAACAAGAGACATTTAGTGCTTTATTTTAATTCAGTTATTTCAATATTTACATTTCATTTAGACGATGTATTTCCATTTCCATGTAAGACAATTTTGATTATTCAATAATATATACATTTTAGTACCATGAGCTTTTGAACAATCGTCACTACGTGCACCTCGATGATTCCGCCATCGGTTGGGGTGTTACAGATTGGTATCAGAGCCATGGTTATGGGGAATTAGGTTATTAGATGAAATGGCCTAGACTATAACCGAACTTCAACTTGCATGCATAATATTTCCTGAATTACCCTACCCCTCATTTCCCTCTACTTTCCTTCTTCTATCTTTCCCTTCTTCTCTCTCTCCCCATTCTCCTCATCTTTCATCATGGTGCATAGAGATGGTGTTCTACAAGGAGTAGAAAGTCTACATCATTATGGAACAGGGACAATACCTTTCATGAAGACACTCTTAGGCATAATGCCTACTCTGATTTTACTCCTTCAAAGTTGTTGAACTTTAATGAGTGTGATAAGGACACGTGCAATCTGGAAGGGTGGACGCCTGTACACTGGGTTTTCTGGCATAGGCAAGCATAGCGCATAAATCCATTTACGGACCTGTTATGCTTACCTGGGGATTCCTGGAGTGAGTGTCCACTTATAGGCTAAAGCATGTCTTCTTTGATCACCATTGGGTTTAATTCCTTTGAAAAGTCAACGTTCTTGTTGAGCTTTACAGCTAGACAAGGGCACTCCAAGCATTTTGTACAAGTTTTTCCAATAATACCCTCTCGTTTCATATACAATACTTTGCATATCATAATTACTTACAAGATCATATCTTCATAATCATCTGTACGATTATACACTTACATTTTCTAATCTCATGATTATTAATTGACTACCTCATAGATGTCTGCTCGCCGCATGCTCCGTGATGCCAGTCAACGCTCTGTTCGTGCTTCTGGACGACGTTCTGATCGTCGCCTCGCATCTTTAGTCGCCGAGCAAATTGCTGCAGTGATCCCGAACCTTGTCAGTGAGATAACCCAGAATAGTAACAGTGCCAACACGGGGAGTACGACTCAATTTCGGTGCACTTTCAAACACTTTAACTCCTGCAACCCCACAAAATTCACTGGTGAGGAGGGTGCTACTGGCCTCCTCCAATGGTTTGAAAGCATGGAGAGTACTTTTGTGAACAGTGAATGTCCTGATGAACTCCGCGTTCGCTATGCTACTAGTGTCCTTCAAAAGGGGGCGCTAACCTGGTGGAATGGCGAAAAACGCAATCGAGGAGCGGATGTTGCTTTATCATTATCTTGGGCTGAAGTTAAGGAACTCATGATCACCAAATTCTGCCCTAGGAACGAAATCAGGAAACTAGAGGAAGAGTTCTATGGGTTGAAACAAGACAGTGGTGAGAATCTAGCATATAATACTCGATATCACGAACTTAGCATACTGGTTCCACACATGGTCACCCCAGTCTCTCGAGCAATCGAAAAATATATCGAGGGATTACCTGACCTGATTCAAGACGTTGTCACTAGAGGCAAAGCCACTACGGTAGAAGAAGCCATCCAACTTGCAGCCACATTAACAGACAAACACGTAAGGCAAGGAAACTTGGTTAGGAAGGGCACCAAGACACCTACTGAGAAAACCACCAATGTTGAACAACCTAAGACTGTTTTAGCAAAGGCCGCCACTACTGCTTCGAACTCTAAGAAACGAATAGGCGATAATCAGAACCATGCTGTTGTTGATCCGGTGGCTCAGCCTCCTATCAAGAAAGCCTACACGGGAATCCATCCTCAATGCAACACTTGCAAGTATCATCACCCTACAAATCTTCCATGTCGTCAATGCACTAGATGTGGAAGGTTTGGACACTTTGTCACTACTTGTCGAGTAATGGTTGGGACACAGGGTAATCATCAAACAGCTGCCCAGAACCCACTACAGATTACTAACGGTCGGGCATGTTATCATTGTAGAGACCCTAACCACATGCTACCTCAATGTCCCAAATTGAACAATGTAAACCTGGTGGCACATGGACGAGCTTTCAATATCAATACCAACGAAACAACTGATCAGGATGACGTTAATCCCCCTAGTTAAGCCATGGATGAAATCTTCCCAAGACTCGAGAAATCCAATACCCGTGTTTTCATTTTCTTGATCCTATTATCATTTTGTACCCAATTTTGTCGCACTCATTAGCATACAACATCTAGAAATTTCCTTGCGTATTATTGTGTATTAACACAGATTGGAAATTTATTATATTGATTACGTTTATTTTTAATCATACAAGACTCTACCTTACATGTATTTGAAACGTTTGGACTTGATACTTGATCTTACAGATGCTTTTCTAAGAAAACATCATTGGTTATTACATGAAACTAGATTTTTCCTTTAATTTGACTACGCATTGAACATCTAATTATTCATGATACTCGTAAACATTTAATTATTCATGATAACACTTACACTTAATGGTTGTAGTACTTACAAACTTGCTTGCATAAACATGCTATCAATTTGCAATCTATGTGAATAATAACTGCTGCACTTAATAGAAGTCATCATGCCTTTTTCAACAGTCGGGAGAGGCCCTACAACCTGCTCCACGACTGGTGGAGGCTATCGAACATACTCAACGATTGGTAGGGGTCACTATGCCTTTTCAAACAGTCGGGAGAGGCCCTACAACCTGCTCCACGACTGGTGGAGGCTATCGAACATACTCAACGATTGGTAGGGGTCACTATGCCTTTTCAAACAGTCGGGAGGGGCCCTACAACCCACTCCACGGCTGGTGGAGGCTATCGAACCTGCTCAACAATCGGTGGGGTCATAGAAGGACGCAAAACTTTAATGTAAGGTAAATAGATGATTCCGGTCCGGAACGTAATCATAAATTTACAGGTACATTAGGGTAGTGTGAAATTCTATTAGAGTTTTTGGGTAGACATCCAGTATGTTTTCAAGGTATCAAAGGTGTGGTGGGTTAGCTGCGGTACACCCTGTATACAAACACTAATGATGCATTGAAGGTGAGACTGGAAGTCGGGCCAAGAACAAACTCTGTCTACCTGGTAGTTCAATAAGTCTTTCTATAGTCAGTCAACTTGTACATTTATTTTAGGATTCCTAAAACTTGAAGTTTAGTGCTTACTAGATTCTTATTCTCCTTATTATTCGAGACGAACCTAATCCGTAACTCACATCTATCTAACCTCTTACCCAAATCATTCGAAACAATTCACTTTGTTACCTATGAATTACGTCGTGCCTTAACCCAAATTTTCCAAACCACGGTTATTTTAGTTTTTTTTTTTACCCAAGCATCCATAACCCTATGTTTCCAATAACTTCGGGACGAAGTTTCCAAAAGTAGGGGATGCTGTGACATCCGTCACTTTTTCATTATATATATATACATATAATTTTTTTTTACAATAATAATAATAATAATAATAATAATAATAATAATGATAATAATAACAATAATAATAATCATACTTTTTTTTTTCTAACACTTGAAACCCATTATCAACTATAATCAAACCCAACCCAACCATAACCCAACTTCTTCCTTGCTTGCACCATCTGAAGCCCAGACCAGCAAACCGGCGCAAGAAGCAGGCCCAACAGATGGCCCAGCACCCTCATCCCTTATCTGTGTAAAAAAAAAAAAAAAAGGTTTTGTCTATCCCAGGAATCGAACCGGGCCAACCTCCAAACACCACACCACACTTAACCACTTGAGCCAAGCCTCATTCTTGTTTTAAATCCAACCTTTATTATATTTAACACCTTCTAACTGATGTTCTTCCTTCTCCTTTTCTGTTCGATCGCAGCAGCCAAGCAGCACAAAGGAAACTTCATTTTTATCCAATAATCACACGCATAAACATAACAAACCCGAGAATTTAGCACCCTAATCATTTCCCTTCCCTAATACATCATTACACGTGATTGAAGGTGTTGTAATGCGAGTCAAACACCATTAATAAACCTTCCAATTAAGCCCGATTGAAATCCTTATAAATACCCATTTTTGATTCAATTAAACTTGCCCACAACCTCTGAAAAGAGTGATTAACCAACCCCCACTCTCGATTCCTCTGAAAAATTCGTGTTTATCAAGCAATCCTCGCCGTTGACTTTTTTCGTTGACTCGATCTTCTGATAGCCTCGTGTATTGTAAGCCCCGATTAAATACATGTTTTAGTTCTTTGATATGGTCCAATTAATAACCCTATAGTCCCTGGGGTTAATTCTTGTTAATTGGATCAGTTGATAAATCTAGGGTTTATAAGTTAGAATTGGGGAAGATGATTGTTTATGGAGTAATATAAATAAAACGCGAGTTCAAAATGATTAACAAACAAAGACCCAGACCAGCTGGTCTGGGCATGGTGTTGCTACACACAGGTCACAGGTTCGACCCCCACCTTGAACAAACACTTATTTTTTTGTTATCCATTATACATGTATTATCTCTTCTTTTTTAAAAATCGTTTTAAAATACTAAAACTATTTTATAAATTCTACAAAATTTATTTTATGTTTTTCCACTGATAAAGTTCATCATCCAATTTTTTGTTTTTCAAAAATAATTTATTTAATATATATTATTAATAATACAAGTTTATTCATTTATATTTATTAAATTCTATAAAAATATCTAAACGATTTTATTAAATCTCACAAAAATTATTCTAAACTTATATATTCTTAAACATTCCAGAAAATATTTTTATTTCAGAAAAACCGTTTATTTTATATTTTTAATTAATTTTTGTTAGTTTTAATCATAAATAATTCATAATAAATTCATTTTACAATATTTTTGTACCAAAATTTTACATAAATTATTTCTATTCATTTAGAACTGAAATACAATTTTTAATTCAGAAATTCTTTGATTTTAATATTTTTAGATATTAAAGTCGTATTTTGACAATTCGAAATAATTAGATTAAATATTCTATTTTCAAGAAAATAATTTTATAAAAATTATTTTCATGCTTAAAATCTTATGTTGTGACTATATTCAACTTAAAATTTTACAAAAAGACTTTTATTCATTTATTTATTAAATATTTAATAAACAATTAGTTTATTAAACAAATAAAACGTTTATCCCCAATTTGAAGCCCTAGAAATACCTATATCCTAGAGTTATTTCTCTTACACATTATCGAATACTTTAGGTTGATCATTTGGGAGTAATCTCAATTCATATTTCGTTGTCCAAGTTCAATTTCAAGTTATTACGTGAACAGTGAGTATTCCTACCCCTTTTTGCTTTTATACATTTTTGGGGTGTTACATGTACACTATTACAATTTCAAATACAAGATTACATTTTTACAATACAATTCTAGTACTATGTGCATTGCTTACAACGTGCTTTATGCTTAGACAATACATGTGGATTACATTTGTACTTAGTGAAATCATTAACATGGTACAAGCCGACCTTAACATTGGATAGTGCTATTTGGATTGACAATCCGCCTAGATTGATTCTCCCCCTTTTTCATCGGAGAATCCGTGGCCAGTGTTAAGCTTTTATCCTTTTATTGGATAAGTACACTACAGTTCATACAGTACATTATACAGTCACAGGGTTGATTTCGCTCATTTGTATGATACATAGTTTACATAATTGCACTGTAGCTTGCACTTGAATTGTATAACTTTTTAACCTACTATATATATATATCAAAACTAGGAATGCTCACCAACATTTCATATGTTGACCAAATCTATTTTGTACATGTTTCAGGTGCAGTTTGATCTAGTGCTTTAACAAGAGACATTTAGTGCTTTATTTTAATTCAGTTATTTCAATATTTACATTTCATTTAGACGATGTATTTCCATTTCCATGTAAGACAATTTTGATTATTCAATAATATATACATTTTAGTACCATGAGCTTTTGAACAATCGTCACTACGTGGCACCTCGATGATTCCGCCATCGGTTGGGGTGTTACACCTGGTTTCACCACGTTCACCAATTCCGGGGAAAACCCGACTATCCACCCGCCCGAAAGCACGACAATGGAACAATCGGTAAAACCCGGCGCTCTCAAGAATCAAACCCATAACCTTTTTCAGCCATGGGTCTTCTATCATTAAGCCTCCATACCACTCCACCATAAGGTGGTTGGTCATTACCGACAAACTATCCCTGGGCAATCTTATTGTTAACATTTGATTAGTTTTTAAGTAAAAATTGTTAGAATATTATGGTTCACAACCTTGCATTCTCATTGATTTCATCATCTATAAATACAAGAGTAATATCCCTATATTTATGGAAGGGATATACATTATCATAATTACAAAACAATTTACTAATAATACAAATTGACTAGTTGTCATCTATTACACCCCCGCAGTCGAAGCAAGAGGAGGGCGAATGTTGAGACTGGAGCGGAAGTCTTCAAAAAGAATACGCGGTAGACCTTTGGTGAAGATATCAGCAATCTGGAGTCGTGTAGGAGTATGTAGAACTCGAATAGTGCCACGTTGAACATGCTCCCGAACAAAATGTATGTCCAATTCTATATGTTTGGTACGTTGGTGTTGGACTGGATTGTGGGATAGGTAAATAGCACTGATGTTATCACAATATACCAGAGTGGCCTTGGATAATGGATGCCGTAACTCCAAGAGAAGGTTGCGGATCCAGCAAACTTCAGCAACCACGTTGGCAACGGCGCTGTATTCAGCTTCGGCACTGGAGCGAGAGATAGTGGTTTGTCGTTTGGACGACCAAGATAATAAATTTGGACCCATGTAAACACAATATCCCGAAGTGGAGCGACGGGTATCTGGGCATCCAGCCCAATCCGCATCAGTATAGGCCCGAAGGGATAAATCTGCGCAGCCTGATAAGGTAAGCCAAATTCAGAAGTGCCACGAATGTACCGAATAATGCGTTTCAAAGCATTCCAATGATCCAGTGTGGGGCTGTGCATATGAATGCAAATTTGTTGTACTGCATAAGTGAGATCAGGCCTGGTAAAAGTGAGGTATTGTAAAGCACCAGCTAGGCTACGGTATAAAGATGGGTTTTCAAATGGTGCGCCAGATGTAGCACTTAATTTGGGTTTGGTGTCAACTGGTGTGGCAACTGGGTTGCAAGAGTCCATACCCGCACGACTCACAATATCCAACGCATAGGAGCTTTGAGAGAGAAACATCTTGTTACCTGTTCTAGAAACATTGATGCCTAGAAAATGATTGAGTGGACCAAGATCTTTCATGGCGAATTCAGCCGCGAGGCTGCCCATGATCTTCTTCCTGAGAGAATCTGAAGATGTAGGAGTATAATATCATCAACATAAATTAATAAGTAAGCTGTGTCACCCCCGTGGTGGTATGTGAACAGAGAGTTATCACATTTGCTCTGTAAGAAACCAATAGAAAGGACAAAGTCAGTGAATCATTGGTACCACGCCCTGGGTGCCTGTTTAAGACCGTAAAGGGACTTTGTCAAGCGACACACGTGATCGGGAAAATCCCTATGACGAAACCCCATGGGTTGATGCATATATACTGTCTCAGTAAGATGTCCATGTAGAAATGCATTAGTAACATCCAATTGATGAATGGACCATGACTGAGAAAGTGCTAAAGTCAACGCTGTACGGATGGTGGCCGGTTTAACAACCGGGCTAAAAGTTTCCCCACAATCAACACCAATTTCCTGTTTACTACCATCACAAACTAGACGGGCCTTATATCTCTCCAAAGTACCATCAGACCTGTATTTGTGGCGAAATAGCCACATACTACGAATAATATGCATATCAGGATGTCTCGGGACAAGTTCCCAAGTCTTGTTTTTAATTAAAGCATTAAATTCGTTTTTCATGGCATTATGCCACTCCGGTTTAGACAAGGCATCTTTGGGATTTTTAGGTATAGGGGCGATGGTAGTGGTGGAGAGGTTAAATATTTGTTTAGGTTTGGAGATGCCGGACATGGAACGGGTGTGAATGGTGCGGGTGGGATGAGGTTGTGGTGGGCTCGGGATGTGGTCAGAAGGTTGGGATGTGGAATTATGTGAAGTTGGGCTGATGGGGGACGGTTGAGGGAGGTGGGCCGTAGGTTGCATTTGTCCAGGGGATGGGGTCTGGTGAATTTGAGGGTGGGCCGTAGTGGGTATTGGGCTAGGGGAGAGGTTTTGATGTGTAGGAGAATGTGATGGTGGGGTAGAGTAGGGATGCGTGGAAGGTGATGGTGAAAATTGGTTTGTGGATTGGTCAGGAAGGTCACCAGGGAATTGGTTTGGAGTTGTAGGGAGGGGGTCCACAGAGGGATTTGGTGGTGTGGGGGGATGGGTAAAGAGAGAGGGGTGAGTAGAGTCATCTAAAAAGGTGTAAGTGTGAGGGGTGATTTTATGTGACTTGGCAAAGGGAAAGATGGTTTCATCAAACAGAACATGACGACAGATGGTAATAGTACGAGTCTGTAGGTCAAGACATTTGTACCCTCTATGGTTTGAAGGGTAACCCAAGAATACGCAAGGGTGGGATCGGTAGGCTAATTTGTGAATGGTGGTGTGAGGGATGAGGGGGTAACAAATGCATCCGAACACGCGAAGGTGATCATAAGTGGGCATGCAATTGTATAGACATTGAGTGGGGGTTTGGAAATTATGTATTTTACTTGGAATGATGTTTAGAAGGTAGGTGGCGGTTTCAAGGGCATGGGACCAGTAGGTAGTGGGCATGGATGAATGGGCCAAAATGGTACGCATAAGGTTATTGATGGTTCGAATTTTGCGTTCTGCCTTGCCATTTTGGGAGGAGGTATGAGGACAAGAAAAGCGGAAAAACATGCCATTTTCGGAGCAAAAATTATGAAATTTATTGTTGGCATACTCACGCCCGTTGTCACATTGGAATTGTTTTATTTTTAGGTTAGATTGGGTTTGGACAAAATTATTAAATTTAGTGAACATGGCAAAGACATCGGATTTATGGGTGATAGGGTAGGTCCATAAAAAATTGGTAAAATCATCCAAGAATAAAACATAATATCTATGACCCCCATTAGAAATAATGGGTGAGGTCCAAACATCACTATGAACTAGATCAAATGGCATACAGGTACTTGTATTAGAGGTAACAAAAGGAAGTCTGGTATGTTTACCAAAAATACAAGCACTGCATAATTTATTATTTAAAGAACCACAAGTAATAGTACTAGAAGTTTTTAAATTATTCAAAATAGCTGGGCCTGGGTGACCGAGCCGTTGATGCCAAATGTCTTGAGAAATAGCTGCATAGGTGGAAGCTGTTGTGAGGTTGGTGATGTTGGAAGGACTAAGAGTGTAGAGATCCCCCGAGCTATTGCACCGTAGGATAGGTTTCCTGGTTTGGAGGTCCTTCACAGTAAAACCATAGGGGTCAAATTCAACAGATAAATGGTTATCAGTTGTAAAACGACGAACAGATATAAGGTTTTTAACTAGGTTAGGGGCATATAGGACATTTTTTAGTTTAAAGGGTGGGAATGGTGGTGGTAAGGTAATGTCGCCTTGGCCTAAAACCGGAATGGTTTTACCATTCCCAACAATAATGTTGCGAATAATGCTAGAATTAAAAATAGAGGAGAACTTATCAAATTGAGGAGACATTGTACCTGTTGCCCCGGTGTCCATGGTCCAGGATGGATCATTCTGATGAAGCGCCAGATTGTATAGGGCCTGAGCAATATCCGTGGGAGAGTAGTTCGCCGAGTATGATTGGGCTGATGCGGCAGAATTGGGCTTCGAGCCCAGAACACCCGCTGAGGTGGGGGGCCGTGACTAGTGGGCCTGGTCAGAATGGGGCTGTGATGTATAATGGGATTGGGTATGAGCCTGTTGGGCCGCCGTGGAAGAAGGGAAGTGATTTTGGGCCTGGTAGTTATTTGGGAATTGGGTTAGAGGTGTGTTGGGGAAGGGGCATGGTGGGTAAGGCCAATAAGGCCACTGTGAGAAGTTTAGTGAGTGTTGTGGGGTACCGGGCCAAGGGGAGGGTTGCCACACGTTTTGTTGAAAACGACCCCGACCGTATGAACCCCGACCACGACCGCGACCTCGACCACGGCCTCGGCCACGTCCGCGATCGGAACCATCGGATGGGGTAGAATTGCGGGTGTTATTGGAAGGGTTGGTATGGGGAGTAAGGGTGTTGAGAGCGGTACCGGCCGATTGAGCCGCAAGAGAGGTTTGACTAATCTTTTGGTCCTCGACTTGACAAAGCCTAGAACGAGTGTCATAGAAGGTGGGTAAGGGTTGTGTGTTTTGGAGTATGAGGGAGATGGTTTCGTAGGGTTCGGTTAGGCCGGTGAGGATTTGCATGACAAGTTGGTTTTCGGTGACATTGGCTCCTAGGCTTATGAGTTGGTCAAAAATTAGTTTCATGTGTTGACAATATGAGGACATGTCAGAAAAACGGTCTAGGCGGGTATTGAAAAATTTGTTTTGGAGGGCTATAACACGGGCGGCTTGGTTGTCTAGGAAAAGGTTTTTCAGGCGGCACCAGGCATCATAGGCGGTGGTATTTTTTTTATCATAATGGTGTGTACCAAGTCTTGGGTGATAGTGCCATAAATCCATTGTAAGACTATGGCATCTATTCGTTCCCAAGAATCTTGGTGGGTGTTTTGAAAGGGGATTCTTTGTCTGTTTCGGATGAAGCAGAGGACGAAGGGGCGGGTACCCGGGGTAGGATATGATCGTAAACTTCATACGCCTTACAATGAATGGTGAAGAGTTCAGCCCATGTATTGTAATGCTCGGTTTGGCGATCAAGAATAATGGGGATAAAGTTTTTGATGTTGGTAACGGTCACAGCGGGATGAATAGAGGACATATTGAAGATAATAGAGGGATGGCGATGAAGAAAGGAATCGAAAAAAAAATTATTGCTTGGTAGCAGAATGCTACGGCCGCAGAAAAACAGAAAGAAGAAGTTTAGGATGTGCTAGGGTTTTGGCTTGATACCATGTTAGAATATTATGGTTCACAACCTTGCATTCTTATTGATTTCATCATCTATAAATACAAGAGTAATATCCCTATATTTATGGAAGGGATATACATTATCATAATTACAAAACAATTTACTAATAATACAAATTGACTAGTTGTCATCTATTAAAAATCATTCCATTTATGTAATAGGGTATTTATAATAGCCGAATAAGGATTAACAATTTCTTCAACAAAATTATGCATTAATTAGACTAAGAACTAGGGATGAGCATACACCACCGAATACCGAACCGATACCGATCCCGAACCGATACCGTACCGATCCCGTACCGTACCGAGGGTGTTCGGTATCGGTATCGGTACTCACATTTAGAGGTTTTCGGTTTCGGTATTTTCGGTATCGGTACGGGATCGGTATCGGTTCGGTATTTTAAGGTAAAATACCGATACCATACCGGTACCGTACCGATACCGAACCGATACCGTACCGTACCGTACCGTATGTTTTCGGTATCGGTATCGGTATTGGGTTTTTAGAGTTTTCGGATCGGTATTTTCGGTATCGGTATCGGTTGGTACCGATACCGTCCCGAGCTCATCCCTACTAAGAACCGGGCTAATTAGGATTCATTAGATGACAAATGAACCAGAGCAGCACCACAAATATATCAAATAAATTTATCAAGAAAAACTTGTATGTTTGTGAATAAATTAAACATTACATGTGGGCATGATTTCTAAAATTGGTAGGTTACCAATTTTAGAAATTACCAATTTGCAATTAAATACTGAAACTAAGGATATAGATATTACCCGTGTAATTTAGGTCAATCGGTGGCTTACATGTTTTAGAGGAAAAATGGAAAAGATTGAAAATCACCGAAATTCATGTAAATCTTTAAGGAATAATGGAAATAAATAATCTCAACTATTCATTATTGGCCAATAACAGTCCCAACTACGAAAATCACCAATATTGGTCCCAACTTCCAAATTGCTCGAAAATTGGGTCAGACAACTAAGCCAAACCCTTACGGAGGTTTGTACATGATCTGCCTCGTAACTCCAATTGTAGCCCAAGTTATGCTCTTTTTAAGTGTTATTTTTTATAGATTTGTTTCGCTCTATATATATGTCATCATTTTATCATTATTGAGTATCTATGAATCTAGACATCACATTTCATAAACATTGTACCAAAGCAACCCTACTAGTCTTAAGTCTTAATGCCTACCTAAACTGAACCCAAATGAGAATTCAAACCCAATATGGTCTAGTGATATGACGATGGACACGTCTCCCGATGAGGATAAGACGCAAGATATTGGAAGGTGGACCGTTAACTTATATATGCAAGTGGTCAATGCATATAGAAATAGTGAATTATTGGCATCACATGGTGACATGCACAGCAGCTATCGTTTACTTTGTCTCTTTATATGCATCATATGTGAAGACAAGGCAAAAATCAAATACATATAAATTGAATTCCCACCATGACTGATGACACAACTTGGGCTAAATAAATCCATACAAAGTTAAAGGGCCCTTAGTTCTTTCTGGACCAAATGTCCAATTCTATTATAAGTCCAACAAACATATATATATTTATTGTAATATTGTGTCATCTTCCTTAAAGATTTCATTAGGTGGGATTGGTAACTATACTTGGATTGAATAAGTAAGCCCAAAACATCCAAAAACAGCCCAAGCCCTTAATCCTGTTTCAGGTCCAAGAAAGCTAAAGAGAAAGCTAGATCATCAGACCCAAATCTCAATACTCTTGAATGAAAGTGTCTTGAGAAAACTCATAATATACGCACTAAGATACACACTTCCAGTACTTACAAATGAGGCATGCATTCGGTCGTGAAACCACTTACCACATGACCTTAAGAGACATGGTGTGTTGGTAAGGTTTTTTTTTTCTATCCTAGAGGAGGAGGAGGACGTTCAAATCTTGTCAGGTTCTGTCGTTCTGGTATTGGTGATTTATAGGAATATATCGTTAATATTTTTCATACTGAGACAAAACAATTTACATTTAGTGGACTAGTGGACTCAAACATTTAATGATTCAATATGACATCACAAATATGTGTCCATAGTACTTTAACCATCCCCCAACTTAGGATTCTATATAAAGGAATGAGACTTGGCATTAGTTTATATCTGTCATACATAGGTAGTTTTTTGTGTACTTCAATGATACCCAAGGTATCCTTGGGAGCATCATATAATTGGTTTTTGTGTGTGTATATATATAATATATAATAATATATATTTATTGAACTCCCAAGGTAAAAAAGTAATTCAGCAAAGTGGGGAATATATTCTTTTGATTCTTAAATTAGTGTGTATATGATATAATCCAAACCAAATCAAGCTCAAGTGAACTTCAAATATTAATTAGTGATAAAAGGGATCTGGACCCCAAACAACCCTGTCTACCTGCCACGTGTCAGATGATCATGTGGGTAATAAATTTGTAGATAGAAAGAGATAAACTAAAATGAAGTGAGGACCACTTGTAAAGAAAGATTTACAACTTTTTCTTTGAGGTTTCAAGATATTGATGGGCTGCATAACCCTTTAAACTTTTCCCATATTGTTATCAACAACATTTCACATCCATATTCAGTAATTCACCTATAAAACATAATCATATGTAAAAATATATGTGTGTAACTATGAACAATTGGTGCAACATACCACCTATCTTTTTTTTTTCTATTTGGGATCTCTTCGATATGACTAAATCTTTGAACAAGGCATGCATTAGTCAATTACAAGATAGTGCATACGGTGATCCTTTCCTTACGACTTGTTTCTGCATTTGGCAACCAGTAAATGAAGTATTTTTTAATAATAAGCGAGTGATATGAGAAGATTGGCGCAATTTTAAGTTTTGAAATCTTTTTATCTTGTACTTGGTGTCTTATGATCTAACATCTTGTTAGTTTTGTTAAATTATTCGAATGAAATATCACATTATCCAGATGTAACTTGATTGTTATGGTTTTAAGTAGTTAAATGTATTGATCCTTTGTCTTGTTATCTAAAAAAAAAAAATTTGTGAAGTGATAGAGCTATACCAGCTTCATGACATAAAATGATATTATTAGTCTATTTAAATGGAAGCTACTACTACTATTGGTGACATAAATTCAACCACTATTAATAATTTAGTTCTAACTAGCCAGCCAAAGCCTATGGACCAAAGGAGAGGTGAGGTGAGGTGTTGCTGGACCCACTCTACACACACACAAGGAGCACAACTCTTAAATAATTATTGTTCACTCTTGACCACCAGAAGGGACGATGGTGACATTAAGATGTCTTGGACAACTATGTGGTGACAAAACAATGGCCACAATAATAATTAAACATCTCCCCTAAATTACTTAACCATAGTCTTTTTGGCCACTTCTGTTTGGAGTATGATAATGGCTGCTTAGATCTGAGAGTAACTGGTTTGGAACACGTATCTGTGTATCGAAACATCCACCAAATGCTAGTTAATTGTCACAACGTTGGTTATGTATTGTGTTTGATTGGTTTTTGTATGTGTAGATTCCAATGTGGTTGTTTTATTCTCAAACCTAACATGTTTTTACTAACTTTGTCAGAACATGTCACATCAGCATCTAGTTGAAAACCATTTTATTTTAACCAACTCTTCTTCGTTAACCATATATCTAAGGGTTTGGAAAAGTAGTTTTGATGCAAATAATTATATTTGTATATTGATTAATATAAGTAGTAATTTCCAAATTTACATATTCAATTAGGAGAGTTTTTTAAAGAGATGATTAATTATTTTGTTAACGACAAACTAATTTACTTTTAAATATTTCTAAATCTACACTTTATAAAAAATATAGAACCTATTAAAACGTTTAGGCTCCATAAGGCCGGCCATGCTCATTCTCTTAGCATTTACTCTCTATCATGCGCGTGCGCACGGACCCAAATGTAAAATCGAACCGTATGGCTTGGAAAATTCAAATTTGTACATGTCCACAACTCAGTCAAAACTCTTGGGCTTGTGCAAAGAAAAATGGACAATTTCTCCAACCAATAAGTGGTATTGGTACTAACTATATATGTACCAATTAAAGTAGGTATTCAATTTTGAGGCTTTTAAAATAAAAGTGATGAACCACCTTATAATTATAGCTAGTCTTAATAGATCTCTTACTGCCACCTAAGTTTTAAACTTACACTCACTATACATCATAAAAAGATAGATCTTTTCATTTTACTTTTTTTACCTTTTTTTCAACCTACCATACTAGCCAACTAGACTTTCTCAGATCATGTTAATTGTAAACTCAAGTGACATTCAGACCGTTGTAACTGTTGTTTGGTATGCAAAGTTTATTGTGCATTAACTTTAGGTCCCTCACTCCCCCATTATTAAAACTCTGCCTTGCACTTGGTTGGCATATAGCCATAGGTCACACCAAGAACACCATACTTAATTCATGGACCACCAAGAACGCAAAGTCCCCACTCTTGTTCATGTCGATTTCATGATGCTTTTAAATCCTTACATGTTTCCTTCCGCTTTGACTATGGGGGAGTATTAGAATACAACAACAACAACCTTACCCAGTAAATCCAACAATTAGCATAGCTAAGAGTATGGTCTGGGGAGGGTGGGATGTAGGCAGACCTTACCCCTATCTTTTGCGGATAGAGAGACTGCTTCCAGAGAGACCCCCGGCTCCATAACACACACACACGACATACAAACAACACTAAATGAGTAACAGAGAGCTACTAATGTAAAGCAAGAGTGAGAGCGTCACATATGTAAAACAAAGTATATATGCCATCATAGAACAACATAAGAGTAAATTAAATGTATTAGAATGGTCTTCATATGTTACCAATATTTCTCTCCCCGCATCTCGTCTATTCATCCCTATAAGAAGAGGGACATTGTACAAGGTTATTGGATCAATACAATCAATACCATTGACTTACAATATATATATATATATATATATATATATATATATATATATATATATAGGGTAGAGTTCCTGTACAAATGTCATTTTTCGTACAAAGTGTGAGAAGTCTATATAGCCATTGTGTTTTAAATTTTAGGCATGATATATTTTATATTCTTTTAGCATATTATTATATATAAAAACACAAAATTTAACAATTCAAAACACTAATTAATGTATTTTAGACATGCAATCTAAAACACCATACGAAGAAAGTAATCGTGTGTTTTAACTTTCATGTCTATAATACATTTGATTGTGTTTTAAATTATTACGTTTGGTGTTTTTCTATATAATACAATGCAAAAGGAATCGAAAACATCATAGCCAAAATTTAAAACACAATGACTACAAAGACTTCTCACACTTTGTAAGATTTTAGATTATCTGTGCGATAAGTAAAAATGAGCCTCTTAATTGTTACTTATGTTATTATTTTTGTTGGACATATAGTATGACTGATATAATTAAAGTCGAGATCAACGTAACCCGACCCGGTACGATCCGAAAAGTTACACGTTTGTGTACGAATCAGATAAGTTTACGTTTGGATGGATTATTATTTGTGAAATAATAAATTGTTTGGACTCGATGGACTTAATAGTAAAGTAGTTTATTATTAAAAGGAAATTTTAATTGTTAAATAAAAGGGGTTATACTATGATTGGTCAAATGGTCAACTATAAGACTTTGACTAATAAAGTGGTCAAGTGCTTTGACTAGTCAAATGGTCAATTGTAGAACTTTGACTAATTAAGTGGTCAAGTGCTTTGACTAGTCAAATGGTCAAGTGTAGGACTTTGACTAATCATTATGTGTAAGTTTTATCTTTATAAATAGAGGTTGTACATCAAACTCTAGACATAAGTTTGATAAAATGATAAAACAACTTCACTCTTTTGTTCTCCCTTGGCTGCCACCACCGCACGGCTTCCCCTCCATTGTCATGAACAACCACCATCAGCCCACTCCTCCATTTGGTTGGATCGTGCTCGATTGTGAACTTCCTTCTAGCGAGAATTCGTTGTAACCTGTGTGTTACAATTCCGGTGTAGTCGTCAAAGGTTGATTACTAAACCCTCTATGGTTGTTTATTATTTATTTGTTTATACGCTTTTAACTGAGATCCTGATTGGGAATATTTTATTAATCGGATTAATAAAATTAAACATATTATATATATATAAATCCGCCTAATATATATTGTATATATAATTCGGTTTTGTAAACAAATATAACCTGCTTCCGCTTCGTATTTGATACCATGATTCTCAACTGTGGTATCAGAGCCATGGTTACGCGCGTATAGATGGTAAAAGTTATAATTTTGATCTATGTTTTATTTGTCAAAAATTATTTATTTTGACAAAAGATCAAAAGCTTTTGGTTGTTCATGGATTGTGATGTGAATCGAGCCCTAGGTTTTTTACCCTTGTCATCGTTGTGTTTGTGATGTTTTATTTTTTATTGATTGTATTTTTATTAAGGATATTGGATCCGGTGTAATAGATAGGATTAGAATAGATTTGGTTTTATTGTATTTTCAAATTTATTGTTGTAATAATTCAAGTACAAAGATCAAGACGAAGATAAAAAGGCGAACATGTTCCTTGAAGATAGAGATCTCGGGTCAAGTGAGAGTTATCAAAATAGTTTTTGAAACCCTTTTAGACTTGTTTATTTCGTTTCTGGATAAAATGAAACGGGCGACCTATTAGGGGCTCGATTCGTTTAATTTTATTACTAGATTATGTACCCGTGTGATACACGGGTTGAACAATTTAAATTATATATATTATATATAAATTTAAAATATAATTAACAAAAATTAGATTACATATGTTATTTAAAATAAAAAATGTTTCCTGTACAACCGAAAAAATATTAAATATTCATCAGCCCCTAAATGATTTCTTGTAAAAAAACATTTTTATTCACATAAAAATTTTTCAAACATTCCAAAATATATCTTCCATACACAGCTATTACCTTGTAGACTGCAGGTACAACAAAACAAAACAAAAATAAAAAAGTAATAAAGGTGAATCTGTTTTGGCTAAGATATAAAAAAAAGAAATTAATTTAAAAGTATTATCCTCACCCGTTAAACCATCCCAATCGAGTATTGTTCATTTTGGAATTTGACATCAAGTTTCCTCAAAGCCAAAGTATTTCTAACCTTGAGTGTATAATCATTTTTTCTAACATCAGTGTCCTTAAACATAATGACAATTATTGGTTCAATTTGATTGTATTATAAAAAAAGATTTTGTAAATTAATAGCCTGAAAATAAAGATTGAAACGAATTAGTAATGCAAAGACTGTTTAGATATTTCATTTCTCTATTGAATTAACTTGAAAAAACAAAGTCAATGAAGATTTCAATTAATGATTTTCATATATAAAATATATTTTATATATCAAGCTATTATAATACGAAAATAGCCAAACATATTTAGTTTTGTATTGAATCAAATATTTAATTAATATGGATTGATTTGTTTTATTTAATTTGTTTAGAATATTGTAAGAAATATAGTTTTAAACTTAAAGTGAAAGACCACATATTAAAAACACGTTTTTTAAGGTACACGATTTAAATTTAATAACATATAAATACATCATCTTAAATAAATAATTTTTAATAAAGATTACTTTTGTTAGTTCATAAACATTTTCAAATTATGTCTATTATTTATTTCTAATTTTATATTAAAATATAATTATATTAATTGATTTACAAAAACATAGAATATATATATATATATATATTATATATTAAACTGAATTCCAATAATTTATATTAATAATTATAGTTGTAACAAATAAAATCTGAATAAGTAATAATTATTAAATAAAGAAACAAATTAAAATAATTGTATTGTTTGAAATAGTTAAATGGGAGGCTTTATAATGGAGTTCTATGTACTCCATGTGATGTCTTTTATTACTATAGATAAAATCGATTAATGTTGATTGATTTATTTTATTTATTTGTTTTGAACAATATAAAAGTCTCACAAAAAAGCTTGACTAATTGCATTGTGTTATTATTAATTTGTTTATTTGACTTTTGAACTATTTTAAGAATTTAAAATTAATATGTATTTGCTGAACATAGTTTAACATCTAAAACAATGACCAAAATAATAAAACTTAATAATCATTTGTCAAATATTGTAAAAAATTAATTTTAAACTTAGAATAACAGATTAAATTTTTTTAAAAATGGGTTAGTTTAAGGTACATGATTTAAATTCAAAGTTAATAATACATAAATATAAATATGTTATATAAAAAAGAATCATGTGTTTTCTTTTATTAATGATTTCAGTTACAACTATGATTATTAATATAATTACTAAAATTTAATTTAATAAACTTATATCATGGTTTTGCAAATCAATTATTATAATTAAATTTGAGTTGAATGTATATTAAATAATAAAATGAGAGAATTCATGAGGGAGTGCCATGTGTCCCTCATGTGTTTTCTTTTATTATATAGTGTAGATGTAGATGTAGATGTAGATGTAGAAGATGTAGATGTAGATGTAGATGTAGATGTAGATGTAGTTGTAGATGTAGATTATATTTTGTGGTTGTCTTTTATTTATTGTAAATAATCTAGATAACCCAATATAAATAAAATCTTCACAATCATGGCAACGGTTTTATTAAAACAAGTTTTATAAAACTGAAAAGCATATTTAATAAAAGAGTTTTATTAAAATTAAAACAAGTTCATTCGCGTTAAAACGACGAACATAGTTTAAATAGGGTATTTAAAATTATACCATGTCGAGTGTTGATAGGAGTTTCAATTATCGCAAATTATATAAAATTAGATTTAATAATCTATTATGTCACTTGCATCATGCTACGAGTTATTCAAAATATTTATAGTAAATATAAAATAAATCCCAATTTTAAATTAATGTTTTATGGCACCCAAAATGTTAGTGCTGAACCCTGCATCTGGGCGTTGATCGTGAAAGAAAGTAATCATCGCGTTTACTGTGTAACATAGGTCGGTGTTATAGTTAACAGTAAAGGACCAAACATCGCTTGTTCATCAAGTGGGCATAGTTGGGGTTAAACATACATCGCTTTTAGCGATAACCCCAAATGGAGAGTTGTGTAGTGGACACAATTAACAATCGTTGTTTATCTACCTAATTATACTAGTGGATAGTGCTAATCCATTTCACTGTGTATTGATGAATCGGGGTCTCATCAAAACTAATTTTGCTTTTGGGTCATAAAATAAATTAGGATATTTAAAACATAAAATACTTATAAATTAATTTTAAACTTTGTAGATGTCATCTAAAATCAATTTCGCCTTCCAATTCTCTCTCAAGTTCATCTTAGAGAAGGACAAACTGAACCACTCCAACTTCATGGACTGGCACCCGCAACTTGAAAATTGTTCTCAAGGCGGAGAACAAGTTGTATGTTCTTGAAACGCCAGTCCCTGATGAACCCATCAATCAAAATTCTGTTGCTTATAGAAACTACTCTAAGAACTTTGATGACTCTTTGAAAGTCTCATGTCTAATGCTGGCATCCATGATCCCTGAACTTCAAAGGAACATGGATGAGATGATGGCATACGAGATGAATCTGTACCTGGTGGAAATGTTCCAACACAAGGCTCGTCATGAGAGGTTTGATGTGATGCGATTACTCATAACCACTCGTATACAAGAGGTACATCAGTTAGCACTCATGTGCTAAAAATGAAGGCATATGTTGATCACTTGGCTCGTCTGGAATCCCCATTGAGCGATGAGTTAGCTGGGAATGTTATCCTAAACTCATTTCCCAAGTCATATGACTAGTTCATTATGAACTACAATATGAACGGATGGATAAGACACTTGCAGAGCTACATCAGATGCTCAAAACAGCTGAGGTGAACATACCTAGCAAAACTGCACCAGTGTTAATGATCACGGAGGGTCATATTAAGAAACCTAACACCAAGAAAAAGGGCAATCAAGGTAACGGAAAAGGGAAAGGGCAAACTCGTTGCCAATAAGAAACCTCGGAAAGATGCCAAGTGTTTTCATTATGATAAAATTGGGCACTAGAAGAGGAATTGTGCTAAGTATTTAACTGAGCTGAAGCAAGCTAAGGCTTCAGGAGGAGAGTCCTCAGGTATATATGTTATTAAAATCTTTGTAATGTTTTACAGGGACTAAGAAAGATTAGAAAGATGAAACAGGGCGACTTGGAGGTCCATGTTGGCAATAGACAAAGAGTTGTTGTGAAGGCAATAAAGAATATGTTCTTTTAGTTCCTTCTGGTTTATAGCTTGTTTTGAACAATGTTTATTGTATTCCTAGTGTGACTAGAAATATTGTTTCAGTTTCTACTTTGCGTGGAGAAGGTTTTAATTGTCATTTTGTGACACCCGGCATATTTGGCATAAACATTTTAGTAACATCTAAGTCTACCTTAGCGGGAAACATTTATAAACGGACTTAACTAGGTTAGTTAAGTCGGGTCATACTAGGATTGTCCAGGGTTCAATGATCTGGAGGATCATTGGGAGTCATTTTGGGAATACACTAGTACCGAGTCCCGTTGTTGGTGAAATTACATAAACTAATTAAGTGTATGTGTAGATTAATCGTCGTGTGGTGGATTATATGCATAGATGTGTTTAAACGATGTGTAGATAATCATCCATGCTTAAATATGTTAAACATAGACTAAGGTTGCATGCTCATATGTTAAAGTGCGTTAAAATGCGTTAAACACGACAAATTGGAAAACTAGAAAAAAAAACATAAGCCCTGGTTCGACCACTTCGAGTGGGCGAACCTGGAAATTTGTCTTGGTTCGACTCTTAGCAAAGGGGCGAACCTGGGATATGGAATTGAAAGAATTCCATTCGACCAAGTCAAGGTACATTCGACCAGAGACAGGGTCGAATGTGGCCTAGTATAAATACCAAACTTTGTCATTTTTTCACCATTTCACAAACCCTAGCCGTCTCTAAACACTCTCAAACGATTTTTAAAACTGAGGAAGGAGTTTTTGCTCTGGTTTTTCATAATCTAACCCATCAACAACATCTAATCAAGAATCCAAGGTGTGTTCTTGATCCTAAACCCTTTCTAAGGCATTTTAATTCGTTTTCATCTAACCCTAAATGTCCAGATATGTTCTAAGGGTGTTTTATGATTCAAAACCTTTTAAACATCTTCATAAACCTAAACCTTATCATTAAACATAGGTTTTCATATCAATAAACATACGTTAATGATGTGTTATGTGATATTATGTGTTGTTTAATGATTTGCTACTGTACCTATGATAGAAACATGATCTAGGGTTGCTATTGATGTTGGTTTATTGTTGTTTAGGGTTACAATTAGATAGATGGTGATATTATGGGTATTTTAGGGATTTTTGATAAATCTAAGGATTGTTACATGTTATTATTATTGATAGAACTATTGGGGGGTTTTCATAAACACATTAAACAGAGCATATTGAGATGATTATGAAAGGATTTCAAAAAGTTTCCAAATTGGGTAAGAATTCTATGCATGATGTGACATTTCCATAATTTTGCCATTTTGGGAAAGTGTTAAAACAAACTGGTTTTGGGGCAAAATTGGTGGGTTTTGTAGGGATAAGTTATTCATGCTTGACTGCTGTGTTTGATTATGTTTCGCGATGTTTCGAATGTGTTTGAAGCGTTTTTAGGGAAACTTGTCTGACAGGGTCGAACCTGGGCTCATTCGACCAAACGGGTGGTCGAATGTGAGATTCCAGGGTCGAACCTGGGAAAAGTTTGGTTGAATCAGATCAAACGGTCGAACGTGGCATCAAACGGTCAAACGTGACATTAAACGGGCGAACGTGGCTTAAAAAGGGGCGAAGGTGGATTTATCTGCCTGGTTCGACCCTTCTGATGTAAAAATGAGATTTTTGATACAAACTAAGTGTTTTATGCCTGAACCTTGTGTGTAATCTATGTGTACTTGATTAGTTAGGGTAATGAGTCACCAACGGGATGTCGGGTCGGTCTAGTGTGTCGGTTGAACACTTAAACACGTTTTAAAATATACTTGGTTACGATCTGGACAATCGGGGACTAGATAACCTTATGGTTATTAGTCGGAACACTTATGTGAACATTTTGATAGATCTCCGATAGTGGGATTATCAAGGGCTTGGCACTTTACTATTAACCGAAGAACACTATCTAAGGTGAGTTCACGGCCCCACTTTTACAGCTTTAACTTTTGGGGAGAAAACATGCGCTAAACTATTTTGGTAACATATGTCATACTATGGTTTTAACTGTGCATTGCTATACGATCTTTTAAAGTCCCGGGGAAAAACCATGAATGTGCGGGGATGCACACCGGGGGAAGTGTGGATAGATCTATTGGGCGTGACTTGCCCCACTCATCGGCTTAGAGGGCCGGGCGGGTGCATATTGTCTCGAATTGGTAACATTGGTATCATGCTGAACATACGGGCTGAACATTGCTAAACATTGCTAAACGTGTCTAGTAATGGTTTTCCAATCGTAGTAGTAATAAAACATACGCCTAGCTAGCGTACTTGGTGACATTGGTATAGTATGGACATGGTAACGTTTTGGTAACTTTTGGTAACATATTGAACAAACCTATGAACTCACCAGCATTATATGTTGACGTCTTTTTGGCATGTTTTTCTCAGGTCACTAAGGTAGCAACAGTGGACTAGGCGCACGTGTCTGCATGGCGTCTAGGCTTAGTTTCATGTTTTGAATTAAACAGTTTGAACATTGTCGTACATGGTTTTGTAACTGGTTAAATGCTTTCGCTATGGTTTTTATAATATGAGAACTATGTTTTGAGTTTACATATTTCATATAGTGTTGTTTATTGTGACTGTTGACTTGGATCCTGATTTGTCATGCGCCTCGCGGTAAAACTCCACAAGTGGAAATTTGAGGGTGTGACACATTTTAAAGGCGAATTTATTTCTGCTTATTCTAATGATGTGTTTTACTTTGATGCAAAACCTAACAATGGAATCTATGAAATAGAAATCCAAAACGATAACATATTATGCAACTGTGACAACTTGCACCCTTCACTTTTCATAAATGTGCATAATTGGTCCCTAAATATTTCAAAATTTTCATTCTAAACCCTCGTATTTTAATAGGACCAAAAGTCATAATTTAATAAAACTTATAATTTTTATAAGTAAAAGTATGCACGTTTTATACTCACATCTACACCCGAGCACGTATGTTTCAGACCTTGATAGTCAAAACCCTTAATTTTTGGTCCTAAAACAACTTAGAAACCGAAGGAAACAAGTCCAGAACTTAAAATTGATTAAATCAGAAAATTCGATTTAGCTCTCGCGATCCGCGGAGACAGTCAAACAGTCAAAGTCCTATTCAAAGTCCCAGTCAAATAGTCAATTCATCATAAAACCTGACTTTATGGTGTTGACCAATTTTAATGACTAATTGATCCAAAACTAGTATAAAAACCCACTTATGTGACCCATTCTCATTGCACCTGTAAGTTGATTATTTCAATTTGATTAAACTCTCCCTCGTACCTTTCTTCTATAGTCTATTACTTTTGTAATTGAAGTTTTGATTATAAGCTCTTGTAATTTGCGAATTGGAAGCTTGATATTCTTTCTATTTCGGTTTTTATTTCTCCAAATTGGACTAACTACGTTGTGAATTTTTCTAAATATTTTTGCATGATATTTCATTCATATTTGTAGATCAATAGCCCTCTATTTAATTTGTCAATTATAGTCTCTAAGGGTTTCAATTGGATAATCAAGGGTTTAGGGTGTTCTAGGTGATTTGGAGATTTTTGAATTAAAAGTTTATAGAACCTTATAAATTCATACTCACTTATTTCTAATCCAAAAATTATGAAACTTGGTAGACTTGTTCCTACAACTAATTAGAATTTTTAAAAATTATTTCGGGATTTATTGAAGCCGATTATTTTTTTTAATTATTTTATAATGCTTTAATCATATTTAATTCATATAAAATAGTATAAAATGTATTTTGACATAAAATTGGTAGAAACATGTTTCATTATGTTAGAGTAAATTTCATGCCATTTTCCCTCTGTTTTGATTAGATTTTATATGTTATCTCATTTTTATTTGTTAAATTACTTTTAAACAAATAATATTCATATAAACTAGATTTTTATCATAAAAACTATATAAAATTTATTGTGAGCCTTTTAAGTCAATAAATTAAGTTTTCACAAAAAATCTTATCTTTGAGAGTTTGTATTTTATTTTGAATTTATGTGGTTTTAATCATATTTAAATCTTATCTTTTACGCCCCACTTACGGTGTGCGCATATAATGTATATATGTGTGGCCCTTGGGGGGCAAAAGTAAAGTTGCACTGGTTTTAACGTTATTTTACTAATTTCGTGAAAATAACGTTAAAACGACGGACGGTTAATCATGCATCATGTGGTGGCGTGGATAGCCAAAAGACAAAGGGGTACACGCACCGATCGGGTTTGTCCCGATTGCTAAGTGTTCTGTGCCTTATGTCCAAGGCTTGATACCAAACCACATCGAGCCGGGGGTCTCACTGGAAGCAGCCTCTCTATTCTTAGGGGTAGAGGTAAGGCTGTCTACATCTTACCCTCCTCAGACCCTACCTTAGCTTTGCTATAAGTGGGATTAACTGAGTATGATGATGATGATAATCATATTTAAATCATATAAAATCGAAATTTAATTATTTTAACATGAAAATTTGTGTAAAAATATTTCATCATGTTTGAATCATGATCACATCAGTTTTTCTCTGTTTTATAATGTCTTTATATGATAACTCATTTTTATGGAATAAATTAACTTTTAAGCATATAATTTCATCAAAGACTTTTATATAAGTTATAAGATATTTTCTGAGTTAAATTCGTTATTTTTTAAGCTTAGAAAATATCTAGTTTGTAAGCTTAAATATTCATTATCTTTCACATCTTATTAATAATCAATATAATTATTTATATTTAATTTAATAAATATGAATATTTATAGTTTAAGATTACTAAATTCATCATGACCCTTATTATTTAATTTAGTTATATTTGTAATATGAACCTAAGTTATACTCTCGATTTACCTCATGAATACGTGTATTGAGATTCTGATAAACTATTTAATTGTTTTGGCGTCTCATCCTTATATTAGACTTAAAACCCCCAAATTTAGACTTGACATCTTAGATGCCTTAGATTAGGAACCCTATACTCTTTTAAGCTTAGCCACTTATGTTGGAAACTTGAAACTTTAGGTTGAGTCTTTGGGATTCGCCTCACTTACATTCACAACACTTAGAGGAGGCCAGCTTAGCGAATGTGAGTATATCTAACCCCCTTTTTACTGTTTTACTCTTTTGGGGTGAATCATGTACCATTATTATTAAACTTATGTATATTATTTATAACGCGATGTGCTTTATGAAATGCTTATGTGAATTGTATGAACACTTGTCAAAATCATTAACCATTGTGCGCCAAACATAACAATAAATAGTACTACGATTTATATCCCTTGATTGACTTATGTGAATGAATTGAGTCATTGGTCATTATTATGGTTTACGATTGATATTTGAACGCTTGTTGAACGCTGTTAGGCTTGATTTTGACCCTTTTACATATTGCAAATATCATAGCACATAAATTGCGAAACACTTTTCCTACTATATGTATTCAAAACAGGGTATGCTCACCAATACATTTTTGTATTGATATATACTATTTTTCGTACATGTTTCAGGTTGTTTTGAGACGCTTCTTTTAAGCTTTTGGATTTATATTTATGTTTTGACTTTGTTGTATTTTAGCTAGACTTGTCACTTTAGAACTATTGTATCCTGTAATTTCCTTTCAATGTAATAAATTATTCAATTCAATGTATTCAAGTTTACACTTTTAGTCCATGAGTTATTGAACAATCGTCACTATACGACACCTCGATGATTCCACCATCGGTTGGGGTGTTATAGCAACATCTCCCATAAACGTAATAAGTTGGACTTTAATGATACGTATATGTGGCATTGTAGACTTGGTCACATAAGCGAGAATCGTGTTAAACAACTCAAGACCCGCGAATCCTAGATTCCAAGGGTTCAGAGTCGTTTGGAAAATGCGAATCATGCTTGAGTGGAAAGTTAACAAAAACATCTTTTTCAAATGTTGGAGAAAGAGCTAATGATCTGTTAGGACTTGTACATACAGATGTATGTGGTCCATTCAGAACAATGTCAAGACACGGAGAAAGATACTTTGTTACACTTTACTGATGATTTCAGTAGATATAGTTATGTTTATCTTATGAAGCATAAACATGAAACTCTTGAAAATTTCAAGGAGTACCAAAACGATGTAGAAAATCAGCTAAATAGAACTATTAATATGCTTCGATCAGATCGAGGCGACAAGTATCTTAGTTAGAAGTTCATCAACCATCTAAAGGATTGTGGAATAGTTTCATAACTCACTCCACTTGGAACACCACAACATAATGGTGTGTCTAAGCGGAGAAATCGAACTCTATTAGATATGATTCGATCAATGATGTGTCGAACAACCCTTCCAAAATCCTTTTGGAGTTATGCTTTGGAAACTGCCGCAAGACTTGTGAAATTAGCTCCAACCAAGAAGGTTGACAAAACGCCTTATGAGATATGGCATGGAAAGAAACCTAATGTATCATATCTTAAAGTCTGGGGATGTAATGCTTATGTCACTCTAGAATCTTTGGATAAACTAGATCCTAGAGGCGAAAAAGTGGTTTTCGTCAGATACGCTAAGAAGATCGGTTACCTATTCTACCACCCCACTGAAAATAGGATTTTCACTAAACGCAGAGGCACGTTCTTGGAAGAAGAGCTTCTGGCACGAGGGATTGGAGATAACCATGTGGATCTTGAAGAAATTCGAGAATCACAAGTGACTGAACCAATTGTTCAAACAGAACCATAAGTAACCGATCAGGTTGTTGAAGTTGAGCCTGAGAGGACTCAAGAAACAACAGAAACACCAAGTGTTCAGAGAAATAGTAGGGATCGTCGTGCACCTGAAAGGTATGACGATATCTTCATGATTGATGAAGCTGAGCCTGTTACTTACAAAGCTGCAATCTTGGATTTGGAATCCAAGAAATGGCAAGAAGCCATGAATGCAGAGATGCAATCCATGTATGATAACCAAGTCTGGGATTTGGTTGATCTTCCTACCAAATGTCGGACTATAGGAAACAAATGGATCTTTAAGAAGAATACTGACATGGATGGGAATGTGCAAACCTACAAAGCAAGGATTGTAGCGAAAGGTTTTACTCAGACTCAAGGAATTGATTATGAGGAAACTATCTCGCCAGTGGCTATGCTTAAGTCTATTAGAATTCTACTTGCCATTTCTGCGTATTATGACTACGAGATATGGCAAATGGATGTCAAGACCGTGTCCTTAATGGACACTTACTTGAAGATGTCTATATGGTTCAACCTGAAGGTTTTGTCGATCCAAAGAATCCTAATAAGGTATGCAAGCTGAACAAATCCATCTATGCATTAAAGCAAGCGTCTCGCAGCTGGAATCTCCGTTTTGATGAGAAAATCAAAGAGTTTGGTTTTATCAAGAACGAAAATGAACCATGTGTTTACAAGAAATCTAGTGGGAGCTATATCACTTTTCTCATACTGTATGTAGATGACATACTAATCATTGGAAACAATATCTCTATGCTTAAAGATGTTAAGACCTGGTTGGGTAAATATTTCGCAATGAAAGATATTGGTGAAGCCGCTTATATTATGGGAATAAAGATTTATAGAGATAGATCAAAGTGGTTATTGGGTTTGAGTCAAAGTATATATATTGATAAGGTCATACGACACTTCTCAATGCAAGACTCAAAAAGGGGGCTCTTGCCTATGGCACATGGAACCATTCTTAATAGCAAGCAGTGTGCAAACGCTGAAGAGGAAAAGAAGAAAATGGAATGAGTTTCACATGATTCTGCTATTGGTTCTATCATGTATGCTATGTTATGTATAAGACCTGATGTCTCGTATTCTCTTAGCATGACGAGTAGATATCAACGAAACCCAGGAGAGAGTCACTGGCTGCAGTGAAGAACATTCTTAAGTACTTGAGAAGGACTAAGGACATGTTCTTAATATATGGAGGACTGGATGAGGAGCTGTCAGTTAAGTGTTATACTGATGCAATCTTCCAGACTGATCGTGATGATTCAAGGTCACAAACGGGATATGTTTTCATTCTGAATGGTGGGGCTGTTACTTGGAAGATCTCTAAGCAAAGTGTTGTTGCTTAATTCACTTGTAAATCAGAATACAATGTTGTATTGGATACTGCAAAGGAGACTGCCTGGATGAAGAAGTTCATTACTGATCTTGATGTTGTGCCTAGCATAAAGAAACCAATCGAGACACCGTGTGACAACACTGGTGCCATTGCTCTTGCAAAGGAACCAAGGTCACATCAGACTACAAGGCATATACTAAGAAAATTCCACTATATTAGAGAGATAATAAAGCAAGGAGACATCGTAATAAGCAAAGTTCATATAGATCTTAATCTAGCTGACCCCTTTACTAAGCCTTTACCTCAAGCTAAACATGAGGAGCATGCTGGAAAGATAGGGCTTAGAGTTGCTAGACAGTGGGCATGATCTGTAGTTAGTATTGGTGTTTTAGTTTGAACTATAACAGTTACATTGAATATTCATTTGATTTAATAACTTAAATACAAATTTAAATATTTTGTAACTGTGTTCGTTATTTGTATGTTTATATCCTTGAATAAGAGTATTCTAAAATATTCGTAATCGATCAAATTACAAGGGAATGAATTTCAATGTAAAACTCTTGTGAATTAAGATGGTTGTATTCATGAGATGAATAACTCAAGGGTTTGAGAATCATAATTCACAAATATCATTAGAGAATGATATTGGATATAACTCGCTTCAAAACGATATCCATGGATCTGTGTCATGAGATGTTTTGATATTGATATGTTCAATTTGTCCTTTTTTCTTAAAGCACATATTAAACTACATTGATCAAGGACTATCTTTGATGTTATCTAACACTGTCCTGAAACATGGTAGTAATCCAGGTAGCGTTGGGAGAAATCCAAGGTTAAGTGGGAGTTGTATGACGCTGATGGAATTCTGTACTTCTATAGGATTAGAAGTTTAGACATTCTGGCGCCCTTGTTAACTCAAACTGGTATAAATGCATGGCCACGCTCGAACTAAGGTAGTTCGTTAGACTACTGAATTAAAGACGAGAATATAGAATAGAGAATAGTTTATCAATATATAAGAATGAATGATCCATGTACTATTATCAAAGGATGTATATACAGAAGGGACTTATTGATAGAATTATCAAGGCTATAGTATTTGGTTAAGTAAAGCGTTACTTGAACTCAAAGAACTAGTTGACGGCTGTAAAGTGTCATACTGTGTTGGGTGTAGTGCGATGCAGCTAGGCGTCCAACTCTGCGCACATTTAATTAAAATCCTCCAAGTGGGAGATCGTTGGACATATAGTATAACCGATATAATTAAAGTCGAGATCAATGTAACTCGGCCCGGTACGATCCGAAGAGTTACATGTTGGTGCACGAATCAGATAAGTTTACGTTTGGATGGATTATTATTTGTGAAATAATAAATTGTTTGGACTCGAGGGACATAATAGTAAAGTAGTTTATTATTAAAGGAGAATTTTAATTGTTAAATAAAAGGGGTTACACTATGACTAGTCAAATGGTCAAGTATCAGACTTTGACTAATCAAGTGGTCAAAAGTGCTTTCACTAGTCAAATGGTCAATTGTAGAACTCTGACTAATTAAGTGGCCAAGTGCTTTGACTAGTCAAATGGTCAAGTGTAGGACTTTGACTAATTAAGTGGTCAAGTATAGGTTACACTTTGACTAATCATTATGTGTAAGTTTTGTCTTTATAAATAGAGGTTGTAAATCAAACTCTAGACATAAGTTTGATAAAAAGATAAAACAACTTCATCCTTTTGTTCTCCCTTGGCTGCCACCACCGCACGGCTTCCCCTCCATTGTCGTGAACAACCACCATCAGCCCAGTCTTCCTCTTGGTTGGATCGTGCTCGATTGTGAACTTCCTTTGAGCAAGAATTCGTTGTAACCCGTGCGTTACAATTCCGGTGTAGTCGTCAAAGGTTGATTACTAAACCCTCTATGGTTTTTTATTATTTATTTATTTATACTCTTTTAACTGAGATCCTGATTGGGAATATTTTATTAATCGGATTAATAAAATTAAACATATTATATATATATATATATATATCTGCTTAATATATATTGTATATATAATTCGGTTTTGTAAACAAATTGTAGGGTCAAAGAGGATTGACAAGCCAATATAAACCTTAGTCTTACAACCTCTAAATGTTTTGTTTAAGCTGCTGAAGTAAAAGATCACTAAGTCCTGAAGAAGCTGATAAACAAAGTCCTGAAGAGTAAAGAATCAGATGTTCTGAAGATGAACCAGACCGACTTCTGAAGAACAACTCCTGAAGACAAACCCCTGAAGATTACTCATCAAAAATTTGTCACTCATCAGCACTTCCTTGGAAGCTTCCCACCGCCCTTGATCTTCAGCAGTTTAGTTTTATATTAGTATTATGTTACTTTGTGTACAAGTTGCACATACTACAGCGTGTTGTACTATTATTATAATCATTTGTATACTTTCAAAGTACGTACTCTTGGTCTATAAATAGATGGGTTCATCCCCTCTATTTCATACAATCTTTTGCAGTAACATTTTCTATATATGAGAATCATTGATTGCTTTTACTGTTTTATTTACTCATTACTTTGATTCTCATTTACTACTTTAGTGCATTAACTGAGGGGGAGTAATAACTCCTGTTAAAAGTGAAATCTTAACTTAGAACACTTCTACTTATTCCGCTGTGCTAAATACTTTGATAAATCCTAGCAAGTGTTCCTGATAAGAATCTGTTTACAAGATAAGTGCTGATCCAAAAATTGGTATTAGAGCTCTAGTTCATCTGATCAAATATCAATCTAACAAACTGAAAATCAGACACATGCTCTTATTAATATTCAATAATGGATACCAGTTCACTTTTAATATCCATTACTTTAAGAAACTATTGATCAATCAAATTTCTTAAAAATTGACCCTTATAATACTGGATCTGCCAATAAACCTCCTATGCTAGTCAGAAATGAATACAATATCTGGAAAAAGAGGTTGGCACACACTTTATTTCAAACAAATACTGGATGTTGGAGATCTATCATGTATGGACCCCATAAACCAGTAATAACAGATCCAGAAACTAAAGTAGAAAGAACAAAAGAACCAAAAGACTACACTGATGAAGATTTCCTAAAACTTGAGCTTGATGCTAAGGCATTCTCTATGTTGGCAATGACTCTCCCAAATGAAATATATGTTGGGCTTTTACACTGTGAAAGTGCCAACGAGCTGTGGGATTACCTAAAAGAACAGTTTGGAGGAACTGATGAGGTGATTGCCAACACCAGAGAAATTCTTGCTTAACAATATGAAACTTTTACTCATGTTAATGGAGAAACTTTGACACAACAGTTTGAAAGATTTTCTTCTTTAGTATCTGAGTTAAAATTAAATGGTCAGACCTACACAAACTCATCTATGTTGCATAGATTTTTAAGGTCTTTACAACACTTTTGGGACAAGATTCACCAACTTGTTCAAATGATTTTGGGTCTTTTGATCACATTGACATAACTTCCGGGATCTCATCAGAAAGGTCATATCCAGGTTATGACAATGAAGAAAACAGTCACACTACTGATAACATGTGTTTTATTATGGATGATTTGAAAATTTTCAGTAGTGATGACTTAGAGGAAATGGATATACTGCACCAACTGGCCATGTTAAGTATTAAAACTAACAAATTTTACAAAAGATCAGGAAGAAAATTTCCAGGACTAAACAGTTCAACAAAAGTTGGTTTTGACAAATCAAAACTAGGATGTCACAAGTGTCAGAAGTTGGGACACTTTGCTAGAGAGTGTAGAAGCTCTAGTTATAACCACTTCCAGTCTGGAAACCAAACTAACCCCAGTTATAATAGGAATATAGGGACTCAAGGAAGTGCTCATTTTGTACATGCACAAGCTCCACAAATCCAATATGTGCCTCAAATACAATATGTACAGATGCTTGTTCAACAACAGAGCCAACAACAGATGCCTTCCAGTCCTGCTGCTCAACCTCCACAAACTTAACAACCTTCTCAACAAAGCTTATTTACTTCAGGGTATGTTGATTGGAGCAGTCTTCCATATGACACAACAGAATGTTGTCCTGATGCGGACAACAAATTGTTTGACATCAATTAGAGAGAACCTGATAATGACATAAAGAATTTTGCCTTGATGGCCTTTGAGTGATGCTCCTCTAACTCTGCTTTATCTCAGGTATCACAAGAATCTCTTTTGAAGCTTTGCTCAAAATCATGCAAAGAATCTTTTGCTTTAATTAAAAGAAACAAATGTGCACCTACAAGGCAAGGCAAGGCCAATGACTCAGAGAGAAAATTTACTCAAATGAAATGTGATTTAGAAAGAAAACTTTCTTTAAAAACAAAAGAAATTTCTAAATTAACAAATAATGCTATTGAAACCCAAGCATAAATAAAAAGCATGATAGAAAACCTAGGAAATGTCATAAAAGAGCTTGCTGACACCAAGGTTGACTGTGAAAATTGGGTTGAGTCATGTAGGGTTACCAAATGCTGCTTAACAAACAGACTGCATCAAATGTTAAGTTTGGCATTGGGTACAACCACACAGAATCACCAACTGATTTTACTCCTAAAACTTCTGATGATGGGAGTAAAATAGTTCAAACTTCTGATATGAAAGTTTGCACATCTTTTCATCAGAACTTTCTTAAGAATGAAAAAGAAAGTCATGCAGAAGTAAATTCAACTTACATTAAGCCCTCAGTAGTTTCATCTACATAAGGAGTTGAGACCCTAAAAACTGCTGATGACCTAATTCAAAATCATGATATTGTCAGTACTCTTCCTTCCAAAACTCCTGAAAATTTAAAAAGAAAGGCAAAATCATGTGAAATATGTGGTCTGTTTAACTACATAACAGAATTTTGCAGATACAGAAAAGGAAATCAGTACAATAAGAAGATCTTACAACTGGTTGTGGGAAAACAAATCAAACAAGATTTTGAAAATACTTTCTATCCCAAAAAACAACAACCATGTAACACCTTTTCTCTGTAAAAGACTAAATATCAACCAAAGCCTTTGTCTCAAAATTCTTCAGTAGTTAGACCCAAATCATCAGCAGCTTCACAAACTGTTGAGGTTGAAAATCTCATGAATATGGTCAAACTACTGATGACCAAAGTTGATGGAGAGCCTCTAAAAGACTCTACCATTGAGCTAAAAAGCAAGTTCGTGGCTAACATGACATGGATTTCCAAAAATGGTCCACAACAAACTGCTACTCTTCCTGTTCTCGAGAGTAAACCCAAAGCCAAAATGGCTTGGGTTCCCAAAACTAACTAATCTACTTTTTGTGCAGAGGGTCTCCAAAGGTCTAAACAACATTTAGTATGTAGATAGTGGAGGCTCAATGCACATGACAGGATGCAGGTACCTGATCAACAATTTATAAGCCAAATAGAGGGATCTGTGTCCCTTGGGAACAATGCCAAGGGATATGTGCTAGGATATGACAATGTATCCTCTGGAAAAATGTAGTTTGACAAGGTCAATCTGGTTGAAAAATTGGAATACAACTTGATGAGTGTCTCTAAAATGTGTGACAAGGGTTATTCTTTCTTTTTCACCAAATCAGCATACAAGATCATATCACCAGAAGGCCAGAAGTTGATTGAGAAGCTCATATAAGATCATACCTTGTTAATTTCCAAAAGATGTGGCAATGTCTATGCTGTGGACATTGAAAAGGACAAGGTATTGAACAACACTGGTTGTTTCTTCTCAAAGGCATCAACTTCAGAAACAGACCTTTGGCATAGGAGACTTGGCCATGTGAAGTTTAAAACCATAAATAAAGTCACTAAAATGGGCTTGGTCATAGGTCTAACCCTTGAAGGAATATCAGTGTAAAGAACATTGTGTTTCCTATCTTAAGGGTAAGAAGCATAAGTCCTCGTATAAGTCTATTAATGAATAAAAAACAACTGTATGTCTTCAACTACTCCATATGGACTTATTTGGGCCAGTTAAAATCATGAGCGTTGGTAAGAAGAAGTATTGCTTGGTCATCATTTATGACTATTCAAGATTTACATGGGTCTTCTTCTTATTTTCCAAGGATGAGGCAGCTGATATCATTAAATTCTTCATTATACAAGTAGAGAAACAATATTCTCTCTCTGTCAAAGTCGTCAGAAGTGACAATGGGACAGAGTTCAGGAACAAAACTCTGGATGAATTCTGCCTGTCTAAAGGGATTGTTAGACAGTTCAGCATTCCCAGAACTCCTGAACAAAATGGTGTGGTAGAAAGGAAGAATAGAACATTGATTGAAGCAGCAAGAACAATGTTTGTAATGTCGCAAAATTTTCCCCCAAATTTTTATACACAAAGCCCTCATTATATACATTTTATCCTTAAGTTTATACAAATACGCCTAACACACACAACTTATATATATATATATAGAAATGTATATATAATAATAATAATAAAAATAATAATTATAATATTTCCTATTTTATTTAATGGTAAAATATATATAATTATGTAATACTTGGACACTTACTTGAGCCCAATCAAACCCAACAAATTCTTGTGTGTGGAGACCAAGAGCTGAGCCCACAGCATAGCCTAAGGCCCAACAGGCGCGGCCCAAACCACTGAAGCCCAACCCCTTTCTTCCCTTTCAGTTTAAAAAAAAAAAATTGTGAAGCTGCATGATTCGAACCCGGGCAGAAAGCCGGGTCAGAAACTCCCACGCGCGCGCCAACCATCTGAGCCACGAGACCATTCTGATTAAACCCCAACAGATAATGTATTAATACCTGCTGAAACCCTTATTCCTCTCCTTCCTTCGCTGCTGTACGCTGGTCTGCATGACCAGCTAATTGGCCGTGAATTGTGGAACAATTATCACCATTTAATGCTTCTAATTGACCGATAAATCAATGTGTGTCAACCCTATGCACCATTATCGCATTTAACAGCTCAATCCTTCCAATATTGAATCAATTGTCACGCATTTATATTCAAGAGTGGGTCAAAGTTTCTAAATCGTCTAATCTGTAGGAGCACTATAAATTAAACCCTCCTTGGCAAGCTTAATGTGCCGAAACATAAACCCCCACTCTCAATTCCTCTTAAACCTTCGTGTTAATCAAGCATTGCTCGAAGTTTGACTTTTGGGATTGACCGCACAAGAAACACGAAATCGTATTTGTAAGTGTTGTTTTTTCATGTGGGTTTTGTTATTCGGCAATCACACAACAATAACCCTATGATTAATTGGGTTATTGTTGTGTGAATCAATCAATTGAAATAGCTAGGGCACGATTGTTTATATTTGGGGAAGAACACTTCTGATCATGTGCATATATTTAAAACAAACAGAAACCAAACACAACCACTGATCTAGATCAAGTGGTTGTGTCTGGTGCTTTAGAGCGGGCCCACGCGGGTTCGACCCCCGGCATCAACAAAGTATATTTTTTTACATTCAAAGCTTATATATAATTACTTGTATTTTAAAATTCATTTTAAAATACTAAAACTCTTTTATAAATTCTACAAAAATTATTTTATGTTAATCTAGTGAAAAACTTTAACATACAATTTTTAGTTTACAAAAAATTATTTATTTATATATATATAATAAATAATTCAAGTTTATTCTATTTGATTTATAAAATTCTATAAAAACATCAAAACAATTATATAAATTTCCACAAAAATTATTCTAAGTTGTTATAACATTAAACTTTTCTGAAATGATTTTTATTTCTGAAAAATCATTTATTTAATATTTTTAATCAATTTTTGTTAGTTTTAATCATAAATAAATCATAATAAATTCATTTTTCAATATTTTTGCACCAAAATTTTATATAAATTACTTCTGATTATTTGGAACAGAAATATAATTTTTAATCTAATAAATCTTTAATTTTAGTATTTTTAAATATTAAAGTTAAATTTTGACAATTTGAAATAAATAGATTTAATATTCTATTTTTAAGAAAATAATTTTATAAAAATTATTTTTATACTTTAAACTCATTATTGTGACCATCTTAAATTCAAATTTTATAAAAAGACTTTTGTTTATTTATTTATCAAATTTCTCTCAATTATCAAACATTTTAATTATTAATCCAACAAATGTTTATCCCCAAATCGAAACCCTAGAATATACTTGTAGACTAGATAGACTTAGACTTATTTGTTACCTTATACATAGGGTAATACTTGGCAATCTTTTGGGCTACACTCATACTATTTCTCAAGACTTAATACTATACTAAGGTGAGTTTACGTAACCATGTTTATGCAATTCTTTATACTTGCAACATTATACTTAAGCAATTCTACATACATGTCAAGTTGTAAACTTTAATGCCTCATGAATTAGACAACAACAACAGTTTCAACGAGTTTCAACGAGTTTCAACATTACATAATCATTAGCTATGGCCAAGCCGACGATACTCAATAATAGATCTATTGGATTGACAATCCCACCCGGATACGTGTACCTCCTACATAGGTAGCGTGGGTGATTGTTATCGTTCCAACATATTATTAAGGTGAACCGTGGATGACGGGATGGACCTAAACTAGTCGGAGGTTTAATTATGTCGATTCAACATATTATGTTTATTCATGTAGACTTAAACTTACGATAGACATATGAATTGCTAAACTTTTATACTTAAACTATTTGCTTGACATGGCTTATGTATTCTCACCAACTTCTAGTTGACCCCCCCCCCATCTTTACAACTCAACAGGAAATAATGATGCATGAAGACTAGAGTATTTACATGAGAAGGCAAACTGAAGTCTATGCTTGTTTGGTTTTTGTGATGTATTAGATTTCCACTTAAAACTCATTATGTATGTTCATTTTTGGATATTTGCACTTTAAATTAATTTTAATTAAAATTTGATTACCATGTGCTACTGTATACTCATTCTTACGTGACACCTCGATGTTTCCGCCATCGGTTGGGGTGTTACAATGTTAGCTGATTCAGGCCTACCTCTTTATTTTTGGGCTGAAACAGTTAACACAGCTTGTTATATTCAAAATAGAGTCCTTGTCAACAAAAGACATTCCAAAACTTCTTATGAAATTCTTCATAACATCAAGCCTTTGACCTCCTTCTTTAGAACTTTTAGATGTCAATGATTTATTCTGAATATCAAAGACTCTATTTCAAAGTTTGCTGCAAAAGTTGATTCAGGTTACTTTCTTGGTTACTCTTCTATAAGAAAAGCCTACAAAGTTTTCAATTCAAGAACCAAGATAGTTGAAGAAACACTGAATGTCAAGTTTAATGAGTCAAAACACACTCTCATTCCAGCACATCCTGCTGAACTCTTTGATCTTGACAATTTTAATTTCGAACCTGAGAAGACTGCTATTAATTCATCTAAACCCACTTATTATGGTGATCAATGGTTTGATTATGGTCCTCCATCATGGACTCCTAATACAGTCAAATCAACTCCTAAACCAACAGAAGTTGTACAAACTTCTATAGACCAAAAAACTGCTGAAACACCACAATCTTCTGATTCAGTTCCCAAATTTCTGAAGCTGTATAAACAACTGAATCAGACATCATCAATCTCAGTAGTTCGTTTGAAGAAGCTCAAGAGTCCACTCCTATGGAATTACAATTGATAGAATACAGAAATCATCCATTGGAACAAATCATGGGTGACATTGCTGTAGGGGTACTTACAAGAAACCAACTCTCCAACTTTTGCTTCTTTTTCTGCATTTATTTCACAGTTGGAACCAAAGAAATACCAGGAAGCCCTTAAAAATAACAATTGGGTTGAAGCTATGAAGGATGAGTTGCTGCAATTCAAGAAGCAACAGGTCTGAGAAATTTGTCCCTTACCTCCTAACAAGCTACCAATTGGCACAAGATGGGTTTTCAGAAACAAACAAGATGAGTCTGGTTTAATCATCAAGAACAAGGCAAGACTGGTGGTTCATGGCTTCTCACAAGAAGAAAGAATTGATTATGATGAAACTTTTGCTCCAGTTGCAAGGCTTGAAGCCATCAGGTTATTTTTGGCTTATGCAATTTCCAACAAAATCAAAGTTTTTCAAATGGATGTAAAGAGTGCATTTTTTTATGGCAAAATAAAAGAGGAAGTGTATGTTTGTCAGCCACCTGGGTTTGAGGATCCTGCTCATCCAAATTGGGTATACAAACTTGACAAGGCTCTATATGGGCTAAAACAAGCTCCCAGAGCTTGGTATGATGCACTTTCAACATTTTTACTCAAAAATCTCTTCACAAGAGGTTCCATTGATAAAACTCTTTTTATTATGCATGTTGGAAATCACATCTTTCTTGTTCAAATTTATGTTGATGATATCATTTTTGGTTCAACCAATACAAAACTGTTTGAAGAATTAAAGAAACTCATGCAATCTAAATTTGAGATAAGTACCATGGGAGAATTGCAATACTTTTTAGGACTGCAGATCAAACAACAAGAAAATGGAACTTTTATACATCAATCTAAATATGTTAAAGAATTATTGAATAAATTTTCTTTACAAGACTGTAAATCATGTTCCACCCCATGAGTCCAACCACACAAGTTGAACCAGATGATCAAGGAAAACAGGTTGATCAAACCACCTATAGATGTATAATAGGTTCCTTCTTTACTTAACTGCTTCTAGACAGATATTATGTTTTCAACATGTGTTTTGTGCTAGATATCAATCAGCTCCTAGGGAATCACACCTTATGGTAGTCAAAAGAATTTTTAGATATCTGAAAGGAATTCGTAATCTAGGAATTTAGTTTCCTGCTGTCAGCAGTACCAAATTGATAGCCTTTTCAGATAGCGACTATGCAGGGTGCAAAATGTCAAGAAAATCAACATCTGGCGGATGTCAATTCATTGGAAACTGTCTGGTGTCATGGCAATCAAAGAAGCAAACATCTGTGGCCACATCAACTGCTAAAGTAGAGTATATTGTAGCTGTAAGCTATACTTCACAGATACAATGGCTTCACAATCAATTGCTTGATTATGGAATCAAAGAAACCAAGACACCATTGTTACTAGACAGTACCTCAGCCATTAGCATAATTCAAAATCCTATTCAGTTTTCAAAGACTAAACACATTGAAATCAGGTATCATTTCATCAGAGATTTCTATGAAAAAGGCAAAATTGAGGTCAAATATGTGTCAACAGCAAATCAAATTGTTGATATTTTCACAAAACCTCTTGACACAACAACCTTTCAGAAGTTAGTATCCATGCTTGGGATGCTAAACTTGGAGTAATTTTTGTAAGTGTTTTCATTATTCTGCACAAATTTTCAATTTCACTTATTTTTGTTACTCATATCACAAAACTTCTATTGATCATAATGAGAGAAAGTACTGATGTACAAAAACAAAACTTCCTCTCTCCAACCCTCTCTGAAACCTGCATTTATTTTATCAAGCACAAATGGCTCTAGTTCTTAAACATGGACATAATCAAAGAGGCTACTTCAAAAAGGATGAAGCATGGTCCCAATACAATGAAATCATTGATTTGGTCGTAAAATCTCAATATTACACGGCCTTCACCATTGACCCACCAATCTACACTGAAACTCTCAATGAGTTATGGGCAAACGCTGAGGCTGTTACCGTGAATGGTAAGGTCACTTCCCTGAAGACGATGATCAAAGGAAAAGCTATGGAAATCACACCGGCAACCCTGGGAAACAGACTAGTCTTGATGATGCTGAAGCGCATGATCAAATTCCCAGTGGAACAATCCAATCAACCATAACTGAGTGTGGTTACCAAGTTACTTTATCACATGCTACTATTTACAAGAAATATTTTGATCCAAAATATAAACTTTTGTTTCACTATATTATCATGTGTTTAAGTCCAAAGACAGGATCGTCTGATCAGATGCCCTCAACTTTGCAACCAATTTTTCATTCCATTGTGAATGAAACTAAATATAGGCATCCTCATACTTTTTCAATGAGTTGGTGTTGCATCACCAAAATGAGAAATAGAAATTTTGTTGTATCCAAGGTTCATCATGCAATGCATTATCAAAGAACTAGGAGAATAGGTGCTTGTGGGTAAAACATCTATTTTAAATCCTTTATTCTCACAAGCATACTCTAGGCATAACAAACCGCACTTTTCCAGAGGATGACCAAGGGGAATAAGCCAGAGTCCCCAAGGTACAAACATCTTCAAAACCCACTCCTAAAAAGCCAAAACAACCCAAACAACAAAAATCCAAACCCAGCAACCCAAAAAGAAAAGCAATTCAGGAAGATAAGATGTCTGACACTGCTGATGTGCAATCTGCACTTTTGAAAGATGTGACTGAAACTTTCTCCCAGTCTCATCCATCTCAAACACCCCCAAGAGCACCCATATCCATTCGGTTTGCTAGAAAGAAACTTAAAAAGACAATAACTATTGACCCTTCTTTTGAAACAACTGAACCAAACCCAACTGCTAAACAAGAAACATCTCACACGGCAGTTGAGATAGCTAATATTCTCTCCGAGATGAAAGAAAACAATCCATCTGAAAATGTCAATCCCCAATCACCACATAAAACAGGGGATCAAAACACAGATATGGACATTGATGAGAATGTTGTCAGCTCTAACCAAAGATATGAGGAGGAACCAAGGTGTCTAAGCCCAAACTTAGATACTTTAGGTGCATTTGAGGCTGCTACTACTCTTATACCATCCAGTGGTGGATTTGAGGACAGTAGTACCATAGCTAAGACCTCAAATGTGGCAACTATTGATGAAGGCCTTGTGCCCGAGGTAGGAAAACCTCAGTACCAAGAAAAAGAGGATCATGAGACAACTAGGTTGGGCCTAGCTCATGGTACAACTGATGATCTCATCATTGATGATGTCATAAGGGATTCAGATGATTCCATTAATTTGGATGATGTTTCAAAATCTCCACAAAAAGAATTGACGGCTGATTGTGAAGGTCCTGAATCTAATGTATCTGTACTTAAAGAGACAGTCATAGAAGATCAGGTTAAACACCACTTGAATCCTAATTCCCATAAAGTGGCAACCCCAGTTCATACTGAGGATCACCCCAAAACACACCCTCCACACTCACAAAAGCCTACCTAATTCTCTGGGTCATTAAGCATAGAATTGAACTAACTATGCAGCCCAGATGGTCCCCTGTACCAGATGGTGTACCAACTTATATTTGCACATCTTCAAACCTTTATGACTGCTATAGAGTTAAAGAACAAAACTCAGATAGAGATGATAAACAATGCAATTGATCACAAGCTTGGTGAGTTGTCAAGAAAAATGGAAGACAACAGAAGACAATTGGCCCATTTATCTGGTGTAACACCTCCACCTCCTTGGTTTCCAGAAGTGGATGAAGCCAAAAAGGGGGAGATGTCAAAGGAACCATAGGTTGTGTCTCTTGAAGCCTCTAAAAAGGCTAGAGAAGCACAACTCAAGGATGCCCAAAAAGAAACAGTCAAAACAAGGCAAGAAATAGCTTTAAAAGAAAGACATGACTGGTATGAAAAACAAGAAAGACTCCTTAGAGAAAAAGCTGAGTAGTCAACCCAAGGCATTAGTGAAGAAACTGCTGAAGGCAAGACCAAAAGTATTGAAGACAATCCTTCAGTAGTTGATGCTCAGATCAACACTTCAGTAGTTGATACTTCCTGCACTAAACCAGAACAGCCTTCTAAAGCAACATAATCTACTCCAGCTGATATTCCAAAGCCTGTTCCCACTCCTAAAACTGTTTTGAACCCTTCTCCCATATCATTTTCAAAAGAACAAATGGAGGAGAGTTCAAAAGAAGCAAAGAAGAAGGCTATGGAAGATGAGATCTGAAACAGCTTAGAAGCAAGGGATGACACAAGCTTTGATGACTAATTAATAGCTTATGAAAATAAGCTAGGTGAGTTAGAAGGACAAGAAAGAGTTACTGAGCAAAAACTCCTTGCTGCTGAAGAAGATAAAAGACAACAGCTGATGAACTATATCAACAAAAACAACAAGATAAAGAAACACTCACTTAGGGGACTCTTAACTGATGAACTTATATATAGGGCACAACTTGTATCAGACAAGCTAGCCACAGAAAAAGAAAGGAAGTTGAAGAGGGCCCAAATCATACAAGAATTGGTAGAGAACAACTATGGTTCAAAGAATCAAGTGTGCAAATGGAAAAAAGACGTACTTTATGACACTTACAAGAAGTTCAAGGCTGAAAGACATGCAAATCCAGAGAAGTTCAAAACTTCTGGTGTTCACCCTAAACCAACAGAGCCTGCTACCAAAAAGAAGCCAGAGGAACAAATAAAAACAGACTTCAAGATGGTGCTGATTGAAAAGAACACCATTATTGAAGATGACTTCACAATTGATGAAAAGCCTCTGTTAACACAAGATAGGGATCCAGCAACGTTTGCATATCAACTGAAGCAGACCATCACAGATCAAAAACAGACCAAGGTAATCACTGAACATCACCTTCCTATTTCTAGTGATACACCCGGTACTGTACTTGTTGAACGTGGAAGGAGATCCAATCTGATCACAGCTGAAAAAGAAAAACCACCAACATCAGACCTATCTTCAAACCTCCAAATAGTACCATACAATGACAACTTCTTCAAATCCAAATCTCCAATTGTCAAATGGTACTTCACCTACAAGTCCAATTCCATGGTTCTGGAAAGAAAAAATTTCACATCAAAAGTCCTTCACTACACAACTGAATTGGAGAAACTATCAGGTGAAGATCTTCAAGCCATTTAGAACACTGTTCCAGACAAAGAACTACTTACAGAACCAGAGCTCAGAGATCTCAAATTTCAAATAATCAAGGAAATTTGGAGAATTCTTAACTCAAGGAAAAGATGATCTTATAAATAAAGATAGACAAAGGTTTTGGCTTCATCAATCCAGGGGGAGATTGTAGGGTCAAAGAGGATTGACAAGCCAGTATAAACCTTAGTCTTACATCCTCTAAATGTTTTGTTTAAGCTGCTGAAGTAGGAGATCACTAAGTCCTGAAGAAGCTGATAAACAAAGTCCTGAAGTGTAAAGAATCAGAAGTTTTGAAGATGAACCAGACAGACATCTGAAGAACAACCCCTGAAGATTACTCATCAGAAGTTTGTCACTCATCAGCACTTCCTTGGAAGCTTCCCACCGCCCTTGATCTTCAGCAGTTTAGTTTTATATTAGTATTATGTTACTTTGTGTACAAATTGCAGATACTACAGTCTGTTGTAGTATTATTATAATCATTTTTATACTTTCAATGTACGCACTCTTGGTCTATAAATAGATGGGTTCATCCCCTCTATTTTATACAATCTTTTGCAGTAACATTTTCTATATATATTTTGAGAATCATTAATAGCTTTTACTGTTTTATTTACTCATTACTTTGATTCTCATTTATTATTTTAGTGCATTAACTGAGGGGGGGTAATAACTCCTGTTAAAAGTGAAATCTTAACTTAGCACACTTATACTTATTCCGCTATGCTAAATACTTTGATAAATCCTAGCAAGTGTTCTTGATAATAATCTGTTTACAAGCTAAGTGCTGATCCAACACAAATATAACCCGCTTCCGATTCGTATTTGATACCATGATTTTCAACAATTTTACGTGTCTAAATTAATTTAAGAGGTATTTAGGTTAATTGATTAGTTTGGAGGATGGCTATCCTGCACACCCACGTTCATATGAGTCGTATATAATTAGTAGCAAAAACATAAGCTTGTGAAACCGGGTCAAACATGGTTACGAAAGATAATTACAATTTTCAAATGTTATATTTGTGATAGAGACATTTAAGTTAATGTTGTTATCTCACCAAAGACTCAGGAATATTTAAAGATATTTTGTGTCAAAAAGAAATTAATTTGATAAAAAAACACTAGAAGTTGGATTAAGCAATGACCATTGACGAAACTAGAAGAAAAGTATGAAAAAAAGACACTTTCCCTTGTGATACAATAAATTTTCAACGGCAATTTACTTGTTATTTTATTCAGTTATCATGCACAATAAGTACGTTTAATAACGCAAACAACTTATTAGCTTTATCTTTTTATATATAGTTATTTCTCTCTATGGAACGAGTTTATTATTGAGCTAATAAACCTGCAGATTAACAGACACAAACTCCATTTATATATAGCTATTTCTCTCTATTTTGATATATTCGGTTTTGATTAATTCTAAACACCCTCTGATTGATTGTATGTGGATTGTAGGTATTTAGGGGTTGATTAAACTCAAGATTTTTTTTTCCTATGGGGTCATTTTTTAAGAGCTTGGATTTATAGCTAGACATAAAAAATTTTAAAGCGGGAGAATCACGTAATAAAAGTAAATTGTCATTGGAAAAGCATATAATAATGGGTCATGATAACTACACCCCCCCCCCCCATTTTTATCTACACGCCCTCTATATAGGGTGTATGGTACCATACGCCACCTATATGGGGCGTATGGAACCATATGCCCCATATACTTTAACTTTAAGCATTAAATGTAGTCAACCTTGGAATTAGTGTGGTCAGAAAGGGTCTATATGGGGCGTATGATACCATACGCCCCATTTGCTTTTATATACGCCTCATATGACCTCATACGAGGCATATAGAAGTACTAGGCACAATTTTTTAGGTCAGAGATGTCACCTCGTACCTGTATACACCTCCTATGACACCATATGCCCCATATGTAGGTCATATGTCTCATATGACCTCATATGAAGCATATAGAAGTACTAGGCACAAGTTTCTATGTCAGAGATGTCACCTCGTACCTGTATATGCCTCCTGTGAAACCATACGCCCCATATGTAAGTAATGGATGTTTTATATTTTGGTTGTGTATTGTTATTTATAGTATGTTTGTCTTGGTGTGATTTGGTTTGTTGCTTAAAATTTGGATAAACTTGTTAAATATGTTAATAATAAACAACAAACATCTAAAATGTCGTATTATTTACTAAGTTAAACGTATAAGTTGTTTGTAAGATATTTAAAATAAAAAAAACATGTGTATGTCGTTAAAAACTAAATTGTAACGTTTTTTACAAAGTATAACTCGTAACATATCCATGTCGTATACTGAACGCTTAAAATTAAAAAAAAAATAAACGTGCCAACCAAAGAAAACCATAGTTTCTTCTAAAAAAAACTTCCAGACATAGCATATGGAGCGTATGGTGTCATATGGGGCATATAGGTTGGTTAATTTGGCATCCAATGATTGCTGGCACAAAAGTCAATAAAGTGAAAGCTATGTGGGGTGTATGATACCATACGCCCCATATGAATATGTCAGAGTGTGTAGATAAGTGAGGGGGTGTGTAGATATGAAAAGCCATAATAAATACAAAGTCTTTTGAAGTTTTGATAGTTGACCTATTTTTTAAATTAAATTAACAATTGGGTAGTAGCTTACTAGTAAACTAAAATATTTTTATTTGGTAAGACGTTTATAATCTAACTTTTATTTAGTAAAACGTTTATAAATTTTTATATTTAGTAAAAATTATTTAAAATAAAAACCAGTGGGTAGTGGGGTCAAGTTTTTTTTTTTTTTTTTTTTAAAGGTTAAAAAGGATTGACAAAGCCACTTTTAGATCCTTAGTCTTAATCATATTTCGACAATGTTTTCTAAGTATAGAAACTGCTAAAGAAGAAGATAACAAGTACTGAAGAAGCTGACAACAAGTGTTGAAGAGTAAAGATTAGAAGTTCTGATCAAGATGAACATACAAACATCTGAAGAACAACTACTAAAGACAAACTCCTGAAGATTACTCATCAGAAGTTTGTCACTCATCAGCAGTTCTTTGGAAGCTTCCCACCGCCATTACACTTCAGTAGTTTAGTATTATAATAGTTTTGTTAAAGTCTTTGTACAATTTCCAATATTACAGCTTGTTATAGTATTATTATATTGTTTTGAATACTTCTCATGTACGTATTAACCAGTTTATAAATAGAGGGGTTTATCCCACTATTTTAGACAAGCTTTTGTAGTTAACATTTCTAATATATTTTGAGAATCATTCAAAGCATTTACTGTTATATTCATTCATTACTTTGATTCTCATGGTTAGGAGTGATAAAGGCTTTAAGTTTAGCAAGATTGATCGTATTCTTGTCTGCCAAGATTTTTTTGAATAAATGGCCGTTAGCGGTGTTCAGAGCATTACCGAGGGAAAGATCCGATCATTGTCTGTTATTATTATCATTGGTGGATTCCAATTTTGGGCCGAAGCCTTTTCGATGGTATAATTCCTGGTTGGAATGGGATGGGTGTGAATATCTAATTGTTAATACTTTGGATAGTGAGTTATTTCAAGGCTCTCCTGATGTGGTGATTGCTAATAAATTTATAAGGATTCGGGAGGTTATAAAAGAATGGTGGAAAGAAGTAAATGATAAAGAAGGGGTTGAATATTCTGAAATGAAGTCCGATATAAATCGATTGGAATCTAAAATGGAGAACGGCGATTTGGAAGAAGAGGAATTATGGGTTTATGAAGAATGTAAAAAAGGTGTGAGTTGGATTGAGCACCTTCGGTCTCTTGATGTTAAACAAAAATCTCGTATCCATTGGGCGAATAGTGGTGATGAAAATTCGCCCTTTTTTCATTGTGTGGTAAATGGGAGGAAGGCAAAAAAATAATATTCCGGGTTTATTGGTCGATGGGATTTGGATTTCTAAACCAACTTTGGTTAAGAAACATATTTATCAATTTTTTCGAAACATGTTTGCTTCTGTTAGGACAAAGAGGATTGGTGAAATCACTTTTGGAAACCTAAGTATAATTCACTTTTGTCAAATATATTCTAAGTATAGAACTACTGAAGAAAGAAGACAAAAGTACTGAAGAAGGATTCTACAAGTACTGAAGAAGAAATGCATCAGAAGTTCTGAAGTCCAAACCAGACAGTTCACTGAAGAACTACTGAAGACAAACTACTCATCAGTAGTTTGTCATTCATCAGCACTTGTTCAAGAATCTTTCCACCGCCTTATGTTTCAGTAGTTTATTAGTTTAGTATTACTTTAACTTTATGTACAAGTTCCAAGACTACAACTTGTTTCTGAACTTGCTTTTTGGCAAGGTTCATGTATTTGTAAAGTCTATAAATATATGGGTTCATCCCTCTGTTTTAGACATTGATTTTTAATACAAAAATCCTTCAAAGCTTATCATTGTTATTTCCATTTCATTTATTGAGAATCTGTTTAAGTATTCATTCTCATTCAATACTTAGATTCTCATTAAATACTTGTCTTTAGTTTTAATCAAACATCCAGGGGGAGTAATAACTCCTGTTGATAAGTGTAGCTTTAACTTAAAACATTCCACTGTGCTATAACTGATAAAGAACTTGCTAAACACTTAAGTGTTCACTAGCAAGTTCATACAAAGAGCAATATTGATCCAACAATTGGTATCAGAGCACTGGTTTACCTGATCACATATCAATCTAACACATTGAGAATCAGACACAGGCTCTTATTGATATTCAATAAAGGATTAAAAGTTCACTTTTATCAATATCCATCACTTTAAGAGATATTTGACAAATCAATACTCTTTAAAATGGATCCTCATAATACTGGTTCTGCCAACAAACCTTCTATGCTAGTAAGAAATGAATACAATATCTGGCAAAGGAGAATGGCACATACCTTATCACAAACCAACACAGGTTGCTGTAAATCTGTTATATATGGTCCTCATAAACCAGTAAATATCAATCTTACAGTAAATATCAATCTTGAAACTAAAGAAGAAATACCAAAAGACCCAAAAGACTATACAGAGGATGATTTTCTAAAACTTGAGCTTGATGCTAAAGCTTTCTCTATGTTGGCAATGGCACTCCCAAATGAAATCTACTCTGGCCTATTACATTGTGATAGTGCCAAAGAGCTTTGGGACTGCCTCAAAGAACAGTTTGGAGGAACTAAAGAGGTGATTGCCAACACCAGAGAAATCCTGGCTCAAAAATATGAAACTTTTGCTCACATTAATGGGGAAACTTTAACTCAACAATTTGAAAGATTCTCCTCATTAATATTTGAGCTAAAATTAAATGGTCAGACCTACACAACTGTATCTATGCTTCATAGATTTTTAAGGTCTTTACCTGAAAAATGGGAAACTTACTCTATAGTCTTAAGATCATCACCAGATTTTAGCTCCCTCACTCTTACAAAACTACATGGGAGATTACTTACTTTTGAAAGAGAAATTGCTCAAAAGAAAAAGTTCTGGTAAAGTTGCTGATGACTATCTACCAGGTAGTACAGCACTATTGGGACAAGACTCACCAACTTGTTCAAATAGTTTTGGATCTTTTGACCATATTGACATAACTGCTGGGATCTCATCTGAAAGATCATTCCCAGGTTATGACAATAATGATTTTAGTCAAACTGCTGATAACATGTGTTTTATCATGGATGATTTAAAAATTTTCAGCAGTGATGACTTGGAAGAAATGGATATTCTACACCAACTGGCCATGTTGAGTATAAAAACAAACAAATTTTACAAAAGGTCAGGAAGGAAATTTCCAGGACTCAACAGTTCCACAAAAATTGGTTTTGACAAATCTAAACTTAGATGTCACAAGTGTCAAAAGTTGGGACACTTTGCTAGAGAGTGTAGAAGCTCTAGCTTTAACCAATCTCATTCTGGAAATAATTTTAACCCCAGTTATAATAGGAATAATGGAACACAAGGGAGTGCACATTTTGTACAGGCACAAGCTCCACAACACCAATATGTGCCACAAGTACAATATGTACAGATGCCTGCTCAACAGATGCAGTGCCAACAATCAATCCCTCCCTTTCCAGCTGCTCAACCACCTTCACAGACTCAGCAACCCTCACAACAAAGTTTATTTACTTCAAAGGTATGTTGACTGGAGCAGTCTTCCTTTTGACACTACTGAGTGTAACCCTGATGCAGACAACAAGATGTTTGACATCAACTGGGGAGAGCCTGACAATGGCAGAAAGAACTTTGCCTTGATGGCATTTGAGGGATGCACCTCAAAATCTTCCTTGTCACAGGTATCAAAAGAATCTTTGACAAAACTTTGTTCAACTTCTTGTAAAGAATCTTTTGCTCTCATAAGAGAGACTAATGTGCACTTACAAGGTAAAGCAAATGACTCTGAGAGAAAATTCACTCAGATGAAATGTGATTTAGAAAGAAAACTTTCTGCAAAAACAAAAGAAGTTTCTAAATTAACTAACACTGCTATTGAAACCCAAGCACAAATTAAAATCATGATAAATGACCTAGGAAATGTCAGACAAGACCTTGCTGACACCAAGGTCACTTGTGAAAAATGGGTTGAATCTTGTAAGGGGTACCAACTATTGCTAAACAAACAAAGTGCTTCAAATGTTAGGTTTGGCATAGGGTACAATCACACTGAAACACCAACAGATTTTTCCCCAAAACTACTGTAGATGGGAGAAAAATTGTTTCAGGTGAAACTTCTGAAGAGAAAGAATGCACATCTTTCCATGAAAACTTTCTAAAAAACTCACAAAGAAAGTTCTTCAGAAGTACTGATAAAATCTGACATTAAGCCATCAGTAGTTTCAACTACATCAGGAGTTGAGAACCTGAAAACTACTGATGACCTAAAACCAATCAATACAGTCAGAAACTTGTCTTTAAAAGAAAAGATAAAAGAATGTGAAATCTGTGGTCTGTTCAACCTCAAGACAGGATTTCGCAGATACAGAAAAGGTATTCAGTACAACAAGAAAATTCAATAACTGGTTGTGGGAAAACAAATCAGAAATGATTTTGTAGAAACTTTTCCTCCCAAGAAACAACAACCAGTAAACACCTTTTCTCAGAAAAAGACAAAATCTCAACAAAAATCTTTTTCTCAAAATTCTCTTTCAGTAGTTAGACCTAAATCATCAGCAGTTTCACAAACTACTGAGATTAAAGATCTCATGAACATGGTACAACTACTGATGACCAAAGTTGATGGTGGTCCTCAAAATGATACCACCATTGCTCTTAATGAAAAATCCATTGCCAAAAAGACATGGATTCCTCAACTTGGTCAAGAACAAACTGTAAATGTTCTCAAGAGCAAACCCAAAGCCAAACTGGCTTGGGTTCCCAAATCTAACTAATTTGCTATCTTGTGCAGAGAGTTTCCAGAGGCTTAAATAGCATTTGGTATGTTGATAGTGGAGGCTTAATGCACATGACTGGATGCAGATCCCTGATAAACAATATTATCAGTCAAAGAGAAGGATCTGTATCCTTTGGGAACAATGCTACGGGATATGTGCTAGGACATGGCAATGTCTCCTCTGGCAAAATACAGTTTGACAAGGTCAATCTGGTTGAAAACCTTGAGTACAACTTGCTGAGTGTGTCACAAATGTGTGATAAAGGATATTCTTACTTTTTCACAAAGACAGCATGCAAGATCATATCACCAGAAGGCCAGAAGTTGATAGAGAAGATCATTGAAGATCATACTTTGTTGATAGCCAAAAGATGTGGCAATGTCTATGCAGTGGACATTGAAAAGGACAAAGTACTGAACAACACTGCCTGTTTCTTCTCAAAGGCATCCACTTCAGAGACTAATCTCTGGCACAGGAGACTTGGCCATGTGAACTTTAAAACCATAAATAAAGTCACAAAAATGGGCTTGGTCAGAGGTCTACCTTTGAAGGTATACCAGTGTCAAGAACACTGTGTATCCTGTTTGAAGGGAAAACAACATAAGTCCTCCTATAAGTCTATTGAAGAATCAAAAACAACTGCATGTCTTCAACTACTCCATATGGACTTATTTGGGCCTGTAAAAATCATGAGCCTTGGTAAGAAGAAGTACTGCCTGGTCATCATTGATGACTATTCAAGATTTACATGGGTATTCTTCTTATTTTCCAAGGATGAGGCTGCTGAAATCATCAAGTTCTTCATTCTACAAGTAGAGAAACAATATTCTCTGTCTGTCAAAGCCATTAGAAGTGACAATGGGACAGAGTTCAGGAACAAAACTCTGGATGAATTCTATTTGTCTAAAGGGATTATTAGACAATTCAATGTTCCCAGAACTCCTTAACAAAATGGTGTAGTAGAAAGGAAGAACAGAACCTTAATTGAAGGAGCAAGAACAATGTTAGATGATTATGGCCTACCATTATATTTTTGGGCAGAAGCAGTTAACACTGCATGTTATGTTCAAAATAGAGTCCTTGTCAACAAGAGACACTCCAAGACTGCCTATGAAGTTCTTCATGGCATAAAGCCCCTTATCTCATTTTTCAGGGCTTTTGGATGTCAATGTTTCATTCTAAACATCAAAGACTCTATTTCAAAGTTTGCTGCTAAAGTTGATTTAGGTTACTTTCTTGGTTACTTTTCCACTAGAAAAGCCTACAAGGTTTTTAAGTCAAGAACCAGGATAGTAGATGAAACACTGAATGTCAAGTTCAATGAGTCAAAACACACTCTTATTCCAGCACATCCTGCTGAACTTTTTGACCTTGACAGCTTTCATTTTGGACCTGAAAAGACTGTTAATTCATCTAAACCTACTTATTATGGTGATCAAAGGTTTGATGATGAGGATCCAGCACCATGGACTCCTAATACAGTCATTAAATCAACCAAACCATCAGAAGTTTCACAAACTTCTAATTCAACAACTACTGATGTACAAACTCAAACATCTGCTTCAGCACCTAAAACTACTGAAGACACTGAAACTACTGAACCAGACATTATAAACCTCAGTGTTTTGTTTGATGAAGTACAAGAGCCACCTGCACCTGTCAGTGGTTTACAACAACTGATTGAACACAAAGATCATCCACTTGAACAAATCATGGGTGATATTGCATCAGGTGTTCTTACAAGAAACCAGCTTTCCAACTTTTGCTTCTTCTCAGCATTCATTTCTCAGTTGGAACCTAAGAAGTACCAAGAAGCCCTCAAAGACAACAATTGGGTGGAAGCTATGCAAGATGAGTTACTTCAGTTCAAGAAGCAACAGGTTTGGGAAATCTGTCCCTTACCACCAAACAAGCTACCAATTGGGACAAGATGGGTTTTTAGGAACAAACAAGATGAAGCTGGTATGATTATAAAGAACAAGGCAAGACTGGTAGTACAAGGTTACTCTCAAGAAGAAGGAATTGATTATGATGAAACCTTTGCTCTAGTTGCAAGGCTTGAAGCCATCAGGTTATTTCTGGCCTATGCCATTTCCAACAAAATCAAAGTTTTTCAAATGGATGTTAAAAGTGCATTTTTGTATGGAAAAATAAAAGAGGAAGTATATGTCTGTCAGCCACCTGGGTTTGAGGATCCTTCTCATCCTGAGTGGGTGTACAAGCTAGACAAAGCTCTTTATGGGCTCAAACAGGCTCCAAGAGCCTGGTATGAAACACTTTCTAACTTTTTGCTCAAAAATAACTTCACAAGAGGCTCCATTGATAAAACTCTTTTCATAAAACATGTTGGAAATCATGTCTTACTTGTTCAAATATATGTTGATGATATCATATTTGGTTCAACAAACACAAAACTGTGTGATGAATTTAAGAAACTCATGCAATCAAAATTTGAGATGAGTACAATGGGAGAATTGCAGTACTTTCTGAGACTGCAGATTAAACAACAAACAAATGGAACTTTTATACATCAATCAAAATATGTTAAAGAATTATTGAACAAATTTTCTTTACAAAACTGTAAATCATGTTCCACTCCCATGACACCAACCACACAAGTCGAACCAGATGATCAAGGAAAACAGGTTGATCAAACCATGTATAGATGATAGGTTCCCTTTTATATCTAACTGCTTCTAGACCAGATATTATGTTTTCAACATGTGTCTGTGCTAGATATCAATCAGCTCCTGGGGAATCACACCTCATTGCAGTCAAAAGAATCTTCAGATATCTGAAAAGAACTCCAACACTTGGAATTTGGTATCCTGCTTCAAGCAATACCAAGTTATCAGCTTTTTCAGATAGTGACTATGCAGGGTGTAAAATGTCAAGAAAATCAACATCTGGTGGTTGTCAATTCTTGGGAAACTGTCTAGTGTCCTGGTAATCAAAGAAACAAACATCTGTTGCAACTTCAACTGCTGAAGCTGAATACATTACAGCTGCAAGTTGTACATCACAGATACAATGGCTCCAATATCAACTTCTTGATTATGGAATCAAAGAGACCAAGACACCATTGCTTGTAGACAGCAAATCTGCCATTAGCATCATTCAAAATCCTGTTCAGTTTTCAAAAACCAAACATATTGAAATTAGGTATCATTTTATAAAAGATTGCTATGAAAAAGGCAATATTGAAGTGAAACATGTAGCAACAGCTAATCAAATAGCTAACATGTTCACTAAACCCCTTGACACATCAACATTTCAGAAGTTAGTATCCATGCTTGGGATGCTAAATTTGTAAGTGTTTCTTTTTATTTTTCTGCACATATTTTCATTTTTCACTTACATCTGTTTTTAAGTCTGAAAACTTCTGAAACACAAACAAGAGAGAAACTACTGATGAACAAAACATCAGTATGGGAATCTTTTCTGAAAAAATGATTAACTTCTGATAAAATAACCTTCAGAAGTTATGAATAAAGTATTTATAAAATATTCTCATCAGTTAACAACTACTGAAGAGAAAGTGGGAACTACTGATGATAATTGTTCTTCATCAGCAGTTTGGTCAAAAAGGGTAAATTAGACTTTTCCCACATCAGAAGTTTGACCTAGGCGGTTATAAACTTCTGATAAATACCTTTTCCAACACTTATCCTTTCAAAAAGCAAAAATTCCCTCCTTCTCTCTCACAAAACACTCTCAAGACCTAAACCTGCAAAAACATTGTTCGATCCACACATACACAAACCACATGGCTCTAATACTGAAACAGGGACACAATCAAAGAGGCTACTTCGAAAAACATGAAGCCTGGTCCCAATACGACGATATCATTGATTTGGTCATCAAATCCCAATACTTCACCGCCCTCACCATCGACCCTCCAATCCACACTGAAACTCTAAATGAATTTTGGGCAAACGCAGAGACAGTGACGGTGAACAACAAAGTGATCTCCCTCAACTCAACCATCCAAGGGAGAAGAATGGCAATCACACCGGCTACTTTGGCAATTAGGCTGGGTTTGGATGATGTAAACGCCCCAGACCAATTTCCAAACACTCAGATTCACTTAACCATGACAGAGTGTGGTTACCAAGGTACAGTTCAGGGATCCTTCTACATTTGCCTACCAAATCCAGAAGACCATCAAAGACAAACTGCACACTAAGGTAGTTACTGAACATCACTTACCAACTTTCAAACTACCTGATGTGGTGCAACAAGAAGAAAGAAGTGAATCCCACCTGAGAGTCACTGAAATTGAAAACATCCAACACTCAGGAACTTCCCAAGGGACCAGCATGGTTCCCTATACTTCAGACTTTGACAAGTCTAAAGTGCTGATCATCAGATGGTCCTTTACTGATGACAACTCAGTATTAGTGACAAGGAGAGATCTTACAAGCAAGACCTACAAGTCCTTGAATGAACTAAAGAAATTATCAACTCAGGACTTGCTTACAATTCAACATCTGGAACCTCAAATGGGATCTCTCACTGATGAGCAGCTTAATCAATTGAAGAATTCCATGTTCAAAGGGATATGGAAGATTGTGAATGACAGAAGAAAACAATAAAGAATTAGAAAGGTTTTGGCTTCATCAATCCAGGGGAGATTGTTAGAACTACTGAAGAAAGAATTAGAAAAGTTTTGGCTTCTGTCAAATATATTCTAAGTATAGAACTACTGAAGAAAGAAGACAAAAGTACTGAAGAAGGATTCTACAAGTACTGAAGAAGAAATGCATCAGAAGTTCTGAAGTCCAAACCAGACAGTTCACTGAAGAACTACTAAAGACAAACTACTCATCAGTAGTTTGTCATTCATCAGCACTTGTTCAAGAATCTTTCCACTGCCTTATGTTTCAGTAGTTTATTAGTTTAGTATTACTTTAACTTTATGTACAAGTTCCAAGACTGCAACTTGTTTCTGAACTTGCTTTTTGGCAAGGTTCATATATTTGTAAAGTCTATAAATAGATGGGTTCATCCCTCTGTTTTAGACATTGATTTTTAATACAGAAATCCTTCAAAGCTTATCATTGTTATTTCCATTTCATTTACTGAGAATCTGTTTAAGTATTCATTCTCATTCAATACTTAGATTCTCATTAAATACTTGTCTTTAGTTTTAATCAAACATCCAGGGGGAGTAATAACTCCTGTTGATAAGTGTAGCTTTAACTTAAAACATTTCGCTGTGCTATAACTGATAAAGAACTTGCTAAATACTTAAGTGTTCACTAGCAAGTTCATACAAAGAGCAATACTGATCCAACAGCTTCTAATGTTTCAGGTAGGCCTTTGATGATTTGCAGTAATATGAAGGTGATTGATGCCGATTACAAAGAAGGGCTAGTGGCTGAGTTCTCAAAAGAAGAAATTAAAAAAGCGGTTTTTGAATGCGGGGGAGATCGAGCACCGGGCCCGGATGGGTTTAATTTTTCTTTCTTAAAGAAATTTTGGTCGTTTTGGAGGATGATTTCTTTAACTAAATGGCCCAGTTTTATAGCACGGGATCAATTAATCACGGATATAGTGCGTCATTTATCACTCTTACACCGGAGATTAAAAACCCGACTGATTTATAGGATTATAGGCCTATTACGTTGATTGGGATTATGTCTAAAGTTATCTCCAAGATTTTGGCAAATATAATTAAAAACGTGATGCAGTTTATTATTTCAGAATCGCATAGTGGGTTCTTATCGGATCGATTCATTCTAGATGGTCCGTTAATTATCAATGAAATAACATCTTGGTTGAAGAAGAGAGGAGATAAAGCCTTAATGTTCAAGACTGATTTTCAAAAAGCATACGATAATGTTGATTGGTGTTTTTTTATATCCATCATGAAACAAATGGGCTTACGGGATCGTTGGTGTCTTTGGATTGAAGGGATTTTGAAGTCGGCCCGTTCTTCTGTTTTGGTTAATGGTTCGCCTACATATATTTTTCAATGCGAGAAAGGTTTAAGGCAAGGTGAACCGTTATCCCTTTTCTTTTCCTAATCGTCATGGAAGCTTTTACATGTTTGATAGATAAAGCCTTGGTTGTTGGCGAATTTGTGGGTATTGAAATTGGTAGCAACGGTCCTCTTGTTTCCCATCTTCTATACGCGGATGATGCGCTCATTTTGGGTAAATGGTCCGTGGGGAACTTCCAGAATACGTTACGCCTCCTCCGCCTTTTTCATATTTGTTCCGGTCTTAAAATAACTCTTCAAAAATCGAACATCTTTAGGCTTAATAGATCGGAAGAAGAGGTAAAATTTCTGGCTAGAATGTGCGGATGCAAGTGTGACACCCGGCATATTTGGCTTAAACATTTTAGTAACATCTAAGTCTACCTTAGCGAGAAACGTTTATAAACGGACTTAACTGGGTTAGTTAAGTCGGGTCAAGTTAGGATTGTCCAGGGTTCAATGATCTGGAGGATCATTGGGAGTCGTTTTGGTAATACACTAGTACCGGGTTCCGTTGTTGGCGACATTACATGAACTAATTAAGTGTATGTGTAGATTATGGGTCGTGTGGTGGATTATATACATAGATGTGTTTAAATGATGTGTAAATGATTATCTGTGCTTAAATATGTTAAACATAGACTAAGGTTGCATACTCATATGTTAAGGTATGTTAGAATGCGCTAAACACGACAAACTGGAAAACTAGATAAATATGGATTCTGGTTCGACCACTTCGAGGGGTCGAAGGAGGAAATTTGTTTTGGTTCGACCCTTTGTAAATGGGCGAACCTGGGATGTGGAATTGAAAGAATTTCCTTCGACCAGGACAGGGCTCATTCGACCCTGTGGAAGGGTCGAAGGAGGCTACCTTCGACCACTTACAGGGGGCGAAGGAGGATCAGTATAAATACCAAACTTTGTCATTTTTCATCATTTCACAAACCCTAGCCGTCTCAAAACACTCTAAACGATTTTAATCACTAAGGAAGGAGTTTTTGCTCTTCTTTTTCATAATCTAACCTATCTACAACATCTAAACAAGAATCCAAGGTGTGTTCTTGATCCTAAATCCTTTTTAAAGCATTTTAATTCGTTTTCATCTAACCCTAATTGTCCGGATCTGTTCTAAGGGTGTTTTCATGATTAAAAACCTTTTAAACATCTTTCTAAATCAAAACCTTATCATTTAAACATAGGTTTTCATGATGATAAACATATGTAATTTGCGTATTATGCGGTGTTATGAGTTGTTCAATGATTTGCTGCTGTATCTATGATAGAAACATAATATAGGATTGTTATTGATGCTAGGTTATTGTTGTTTAGGGATTAGAATGGGATAGATGGTGATATTGTGGGTATTTTGGGGGTTTTAACGAATCTAGACTTGATGCATGATATTTATGATCAATAGAACTAATAAGGAAAATCAAACACTCGACAAACTGAGCATTTTAAGTTGAATATGAATCGATTTCAAAAGTTTCCAAATTGGGTAAAGAATCCATGCATGATTGTGACGTTTCCATAATTCTTACCATTTTGGGAAAGGGCTGAAATGGACGTATTATTGGGGGAAATCGGTGGGGTTTTGTAGGGATAAGTTATTCATACTTGACTGCTGTGTTTGATGATGTTTCGAGGTGTTTCGAATGTGTTTGAAGCGTTTTTAGGAAAATTTGTACAACAGGGGCGAACCTGGACTCCTTCGACCAATCGGGTGGGCGAAGGAGAAAATCCAAGGTCGAACCTGGGAAAATCTGGGCGAACGTGGTCGAACGGTCGAAGGAGGCATCAAACGGTCGAACGAAACATAAAACGGGCGAAGGAGACTTAAAACGGGCGAAGGAGACTTAATCTGACCGGTTCGACCGTTCTGATGCAGAAATGAGATTTTTGATACAAACTAAGTGTTTTATGCTTGAACCTTGTGTGTAATCTATGTGTACTTGATTAGTTAAGGTAATGGGTCACCAACGGGATGTCGGGTCGGTCTAGTGTGTCGGTTAAACATTTAAACACGTTTTAAAACACACTTGGTTACGATCTGGACAATCGGGGACTAGATAACCTTATGGTAATTAGTCGGAACACTTATGTGAACATTTTGATAGATCTCCGGTAGAGGGATTATCAAGGGCATAGCATTTTTACTTGTAACCGAAGAACGCTATCTAAGGTGAGTTCACGGCCCCACTTTTACTGCTTTAACTTTTGGGGGAGAAAACATGCGCTAAACTAACTTGGTAACATATGTCATACTATGGTTTTTAACTTTGTATTGCTATACGATCTTTGAAAGTCCCGGGGGAAACCATGAATGTGCGGGGATGCACAACGGGGGAAATGTGGATAGATCTATTGGGCGTGACCTGCCCCACTCGTCGGCTTGGAGGGCCGGGCGGTTGCATGTTGTCTCGAACTGGAACATTGGTATCATGCTGAACATTCGGGCTGCTTAAACATATGCTAAACATTGCTAAACGTGTCTAGTAATGGTTTCCAATCGTAGTAGTAATAAAACATACGCCTAGCTAGCGTACTTGGTAACATTGATATAGTATGGACATGGAAACGTTTTGTAAACACTTGGTAACATATTGAACAAACCTGTGAACTCACCAGCATTATATGTTGACGTCTTTTTGGCATGTTTTTCTCAGGTCGCTAAGGTAGCAACAAATGGAACTAGGCGCACAGGTCTGCATTGGCGTCTAGGTTTAGATCATGTTTTGTAATAAACACTTGGTACATTCGGGTCTATGGTTTGTAACTTGACTAATGCTTCCGCTACTGGTTTTGAGTTTAAGAAAACTATGTCTTTTTGGAATGTCATGTATCTTCATATAGAGTTGTTTATTGTGACCGTTGACTTGGATCCTGGTTTGTCATGCGCCTCGCGGTAAAACTCCGCAAGTGGAAATTTGAGGGTGTGACAGCAAGCATGGTACAATGCCTTTCGATTATCTTGGGATCAAAGTTGGGGCTAATATGAATCGAATCCAGAATTGGGACCCGGTTGTGGGTAAATGCAAGTCGAGGCTAAAGTCTTGGAAAGCTAAGACTCTTCCAATTGGTGGTCGTTTAACGCTTATTAAGTCTATTTTTTCTAGCTTGTTGATTTATTATATGTCGCTTTTACAAGGCCCCGATGAAAGTTATAGAAAATATGGAAACTATTATGAAGCAATTTTTATGGGCGGGCGATGAGAACATTAAAAAAATTCATTGGGTGGCTTGGGATGTGGTTGCGAGTCCTAAGAAACTTGGCGGCTTAGGAGTGTCTAAACTTACCGATGTTAACTTGTCCCTCCTTGTCAAATGGGTTTGGAGATATAAGGTAGAAGGTTCTTTCCTTTGGAGGAAGATTGTTGATGCTTGTCATGGTAAGAAAAACAATTGGGATATACTTTCGTGTAATAGAACCGTGTCGGGAGGATGGAAATCCATGGTTACTCACCTTAACAAAATAACGATGCAGTCCAGGAAATAAACTGTCAGTTTAAAGGAGTTGTAGGGAATGGCAAAGATGTGAGATTTTTTTTTGGATAAATGGCGAGTTGATGTTCCTTTTAAAGACGAGTTTCCTAGTTTATATCAATTGGCTGTTAGTAAACAGACCACGGTTCATAGTTCTTGGGACAAGGAGGCGGCCGGATTGATTTGCAGCTGGAAGAGAACCTTATTGTTGGAACCTGAGTTGAATGAATATGCTCAGCTTCTAACACGGCTGCAAGGTTTTACTCTAGTTGATTCTAAGGATGGTTGGCAGTGGGATGGTAATTCTGTGGGAAGCTATAAAGTGACTGATTTTAAGAAGCTTTTGATGGCCGATCGTTTGCAGGGGAGGCAATTCTTTATAAGATGGATCGCTTGGGTCCCTCTCAAGGTTAAAATTCTCATTTGCCGTCTCGAAATGGACCGGATTCCGACGAAGGCTGCTCTTTGTAGGAGGCAGATTACTGTTGCAGATGACATTTGTGTCTTATGTGACGTTAAGGACGAGACGTCTTTGCACCTCTACACCGGTTGTGGCTATACGCTTGGTATATGGTCGGCTATAGGGTCCTGGTGTAAGTTAGGCTCTCTCTTTGCTTTCAACATTAAAGATTTGTTGCGGACAGTTCCTGTGATTCGAAATAAGGAAGCTACAAAGATTGTCCAAGGGATTGTTATGGTTACAATGTGGGTTATCTGAAGTGCGCGGAATGATAAGATTTTTAGAGGCATTGAGTCTAAAGTTGTTGAAATATTAGCCAAAGTTAAGTCTCTATCTTTCCTTTGGTTAAAAGCTAGGTCCAAGTTTAAAATTTTAGTTTGGAAGGATTAGGCATTGTATCCGTTGTATATGTTGTAGGGGTTCCTTTTTTTCGGTCCTTGTTTTAAGGACCGTTAGCATTTTTTTAATAAAGTTCACTTTTCAAAAAAAAAAAAAAAAAAAAAAAAACCTTACGCTTATTCCGTTAAGCAAATTACTTTTGATAAATTTAAAAAGTGTTTGTAATAAGAATTTGTTGAAAATTATAACTGATCCAACAGTTTTAATCAAGTGTTTTTTTCTCATAAACCAATGGGGCCTATTGTAAAAAAAATAATTAAAAATAAAATTGAGGTGGTTTGAAATTTTGGTAACACTATATTTATCAAGAAAAAGATTGGTATCGGATAACACTGACACGTATAATATAACTCCACCAATAATTAAATTGGGGGTTGTTTGATAAGCCTCTTAATAAGACTCTGAACCATTCAGCGCTGAATGATTCAGCATTCAGGTCGTTTGTTTCAGCTTTTGAATGGAATGGTTAAGGCTAAACCATTAAGATTTGAGATGTTGCTGAACCGTTAAGCACTGAACTAGGATGAACCTTTATGAGAATCTCCTATCAATGTGAGACAAGAATACTAACCATTAAGAGGTTCAACTTAATGATTCAACACTTAACCATTCATACCTCTTAATAATTCAGCACTTAATCAAACAAACAACCCCTTAGTTGTTTAAGAAAACTTATCCATACTACAAGAAAATTGACTTCCAATGATGAAAAATTCATCACCGAGTAGTTCATACCCTTTGTGGTGGCGTGGTAAAGGTGTTTGGGTTTAAATGGGAAATTAGGAGTTCAAGCCTCATAAAAGGTAAAAAAAAAAAAAAATGTAATAAAAAGGTGTAAGAATTGATGTAAAAAAATGGGAGAGGAAAATAATTGTTCAAAAAAAAAAAGAATAGTTCATACCCAAAATAAATAAATAAATAAAAATAATAATAATAATACATTTTATAATATTTTCTTGTATTCCACGCGGTGGTTTGCACTGGATTAGGATAAGGGCTGTTTTCGGGTTTTTTCCTAGGGTTTCCAGTGTTTCGGGTCAAGTTTTTTAGTTAGGAAAAGTGACCCGATAACCGAACCATTTAAAGTTTGGGTCGGTTTGGGTTTGGTTTATTCGTGTTCAGGTTAGTTCGGGTTGGGTCCACCAAAAAAATAAAAAATAATAAAAATATTATATAACCTAAAAAAATTATAAAAGTAAAAACACCAAAATGTTCTTTTAGTGCTAATCTTTTTGAAAATAATAAAAAAAAATAAAAAATGGTTTATATTATGTCATGTCTGATATACATGTGCATTTTGCTGTTATATTATATTATATATATATATATATATATATATATATATACCGTATGCACATGTTCATTTCACTATTATAGCACACTTTTGAATAAATTGTCAATTACCATAATGAAATGATCATTAAATTGACGCGAAGTGCATTTCACTATTAGACCATGCGTAGTGGGGGGCTTTATATATAAAGCCCCCCTTTCTGATTGGTCCACGTGGCAGCTGAGTCAGCATGGAGAGATAAAATGAAAAAGGGGTGTAGTGGTGGGGCTTTATTTATAAAGCCCCTATTAATATTTTATTATATCTTTTAAATTAAAAAAAATAATAAAAAATAAAAAAGAGAGAGAGAGTATTAGGTGGCACCCATTGATTGGTCTCTCTTGAAAACATCCGGCGCTATACATGTAACGCCCAAACACATTTTTGCAATATAAAGCCCCCCCGTAACGGTGTGGGGGGCTTTATTTTTAAAAACCACGCCCCAATGGAGCCCCACTACACTAGGTCTTATAGTTAGTTTTTTTTAATGAGTTTAACTTTACGGTTTAATTTTTAGATATCGTATGAAGGGGGTTAGGGTTTTTTTTTTTTTTTTTTTTTTTTTTGAGAGGGGGGGAGGCGAAGGTGGGGTGGGAGGTTTAGGTTTTTAGAGCTGGTGGTGAATATATTTTTAGAAGACTGAAGACTGGTCGATCAACTAAAAATAGTGAAGATAAGGACATCAAATAAAATTTCGTCTCATACCTTCTATCTTTCTCAGTATGAAGATATATGTTAGGTATTTAAATACATCTATGATACTTGTAAATTATCATTATCACTCAATAAAAAGAGCTACCCTAGTTGCCCTTGTAGGCGTAAGTCAGTTTAGACCGAACCACATAATACCCTAATTACCCTTGTGGGCATAAGTTCGTTTAAACCGAACCACATAATTGTTTCGTTTCTCATTTTCTTTTTATGTGCATGTTTGGTACCTAACATTTCCTTAAATAAAGAAAGTTTTCATTGTAAACCTCCCCTAACTATGTTGATAAAAAAAAATGATGGTTCCAACACGGGCCCCTCATTATTTATAGCACGCCGGGTATTTACTAAGTAGTGCTTTACCTTGTTTGGCTGGTGTCGTCCTCGGCCCGTCTTGGGTCGGCCGGGACATCCCACACCGCCTCCGCCGGGCCTGGGTCGGCCAAAACGTCCGAATGTGGACAATCGAGATAGGCCAATGTGTGTATCTATGTATCAACTAAAAGGGGAAGACTAGCCAAGGAGGATCATCCCCACACCCTTGGCTGGTCTACATGTGAAGGACTACCTTCCTAAATGACGTGACAGCTGACGTGACGGGTAGTCCTCTCTTGAAGGCTTATCCTCACACCCGCCAGCCTTAGAACGGTAATAAGGTGAGAAAATGTGATCACTACATAAAGCACAAGTGTAAGCAAGAATGTTAGGTTCATTCGTTAATAAACTAGACATTATTTGGGTTGATTTTGTTGGACATATAGTATGTCCGATTGTAATTAAAGTTAAAGTCAATGTAACCCAACTCGGTACGATCTGAAGAGTTACACGTTGGTACACAAATCAGATATGTTCACATTAAGGTGGGATATTATTTATAAAATAATAGTTATGGACTTTATAGTAAATTAATTTATATTATAAAGGAGGTATTAATAAATAATACAAGGAGGCTTATTGTAAGTTTTAGTTTTTTAAAAAGGAGAATTAAGGTGCACACCGTAATCACACTTTTAATAAAACAACAACTCCCCCTCCTCTCCCTCTCATACATTCAGCCGACCCAAAGAAGGGCCGACGTCCTGCCGCTGTCCGATTGATCGATGTAACAATTATATTAAGGAAGTAATTCCCTCCAGGCTTCCGGTTCATGATCCACCCTACTCTTGTTTAAATGATTGGATACTACATAGACATAGTTTTGTTGGATGGTTCAAATCAAGTGATAACCGAACACAAGTTTTTAATAATAACTTGTCCAATTCAATTACCAACCCACAAGTATCACTTACCCTCCCAATTATCAAACTACTCACGATGCAAGAAAAACCGAATGTGAATGATAAAGAGATAAGCAATTGAAAACAAGTGACTCGTCTAAATGATGAAAACCACAAATATTCTTCAACTAAATGAAAAACAATCCATAAACCAAAGTAAACTAGATTCAAGTTTCACAATTAAACCTTACACCCGGAGGTGCTTACAAGATGTTTAGCCGCTCATAGTAACAAGAACCGAATCAAAAACATAAATAATAATACTGAACATGTTGATGGAAATCGAAAGTAGGAATCAATGATGATAAACAATGATGATTTTTACTCCAAAATGCTCCAAAAGCTTGCTCAAATTCGTCCTTGGTGACTAAATGTCTACTAGGGTTGAAGGTTTTTAGCTTAAATATCTTGGACAAACAACTTTCCATTTTTTTTCTCATAACCGCCGTACCTTACGGCCATGTTTCAAGGGGTTATGGCGGTTAATCTATGCTCTCAAAAGATGTGCACTGCATCTCCTTCCTTCTCTATTGTGTCTCGCCGTATCGTACAACAAAAATCAAAGGCCTTACGGCCATGAGCTTCTAACTATCCTCCATATTCCGTATCGTACAACAAAAATCAAAGGCCTTACGGCCATGGCCAATCCGGAAGTAAACCTGCCAAGAAAAACTAGAAACAACCGCAATCATCGAAAATAAAGCAGAAATAAAATGAAAAACAAAAATAAAGAAGACCGAAAACAAAAGGAAAAATAAGTGAAAATAAAAATGAAAAAGAAAAATAAACCGATCAATCAAGTGACTAGGGTCTTTCTTTAAAAACCGTTGTGTTCCCCGGCAACGGCGCCAAAAACTTTGATGCGTTTGGCTTTAGCAATTAAAAAGATGTCAATTTCCCCGGTGCCAAAAACTTTGATTTAACAATCCCAAAACAGTGGTTTGGGGAAAAGACTGATTTTACTAAATCCTCATTAACAAAGTTTTAGATTTATAAAGTAAACAATAATTACTTCAGAAACTAAAACAAACACATAGGTAGAGAACCTGACGTGCGTAGTATAGTTTCTAGGGTAAGTATTGAGTATCGTATTTCAGGATTCACACTTTCCCCTACTCAAACTTTCATCATCTAGTTAATCGGGTTTTAAAAAGAAAATAAAATGGAGGGGTTCTTTAATAAAAATAGTTTTGAAAAAGGTTTGGTTTTATAAAAGAAAAGATAAAATAAAATAGTAGATAGATATGCACATCTCGGGGCCCTTCGGGGCCCTTCCTTTTTGTAAAGGACCAAATTCATATTGGTCATACATACTTCCCGGAAGAATGCTAACACAAGCTCCAAGATCTAGAAGTGCCCGATCAACTTTAAGTTCCCCAATTTGTATTGAAATAAGGGGCACTCCCGGATCTTGGCGTTTGGGTGGAAAAGTACCAGACAAAGCGGCACGCACATGTGCCGGTAAATCAAACTGTTTTGGCAGCTTGTTGTGCCGATTCTGGGTAATCTACTCTTTTAAGTTTCCAGCATGAGCAGGAATTTCTTGAATGGTATTAAGTAAGGGTAAATTGATTTTTACATGTTTAAAATTTTCCCACCTCTCATCCCTTGGTGGGTGATTTTTATTTAAAACCACTCTTTTAGCTGGGTCCATTGAAGCCGAAGGAAAGGGTGCAGATTTGAGTTTCTCACCCTTGTCCTTGGCCTCATTAGAGCTTTCACTGAAAAACTTTTCAAAAAACATTTTTTTTCAAATTTTTAACCTTAAAGTTTGATTGTGAATGTGTTTCCTGCTCATACTCAGAATTGGAAAGAATAATACTAACCGCATTAATGTGCACATTCCTTGTAGTTGATGACTGATGTGCTAGAGTGGTGCTAGGCAGCTTACCTGGATCTCGACGGATGGTGGACAACTCTTCAGCAATTTGACCAACTAGCTTTGCCAATTCCTTGTACTTTTTCTCTCGAATCTCAATGTCCTTCCGAATCTCCTTCATGCAATCTCCTGTCGACTTCATGAACTCAGCCAACATCTCTTTCACTGATACATCCCGCTCTGAAGATCCGCCCTGCTGGTTGCCTTGACTTCTCTAGTTACCTTGAGAACTTCCTTGGTTATTGCCTTGCAGATAACTTCTTTGATTGTTGTAGTTCCCTTGGTTTGAATATCGTCTCTGATTGTTTTGGTTGGGTACCTGTGATGGAGGATTCAACTTGTTAGAAGTAATACTGTAACTAAAATTAGGGTGATTTCATAAACCTGAGTGATATGAATTAGAATTCATATCATATTGTTTCTGTTGGTCACCTAGTTGATTCACTTGCTCTCTTCTCCCCTTTTGTGTAGGACAATCTGTGTCCATATGTCCTCAATCATCACAAATCGAGCACACAGCAAAAGAACTCACTACTTTTGCTCTTTCACCCTTTCCTGCGCCTTTACTTGCTGTCAGTTGTGCAATCTGGCGCTCCAAACTTGCAATCCTCTTCTCAGACTCATAATCAACACCCCTAGCTGCATCTGTTCGGCTTCTCCTACTAGCACGAGCCTGTCTCTTTGACGTCACTGCCAACCTCTCCATATACTCCCAATCCATATCCTCATGGTTAGTAAAAAAGGTACCATTACTGTTGGCATTCAAATCTCTAACATCCTCGGGTAATAGGCCGTCATAAAACGACTTAATCAGTTCCCACATAGGTATATCATGATGTGGACATTTCCTTAACAACTTCTTAAACCTTGTGAATGCTTCATGAAATGGTTCCTTTGAGTGTTGTTGGAAAGTTCTAATAGCCTCACGAGCATCAGTAGTGCGAGTCATGGTATAATATTCCTCTAAGAATTGTTGTTGAAGCTCTTGCCATGTGAATATACTCCCAGCAGGCAATGAATGGTACCACAATTTCGCTTGATCCTTAAGGGTGAACTGAAACATCATCAACCTCACCTCATCCTGACTAAATCCATGGCCCCCAATGGCGTTACAGATATTTACAAACTCCGCAATATGTAGATAAGGTTCCCCTGTTGCTTTACCATATAAGCTCGAAAGGTGGTTCAAATATTGGGGTCTAACCTCAAACCTCCTTCTGTTCTGATGTGGTGGTACTACAGGTGAGGTGTGCTCGGTGGCTACGGGAATAAAGTGGCTCCCAACGCCTTGCACAGGAGGCCTATAGTTCACCCTAGGAACTCCATCTACGTATTGTCTCTGCCCATTCCCTCTCATTTGATTTCGTGGGTGATTCTAAGGAACCCATCTCTGTCCTTGATTTTGTCCTCTCAGATTAAACCCTCGATGTTGTCTCTGCTGATATTGCGGACCAAACTCATCATACTCATCATAGTCAAACTGATCCTGATTCACGTAATCATCATCAACTCCCCCATCCCAATCAGCAACTCTACCATTAAAAGTACTCGCTACACCCTGCATGCTGTCATCTCCAAAGACTGAACCTGTTGCTCTAGTACCGTGAGATCTCGGGTTTAGGTTTTGTGGCGGTTGTCTATTTAGAGTTAATGGTCGGTAGGGTTGTTGTTGTGGGGGCTCAAAAGCTGGATCATTTTCATAATGTTCTTCCCACTCGTCATGCTCTTGATGTCCTTGTTGCAAATGACGAGAACTACCAGCGTACCCCAAACTCGGCTAAAGTCATACTATACCAATTTCTCGTCATCCTGTACCCTATCAGTCCCGGCGGCAGGGGAGAGTATATAAATGAACCGAGGGACTCGAGAGTGAGCTCCCTGTAGACCGTCTCCCTGATTTTGAAGAATCTATGCCACTGGTGGGATAGCATATTATAGAACCTGGGCTCAAGCTCCAGCTGCTTTAGGGCCTCATAATCAACTGGCAAGTAGGGCCCCATTTGTCTTCCCCCAAACACCCGTAAACGACTGCGGGCGTTCCTTTCAGTCTCGTTTTTATTGAAATACAACCAGAGGTGGACGTTTTTTGTTACGAGCCCATCGGGCTCAAAAGTGTAAGTCTCAGGTGAGGTTAGGGGAGGAGACTCCCCGGACTGGTGTGAGTGGCGGGACTCAGATGAAATTGAGGGTGATCTCTGTGTTGGCTGCTTCATTCTGGGCATAACCTGCAAAATACAACAGAATCGGTTCAGCCTTAAAACTTAAAATTTTCTGCAGGAAATAAACAGTCTGGGTCCAGTGGCTGCAGGCCCGTGCTCAGGGAAAGAGCACGGTCGTGCGGCTTAGTCTGCAGTCCGGATTTCAACTGGTTCAACTGTTTAAACTGGTTTTTCTCCTAATATACCCTAAGGCTGATTTTAAACTGCAATAATAAGTTAAATTTTAAAACTTAAAAAGTTCTGAAGCTTTAACTGACTGAGCACGCCCCTACACCAAGGGTGCACGACCGTGCTTACTCTCGTGGGTCAGATTGATTACGCGGAAATTTCTAACGGTTTTCTAGTCAAGCACCCCCTCTACACACTGTTGTGCACGGTCGTGCTCGTAACTGAAGCGACGGTTTTCAAACCCGTCGGTTTTCTTGAAAACATTTTCGCAAGGTTCTTCAAAAATCTCAATCACATTACAATCCTAGTGCTCCCCTAATCATTTTCCTACTGTTTCATGCAAAGATTCGGGCCACGAACACTAGAAACCTAAGTTTTTTTTATCAAGAACCCTAACTACTCAAAAACTCAAGAATACGGACAGATCTGGACATAAAACACATAAAGGATGTTAGGGGTCGAGTATACATACCTTATAGTGAAGAATGAAGCCTAAAATGGAGGAAAATGGTGAAAATGGTGGTTTAGTATGGGTGGCGACGAGGGATGCGAGAGGTAGGAGATGGAATGGGTTTTGAAAAGTCAAATAGTGACTTTTAAGGACCCAATTCTGATCTGCATGCTTAGCACGGGCGTGCCACTCAGGGTGGCACGGGCGTGCTCCTCAGCTCAACTCCCCGTTTTTTTGCGTTTTTCAATTTTAAAATTGTTATTAAGGGTCCGGTTTTAAAATTTTCAGTTGGGTTTCCCCAAAATAATTTTTAAATCCTCATTTTATTTACGAAAACAGTTTAACTTTTTAAATATTTTGAAAACTGCACCCAGTCTCATTTTCCACATTTTCTAGTACTTACCTAGCGATCTTCAAGGAATGACAAACCGACCTCTAACTAAAATAAAGAAGAAATAAAAACCCTTCAAAATAAAAGTTGATGAAATTGGTGGTCTCGGCTTCCTTTACGGGAATTCTTCAAGGTGGCCAATTCAGAAGTAAACCTGCCAAGAAAAACTAGAAACAACCGCAATCATCGAAAATAAAGAAGAAATAAAATGAAAAAGAAAAATAAAGAAGACCGAAAACAAAAGGAAAAATAAAGTGAAAATAAAAATGAAAAAGAAAAATAAACCGATAAATCAAGTGACTAGGGTCTTTCTTTGGAAACCATTGTGTTCCCCGGCAACGGCGCCAAAAACTTTGATGCGTTTGGTTTTAGCATTTAAAAATATGTCAATTTCCCCGGTGCCAAAAACTTTGATTTAACAATACCAAAACAGTGGTTTGGGGAAAAGAATGATTTTACTAAACCCTCATTAACAAAGTTTTAAATTTATAATGTAAACAATAACTACTTCAGAAACTAAAACCAACACATAGGCAGAGAACCTGACGTGCGTAGTATAGTTTCTAGTGTAAGTATTGAGTATCGTATTACAGGGTTCATACATTCCCCTACTCAACCTTTAATCATCTAATTAATCGGGTTTTAAAAAGAAAATAAAACGGAGGGGTTCTTTAATAAAAATAGTTTTGAAAAAAGTTTGGTTTTATAAAAGAAAAGATAAAATAACATAGTAGATAGATATGCCCATCTCGGGGCCCTTCGTATAAGTAGTTAAGTTTATTATTAATAATTTAAGTTAATTAATTCTGCGGAAGACGAGAGTGATCTTGAAGTGTTGACTCCTTGATAGAGAAGCGGAGGCGACTACTAAGTAGAATTCTAAACCTCTCCAGCGTGCATCCACCTGGGGTACTCCGCCAGGGCCTCACGTATAGCGGGCTCCTCAAACCGCGGTCAAGTCTCTGGTCCTCAAACTTATCATCTTCTTGAGTTGGAGGCTTCCTTCCCGAACCGGGACACCGTACACCTCCCTTAGTTCTCGCGTTCCGTATCGAAAGGTCTCTTTATCCTGGCAACCTCGGATCCCCTAATAGGCTAACGGTCATGAAGACCGAAGGATCCCTCTTACGGTTGTCTCAGTGAATCGGGCCCCCATTGGCTAACGGTGTTGTAATAACGAGAACTAGTAAAGAATCTTTATTTTTTTATCTATTATGTGACACATTATTATTTATTGATCAATTAAATATAAAGTTGGTTTAAATAAATGATGACTTAATTACCCAACCCATAACCTCCCGAACTGAATGAAATCCTTAACAAAGGCGGCACATAATCCTAAAGGTGTGCAATCCGAAGATCAGTAGTACGCCCGTAGGGAAACCATCCTTTGCCAAAACGATCATTCAATCATCTGGTAAGAAACAGAAATGTGCCACTCATATCTGGTCTACTTCAGAAGCCATTGCTTAGAATCCGGTTTGGATATCAGAAGCCCGAAGGATCTGTCTCACTACCGGTTTCCTCGCCTTGGATCTAGCTCGGACTACCAGAAGCTGATTATACCTCTAGTTATTTAATTAATTAAGTTAAGGTTGATTTTAGTTATTAAGTTAATCATCATTCAAACCTGCCACAAAGATAAACAAATAAAGATTAGAAGAAGAAAACACAACAAGTAACTAAAAATAAACTACTAATATTAATAATAATAAAAGTCTACAAATCGAAGCGGGTTCGAGAATAATAGAAAGATACAACCATAAGAATGATTAATACAAGGATCATGGCTGCTATTAGACAAGCTCTCGATCCCCAAGTGATATGTAGTCTCTCATGATCCTCACGACCCTCAATGTTTATTGCATACTACTCTACGATCCCTTACTTGGCCTTAATGATCAAGGTAGGATGGGGCCTAGCCTTGTTGGGTGTGTTAGGATGGCCATAAGGCCTCCCACAAGACCCCAAGACCTCTGGAAGACTCTTGGAAGTTGACCAAAGAAGGCTCAAGTCAAGTAATGAAGTGGTAAAAGGGATGAACAAATGGTGGGGGTTAGCTTGCTATTTATAGAGCTTCAAGGGAAGCACGGGCGTGCCCAAGAGTGTCGGGGGCGTGCTCGTTGTCTCACATACGTTGTGTTCTTGCATGGCAGACTCTTGTCTGTCCTTTCTGTTTGTGCATGGGCATGCCACTGTATATGGCACGGGCGTGCCTAAGCTGCTTGTCTTGATTTCTTGCTCTCTAAATTTGCTACGTTATTCTCTTGCGTTTAGGACTTTTGTGCAGGTGAGAGTGGGCATGCTTGGTCACTCTGGGGCTGATTTTGGAATTGTTTAAGTCCCGGGATTGCCATCAAAGCATACAATGAGCTGGCTGAAAGTCTCGTATCTTCACGAATCTCCTAATTTTGCCTGTTTTTACCCGAAAATCCTATGTTTCCGTCTTGGAGCTCCATGCCCAAGAGTGTCGGGGGCGTGTTCGTTGTCTCACGTACATTCTGTTGCTGCATGGCAGACTCTTGTCTGTCCTTTCTGTCTGTGCACGGGCGTGCCACTGTATATGGCACGGGCGTGCCTAAGCTACTTGTCTTGATTTCTTGCTCTCCAAGTTTGCTGCGTTATTCTCTTGCGTGCAGGACCTTTGTGCAGGTGAGCGTGGGCGTGCTTGGTCACTCCGGGGCTAATTTTGGCATTGTTTAAGTCCCGGGATTGCCATCAAAACATACAGTGAGCTGGCTGAAAGTCTCGTATCTTCAGGAATCTCCTAATTTTGCCTGTTTTTACCCGAAAATCCTCTGTTCCGTCTCGGAGCTCCATTTTCGTGATAAAAACAAATAGGACCGAATTAAGTATCAAATATTAACAATATAACCTTAATTGTATCCTATTATGAGACTATTTTTGCCCGTTTTATATGTTAATTATGTGAGTTATCACAATACCCCACATTTATACCATTGCTTGTCCCAAACACAAGTGCACTTAAAACAGACCGTAATTAACAAACCCTCAATCCATTTATTAGTTTATTTACGAGAAAAATAAAATCACATGACATGCCTACTTAACCCGTACGATTATGCCCAAACCTATACATGCTCACAATGTTCACTCAACACTCAGGTTTATCATTTTGGTGAGTTTTGGGGGTGAACACTCAAGTCCGTACCGAAGTCGACTAGGGTCATAGGCTTGTATGCATATCAAGTCCTCGTCTCCGAACCAAATTACTAAGAAAAATCAAGAGGACTTTTATTCGGGTTGTAATGTAAGGGTGCAAAAGATAAAACAACTTTTTTTAACTAAAAATAAAGGGAATGAGCCACCGAATCACAAGGAAGCGTCAAGGCTGGGACGATGAAGCAGCAAAGCGTGTAAAAGGGCGACTACGTCGTTGTGCGAAATTTTCGGCAACGATCTCTTAAAGGAGTCGGGTGTTAATTCCGAGGTCCTTCATCATGGCTAACTCGTTCCTTATAGCGTAGTCAACGTTACTTCCTTTTCCGACCTTTCGTTCGGCCCGGTATCGGATAGCACCCTCATGAATTAGCAGAGTGTATTCGTTCTGTGAGTGGGTCAAGTTGTTGCTGCATTGTCCTTCATGAGACTAGTGGCCACATTTTCTACATTTATCATACCTCTTTGCCCATCTTTTTGCAGCACTCTTTGACTGTCCACAAAAGGGTGGATTCTGTTCCATCTTTCTCCACAATTTTCTTTCATCTTCCGTCTTCTCAAAAATAATCTGTAACATGTTAGGTGGCAGACGTGGCTCAGCAAAGTGGAAACATCAAAGCAAGTGTTCGTCCAGCGGATGCATCTTGAGAAAGCGATGGGGAAGCAAGAGAGAGATGAGAGATGAGAGAATGTAGAGAGATAGCAGAGAGCAGGAGAGAAAGAGAGAGAGAGAGAGCAGAGTTCTAGGTCTTTAAGGTCTCACCGATAAAAGACCAAATTTTTATCTTTGAAGAACTTTCTTTTTCTTGGGCTCTCTTTTCGTGGGTCTCTCTCTATTTATTGGGTTCTCGAATTATTTTAGGCTCTCAAATTACTTTTTTAGAAGATCTCCCTCTTGGCTTCGTCTTGTGTTATTCCCTCCTTTGTCAACGGTGTCGCCTTTTCTTCAAACTTGGGTGTCGCGCCCTTGGTGATGACAAAATCTCAAAGCTACTGTGATGACGCATGACCGGGAATCGTTTATTGGGTAAAAGAAATGAAAGGCTAAGGCTTAAAGGGTTTTCTAAGGGAAAAGATTTATTTTTGGGGTGAAACCTAATGGCCTCTATCAATTTAATCTGGTTATTGATTTAAAACAAGAAAATGCATAAACATACAAGTTCTAACCGAGTCGGACTAAGGTCGGAGATCTCTAAGGCCAAATAAAATGAGCAATATATGATATAGATAATATAAGTGTGGTGCTCGACAAAAGGCTCAAAAACTCTCACACGGATAATCGGGTAGCATAAGGTATATGTTTTAAGCATAACTTTCGGGGTATTTTCTACGTGCCATGCAACCTATTTTTCTACTTAATTTTATTTTAAATGGATCTATTGGGTTTAATTAACATCAGCTACTTCGACCGTCTTTTGGTGTGAACTGTTCGGCATAAATGCCTAATAGGTATCACTCGGACTAGCCTAATAGATTATACAAATCTGTTAAAAATGACCGTGAGTGACGCTACGGGTATCAAGCTGCTAAGAGGGTACCGGATAACACACGATCAACCACAAATGACCCGCAAGACAAAATAAAATAAGCAGCAAAAAGGGTCTACCCCACACTTAAAATTTTGGTATAAATTTTAAGTGCAGAAATGGAGAAGAAGGCAAGAGAAACTAATACTCCCTTGATAACGACAAATCCTCCCGCGTGTGAGCGAAACCTGCATACTCCATATAGAGACATCGAAATTACGGCTCCAAAATACAAAGCTTTCCCCGACCTGTCCTAAAATAACTAGAAAAATAAAAATAAAAGTAACAAAGATAAATAAAAACAAAGCTACGGTCCTAAGATAGATACTAGTGCCGAGGCACTAGCGTGGTGGAACATGTCCAGGCATGTACCGAGCATGCAAATGTGTCAACATACAACAATCATCTGTCAACAACCACAAATAAAAGAAAAATAAAAAGAAAAGAAAATAGTGTATCATGTCACAAACCATCAAACATCATGAAATGAACCTGCATAAAGAGACTAAAATCAAACCGAGCGGGAGCGGCGAGAGCGGGATCTGGAGGTGGAGCCGGTGCAGGAGGCCATATGACTGGAGAAATCCTCTCGAAAGGACCGGAACTCAACAGTAAGTGTGTCGAGTCTATCCTTGATGGCGCGGGACATACTCCCGCCCTGCTGACGGTCGGTCCTGGTGGCTGGTGGCTGGCGGCGGTCTGGCTGGTACTCTGGAGCTCTGACGACGTGATGCAGCTGCCAAAGACTCCGGTCTCCTGGTCGCAACTGCTGCTGATGACTCGGCCCATCCGGTCTCTTCTGGCTCCCTCTCACCGTAGGCATCCTCGTAAGCCGCTTTCTCGTTCCATGGCTCATTTTTGTTGTCAATCAGCTTTAGTGTCTCCAAATCAATAATCCCAGTGTTCTTCATCGTATCAATGCCCAGGGGGCGGACCCGCTCAAAATCCGTCAGTCCGGACATTGCCTCAGGGGTGAGAACCCCTAATGATGTGGCGAGGCGAGTGATATATGGGCCCCTAAAAATGAGACTAGCTGGAGTGGTGCCATAGCTGCGAGTGAAGAACTCAGCCACCACATGGGCAAGATTGCAATGCCGCCCCTCAATGATGTAGAAGAGATGAAATGCCTCTCTCTCTCATTAACTCCCCCGGTACTGTCTTTCCTTAGCAATAATCATGTGAATCTATATGTGGAGTGGGTTAAGAAAGCTGGACCTTTTGTGTTTTCTGTGGTCCCAGACGACCTAAGAAATGGTGGGTCAGAAGTCCTGTGCCCCTACGCCATCAGGCCACTAGAAAATGCTATCTGTGAAAATCAGCTCTGTAGTCTCCCTCTGTTTGTATAATCCCATACGTACCCTAAACTCGGCCAAAGTCATCCTGTACCAGTTTCTCGCTATCCTGAACCCAATGCAACGAGTAGAAACCCTATCAGTCCCGGCGGGAGGAGGAGAGTATATAAATGAAGCGAAGAACTCGAGGGTGAGCTCCCTGTAGACCGTCTCCCTGATTTGAAGAATCTATGCCACTGGTGGGATAGCATATTATAGAACCTGGGCTCAAGCTCCACCTGCTTTAGGGCCTCATAATCAACTGGCAAGTAGGGCCCCATTTGTTTTCACCTAAACACCCGCAAACGACTGCGGGCGTTCCTTTCAGTCTCGTTTTTATTGAAATACAACCAGGGGTGGACGTTATTTGCTATGGGCCCATCGGGCTCAAAAGTGTAAGTCTTAGGTGAGGCTAGGGGAGGAGACTCCCCGGACTGGTGTGAGTGGCGGGACTCGGATGAAACTGAGGGTGATCTCTGTGCTGGTCGCTTCATTCTAGGCATAACCTGCTAAATACAACGAAAGAGCACGGCCGTGCGGCTCATTCTAGTGGCTGCACGCCTGTGCTCAAGGAAAGAGCACGGCTGTGCGGCTCAGTCTGCAGTCCAGATTTCATCTGGTTCAACTGTTTAAACTGGTTTTTCTCCTAAAATACCCAAAGACTGATTTTAAACTGCAAAAATAAGTTAAATTTTAAAACTTAAAAAGTTGTTAAGCTTTAACTGACTGAGCACGCCCCTGCACCAAGGGTGCATGGCCGTGCTTAGTCTGGTGGGTCAGATTGGTTACGCGGGAAATTTCTAACGGTTTTCTAGTCAAGCACGCCCTCTACACACTGCTGTGCACGGTCGTGCTCGTAACTGAAGTGACGGTTTTCAAACCTGTCGGTTTTCTTGAAAAAATTTTCGCAAGGTTCTTCAAAAATCTCAATCACATTACAATCCTAGTGCTCCCCTAATCATTTTCCTACTGTTTCATGCAAAGATTCGGGCCACAAACACTAGAAACCTAAGATTTTTATCAAGAACCCTAACTACTCAAAAACTCAAGAATACGGACAGATCTGGACATAAAACACATAAAAGATGTCAGGTGTCGAGTATACATACCTTATAGTGAAGAATGAAGCCTAAAATGGAGGAAAATGGTGGGTTTAGTGTGGGTGGCAACGAGGGATGCGAGAGGTAGGAGATGGAATGGGTTTTGAAAAGTCAAAAAGTGACTTTTAAGGACCCAATTCTGATCTACGTGCCACTCAGGGTGGCACGGGCGTGCTCTCTGCTCAACTCCCCATTTTTCGCGTTTTTCATTTTTAAAACTATTTTTAAAGGTCCGTTTTAAAATTTTCAGTCAGGTTTCCCCAAAATAATTTTTAAAACCTCATTTTAATTACGAAAACAGTTTAACTTTTTAATTTTTTTGAAAAACTGCACCCGGTCTCATTTTCCACATTTTCTAGTACTTACCTAGCGATCTTCAAGGAATGACAAACCGACCTCTAACTAAAATAAAGAAGAAATAAAAACCCTCCAAAATAAAAGTTGATGAAATTGGTGGTCTCGGCTTCCTTTACGGGAATTCTTCAAGGTGGCCAATCCGGAAGTAAACATGCCAAGAAAAACAAGAAACAACCGCAATCATCGAAAATAAAGCAGAAATAAAATGAAAAAGAAAAATAAAGAAGACCAAAAACAAAAGGAAAAATAAAGTGAAAATAAATATGAAAAAGAAAAATAAACCGATAAATCAAGTGACTAGGGTCTTTCTTTGGAAACCATTGTGTTCCCCGGCAACGGCGCCAAAATCTTTGATGCGTTTGGTTTTAGCATTTAAAAATATGTCAATTTCCCCGGTGCCAAAAACTTTGATTTAACAATCCCAAAACAGTGGTTTGGGGAAAAGAATGATATTACTAAACCCTCATTAACAAAGTTTTAAATTTATAAAGTAAACAATAACTACTTCAGAAACTAAAACCAACACATAGGCAGAGAACCTGACGTGCGTAGTATAGTTTCTAGGGTAAGTATTGAGTATCGTATTACAGGGTTCATACATTCCCCTACTCAACCTTTAATCATCTAATTAATCGGGTTTTAAAAATAAAATAAAACGGAGGGGTTCTTTAATAAAAATAGTTTTGAAAAAAGTTTGGTTTTATAAAAGAAAAGATAAAATAACATAGTAGATAGATATGCCCATCTCGGGGCACTTCGTATAAGTAGTTAAGTTTATTATTAATAATTTAAGTTAATTAATTGTGTGGAAGACGAGAGTGATCTTGAAGTGTTGACTCCTTGATAGAGAAGCGAAGGCGACTACTGAGTATAATGTAAACCTCTCCAGCGTGCATCCACCTGGGGTACTCCAACTGGGCCTCACGTATAGCGGGCTCCTCAAACCGTGGTCAAGTATCTGGTCCTCAAACTTATCATCTTCTTGAGTTGGAGGCTTCCTTCCCGAACCAGGACACCATACACCTCCCTTAGTTCTTGCGTTCCGTACCAAAAGGTCTCTTTATCCTGGCAACCTTGGATCCCCTCATAGGCTAACAGTCATGAAGAACGAAGGATATCTCTTACGGCTTTCTCAGGGAATCAGACCCCCACTAGCTAACGGTGTTGTAATAACGAGAACTAGCAGTGGCGGAACCAGAACTTTTTAATTGGGGGGTCCAATTTAACCGAATAGTTATCAATTGTTTTAAGCAGGATCGGGTTACCAACAATTTCATCTTCTAATAGTTTTACTTTTTTCTCGACATCCTTTTTACTATATTATTAGCTATAAATATTGTTGCGATTAGTATTTAACATTGTTAGTTGCAGCCTTAATGATTGATTAGAGTTATTTTATTAAAATTTCTTTTCAAAACGATATATGTATGTATTTAAAAAATAATGAAAAAAATTCTAAAAATCATAAACAATAAAAAATGGCAAATAAAATATTGTATATGAACTAATCAGTAAAAAACTTAATAACCTTATTTTCCTTACAATTAAATAAAAAGTAATTAAAATTTATTATACAGTAAACGAATTTAACAACCAAGTGAAAATTAAATCATGTGTATAGATTTGTAGTCAGCTACAAAACTTTATGTGAGCGATGGTGTAAAATATTTAGACAAAAAGAAGCCCGAAAATAGTTACAAAAATTAGACTTTAAGTTAAGTTTTGAAACTTAAAAGTGGGCCTCTGAAATTCAAAAATAAAAGGCCCAAACAAAAGGATACTCATTTAAAATTAGGTCATTTCATCGTTGTCTTCCTCAGCCTTTCCTCTGCCGCCGGGATGACACTGTAAGTACATGGTAAGTAGTTTGGCAGCCGAAAAAACAAATAGAAACAAAACCATGATGATATTATGTATATCCACTCTTCACTTTCACTTTAACTAGACGTATTAAAGAGTTAAACTTCAAAAAGGTTCTTCTGGTCAGTATCCCTATTCAGTTAAAATTTGGTCGGCCGGAGGGTCAGCTGACCCCCCTGACCCTCCTGTAGTTCTGCCTCTGAGAACTAGATAAAGAATCTTTCTTTTATTTATCTATTATGTGACACTTTATTATTTATTGATCAATTAAATATAAAGTTAGTTTAAATAAATGATGACTTAATTACCCAACCCATAACCTCCCGAATTGAATGAAATCCTTAACAAAGGCGGCACATAATCCTAAAGGTATGCAATCCGAAAACCACTGGTGCACCCGTAGGGAAACCATCATTTTCCCAAAAGATCATTGAATCATCTGGTAAGAACCAGAAATGTGTCACTCAGATCTGGTCCACTTCAGAAGCCATTGCTTAGAATCCGGTTTGGATATCAGAAGCCCGAAGGATCTGTCTCACTACCGGTTTCCTCGCCTTAGATCTAGCTCGGGACTACCAGAAGCTGATTATAACTCTAGTTATTTAATTAATTAAGTTAAGGTTGATTTAAGTTATTAAGTTAATCATCATTCAAACCTGCTACAAAGATAAACAAATAAAGATTAGAAGAAGATAACACAACAAGTAACTAAAAATAAACTACTACTAATAATAATAAAAGTCTACAAATCGAAGCGGGTTTGTGAATAATAGAAAGATACAACCATAAGAATGATCAACACAAGGATCATGGCTGCTCTTTGACAAACTCTCCATCTCCAAGTGATATGTAGTCTCTCATGATCCTCATGACCCTCGATGTTTATTGCATACTACTCTACGATCCCTTACTTTGCCTTAATGATCAAGGTAGGATGGGGCCTAGCCTTGTTGGGTGTGTTAGGATGGCCATAAGGCCTCCCACAAGACCCCAAGACCTCTGGAAGACTTTTGGAAGTCAACCAAATAAGGCTCAAGTCAAGTAATGAAGTGGTAAAAGGGATGAATAAATGGTGGGGGTTAGTTTGCTATTTATAGAGCTCCAGGAGAAGCACGGGCGTGCCCAAGAGTGTCGGGGGCGTGCTCATTGTCTCACGTACGTTCTGTTGCTGCATGGCAGAATCTTGTTTGTCCTTTCTGTCTGTGCACGGGTGTGCCTAAGCTGCTGGTCTTGATTTCTTGCTCTCCAAGTTTGATGTGTTGTTCTCTTGCGTGCATGACCTATGTGCAGGTGAGCGTGGGGTGCTTAGTCACTCCGGGGATGATTTTGGCATTGTATAAGTTCTAGGATTGCCTTCAAAACATACAGTGAACTGGCTGAAAGTCTCGTATCTTCGGAAATCTCCCGATTTTGCCTATTTTTACCCGGAAATCCTCTGTTTCCGTCTCGGAGCTCCATTTTCCTGATAAATAGAAATAGGACCAAATTAAGTATCAAATATTAATATAATATAACCTTAATTGTATCCTATTATGAGACTATTTATGCCCGTTTTATATGTTAATTATGTGAGTTATCATGAATAAAAAATATGAATAACAATACCGAACATGTTGATGGAAATCAAAAGTAGGAATGAATGATGATAAACAATGATGATTTTTGCTCCAAAATGCTCCAAAAGCTTGATCAAATTCGTCCTTGGTGGCTGAATGTCTACTAGGGTTGAAGGTTTTTAGCTTAAATATCTTGGACAAACAACTTTCCATTTTTTCTCATAAACACCGTACCTTACGGCCAGGTTTCAAGGGGTTACGGCGATTAATTTCTGCTCCCAAAAGATGTGCACTGCATCTCCTTCCTTCTCTATTGTGTCTTGCCGTATCGTACAACAAAAATCAAAGGCCTTGCGGCCATGAACTTCTAACTATCCTCCATGTTCCACTCAATTGCTTATTTTGGCCATGCAAAATGTCCCGAGCATCTTCATATCTTCGGTTCGCCGTCCAAACTCAACCTCAACCACGTTTAAGCTTCCAAATCCATCCACATATGCCATTCAACCTACAATCACACATGGTTGCGTAGTTATCACATTCAAAGCATATCAACACTCAAACAACATTAAAAACCCATAATTAAGCATCTTAAACACCATGATTGACCCCGTTCATCACCGATCACCACAACCGCAACCTCTCTTTTACAAGTTGTTGCTCTCGGTTGGTTTGTGCTCGGTTATGAACTTGCTACTAGCGAGGATTCGTTGTAACCTACGTGTTACAATTCCAGTGTAGTCGTCAAAGGTTGATTACTAAACCTCATATGGTTGTTTCTAAACATGAAACAACTTTCCATGGATAGAACACTTAAATGTAAATCCAAATATATACATCTCAAGTGTTTAGTTTTGACTAGACTTAATGGTGTTTCAAAGGTAGCATGCTCGTACGATGGGGCAGCCTGTTAAGATCTTTGAAATATGGTGGAATCACATTTTTGTCATGTAAGTGCATGTGTACAAAGAAAGTATAACTTGAACATGGTACGGTTAAGGTGATACATGCACGTGCAATTATTGCGCAACTATCATCTCATATTAGGTTTTATAAATCTCTTATTTACTATCGTTTTAGCTAATTTCTTGTTTTAACGTTGTTATATATATACACACACGACAATATCATGATATTAACAAAATCTACTAATTCATTTATTGTCATCCACGAGACTACTAGTCACTACTCATAAACATCTCATGATTCTAACAACTATACTGGTTACCTCCATGTGACGTCACAGACAAATTTCATGAACAATTTCTCAAACATGTTATGAGCAAGTTGTTCACGGACAAAACATGTATCAATGTCGAATCCAAATATATATCTTTATTTGTGAAAACGCCCGACTACAATCCAAATGATCGTCATATCAAAAGTTTATTATCCATCACTAGGATTCATTTACTCAAGATGAGTATGATTAGGATCTTAGTCAATGAATAAAGTACTATAGACAAATATCAATCTACAAAGATTCATTGGATCTTCATCTTTTATTGTCGAAAATCAACCCACGAATGACTATGAGTAATTAAGTAGCTTAATGAAGTAATACGACCTAATAAAAGCGGTATGAATAAGGCAATATCATTCACTATTAACCATACCTAGTAATAAACTTAAAATCAATCAAGAAATGTCACTTTCATAAACATTCGCTAATTCTGACAACTATTCTGATTTCTTTCACGTTACACCACTCTACTAATTATTATTCACTCGCCATCCTATTAGTATTCTATTACTCTGACTTAATTATGAGATGTTCTTTTGCTTTTTCTCATTCATCTAATTTTGGCTATTCCTAGTCGTTAGACCATTCGCAGCGTAGCACCTGCCACCCCACTAAAGCCTCTAATATGTCTCCAAGCTTTAAGACGCGGATGACTTTTGGAGGTAGAATACAACATGCTATTAATGTGGGTATCTACGTTTCCATAGTGGGTTCTGCAGCTCAAATCAAAGCTATGAAACAAGTAACCGGTAAATTAAAACTAGAGCTGGCATAATTCGCATCAGAAGCTTTTACACAATTTACTTCTAATCTCAATAAAGCTATTTCAAATTAATTAGTAAATTGCTTAACCAATCCCAATCCTCCCCTCTCACGAAAAAAGAACATCACTTACAATTTTTTAGGGATACATCATACATGTATCAACATTGGGTGAATTTAAATGCATATCCAAATTTATTTTTACTACCCATCTCTTTTTTAATATTCCATGACACACCTTTATTTAGTTTGTTTCTCTTCTCTCTCATATTCATCCATATTTTTCTCTCTCACACATTATACAAAACAACATCCAAAACTTTCATAAAAGATAAGGTCTAGAGAGTAGTCACAAGGACAAACATGACTGTCTAATGTCTATGCATCAATCAATCTTTTCTTCTATATTGGAATAGAGTCAAAGCCTTGTAAAAACTCAACTTTGACCCCTTAAAGTAAGGATATGAAAACAGTGAATGATTGAGATAGCAAAGGGTGAGTAAAGTTGAGGTGCTATGAAGGAGACAGATTAAGGGGTACATTAGTCATTTCACACACATACAAAAGTAGTGCTTGTGCTTGTTTTGTGAGATGACATGCCAGACATGTGTGACTCAAGAGTCCAGCACGTTGATTCTTAATTCTAACCCTTTTCTTTTTGTCACTCAAAAAGACAAACAAATTAAGAACTAAATTAAATTTAATATTAATAATATTACTATTAATATTAATAAAAAGCCTTTTTTTGCTTGATTGTCTTGAAGAACAGGCCCAGTCAAATATTTATTACACTCAAGCATCACTTTCCCCACACACTCTCTCTCTCCTCTCTCTCTCTCTCTCTCTCTCTCTCTCTCATCTTTTTTCACAGGTATCATCAGCATGCTATGAACAACAAGAGTGCTTCCATCTTTCCTTTTTGCTCATTCATCAAAGCAATGAACTTGTGGACCTGATTCCACAATTTCCAGGTATTACCCTCTTTTTATTTCAGTTTTCTTTTCTTTTCTTCTCTTTTAATATATATCTATATATCTATATCTATATATATATAACTACTTCTGTGGATTTGCTTTCTGCATCTTGTTTTTCCTTTAAATTTTGCTGGATCTGTCTTTTATACATATTCTTTTGCTTCTTGTTTTAACAAATTCATAACTGTTTTTCATGCTGCAAACATCTGCATTCATCAATCTTGTTTTTAGCAAAATCAAACCTTTTTTTGTCTCTGAAGTTTGAATCTTGTAAAAGCTTCCAGATTTGAATTGGGTTTTGTGTTTTAACTTGTTTGATAATTAAAAAGATTTGGGTATTGAGTTGCATGACTGATCTTTATTCTTGTTCTTGTTTTGGGTAGTCACTTTATTATTATTATTATTATTATTATTATTATTATTATTTGTTTCAATATTTTCTTGATGGGTTGAGATCTGATGTCTTGGATTGGTTTACAGTTGATGTTAATGAAATCTTGCAAATGGGGTTTCTTTATTGCGTGTGATCCACGTTTTTATCAATAATTTATGTGTGTTTATAATAAATTTCTGATCTTGAAAACTTGTTTATGACATTGTGTTGACAGAGTTGATAATAAGGTTTATAAGTAATTTTCTTGAGATCAAGAGAAGCTGTGTATGATCCTATCAAGTTCATAGCTTTTATCATTCAATGGCCTCGAAAGCGCGGTCTACGGCTGGCCCGCTGCCAACGGTGGCAGAGGTCGGTTCGAAGGATGTCGGTGTGGATGATTTGGAAGCTAAACTGGCTTCCAGGCTAACTATTGAAAGTGGTAAGGTTGGTGTTTGTTTGGATGAGGAAAAGAAGATTGGTGAGAAGAATAGTTCGGTTTCGGATAAAGCGAGTGATGGGAATAGCAGCCTTGGGAAGACGAGTGGGAGCGCGCGCGTCGATTTTGTGGAGAGTGGGAAGAGTAGTATGTGTAGAGGAAGTACAAGCAGCAATGTGAGTGATGAAAGCAGCTGTAGTAGTTTCAGTAGCAGTATCAATAAGCCGCATAAGTCGAATGATATGAGGTGGGAAGCTATTCAAGTGGTTCGAGCGCGAGATGGGGCTTTGGGTTTGACCCATTTCAGATTGTTGAAGAGATTAGGGTGTGGTGATATTGGGAGTGTTTACTTGGCTGAGTTGACTGGGACGAAAGCGTATTTTGCTATGAAAGTTATGGATAAAGCGTCTTTAGCTAGCCGTAAGAAGCTTCTTCGAGCTCAAACCGAGAGAGAGATTCTGCAGTCGTTGGACCACCCGTTTCTTCCAACGTTATACACTCATTTTGAGACCGATAAGTTTTCGTGTTTGGTAATGGAGTTCTGTCCCGGAGGAGATTTGCACACTCTTAGGCAAAGACAGCCCGGAAAACACTTCACCGAGCAGGCTGTCAAGTAAGCATCTTTTTTTAATATGATCCAAGGGGTGCCAATTGTGGCAGGTTGGTGGGTTAGGAGGTTGAATTGCTCAAACCGTACCCGGCCATGCATTTATTCATGTCAATAACATCAACGCTAACTCGCTCACACTTAAAGTTGTGTAACAAGAGCGCAACCCGTTTAACATGTATATCTAAACATGTTAAATGGGTTTACTAGTTGGCGGGGTAGTAATTGAGTTTAAAAGGTGTTAATCAGGTTGGTAGGTTGTAAAAAATGGGTTAGACGGATCATAAACGAGTTAAACTGGTCGACCTAAACACAACCCGTTTAATTAATAGTAACGGGTCAACAACCCTAACATGGTCCATTCATTAAATGGTTAAATGTGACAACCTAAAACATAATACCTCATTAAACATGATGTTTGGTATGATTTGATGACCCTTAATTGTTAAATTAACATGCCTATGATCTGATCTTGGGTAATTTCTGGTTTTATCCCGGTTACGTATGATATTTATTAAACAGGGATGTCCTTTTTTAATGTTGTTTTGTAGATTTTATGTGGCAGAGGTGCTGTTAGCCATGGAGTATCTCCACATGCTCGGGATTGTTTATCGTGACCTTAAACCCGAAAACGTCCTTGTCAGGGAAGACGGGCATATAATGCTCTCGGATTTTGATCTTTCCCTTCGTTGCAGTGTTAGCCCAACTTTAGTAAAGTCTTCGTCTATGGACTCTGAGCCCCTTCGTAGGAATACCGCATATTGTGCCCAACCCGCTTGCATTGAGCCGTCATGTATTCAGCCTTCGTGTGTGGTCCCTACATCTTGCTTCTCACCTCGCTTCTTTTCAAGCAAATCGAAGAAAGAACGGAAAAGCAAAACCACAAAAGACATTGGAAACCAAGTTAGCCCATTGCCAGAGCTCATGGCTGAACCGACCAGTGCCCGGTCCATGTCTTTTGTAGGAACTCACGAGTACTTAGCTCCCGAGATCATCAAAGGTGAAGGTCACGGAAGCGCTGTAGATTGGTGGACATTCGGAATATTTCTCTATGAGTTATTGTTTGGTAGAACTCCATTTAAAGGGTCAGGTAATCGAGCCACATTGTTTAATGTTGTGGGCCAGCCACTTCGGTTCCCAGAGTCACCCGCGGTTAGCTTTTCTGCTCGGGATCTAATCAGGGGGCTGCTCGTGAAAGAACCACAACATAGACTAGCTTATAAACGAGGAGCCACTGAGATCAAGCAACACCCGTTCTTCGAAGGTGTTAACTGGGCGTTGATCCGCTGTGCTACACCACCGATGTCCCTAAGCCGGTTGAGTATGAACGGTTTTCTGGGGCTGCTGTCGCATCAACAAGTGAAAAGACGAATATGCCCCCTGTTACCGCTCCAAACCAACAAAAAGGTTCAGACAATTACTTGGAGTTTGATTTCTTTTAAATATACCTATGAATGCATTTGCAGGGATGAATATGGGGGTAGGATGGTTGTATTTTTCTTGGATGAACTACATGAAACTTGTGAGTTGTAATTGTCTGTTGTTGCATTGCATCATAACATTTGTCAACTTCATGAACATGATTATGATGATGACGATGATGCTGATCTATTATGAACATATAAACATCAAAGACAACTTTGTTTATTGGTTTTTTCGTCACAAATAAGGTGGTGCCTTATGAGTTTTATATATAAATGTATGCAAACAATACAGCCTATAGGATCAAATTTTCAGAGCTTGAAGCAGCCGCATCTGACAAAGCCATTGGTTTGGTCCTGCATCGGTTCTAGAGTGGTGTCACGTGGAGAAGGAGCAGCCGAGTATGGAGAGCCGGGTGACTCGTTGCTCAACTGGTCTTGCAATGATACTTCCTTTCCCTCACATATGACTTTGACTTCACAAAACTGTGGCGCGTTATGTAGTATCTGATCAAGTGTCCCTCCACCCCCTCTCTTGCTGCTGCTCTTAAGTTTCCTGTTAACGATTGCACGTTTTAACAATAGAGACTCGGTAGGGTTAAAACATGATTCTGATTCGGGTTTTGTTTTAATTGGGTTAACGGGTAGTTATCAAGTTGTAAACATGTTTATCAGGTTGGTGGGTTCTGTTGTAATAAATGGGTTGAACAGAACGGGTTATCTGTCGACATGTCTGGTTAAGCAGATTGGCAGGTCAGCCTCAACAAGACCAATTTAAATGCGATCAGCTTATATAACGATTTAGATATGACAACCCAAGGTATGATTATTTCGCGTCGTGTCAGAAATAATCAGGTTTGGTTTATATTCAATCCCTTTTATAAACGAGTCATGTTCGGTTGACCTCCTTAACCCATTTAGTCAAACTTACCTTAGGTTTGATTTGGTGGCACCCATCACCAGCTTTCTTATATTTAAGATTGGAATGAGGTCAAGAATGGCTTTTGCCTCCATGTCACTCTCAATAAGCACAGTTTCAACTTGGACCTGCAACACCAAGTACAAGTATGATGATATATAGATATACAACATTTTGTATATATGCAATGTACCTTCGACGATGAGCTTAAAGATAGAAACTTTTGGAGGTATTCGGCCCTCTTGCTTCGTTCATCACTCACATAACTTTCTTTCTGCTCCGGGTTTGCTTGACTTATAGGTAACCTTCCCACTGTATATTCAACATCAGTTGTATGATCAGTTTCGAGTGGTCCAAAATGTTAACACTGTGACAATATGGTTTATGACACCTGACACATAATATCATTGTTTGGAGTTCATAAAACATTGATCTCTCACACCATCATTTTAGGATGTTACAGTTTATTTAGCAGGTGATTACGACCACAACTATGAGAATTTCTAGCTACTTCTCAAGGTCCAAAACTAGAACTTTTTGACATAAAAAGGAAACAAATGTCAAATAAGTTGGGGTAGGGAGTTATGATATGGTTATAACGCCAATATCTCTCAAGTATTTTCATCATATTATTAAAAACTGTAGGCAGCATTGGAGTTTATCCATACCACTAAAATCCTATACCATCCTGGTTTGGTCTAGGGATGAGCTCGGTAGAGGTAGCGGTATCGGTACTGAAAGTACCGATCACGAAAATCGTCAAAATTAGGTACTGGCTCCGGTATAAAAAATGCTAGATACAATATAGGTATGTGAAGGTAAAAATCGGTAAAATACTGGTACCGTACCAGATCGAAAGTACCGATCCCGAAAATGGCAAGAAGTAGATACCGAGAATCATTCTGCACAGAAAATTCGGTACCGGTACAGTACCGGTTCAGTTACGGGATTTAGTACCTTTTACTCATCCCTAACTTTGTTCGGTTTAAAATTCATATGATGTTCACAGTTCGTTTTTTGACATTTTGGAAGCTGAAGGTTTGAAACTTTGAGTAAACCAAGCCAACCATTAATCTTATTGTATGTCTTAGTAATATGCATAACATCTTTTTACCATTTTAAAGTTTTTAGTAAAAATTAATGAATTAGCCATTCTGGAAAGAAAAGTTCAAACCAACAAACTCAAACCATCAAAACTAATCAATGTATCTTGCAAAACCAGTTTAATTTTTCGTTTCCTAAACCCGTATAGTAGCAGTTCAACCTATAAACTTATTTACAACTAAGGTGTAAACAGTTGGCTCAGTTTGAGCCTACTATTTTGAGCCCGAGCTTGGCTTGAAAGTAAAACCTAAGTGTTCAAGCTCGGCTCGTGATAAGTTGAAAACAATTTTAAACAAGCTAAAAGCTCGGCTCGAGCACGACTAAAAAATGTTAATAGTTAAAATTGAACATGTTCAAAGGACAAAACCGCATACATAAAACAAATAATATAACATTCTTTTTTTCATTCAAAAAAAAAAACTAAACGAGACATGTTTTAGGTTCGAACCCGGGCCCAGGCTCGTTAAGGCTCAACTCATTTGAGCATTTTACCTATCTGATTCTGCCAGCTCTCGAGCCGCTACGCCTCATTTAAACCCCTATAAATCTATAATTTACAACAGGTCAAACCCAACCGTGAATGATCGTAATATGTTGAACATCAATATTAGTCCCAAAAGTTTTGAAAATGAAACATTTAATCATTAATGAAATGGATGAGAAACAAGACAGATTTGTGAATTGGAGCGCTAATTGCATCTAATTTCCACAAATTTGATATCAGTTGTTCCAAATTTAGGGCGCTAATTGCATGTAATGTTCCCTAATTTCCGGACCTATATAATAACTTTATTTATAAAGGTGCCCTCTACTTTTTTTTTTTTAAAAATGCCAACTAAATATCACCTTAAAGGCTGCTCATTGGGCAGTCCAAGTCCACCAAACCACCAATTCGGAAAAAAACCTGTCACCTAAAAGCTCTGCGATAAAACCTTTCTAGATCGGATTCAAATTTGAAATCAAATGGCCTTAGCCTCTTATCTTTATTTCCCAATACCACTCCATCAAAGGTGGATGGTTAGCAGTGGCGAGGCTTAGTTGGGGCGGGAGGGGGCGGCCGACCCCCCCCCCTCCCGAATTTTTGTGCAGAAGTTCCGATTATATAGTATTCGTATAGAAAATTTTGTATATATAGGGTTTCAACCCCAAAACTAGTGACTTCCGACTCCCCGAACCTTCGGGTCAAGCTTCGCCACTGATGGTTAGTGCCCTCTACTTTTACCTTAGTGTAACTAACTTTATCACAAACTATGTTAGTCAAACACACAGATTATCTTATTTATAAAACCAAAAATTAACATACAGATAGATATTATTATGTGCTTACGAGGGGTAGGTATGAATCGGAGCTCCGGAAACACATGAACCAAATAAACAATGCTGGATGATGATCCATAAACATCATTACCCATCGTCCACAAAAGCGCATCCATACTCGCTGATACCAGCTCCTCACTCCCTCTCCACGTCACCACGTACACGACGTCGTTTACATTCCGATCACTGTCGTAGCTAAACATCTCACTACTCTTTCCCTCGTTATATCCTTCACTAATCGTCGGCATTAATCTGGTTGCTCTGTAACTGCCCTTATTATTATTATCGTCATCTTCTTCTTCGTCTTCTTCGGTTATTTCGTGATTATTCCAGCTGTTGTTGTTGTTAATGAGTCTGTAGTTATCGAAGTTTATTATGTTGATCGGAGGTGGTACCGGTACCGATAGAATGTCGTCGGAGATGACGTGGTTGAAGGGTTTCTCCGTCATGGTCAACGGAACGGTGTCGTTTGGTTGAGCTAATCGGAATGCGCTGCTGTGTGTTGAACGAGGATGAATTATGTACGGTTTCGTTGACAATGACACACGTTGAAATATCAAATATAAAGAAAAATATTAAAAATGTGCCTTTGATTGATATTTGCCTTGACTATTGGTGTGGCGAAACTTGACCCGAAACTTCGAGGAATCGTAAGTTATCGGGGGCGGAAATCACTAGTTTTGGGGGGTCGAAACTATATATACCAAAAAATTTCTGTACGAATACTATATAATCGGAACTTCTGAGCGGATATTCGGGGGGATCGGCCGACGCTTAAGAGCTACGCCCTTGGCCTTTATATTATATATATTTTTTTTTTGGGATTTCTTTACCGGTGTGTATCTTATTTTCACACTATACCAAGTAAACGACCCATATATTTATATACGAGTCGTATATGTGTAAGAAATGTTGTAATGTGCACTTATGCACTTATGCTGCATAAGTATATACAATTCGTAAACACATAAACACATAAACAAGGCTTACATACGACTAGTGTAAATGTATACGAGTCGTATACTTACGAAAACAAAACACACTATGACATTCTACTACTAGCATACGACTAGTAAATATTTATACGAGCCTTATACAACAAATTATACATATACTAGCCACTAGGTGTCAAGATTTTAGGTTGAATCTTTATTGGCACCCGGTTATTTAAATTGAAATTTATAATTTTATAATGTAATCAAATTACTATTTCACATAAGAGTTATCAAGATCTACTATTTGTAGAACGTTGTGACGTACGGCTTGAAGAGTTGTATTACCGGTAACTACAACATTAACGAAATATATATTTTTAAAAGTTTTATTTATGGTATTTAAAATATTTTTATGTTTTTTTTGAAAGGTGAAACAAGTAGTTAATGATGATATTCAATAGATTTTTTTTTAAAGAATGTAATTTACTTCTGATATATCGTACACAAATACTTATCATCGGACATGAAACCCCAACCTCTAGAATGAGGCATCACTTTACTCACCACCTTGGATACCACTTCTACAATGTATAAGCTAACATATGTCACACATGTCCTAGAAGGACAAAAGCCACGTGCAAATGACGATAATAATTTCAATCGCTGCATATAGATTCTGCTTTCTTTAAATTTATCCAATATATCATATAGTAAAAGTCATAAAAAATAAATTTGCGTTTTAAATAAAGTCTAACAAGAAAATAAAAGTTTTGGTAAATGGTAATACTAAAGAGGTATAAAAATAATTTTGAAGGTGGGAATAGATAAACATGATACACAATACAAACAATTAAAATATAGACTAATTAAGAACTAATTAAAAATTAGTGGGGCTTGAAATATTTTTCATACATCATGATCTTCGTAATTAAGTCGATACATAATTAAATATTTATACATGTACGGTGACGTATTTATGGTATTTTTTTTAATTCACTAATTTAGGATATACAGGAATATGCTTTTTGGGATTTTCACTAATACCTTTAAAATATTCTTGTCAATTTATATAACGCCATAATACAATTTCTTATCAAGATATCGCATAGATAAGATAATCAAACCTTGCCTAAATAGTGGTTTCATGGTTAGTATATACCTTACTTTAATGGCTAAATATCCTTTTTTTTATTGTAAAAAAATTGGTCAATTAAATAATTGAGTAGGATATTCGACTCTTGGTCGTTGGATATATCGATCAGTTGACAAACAAGTACGATTTGAATAATTCAAATATGAGTATATAATTTTTTAGAAAGGAATAACGTACAAAAGATCTATACTTTCCATAATAGAAGATGCGTGAGTAACGTCAGAAAGCTGATGTGTCAGCCGGAGAGACTGGCCAACAATGCCTATATGATGCAAAAACTGACGTCATTAATCCCATTAAAAAATCCAAAAAAGGGGGTGGGCCACGTGAAACCAACGTTGTTGCCCTCAACAGCGGTCCTCAATCCCTGTGTCTGCCAACCAACAGCTGTTTTAGGCCCTAAGTTTTTGAATTTTAAGGGGGAAAATTTAAATCCACGTAGGGAAACGTGCCTCATCAGCTGCCTATATATAAGCATATAACCAATGCACCCATTTCTTCTATCAGCTTTGAATTTTCTAAAAAAGATTTTCAAATTTCCCTCTTAAAACTTAAAACAATGTCCACCTCAATATACGATGAAGAAAGCCGTTGTGATCTGTATCCAGCCAAAGACATGTGGAACACGAAGGCTCGAGTTATAAGAAAGTGGAAGAGGGCTTATCCATTGCGGAGTTTGATGTTGAAACAAGAAGAAGAGTGTGGTTGTAGTTCTCAAACCGTTGGGACACAGAAAAAGTCTGTTGATGAAGTCATTGTACCAGGAATTCAAGAGGTTTTAATATTTTATTCGTATCTTTTATATGTCTTCACTTTACTATATTTTTGTATTGTTTAAAAGTGTATATTTAATATACATTCTGTGTGCAGCCGATGTCTTTTGTTGTTGTTGTCACCATAAAAAGTGTTGAAGAAAGCTAGGGTTGGTATTATGCTGCCTGCCGCAATTGTAACAATACAGTTTTAAGTAAATCTGAGTTTTTGCAAAATTGTAATGTATCATAGTTGTTTTCAACATCCGTTCACAAGTCATCAAATATTGTATACGTTGATGGTATAAAAGGTTTATATTCGGAAGTTATTATTAGGATATTGAAAATAATCATAATATTCATACTATTAATTTAGATAGATGGTTATAATAACTTAAGGTATTGTTATTTTGACATGATTTATGATTGTACCCGAAGAGCACTTAGAACAAATTTGTTACTTGGTATTAGTTCGCTTTTGGTTTATCATTTACTACACATATGGTTCTTCGTAGCAGACATTGTCTTTGAAAATTTGTATTAGTGACACTAAGAGTAAACTATATATAACATTATTTTATTAGTTGTTTTGCTAATGGTTTTACTATTGATACAAATCTTATTATAATATGTAAGACATTTTATCTCTATAAAAGGCAAGCAATTTGTCATTTCATTTTCCAAATTTATTTCTCTTCATTTATTATGATAAATAAATAAAGCTACTATCGATAAAAAAATATTATTTTTTTCTTATGAAAAAAAATGAATAAGAGTAAAGGCTTTGATAATCAAGTTGAAATTGGTATTCTCGGAAGATTCTTACAATCAAAAGAAAATATTATTCTTATCACCATCTTCTTTACAGCCTGTCTAATTAGAGATGGGTGTATAGTGAAATAATATGTTTCTGATTCTTAAATAGTTAGAGCTATTATCTGTAATTATTTTTGTCTTCTTCAGGTTTTTTGTATTGAATGTCATAATTAACATTACTTCAGTTTTGTATGTTTATTGGATTTTTTGCTTTGAATTCTTATGTTTTTTTTGTATTTTGGTGACTTTGGTATCGATATGGATATTGTATATACCTTTGTTAGAATTCTTACGTTTTTTATATTTTGGTGAGTTTTGTATCGATATGGATTTTTTTCTTAGAATTCTTATGCGGTTGTAATAATATAAAGTTGAATTCTATAACGGTTTTTTAATTTTTTTAATTTGTTGTTCAGTAAACAGATCATAGCTTTTGGTTTGTTTATGTTTTTTATATTTTGTTTATAATAATTGTATTAAAAATAGACATATTATTCGTTAAGTTTATTTTTAAGCAACAACTGTTTGTTATAACAGTTGTATCGTTAATAATCAGAGATTACTTATAATAGACGCATAAGCATCAATAACCAGGCATATCAACAGCCCAAAAATAATGATTACGGTTTTGAAGTAACTTTATTAAAAATATTATTTTATTATTATTGTTGTGTTTGAAGTTGTCTTTCATTCTATAAAAAATAAATTAAAATTTCCATAACTAACTTCCGACTTTATAGTTTCTTGAAATGCAACTAATAAAGTTGAAAACCAACTTTACCATTTCGAACAGTTATTATATTTCAATCTATAAAAGGGCATGAATTCCCAATATTCATTTTCAGTATTCTCACTTTACATCTCTCCATTCAATATGCATTATGATATTACTTTTAATTCTTCCACAAATTTTTCGAAAGATTCTTTCAATCAAAGGAAAATAGGTTGCCAACAGTTTGTTAGTAAACTACTTCAAATTGATGTTTTCCCAGATTCTTCCAATCAAAAGGAAAACATCAATTTATTATTATATATATACATCCACTTCCTATCTTCAATGGTTAAGATTTTTGAATCTGGATAATATTTACATACGAGTTGTTGTCGTGTACTGGTTCCCTATTGTCAATCTTTAGGGCTTTTAGATTTAATATACTGGATCTTGCATATTAAATTTGCAAAGATCTTGATGAATATATTCATGAATCTTCTTCATCCACGCATAAGTGTGAGACTCGTATTTCCCTTTGGTCGTCACTAACACCTGGATGATCCTTTTATTCGTTAGGGCTTTTAGAACGGGATGACATTTAAATATATTCTGATGATGCTGGCAAGAAATATCATTCTCTATTGTTGGGTTGTAATAAATATATTTTTATTTACGTTGTATTTTTATGTAGTTTGTAAAGTCACATATTGTAATTCTATTGTCATTGAAGTATTTTTTTAAATATATTTGTATTTCTTTTTTTATAAGTCTTCCATATTGTATTTATTTTCTTAAAGTAAATATTTCACTCAAATTATTGAATCGTATAACAGGTGTTTGACAGAGACTTTGTTAAAGAGAATTATTGTTCTAAATACAAATTTGAGTATAATAAAACTGATTAAATAGTCTACCGTTAAAATCAACAGATTATTGATCTTTAGTAATCAAACATTTAAAATGTAAAGGTGTTATAGTTGTTAGTAGCAACTGTCTAAGTCAACAACTGTTTCAACCAAACACTTGAATTTACATCTGTTATCAACAGTTTTTTAAACAGTGTTTCAAAATTCTGCTATATTAACGACGTCTTTTGAATGATGTTATTAAATACGGTTTTTCTTTCAACTTTATATATATTTACCTCTTAATTTGATCATCCTCTTTTTTGTTTTGATATGTTTTATCTCAACAGACCTTTAATTTGTGTGTACATTTAACTGACATTTTGAATGGAACAGACCTTACAAAATACAGTTTTTATTTTAAGCACTAGATTGACTCTTTAATTTGATTTTTACCAAACAGAGTATAACAGTTGCTTTTTTTCCTTTTTTTGGTTTTTAGTAAACAGACCTTAAACTAATTATTTCCAACATACACACAGATGGTAATAAGTAGATGTTCTCAAAACAACAGACGATGGGATAAATAATGTTGTTTTTAATAAACAGAGGTTAACATTTAAAATTAAAACGTACATAATAATAATAATAATCATATCTACTATACAAAACTACTTAATTAAAATTTCAAAATTCCTTTGTTTCTTTTTCAGTATTTCCCTTGAAAGATCCTCTTTTCGATTTGTAGTTGTTGCGTCAAATAGTCTTCTATCTTGTCTCTTAAAGCACTTGCTGGTTCATGCAAGGCCATATCTAGCAGGGCAATGTTTTACCAGGATTGTTCCTTAATTTTTTCTTCTATCCTCTCTACTTCATTGCAAATATTTTCATCTTTTCTCTTTTCTGTTAGTGACCAAGCGCTGGATAAAGACTTAGCATCTGATGTATCAGCAAAATGGTAGTATGATCTATTTGCCATTTTTGTAGATGAATTTTAGAATATGTACTGTGTGGAATTTATAGATAAATTTTTTCGTCTATTCATTTTCCAAAGTCTTCGTGCATTTATGTTTAACACGTTAACCCAAGTATAATAAATATTCTATCGTATGACCTTTCATCTTCACGCGTTGTCAGTCTATAAAATACTAAAGACATTCGAAAGTTTATCATAAACGATTTTAATTAGTAATATATTAACATTTACATTTTCAGTGTTCATCAATTGTATTAATGGCAGCCCCAAGTGTTAACCGTGAAGATGAAATGGAGGACTTTGTTCTTAATCAAATTACACGACAATACTATCAAGATTTGAAGACTACAAGGGAGTTGAAGATTTGTTTTGACCGTTTGCACTCGGGCACACTTGAGCAAGACATTGTTCAATGGATTTTGAAGTCAATGCCTTCAACTGCTATTCGTGATTTGTCGTTGTTGCGCAATTCAGAGTCCAGTATTAAGGATGTAGAACTTTTGGCAAGATTCAAAGATCTACACGCACATCTTGAAGCTTCAATGGAATTGAATAAGCTTAAGTTTATTAATTCATTTAACTAGGCGTGGATACCATCCATCGCATATCAATGAGTTAATACGCATATTGAGTTTCATATGCCTAAAGTGGTTAAATTTCAAGAACAAAAGGAATTGTACCTTCAAAGGAACTGAAGATTAAGTTTATTAATTCCTAATGTATATTCATATGTATAAACAGATGTTATGAAGATGGAATTCATAATTTATATTGATGTTTAAAGTTGATTATATTTGTTTTGTTTAACGTTGATTAGATATTGTTTTTCATATATCGCTACATATTGACTACAGGTTTTTAATCCGTCTGTATTTAATCCGTCTCTAGAGTTTTTGTTTCTTTGTTGTTACCTTTCAATTATTAAACATTTGATCATTGTTAAAAGATATAAATAGTCGTTGCGAAACAACGGTTCTTTCAATAGACGTTTGCACTATTGACGTGTCGGTCAGTCGGGGGTTAATACAACAACTATTCGAAAGAAACCGTTGAGTTGATGTAATGAACAGAGTTGCGAAACGAATAGACGTTGAATTACAAACCGTTTAGTAACAAACGATCTATTGCGTCAGTGTATTATTAACTGATGTTGTGAAATGAACAGACGTTACTAAATACAGTTTTAGATGGAGTGTTTTGCAGGGTTTTGTCTGCTGACGCGTCAGTGGTTAGCATAGGGCGGATAAGGGTTGGTTAATGTGCAGGCAGTCTATTGGTTGGGCTTAAAGCAGGTTTTGATCCTCCCGTGTGTTTTCACACGGGATCTCACCTAGTCTTTAATATATAAAGGATAGGAAGAACTCATAACATGACAAGTGGCACTAGCTAAAAGGGTATTTTTATCCGTCGTCATAGTTACGTACGTTAGGTGATATAATCACGTATGTTAAACATCATAATGACGCACGTTATACCTGATAATCACGCATGTTATAAATCCAATATTTTTTTTAAACCATAGCAATAGGGTATGCAAATGAATCAAAGACTCAAAATACTTACTATCCTTTCTATGCTAAGGAAACTTTATAGCAATATTTTCTCATAATTCTTTAATTAATAAGTTATTAGCGATGCAGTTGTTCAAAATAATTTAAAACCATTGATATGTAAAACACTAAGTCAAATAATTAAACGGTACAAATAGATTGTCATAAATGTAAACCAAGATGTTTGCGCAATTCGTCGGAGAACACATGCACTTTTAAGCGTGTGCATGGTTTAATACGGCTATTAGCGTAAACTGAAACCGAAGTCATCGGTTGATTGATCTCATTAATCAATAGGTTAACCGGTTCATTTAATTTGGTAAGATCGTCAGTTTTCAGTTCGGTTCAATTAATTTTGGTTAATAACCAAGCCAAACTTTTGCTAAAATATTTGCTTAAAAGCATATGAAATTGAGGTATAAAAGCTAAAATTATTTGAATAAATGAAAGGGTTCGTTTCGGTAATTTTTGTTCGGTTTCGTCTGGTTTTTTGTTGACGGTTCAATTGTTGCTCACCATTAGACATTGTTAATCACATAACATATCATTTTTTATTGATTAAAAACTATAGAAATACAATACTCAAATTAAAGAGAATAAAATTCTTTTTTACGGTATATCTTTTTTAAGAAAATATTGACGTACGAAAAAGTTATGGTCGTTTAAGAATTGTGGGGTACTTAATTTATATAAGGGGATAAACTTTAACTACTAATTAATTATCTAGAATTTGGTTAAGGATGAGTGAATTGTGTGTTAAGCTTAATCACATTTTTTACCTTTCATATCTTGTTTTCGGTTCCATTGTGTCATTATGTCATTTATGATTTCTTATTCGTTCATTGTGTGTTAAGCTTAATTATGTTTTCATTCTTCATGTATGAGAGGTGGCAACAAGACGTACCTTTTAATAATGTAATGGATGCTTAATGATTTCTGCATTTAATATTATAGATTGTATATAGTGACAGGCTTGGTGTTACAATGAGTTTGTTGTTTCTCCTGTATTTACCAAAACAACAAGTTAATTAGTTTCTTTTGATTAGTTCAATATCTATCTATATATATAAAAGAAAACGTATATGCTGATGTGGCGTGTAAGGAATGCCTCAACCTTTCCTTGAGAGTGCCAAGTGACATCATAATGGAGAGTTTTTTGTGTTTTTGAATTGTTTTCTTTTTTAATTAAATTGAGTTATTTTAGAAAAAAAAAATTAAAATAAATTTAAAATTTTCTCTCTCATATTTCCTCCCATAATTTTTAAACGTTTATATCTTTTATATACGGGATTTTTTAAAGAAAAAAAATTACACCAAATTAACGAGCGTTTTATTATCTTTCCAACGAGTACCATAGTGCTATATAAAAAACGGAGAAAAAATCGACTATTTTTTGTAGGGTTTCGTTCATACAGGAAAAAAACACACAAAGTGTTCATGTTATCACGTAAAATTAGATTTTGTGGGGAGTATGAGTTATTACTGATTAGAATACTATGAACATGCAATGATTGAGAGATTTTGTGGTTAGTTAACTTGAGCCATTTGCAGTAGGTTATCATGTAAAATTAGATTTTTCAACCTCGGGACCCTTCCGGGGTAATCAGCTAGTATAATAATAAGTAAAATGGTACATAAAAGCTCTTAACACATTGAACGTATAACGCATTATCTAACATGGCCGCTCAAGCTTTTGAGAGGCCCAAAGCAGATAAGAAAATGAAGTCCCTTTTTAACCCTATTTTAATCTAAAAAAAAATACCATATATAACTTTCTTTTTTAATTAGGGGCCTAATTGGATTGAAGTTCAAAGCCCTAGCTTTAAAATACTTCCTTATAGTAGTTGTGCCCTGATATCTACTCAATCAATCAAGCTCATATACTAACTAATACTATAGACATAATATATAAATAAATATCTTAAGCCCCGCTTACGGCTGTGCACATATAATGTTATATATGTGTGGCCCTCGGGGGCAAAAGTAAAGTTGCACTAATTTTAACGTTATTTTACTAATTTCGTGAAAATAACATTAAAAATGACGGACGGTTAATCATGCATCAGGTGGTGGCGTTGATTGCCAAAAGACAAGGGGGCACATGCACCAATCGGGTTTGTCCCGGTTGCTAAATGTTATGTGTCTTATGTCCAAGGCTTGATACAAAACCACTATCGAATCGGGGGTCTCATTCGAAGCAGCCTCTCTATTCCCACGGGGTAGAGGTAAGGCTGTCTACATCTTACCCTCCTCAGACCCTACCTTAGCTTTTGCTATTGGTGGGATTAACTGAGTATGATGATGATGATGATATAAATAAATATCTTACATACCTATACCTTCAAATCATTGTCTAACACTAACCATATTATAGCTCAAAATAATGAACATCATCATACCATATTAGAACATGCATGATCAGTAAATCACTATTGTATGTATTGCCTTGTGGTATTTGATGTGTTTCATCACTTATGGTTGAAATGATGTTAAACAACAATGACATCTTAGTAAACATAATAATGAAGTTGTCCATGAACCTGTAAAAAATAGAAACTGTACAAATGGTGACCATAAAACAGCAAGCTAACCTGCAGTACCATTATTCTGCTGATTATATCTCCATTTCCTGAGTTCACTTTCTATAGCCTCCTTTGCTGCTTCAGCTATTTCAGCCATTTTTAAAGCATCACTAAGTGCAGCCTCAATATTCTTAGTCTCTTCCATGCTTTTCTCCAGTTTCTGAAGTGTCAATCTCTCTTTTTTCTTAATCGTTTCCACCTGAGACATCGCGGTTGCCACTTTTGCATCGGCTGCTTTCACTGCTTCCTCAGCTTTCTTATTCAAAGCTTCATATTCTTGAGTTTTCAGCCTGATCTTATTCTCATCCTTGGCTGCATCTTTCTTTGAAATCCTGCTTTGTATTTGCTCACTCGCAAGCTCTTCTGCTGCTTTCGCCTTTTCTAGCTCTCTAAGCGCAATCTCTAGCTTCTCTTCTGCTTCTTTGTTTGCTGTCTCAGAATTTTCTTTTTGTCTCTTCAGTGTTTCTTCTTGCTTCTTCAACTCTTCTTCTTCTTTTTTTCGCCTTTTCGGCTTCTGACATTGTTTTTTGTATCTTCGACTCTAGTTCCTTGATAGTATCTGTTGCTTTGGTTAAGTCTATTGTAGCCTCTTCGATTTCGAATTTAATTTTGTCTAATTCAACTTGTTGTTGCTCCCTTTTTAAGTCATCCCCCCTTAACAAAGTAATGTCCCTTTTCACTTTCTCAAGATCCTGTTCCAATGTTTCCACCGTCGCTCTAACCGAAGACTCTTCTTGTTTAATTTTATCAAGTCTCCGTTTCGCTTCATCTACGTCTCGTTTAGCTTTATCCAATGTCTGCATATCTGCTGCGCGAACCTCGCGTAACTGTTCTTCTAAAACATTTATTGCTTCACTTGTCTCTTCTAGCTTGTCTCCTAAACTTCTAAGTTCTGAAAGTTGATGTTCTTTTTTCAATGACTCAATTTTCATCTCTAGATCTTCTTTTGCTTTTCTTATCGATTCGATCCGTGCTTCTTTTTGTCCTAAAAGATTGACATGTTCTTCATGCGCTTTTTCAGAAGCAAGATTCACCCTGTGAAGCGTTTCGCGCATCTTCTCAACGTCTTTGGAGAGTTCAACCATTTTCTGATGGTTAACTTTTGCAGAATGTTGTGCATCTGCAGCCTGTTGAAAAGCAGCCAGCTTAGCCTCTAAAGCAGCATCGAAATCGTGTTTGAGGCTAGTGAGTTCTTGCTTGATTGAAATAAGTTCATTAGCAGACGTCTTATAGCGATTTCTTTCGTTATCAACATCCTCCTTCCATCCATCATTAGTTACTTGGCTCTGGCTTTGGCTTGTTTTTAACTTTTCAAGTTCTTGAGCTCGATTTTTCGCAGCCTCTGTTGTCTCCATCGCTGATTGCTTCTCTTCACTTGTCATCTCTAGCTTGTTAGTTAGCTCCTGCAACGACTTATTCGCCTTTTCTAAATCGCGTTGCGCTTGAGCTTTTGTATTTTCGGCACTTTTTAAAAGCTCTTTATACTTGTCAAGCTCCTTTAATGTCCAATGTAGCTGCGCCTCCTTCTCCAACACCCTCTGTCAATATGCGTATTAACATATTCAAATCAAAACTTAACGAAATCTTACTCAGATCGGTTGGAACACAGTATACTCATAAAAAAAACCGCAATAAATGTTAAAGTCATTAATTTGATGACAAATGATAGAAATTTTCTTATAAAAAGAAGTTGCATATAATGGTTTATGTGTTCAGTACTCTTTCAATTTTCTTTGAGAAATCGTAACGCTTTATTTTCTTGTTTTCGCTCTTCGTCAAAAGTCACTAACAACATTAACATCTCAAGGCTAAATGTGTGTATATATGTATACATACCTCTTCACCAGTTTTTCTAGAGATGGGTCTTCCTGATTTAGGTGATGCTTCTCCAAATAAATTGACAGCAGCCTTAACAGATTGGAAAGGCGGACGTGTATCGATCTCACCAACAGCTGCATTAGGTGAACCTTTGGGAGAATTTGTTGCTTTTCTTGTAGTGGTTGATACCCCTGGGGAAACTGAAACTTTGCTTGGAGTTGGAGCTGGAGCTGGAGCTGGATTCGGAGAAGTTTCCGCATTTTGGCTAGTTTTAACTTGAAAACCAAACATTGCTTCCTGCTAACTATTCGCCGCTATGGTATGATCAATACGAAAATGAAAATTATCACCAAATCCTATGTAAAAGCTCTAAAAAGGAAACAAATAATGCATACCACAAACTTTTTTTTGTCCCACTCAAAGGATCATCACAAGGGGGTAGATATTTGCAATCTTGCATGCATCGTAAGGGGGGGGGGGGGGTTATCGTCAGTAGCATTGGCAATCTCTCATGAATGGTTTTGATGTTGGCTAGAGACATTTCTATTGGCGATCTCTAGGATTCCAATCAATCGATTGGAGAAGTTGTTCCATGAAAAGCAAGAGATCGCCAATAGCAATGGCGATCTCTAGCCAACATCTGTTCATTCAGGAGAGATTGTCAATGCTTCGGCAATCACCCCCTTGTGATGTAAGTCTAGTTTTCGACCCCTCTTTGATGATTCTCTGTGTGGGGTACCCTTCCAAGAAAAATCCACAACTGAAACCTCAAATCCGGATTCAAAACCAAAACCTTATCTTGGTGTTATTTATCTATCACATATGAACATACTTTTGGAAAGTAATCCATAATGTAGGTACCTCGAGAGCTGGTTTATGTCTTCGTGCCTCAAACTTTCTGGCTCAGATTCGTAAACCAATCTTTCGCCTTTCGTCTTGTTCTAACAACCAAAATGCACCATCCTAAAAAAGAATGCAAGACAAGACAACAAAAGGAAACAAGATTCTCTCTTGTTCCTCTTCTCTTTATCTCTCTCCTTTGAATAACAAAGGATGGCAAAAGATGGTGAGTATGCTTTTGTGGGAAAAAGATAACATGAACAACAACCACCTCAAAATTGTTCTATTTTGGCATATCAATAAGGTGTGAGTGACAAAGAGGAAGAGGATGTTGTTACTAAATTTAGAAACATATATCATTCTTTTATTAATATTGTTTTGAAAGAAACATGCTAAATATTATTAATTGGTCTGGAGACATTCCAGGGTATTCATTCAAATACACAAATGCACTTACAAAACCATGACAAGGCATGAAAATTAGTTTGTTAGAATAGTAATCATATATTTTATAAAAATTGGGGTAGTCCAAATTTACCATCGTTCAAACTTTATTCCTTATCTACTTTTATCATATACATACATTATTTGGAATTTACAGTCTCCCTGAAGGCTGAAGGTGGTTGATGAGGATGTGCTGCAGAGATACATGAAACATGTTATGGAGTTCATGTAGGTAGCTCTTAAGGGGCGGGGAGGGGCGGTTCGCCCCCCTCCCCCCCCCCCCCCCCCCCCCCCTCCCTAATTTTCGCTCAGAAGTTCCGATTATATAGCATTCGTATAGAAATTTTTTGGTATATACGGTTTCGACCCCGAAGCTAGTGATTTCCGACCCCCCAAAGTTTTGGGTCAAGCTTCGCCACTGATGGAGTTCGCTAGTAATTCGGGCATGCTTACATTATTGCCATGCTCAACCTGTTTGGTTTGTTTAGGACTTTAAAATCAATGGCCATGGATGCTAGGACAAGGGTGTTGGATTATTTGACGTTACAGATTGGAGCGTGTATCGTTGCCGTGTGGATCAACTTGCCAGTTTATGGACTAGCTCAGTTGGAGAAATTGGGAGGAGCTAGAGAGGGATGGGTAATCAGTACAGACTGACCCAGGGTGTTAGGCAGAGCTCCATCAGCTGCACCACTTGCCGTTCAAAACCAAACACACACTAAAAATCATGAAAAAATAACAAGAGTTTAATTGCGGTTACTTGTACATAAACCTAAGATCTTTGATTTGGGTCTAAAATATCTTTGATGATATACCACCACAATGTATACATAAGAAAAGCAAAGTAATCTACAAAGCAATACAAGTTACATTACTCCACTACAAGTCAACTGTGTGCTACTGCACTAGCTGCTGTAAACTTTAACTACCAGTTACAATCAACACAAAGAATACTACATTACTACATAACCGATTCCTGCCCCAGAACATCTGCGACATGTAATCGCTGACTAACCGTTTATTGGTGTAACAATTGGTTGTAAATACTGTTTGTCATCTTCTGCATGTCTTCACACTAGACCTAACTGAACAAGATACACTTTCGGAGCACACGCTATTTGCCTTTAACGGATTTCCCAACTCGAGACTTCCAAACACCCTGCATTCATATAGAGTAAAGTTTCAATAACAATTTGGTGGATTTAGCGGATTTAAACGAATATTAGAGGAGATGAACAGAGATGCCTACAAGAGGCTCATCGTCAAGAAACTCTGCGTCGTCAGATTCATCAGAAGTTGATCCTTTTCTGTCATCAGGCGTTTGTGCATCGGCTGGTTCACTTTCTGCATTCCCTCCTGAATCTGAGTTATTATTTTCGTCTTCTTCGTTGTGAGATTTGTCGGTTTCATCATGTCCGGACCCGTCACTTGGGGCGCTGTCAGCAATTTTAGTTTCTTTTTTTGCAGAATCAGCTTCGGCTTCCTGAGAGGACGCGGTATCACTTGAGCTACTCTGTGCATCTTTTATTTGTTTCTTCCCCGGACTTGATTTTTCCACCTTGTCTGAATCCTCCTCGCCTTCTGAGCTCTCATCATGTGATTTCCCTGCAAAAGTGAAAAAAACCACAAAAACATCAACTTTTAAACTTTTGTCCAAATCTTGGTTTTAAAAAGCACGAGGCACTCTGAGAAGTTTAGGTCCCGAAACCCGAGGCAAGAGCTTCATGTACGCAAGGCTCTGCTCAGTGTACAACCAGAAACAGCATCTCTCATATCTTATACATATTCAGCCTAATGTTGACCTATTTGACCCAGATGTGCATGAAGCGCGCGCCTCGAGACCATGAGGTGTTTTCCAGAGGACCAGATCACCTCGCGCCTCAGGCATGCTTTTCAAAACCAAGGTCCGAATTTACAGATTTTAGAAACTCGACATATACTCATTTTTTAAGAATGTGGTTAGACCTGTGTCCGTAGAAACTGTGGTAGGCTTGGCCTTGACTTCAGGTTCGGCTTCAGAGTCAGTTTCAGGCTCGGCCTCATGCATGGATGTATCAGGATCCTTGCTGACTTCCAAATATTCAGCTCTTTGCGACACCCCCTTTTGTCCTTGCTTCAATTTTTTTCTTGGAGTTCTTTTGCCTCTTACCGTAGACGATGGTGATCTACCATCCCAACAAAACCTTAGTAAAAAAAACATTTAAAATAATTATAATTAATTTAATTGAATATCAACATCCCACTCACATGTCAGCCAATTCCTTAGTTTTTTTAGAGCTACCCGATGGCTTGATTTTCTTCTTCGATGATCTGCAAAACAGAATCCAACAAGTTTAACGACCTATCCAAACAAACGATCGCTAACTATAAACACAACCATTGTACTTACCCTCCTTTCGAGGGTGGGCTATTCGACAATCGCTTAGGCTGCAAGCGCAAATTGAACAGCATCAGATATCAATGGGATTAATAATTTAATATTATTAGTAAGCATAACTAAGAGGTCAGACCTGTTTAGGCTTGTGTTTATTCTCTACATATTCCCACCGCTCCTTGTCTAGACTTAGCACTTCGATATCCCCATCATCGTACGATACCTTCAACATGATCGGAATTAGTGGAAATAAAAAATTCAAATAAATACCTATTTTGAGCATGCAAAGGAAGCTCACCACATGTTTTTTCTTCTCGTGATCATACGACTTCACAACACCTTTATAAAACCTGTTGATTATACATCAACAAAAATTATTTTAATGCTACTGTTATGTTAAATTAGCAACAGGTCGAACTAGAACTAGTGCTATTTTGAAAAAGAAAGGAAAGAATAAAAATAAATAACTTACGCCTTATCCATAGGCCACCAGACTTGTATGTGTCTGCCGACCAAGTCTGTGTTGAGACTTGGAATTTCATCCGTGGTGCACTAAAAACATAGAAAATATGGTATTAAAATACAGCTTTCGAACATATAACTTTTCCTTTCTACATGTTGTAATAAAAGATTAAAAAGTCGGTTAAACCTTTGCTAATCCTGAAATTCGTCTTCTCTTCCGCTTCTTGACGGGCACTGACTTCTGATTATTATCAACCTCCACGGGCTTTTTAGGCTGTGCGTAAGAGAAGAGAGACATTGTTCTCAAGAAATAATCGACAGAAATTACGGAGAAAACTAGTTTGTAACTCAAATAGATGCTTTAAAACAAACAATACCTTCAAATCAAGTTTATCGGTATTAGTCGAGTCTTTTTTATTTACGGAACCTTTGTTAGTACTTGCTTTCAAAGTAACCTTCTCATCATGTGGATCATCTTCCGTTTTATTGATCTTAAAAGTGGGACTGCTTTTGAAGACGCTACTTAGATAACTTGATCTCTTTTGACCCTTAGCAGGGGATGATCTCCGGCGTTTGGGTACAGAGACATTGGTTAGATCGTTAGGCGTACCCTTCCTCTTCAGCTTTGCTTCACTTGTTATTTTACCATGTCCATTGCTGGAATCGAATTTATTTGGCACATCCATATTATCCGAATTTATTTCTTTCAACATTCCCAATATATCAATGTTATTTTCAGTTTCCACAACAGCAGGCGCAGAGCCGTTATTCACTATCTTCTTTGCCTTTGACACTTTAGCTTTTAGACGTTTTAACATTTTTCCTAAAGGCACGTCATTTCCATCCGTTTCACTGTCCTTCATAATATCATCCTCATTGGTTTCTGACTGAACCTGTGAACAATTTTAGAAGAAATACACAAAAGTCGTTATATACTCTTTTGTTAGGTCATTCGTCTTATCAATTTTGCATCTTATATTGAAAAGGAAAAAAAAAAAAAGCTATAAGAACATACATCGCCATTAGCTTCCAAGTTAAGGGACTCAAAGTATGCAAGAGCATTCCCTTCAGCCAACCATGTTTTACCTTCGGCAACCTATGACAATCAAGAAGAAATCAAGTTCTTTGAAGGAGAAAAACTTACGATCCTGTAGAAATATAATAAAAAAAGTTACCTCTGTTTCAACCTCTTGTTTGTTGTCGTCTTCTTCAGTCTTTTCTATCTTCTCGTCTTCTTTGGTCTCTTCTTTCTTATCATCTTCGGTGACTTCTTCTTTCTTTCCATCTTTATTCTCGTTTTCTTTATTTTTGTGTGGTGTGTACAAGACTTGAGGAAGAGAAACGGTTGCAACCGACTCGTTAACATCTTCTTTGTTTATTGCTAACCGCTTGGTGATTGACAAGCATAGATCGCAGATTGCATACGAGTTCTGAACATGAAACGCAAGTTAGTAATCTACGATGACAGACACCTTAGACTATCCAACATTATTATAGGATATCACTAAATAGAACGCTACACACATGGTTCGTTCACACCATGTGCATCTACAGCATGAGTATTGTACCTTTGTCATATTTGTATCTACAGCATCTTCGAACCTCTTGATACTTCGAACAACAGAGATTATTGAAATAACATCTTCCCTTCTTAGAGCAACTCCACCCTTTCCATCTTCATCTCCACGCGCCAACTTCGAAAAAATAATGTACAACTTCCTGCATAAACAGAAAAAACAAAACTTTGTAAAATTCATGAATATCAGAATTTGAGTTCTTTAATTTCTCGCTACGATAACCAGATATACCTGTATATCGGTTCATATGCTTTGATATCCTTGCATTCATCAATTTTTGGACATGAAGGATGATAGGCAAGTGCATGGACCAAGTAGGGAAGAATGGACTCTAGGTCACATATCTCGATGATTTCTTTCAGATTCTGATTTTCCTGCTAAATTTAATTTTAGTAAGATTTGATACAGACGTAATAATATATCAAACAAAGGTCCGACAATCTAGAGATTGAAATTATTTTCGCCAAAAGTAAACCTAAAATACCTCTTCAAGAAGTGTGTTCTGAGGTCCAAAATCTAATAAGAAGGCACAAGCATATTTGGAGTCCAAACTTTTATCTTTTATGTACTGGTGTACTTTGTTGAGAAATCGTTTCTTAACCTCGGGGAATCCAACCTGCTTTCATCATAAAATAGGTAAACATCAAGGTTGTCGGCCTTGGATTTCGGAATAAGGGGCTAATCGGTGATCTAGGCGTTTTGGCCATTAGGTGGGCCTAGGCGGTGGTTTTTTTAAAAAAATTTAATTTTTGTTTTAAATTTCTAAGTATTATGTGTATATATCTTAACATATTTCAAAAAACACCTAAATTTGTGTGTGTATATATATAAAATACGTATAAACGCCTAATTCCGCCTACTCGCCTAGTCCCGACAACTCCCTAGGCTAGACCTCACCGCCTGCCTAGCGCCTTCTACAACCTTGGTAAACATGTGACCAAATTATAAAGTTGTTTACAATAAAATTAATCTAGGAAAAATATGGCAATCTAATTAATTTCGTCTGGAGATGAAAGTGACAAAAGTTTACCTCTGATGTTCTCAAGGTAAGGTGAAATATATCAATTGGAATTTTCTTATCCCAATGCTTTGATAGACGTATAATGGCCTTAGCTGAAGCTAGCTTTAAAATGGGCCTTATCGACAGAACTAGTACAAAGATAAAAAGAAAAACACTTAAAAATATAGAAAAAAGGTGTACTTGCACAAACATGAAACCAAAACTCCAGTAACCAAAGGTTACCTTGATTCAACGTCTTTTGAAATTTCCCCAAAAGAAAGTAAATTCTTGAGATCTTTTAATAGCTCATCGATGCCAACACGAAGATGTGCATCTTTTACTGGCAGGTAGCTCTTCACCAGAGTTTTTATGCCAAATATCTACACAACAAACTTGTAAGCGTCAAAAATAAAAAAAAAATAAAAAAAAAAATCACACAAAATGCACATTTTACTACAAAGAAAAGTAACCTTTAATGAACAGAATTCGCTTCTGGCATCCCATGATTCTTTGGCTTTAGTGCCTGTTTTCTGAAACATAATAAAGAAAATTGTTACATTATTGATCATATCAATCATATAACAAGAAAATTATTTCATACCTGACTGCGACTTAAGATAGATTCTCGTATAAAGGCAACAACTTTACTCTCTTGCGTTTCAAAAACCGGCATGGCAATCTGTGCTATACATCCTAACGACTGTAAAACGGAAGGCAGATTTGTCTTCTTCTCTAGTATATCCACTAATCGCTGCATGGTTCATTTGAGGAAGATCAAACACAAATAATCATTAAGTGTATATAATATAGTATGTGTGGCAATTCCAACCCACTTGGATCGATTTGGGCCATGTTTTCTCTCTAACGTGTGAAGTGAGCGAGATTGGAAGGTTTATTACAATGCGTATCACAACACATTTTATGCAAAGAAAAAAGTTCATATAATGTGGTAATAACTTATTCGTTTACCATATTTTTAATATATTAATTAATTTTTAATTATATAACAACCAAAAAAACATTGAACAAAAGAGTGCTTCAACCCAACCCGGTCCATTTTGACACGTGCCAATTGACCATTGCTAGCTATAGAATGTAGTGTTACATGATATATGAAGTAAATACCTTATATAGAACAGAAAGTGATTTGAGCCCTCGATCCTTTGTAATGGCTGCCAAAGCAAGTACCGCATACTTGGCCTGCTTCCTAGTACCTTCTAAGCATATTCTTTCAAGTATAAGGTCTAACGAACTGCATAGAAACACCTTAAAAACATAAATCCAAACAATATACTTCACTTAGAAACATTAAATAATATCCAAATTCCAAACCTAGATGGTTCTCCCGATTGTTCAATATTTGTTTCACCGGCTTTCGCTAGAACATGCAAAGCACCTTCCTTGATTACCTCATCATCATCCTCAAGAAGATGGGCCAAATCACCTTCCATCCCACTTAACAGCAAAGGACTGAAGCACCCGAGGATCTGCATAATTTATTCTAATTATTCGGAGATAATTCACACGAAGTAAAACGGATAACTCTACATGTAACAAATGAAACGTTACCATAAGTATATTCATGCAAGCCTTAGTTAATGACTTGTTCCCATCACATTTCTGTACGTCGATCTCTAGAACAAGATCTTTGACAAACTCCTTATCAAAGATTGCGTATGAGCATTTTATAGAGAGAGCGCTTAAAAGTTCGTAAAGTGGATGCTTCTCGTCAACAATCTTAAGCAACTCATCCTGCCAAAAGAAAATTAGATATAAACTACTTACGTCTTATCAGGTGACAAGTTCATTACATCTTTTAAACAGTTGCTTACCCGACGGTTTCTACTTTGAAGAGAGCTAGTGGTGGCATCCGGTAGCGTTGTCAGTATCTTCCAAATGTTATCTACATCTTTTGATTGATCAAGAAGCTGAAGATCTGCTTCCGCTTTTGTGGGATTAACAAAACAATGAGATATAGATTGAAGACAAGGTGCGGCTTTCTTCTGTAGCTCTGCAGCATCATTATCCTGTAAATGAAAAGGGCGATCTTTTAGCGTTACCACTTTGTAAATTTCGTTCCTTCTTTACTAACTTATGTATAGCAAACCTTATATGTCTCCCTAAGTGAAAGATACTTGTGCAACTCTATTTGTAACCTGCAATCCGAAGGGATATTATCTGAAATATGTATTTAACAAACGGAAAAAACATTTAGAGATGCAAATCAAATGCACGTATATGGTGTTCACAAACCTTTGCTTCTGCTCCAGTATTTTCTCTAAAGCCTTCACCTCAACTTCATCAAAATTTGAAAATAGTTTGACCCACTTTTTGACCTTATCTTTGACCGAAAATTCAGCTGGGAATAGAGACGTGCATAGAATTTTCTCAACCGTTTCGGGTCTGGAAATGGACAAATTCAATCACGTCAGTTCAAAAAGTGTTATAATGGCTTATATGCCCTCTAATTTTGCCATGGAAAAAGATCAATAACGTACTCGAAATCTTTCTCATAGAAACATTTCAAGATTCTTCCAGGAATCCAATCATAGTCATCACTTAAGTTCGATCCACCACGTTGCTTCAAACACCAGATTCGGTATATATCAGCTAGCCTCTCCAATGTATACTTTTTCACAAGAAGCTGTGTCACAAAAAGAATATCAGTTAGGGTTAATAATGTGCATGTGTTTAAATGCAAATAGATGCTTAGTGACAAGATAGAGAAAGAAAGATGATTTTACAGATTTGTCCTCAAGGCGGCCAGCAACAAGTTTTATGGTATCAGATGGAACACAAGATAACTCATGAGAAGCTACATCTGAAACTACTGCAACCACTTGTTTGCGTATACTTTCATCGTCATCCAACAGCCGGTCACGCAGGGCACCTAAAATTTGACACCAAATTAATATTAACTATCATGCAAGAAACTGAATGAAACAGAGTAAAACAGAGTTTACCAAGTAACTTAGGAGCTTCTTCTCTGAATGGATCAGACAATAGACACAGTTTGACCTTTTCAAGGACAGACATCCGGACCTCAACAGCATTGTCAGACGATCTTTTCAAAAACTCCAAATAGAGTGGATGAAATGTCTTGGAATGGTAGATCCCTTGTGTGCAAACAGGTCTCCTACCAGTCTCACTGCCTTTAAGCGAAGGTCTACTTTATCTGACTATAAATGCCAAAACTTCAGCTAAGTAAACTTTAATTGAAATACTGTTGCGATTGTGATGCCAAATGTAAGTTAGGAGCGTTGGGTTTTCGGTAATCAGTTTGATACCAACTACAACAAAACTGATTATTTAGGGTAACATAGCATTACCTATTTAACCTTCAATCCCTCATTTAACCTAACATGAGACACTTTTAAGTCCTATTTTACAGAAAAAAAAAAAAACAAAACAAAAAACAAACACTTTTTTTCTACAAAATTGTTCTTTTTGCTTGTTTTATCGACTGATTGAATAAATAATCAGAATCTTCCAAACATCTGATCATTACAACTTCATTCAAACCGAATCTTTTTCGAATTTTTTGAAATCATAAAATCATTATCAAAACTAACATCCCAACGCTCTTAAACAGAGATAAGATATGCTAATGATTACCAGTAGTTCTTTTGTTAGGCTTGGCACAACTTTCTTTAAAACCTGAGGAGCACAGCGATATACGTCATAGATAACTTCATGGTAGTCAATATGATGATTCGAAGTTCCAGACATTGATGATAAAATAAACTGCTTAATCCCAGGTTCAAGTTTTCCAGGACATTGCTCTATAACTTTCATGCCAAGCCTCCTTGTGGCTGCACTTATATCCTAAGAAATGACGTTAAAAAAATTTCTGATTAGCACAATTGATACAAATGACGATAAATTGGTAACTATATCAATAAACATTTGTTAGTCACTAGTAAAATGTAAAATTGAGATTATCACTAACTTACTTTCTTATCACGGCCTAAAACAGATAAAACAATGAGTAAAAGCTCCTCAGCAATGTCCTCGCTTTCTTCCAAAAGAACCGCCATTATTGTCTCCATCGCCAAAGTAACAGTTTCAGTATGCTCATCACTTTATGTAAGAAAGCAAAACAAATCAGTCTGTTATCCAGCTTATCATTCTACACTAAATTAAAGTTAAAAAACTGAACCTGACAACATCGAAAAACGTTTTGAACATTTCATTCACTAAATCGTCACACTCGAGATCCAACATCACAACAAATGATCTGTACTTTGCCACAGTGTCCAGTATGTTTACTATCCTTCCAAAAGATGGATCTTTAGTATCTTTTAACCCTTTGAAAGTGCTTACAAACAAATGAAAGATGTCCTGAAAACAAAAGGAAAATATTAGTACCAGAAACATAAAAAAAGACCATAATCGTGCAAATTTTAGTACTTATTATTAAACATATAGTCATGCAAATAAAAAAAATAAAAAAAATAAAAAAATAAAACCTTCAAGACATCATCATCATATGGGGCTTCAGGGGCGGTAATTCTGGTTATCTCACAAGTGCATGCTGCAACAAGACGTTTAACTTGTTCGTCTTGATGCTTCAGATACTCTGGCTTGACAATAGCATTCATAAGAGGCTGCATAGACTCCAACAACGCCTTTGATGGTGATTGGTCCATTTTAACGAGAGCGTCTGCAGCTTCCTGCAATTAAACCAAGAAAGTTGTACAACTAATCGTATCCGTAAAAGTGTACACTATACTTTAGTATAGCTTAGCTATCTAAACAGTAAACAGGAACAATCACCATCAAAGGCGTTGTAATTGACAAAAAAAAAAAGTTTAAAATTAGGGTTTGTTATACATAAATAGGTTAAAACAGGAACAATATTATTTAAAACAATGACTGATAAAATTTACCATCACTTCAGACCAAACGCATTATTCCAAATTGAGCCCTAATTTTAACCTAATTATGTCTAACAAAACCTAATTTAAACATTTTTGTCAATTACACCATATCAACTTATGTTTACGAAACCACTCAATAATCACATGAACCAAATTATGGAAAAAAACATCTTGGTTATACGAACAAAAAAAGTTGCACAACTAAATTAGCCTAATTTTAACCTAAATATGTCTAACAAACCCTAATTTTATTACATGACAAACTTTTATGTCAATTATCAGGAAGTCAGAAACCAATTTTTCTACCAAGCCACAAAGGCTGTTCAAACAAGGTTGCAAATCCAGTATCTTATCAAGTGAGGAATTCAACCTCATGACCTATAAGTTCAAACCACTAGAACAAGCACAACTAAGCTAAAAACTTCATCCCAATTAAGGTTCCCAATAATGAACCCTAAAACCACAAAATAAAAAAATAAAAATGATTTTTTAAAAAAAAAAAAACACACTCATCTTAATACCAAAATCTAAAAAACAGAAACTTTAAAGTACAAGTCACACAAAACTTTCAAACTCAATACCTAACAATCCCTATGAACCCTAACTTTAAAAACTAAATTCACACAAGACTTTTATACAAACCCTAATTTTGAGCCCTAAATTTAACCTAATTATGTCTAACAAACCCTAATTTTGTTACAAGACAAACTTTTTTGTTCAAGCAAGGCTGTTAATCCAGCATCTTATCAAGTGTAGAATTCAAATTCATCAGTTCAAACCACTGAAACAAGCTCAATTAAACTAAAAACTTCATCCCAATTAAGGTTCCCAATAATAAACCCTAAACCTTCCAAAACCAAAACCTAAAAACCATAAACTTTGAAGGGCTAAATTCACAATACCTTACCATCCCAATGAACCCTAACTCTTCAAGGCTTAAATTCACACAAGACTTTTATAAAACACATGAACAGCATTACCCAACACTCACCCATTAACCAATTAACCAACCAAAACACAAAACCAACACTAATTCAAACACTCAGAATTCAAATTTCAAAAAACCATAACAAAACTAACCCAAGACAGCTCAAAACCACACAAAACACAAAACCCACAACCAATTTGCTCCAAAGATTCATAAAAATATAAACTTTATGACAGCAATGAGGAAAAGAGTACCGTTAGGATAGTAAAAACAGCATCTTTAGCAGGTGGTTTTTGAAGGGTGGATCCAAGTCTTTTGAGTTGAATTTGCAGGTTTTCAGACATGGTTTGGGGTTAGGAATAATGGGTGTCTTTTGAATTTTGTGTTTAAATCGACATCTAAGAGAGATGGAAGAAAAGGGTGAGCGAAAGAGGGTATGAAGTTTGTGTTTATGTTTGTTTAAGTGTGTGAGAGGGAGGCCTTATTATATGGGTGACTTCATAGTTCAGACCGATCTTGAAATGAGTTTTGAAGTCACTTTGAGTTTATTATTATTACCACATGCAAGTCTCCTTAAGTTTCTCAAATTTTCCACTTTTTTATGGTTTTTGTTTTGTTTTTTTTTTTTTTAATATATAAACTAGTGTCTAAAAAGCGTATTTTTTAGTTGCATGTATTTGATAATGTGTAGTAAAAAATTAGGAAAAATAAGCAAGTCATTTGTCAAATGCTAGATTAAAAGGAAAATAAATTTAAAGATATTATCCGTAAGATTTACTAAAACAGGTATAGTTATTGCAGTTTAAAATTTACTTATGTTGCATAGTTTAGCTGAAAGTATGATTAAAGTTAGACTCTTGTTATGGAAAGGCAATATCTAAAGCATTGATAGGGGTTTTAAACCTTTCGGGTTACTAGGTTTGGTGATATGAAATTGGTCGGAATAGTGAAACGATGGAACTGGATGCGGCATTGAATGACCTTCGTGAAACAAGTGCATCTAATATAAGTAAATATTTGTTAGTTGGTGGTTTTGTCTTGAACTATTAGATAGTGTATACTTCAATAAATGATGGATCGTTGTAGATGAGGGAAATGTTCTTTGATTTAAAACATTATTTGAAATAACACTGTAGTAATCAAAATCGCGCTAAATATTTGAAAAGTTATGAGAATGGCGGCAAATAACATTGTGACGACAACAACGCGTTATAAATTTGAAAACTGTGAAAGTAGATGATTGAAAGTGAAATTATACCGAAAATATTGACAAATGATATCAGAAACCATAAATGCAATAAAAAATGTTTATAATAAAACATTGTTAATTGGTCGGAATAGTGAAAGGATGGAACTGGATGCGGCATTGAATGACCTTCGTGAAACAAGTGCATCTGATATAAGTAACTATTAGTTAGTGGTTTTTGTTTTAATTTTTTAAATTTGTTTTCACTTTTTTTTGTGGTTTTTGTTTTGATTTTTTATGTGTTTTACATTGAATGACCTTCGAGAATATCTTTAAATTTGTTTCCAACTTTTTATGGTTTTTGTTTTGATTTTTTTATATAAATTAGTGTCTAAAAAGTTTATTTAGTTGCATGTATTTGATAATGTGTAGTAAACAATTAGGAAGAATAAGTAAGTCATTTGACAAATACTAGATTAAAAGAAAAATAAATTTAAAGATATTCTTCGTAAGATTTACTAAAACAGGTATAGCTATTGCAGTTTAAATTTTACTTATGTCGAATAGTTTAGCTGAAAGTATGATTAAAGTTTGACTCTTGTTATGGAAAGGCAATATCTAAAGCATTGTTAGGGTTTTAAACCTTACCTTTGGGGTTACTAGGTTCGGTGATATGAAATTGGTTGGAATAGTGAAAGGATGGAACTGGATACGGCATTGAATGACCTTCGTGAAACAAGTGCATCTAATATAGGTAAATATTTGTTAGTTGGCGGTTTTGTCTTGAGCTATTAGATAGTGTATACTTCAATAAATGATGGATCGTTGTAAATGAGGGAAATGTTCTTTGATTTAAAACATTATTTGAAATAACATTATAGCTATCAAAATTGCGCTAAATATTTGAAAAGTTACGAGAATGGCGGCAAATAACATTATGACGACAACAACGCATTATAAATTTGCAAACTGTGAAGTAGATGATTGAAAATGAAATTATATCGAAAATATTGATAACTGAAATTAGAAACCATAAATATAATTAAAAAATGTTTATAATAAACCACTGTTAATCGTGATATCGAGGTTTCCAAATGTGTGGGATGGGGATTTAGGATACCAAAACATGGAGATTTAGGATACCATAACTAATCTAGGTTGTAGCAAGTAAAAATTTTCGTCTGTCACGTGCCGGACACGTCTCCCCATACTGACAGACATGCTGTCTGTCAACAGACACGTCCACTAACTTCCTCGGTTTCCTCAACACGCCTCCACGATATCCCTCCAAAATTAATTATAAACCGTTTCAAATTCAGGCATCATTACTTCCAATCATATCCACATTAAATATGAAGGTTGCGCATTAACTACTCTAAAAAGCTGAGACACGTCACCCGCGAGGTTCCACCTCACCAACATGCCTGCCACGTCATCACTTGGCGATGGTTTGACGTAAAACCAAAAAGACGTTATTCGCATGATTCCTTTTCAGGGTGACAGGGTCACGCCTGCCACGTCATCACTAGGCGATGGTTTGACGTAAAACCAAAACGACGTTCTCCGCATGATTCCTTTTCAGGGTCACGCCTGCCACGTCATCACTCAGCGATGGTTTGACATAAAACCAAAAAGACGTTCCCCGCATGATTCCTTTTTAGGGTCACACCTGCCACATCATCAGTCGTTGTTGGTTTGACGTAAAACCAAAAAGACGTTCTCTGTATGATTCCTTTTTAGGGTCACGCCGGCCACGTCATCACTCGGCGATGGTTTTACGTACAACAAAAAAGACATCATCCGCACAGATCCTAATCAACCATTCTACTTTCTAGACACCATGGAATGAATGGGTCGCTTTTATCTTGATATTCGTTAAAGAGCTGCAATAACCACTTTTAAGCATATATTTGACACTGAACAAGATACAAGTCACCAAATCTCCGCGGAGATCTCATCAGCGCTAAACCTAAAGATAGAATTGGTTTTTGGATTCACGTAAAAAATGTGGATGAGTTTTCACCCATGACTCACTACTTATAGTCCAGCGCCCCACCCGACCTTTCCGCAAGATCAGGAGACGCACTGGACTGGGGGAGTTGAAGGGATATGGTTCTAATTCCTAGCGAGGAGACAAACTCTAGCCCACAACATTACTGACTCATAAGACTTCCACGGACAGAATCACCCATGCCATTCACAAGGCTAAGTGTTTTGAAGCCAACAGACCTCCGCGGAGTCCAAGGTACATGCGAAGCCACACATGGAGTGCAATCCATTTGCGCAAGATCCATCGCCCAAGACAGCGATGGTTTGCCGCGGACCAATCACAAGCTGATGCATGTCAGCGCTAGCCCACCAAGTCTGAACACCAGTAGTGAAGGTGCAGTCCCCATTATCTCCACTTGCTGCACTGTTCACATTTTTGCCAGGCGTCACCTCAGATGACCTTCCAGAAGGAGCAGACTGACACAGACTGGCACCAACTGACACAGACTGACGTAGACAGAGAAGATCCGCATGCAGCCATTAGCATCACGCCACGTGGACCATTGGCAGGGCGGTACACCTCTCTCTCTCTCTCCCCCCCATTTATTACATCTAGTTCGATTGTGATTTCCTTGGTCCAGTTCTAACTAATTGGGCCGAAAGGAAGTAAGCCCATAACCCGGGCCCAAGCCCATTGTTGTGGTTATGGGTTAATGGTAACCGACCCGTGTACTTTCTATATAAAGGAGCTCCCACCACCTTTGTTAAGGATCTCTCTCTCGACCATACACACTTACAACCTACCGGGCCAAACACCATTTTTGTGTCTGCTATTACGAGTCCTCGTGACTTTAGGTGGTCGCCTCCTTTCACACGACCCATAGGTTCTTTCTTTTATGTTCGAATCTAGCCAAAGTGTGAAGCAAAGGATTATATTTTGCAGCGACTACGAGTCTATCACCCTACACACCTCTATTGAGGTAAGTAACACTCATTGATACTCGTTGTTTCTTTAGGTATGTATTAATTTTCATTTTTAGACATGTATTAATTTAAGTTCATGTATTAGTTTTAGTTAATGTTTTATTTTTTTAATAAAATGTTTATTTTATTAAAAAAAAACATTTTAGGATAGTGGTTTATAGTTGTGGTGCCTCCAAGTTGATGATTCTGGGTAGTAAACCAGTAAAGCGAGGTTGCAACGTAGGATTGGAGAAAAAGGTATTCCAAATATATGTAGCAACTATTTAGAGGGTGTTTGGGATTGAGTTTGGAAATGCAAAAGTGTTTTTGGTCAGAAGTGTTTATTGGCTTATGACTTTTTGAGAAGGAGTTTAAAAAAAAGTGTTTTCATTAGCTTTTGGACTAGAAACATCAAAAAGTCAATAGATTGTCTTTTTTTATGTGTTTAGCTTAACTTATTGTGAATATTGGTTGTATGGGTGGTAGATTTGTAATTTTTTTCCAAAAGTTAAAAGCTAAAAGCCAAAAGCCAGGATTTCTAACTTCTCAAAAACAGTTTTTCCACTTTAAAAGCCAAAAGTCAAAACAGAAAGTGCTTTTAAGTTACACAAACAGCTTATTGACTTATTGGCTTCTTGGAAAAGTCAATAAGTCAATAAGTTGTTTTTGAAACTCAATCCCAAACACCCTCATAGTTTCGAACCCATTATGGGTGTCATATACACCTTACAACAAAAAAAATTAATTTTATGTGATGAACTTTAACTTTCTTTATGAATACGAGTTGAGTGGGGATTTGAATTGATGTTTTAAATGAAAGATAAGTTGTGCACCTTCGAATCCTTGATATGGTGTAAGTTCTTATTCTTCTCCACTTATTCTTGCAAGTGTTCTTCATATATGATTTTATTTTATAACTTTTCAAATCAAGATTGAATTCTCTTTCTTTTTTTTTTCTTGTTTGATAAAATTCTTAATATATTGGGTCACATGAAACTCCTTTGTTTTATCATTAGAAATATTTGTTGGGTCTGTAGCATCTAACTCTTTGTATCAACCAATATTGCATGTTTTGTTCCTAAAGAGATGATAAATATTTTTGTTGCAAGTGTCGAGACTTCCTAAATGGTACCATTATGGGTTACTAAAGGGGGTCAGGGCGCAACCTATGAAGGCAATGGGACCCCACTACCCTCACGAGAACACAGCTGTCGGGGTTTCGGATAGTGAGACGGGTATGAATCACGGGTTCTAGGCAAAGGAAAGTGTAGTGTGTGTTGGTGGTCTACATGTGGGTTTTTTGAGTTTAATTTGTGTTTTTGCAAGTTTGGTTTGAAGTGGAAGAAGATGATGGAGGTGAGAAGAAGACGGATTTTTTTAATTTTGTTTGTGTTTTAATTCTTTAATTTAAATTAGTTTTTTCATTTATTTTTATTAAAATCCTTAGTTTATTTTTAAAATGTCTTATTAGTTTATGTTATTATGTAATTTGTCTTTAAATGCCTAATTATTTATGTATTAATTTTAATATTAGGTATGTATTAGTATTATATTATAGGTAATTAGGATTCATACACCCCCTATTTAGGATTCATACACCCTGGCCCACATCACATATCAATAGGATGCTGCCACATACCCTAAAATGTGATGTCACACCCTCAGAATGTGACGTCACATGGTGTATGAATCCCATAACCCTATATTATATTATACTTATATTTATTCATGGTGTAAATGAATAGTAACTTCGTTACACCATGAATAAATATAATATAATGAGCAATGACTTTTTTTCTTTCTCAAACACTTATTTATTAATAAATATATATGATTCTATAATAAATCACAAAATGGGTTGGTGGTGGAGTGGTTTGTGGTGCATTTGTATTTCGTAAGGTCTCAAGTTCGAAACATAGAAAGGACAAGTTTTTTTTTCTCAAACACTTATTTATTAATAAATATATATGATTCCATAATAAATCACAAAATGGGTTGGTGGTGGAGTGGTTTGTGGTGCATTTGTATTCCCTAAGGTCTCAAGTTCAAAACATAGGAAGTGCAAGTTTTTTTAAAGGTCCAAACACTTTTTTAATATATAATTTCATAATAAATAACAACATGGTTTAGTAGTAGAGTGTTTTGTGGTGCATTTCTATTGTTTAAGGTCTTAGGTTCGAAACATGGGAATGACAAATGGTGAGTCCATTTTTTTTGTTCACAACATGTTATTAATTAATAAATACAAATATACCCATGTTTGTGTGAGATGTCGTTTTTAAATTATGGTATGAAAATTGGTAGTTACTTGGTTGGTAATAGTTTTTTAGTGTTTTGGATACGACACGCAACGCACGCCTTTAAACACACTAGTTAATTTTAGACATGTATTAATTTAAGTTTGTGTATTAGTTTTAGCTAATGTTTTATATTTTTAGCAGATTGAGATTTTCTATTCAAAAAGGGGTGGCGGCGCAGCTTGTTGCCCGCCTACCTACCATCCTTATATAATTTACGCTTTTTGTCAATAACTTAATAATAAGCAAATTATTATTAAAATGTTTATTTTATTTAAAAAAAACAGTTTAGAATATTGGTTCAAGATTATGTTGCTTCCAAGCTAGTGTTTAAGTGGGGTGACAGTGTAGGATTGGAGTAAGCCATGGTAGACAAGGGTTGCGCCCCTCCCCCTAACTTTAAAGTTTAATGAAAATAATACTACAAAACTAAAATACACGAAATCCATGATGATCATAGTTAAGTTACATTAGATTGAGTAAACTGTTAAAATAGCCCGTGAGGTTTGGCCCAAAATATTTGTTTAGACAGAAATTTTTTTTTTAATCACTAAAACCCTGATACTTTCATTTTGGCCCCCCCTTTTAACTCAGTTAGAAAAGTCATTTAAGTTCAGGGGCAATTGTAAGACCCTCAAAACCGACGGGTCAAACAGTTGGCATTCAAGCTAATATGCACGCAAAGTCAGACGAGCTGAGTGAATTCAAGTTTATGAAGTTCTTGAATAAAAAGTAATTTGTCAAAAATAAAAGTTACGAAAACACTTTAACCTTAGAGTTACAATAAGCGCAATCCGCCTATATGTTCACTAAGCAAATGTAAAGTCTAGAATAAGCTCAATCCGCCTACTTACATAAGACTTTATTTTTAAATCTACAATAAGCGCATTCTGCCTATTTGTCACAAAACGACAATAAGTCTACATAAGCGCATATCGTCTACTAAGACTCAAACCATAACTATAAATCCGAGCAGACATATTGTATAACTATCATAGCTCAATATATAATACTAATTAACCGTCATACACAGTTTATATATGTAAAAATATATTGTAAAGAATTAAACCTAATCAAGTATAAATCAAGGCAAACCCCAATCTAACAATCAAGGTTTCACATACACTTTCAAGACATGCATATTAGCCCAAAATATTTTAAAAACAGTAAAAAGGACATCATGAATTCACCTGAAAGCGAGAACAACACCCAACAAGCAAATTGATACCGGAAGGCTACACACAACTCAAACACCTGCCAAGTAACAATTTATATTACAAGCTAGGCCTATAAGACTTCTATGGTTCCTAACGATTCAACCGGGTAATATTGAGTTCCTAGAAAGATGTAATTAATCAGTTCAGCCCCTAAACTTTAGAATATGATTTTCAACAAGTTCATATGTAGGTCTGTAAACGAAACGAACGAACACGAACACAGGTGTGTTCGTGTTTGTTCATTTAACTTTAACCGAACACGAACACATTTTTGTGTTCGTGTTCGTTTATTAAGAAATTTGTCGTGTTTGTTTCGTTCATTTAAAACCTAAACGAACAGTTCATGAACATAAACGAACACAAATGATCAATATAAATGAACACAAACAAAAACAAGTTAATAATGATTCATCACAATTCAAACAAGTCTAATACATCACAATGCAACCAAAACCAAATGACGAGGATGAGTAATATGGTGGTATTGTGGTTTGTGGAGACGGGGATAAGGGAGATAGTGGCGCTGTTGAGGCTCAAGAGTGGAGACGGGGCTGTGGACGGTTGGAGACGAGGCTGTGGAGGCTGGAGGCGGGGCTATGGAGGTGGACGACCGGAAGTAGAAGAAGGTAGGGTTGTGGAGTGTGGAGTGTGAGAAGAAGGGAGGTGGGCTGTGAACTGTGGATAGCGTCTGATAAGTGATATGGTTAGAATGTTAGAGTTAGGGTTAAGTTTTTAGTACATATGAATTAAGATACTTAACAAAAGGAAATAAATAATAAAAATAAAGTTAAGTTTAATTATGTGAACATAAACAAACAAAAATAAATGAACGGACATAAACGAACATAAATGAACGAACAAAACGTGTGTTCATGTTCGTTCGTTCATTTATTTAAATAAACGAACATAAACGAACTTCCCGCCGAACAGTTCAAGAACAGTTCATGAATGTTCGGTTCGTTTACAGGCCTATTCATATGCTATATTAATGGCCTAAGACCTGACCTAGTGACTCACATGGTGAACAATCACTTAAATTGCGAAAATTCCAAAAACTGTCGAACCGAAGGCCCTGTTTCGCAAAGTAGTGTGTTCTTCACCCGGAATCATCCCTATTATCAACCTAACCCATATTTTATATCAAATTTTACCTTTTTAAACATTTGGGATTAGATTTGGGTGGTGGTTGCACAACAACAACATATTGCCAAAATCGTCCCTTTTCTTACATACCGAAAACCCTGATTTTAACATTATTGACAAATGAATTCCTCGACCATGTTATATCATAAAACACATTAGAACAGGTCATATTAGATCTTATGGGCTGAATTAAACACCATGAAGAAGTAAGAACCTGCGCGATGTTCTGAATCTTCTAGATGATACAAGAAGGGCCTTTCCTCAGCTCGTTCAAAGATGACTGTGAAAGTTGTTCCTACAAAACAGAACACCGTTAGGACTCGCCACAGGATTGGGGGTAATCCTGTGACCACCCTCCGGCGTGAGAATAAGTATTGTTTTCTTTTAATGAGGAAGAATGTAGTTGATAGTGGTAGTAAAGATAGTGATGATGTTCCTTTACCTTTCATTCTCCTTTTATAGTCGATGTCTTCTTGTGAGAGGAGATAATTTCTGCATGATTGCTTGCTCGTTGATCTTGCCTTCTGACCAACATTGTATTAATTATGTTTGACTACTTATTTTGACCGCTTTGACTTTTTAGAGTTAGTGGGTCTTTCTTTATTGGTGTTGGATCAGTTTGCTCTTTTTGCTAAGTAAGAACTTGCTATCTTGACACTTAAGTGTTTAGCAAGTCCTTGTAAATCAGATTATAAGCACAGCGGAATGTATAAGTTAAAGCAACACTTTTTACACTAAGGAAGAGTTGTTACTCCCCCTTGATGTTTGAAACTAATAAATGACAAGTATTTATTATGAATCTAAGCAGTAAATGAGAATTAGATACTTAGACAGATTCACAATAAATACAGAAATGGAATTACACAATGATAGTGTTTTGAAGGATTTTTCTATTAAAATCAATGTCTAAAATAGAAGGTTGAAGCCTCCTATTTATAGACGTTTACATGCATGTATCTTGCCCAAAAAAGCAAGTACAGAAACAACAGAAACAAGTTGCACAAGTTGCAACATTGAAAGAAACAAAATACAGCTAAAAGTAATAATAAACAATAAACTACTGATGCAAAAAGGCGGTGGGAAATATCTGATGCTAAGTGCTGATGAAGGACAAACTACTGATGAGTAGTTTTGTCTTCAGTACTTCTGAAGTGAACTTGTCTAGTTTGGACTTCAGAACTTCTGATGAAGTTTCTTCTTCAGCACTTCTCATATCTTCTAATCAGCAGTTTCTTGTCTTCTCTTCAGTACTTCTATACTTAGCCAAAATGACAGAAGTGAATTAGACTAAGGTTTACAAAAGTGGTTTCACCAATCCTCTTTGTCCTAACAATCTCCCCCTGGATTGATGAAGCCAAAACCTTACTAATTCCTTATGTTTTTCTTCTGTCTTGAACAATCTTCCATATCTCTTTGTACATGGTGTTCTTGAGCTGGTTTAACTGACCATCAGATAGAGATCCTCTCTGTGGTTCTAGATGTTGAATTGTGAGCAGGTCTTGTGTTGACAGTTTCTTCAGATCACTGATCTTCTTGTAAGCCCTGCTTGAGAGGTCTCTTCTTGTCAACAATACTGAGTTGTTATCAGTAAGTGACCATCTGATGATAGGGATCTTTGACTTGTTAAAGTCAGAAGAATAGGGAACCAGACTTGTCCCTTGGGTTGATGGTCCTGAGTGCTGGATGTTTTCAGTTTCAGATAGCCTCAGGTGGGATTCTCTTCCTTGTTGTTGTTGCATATCAGGCATCTGAACAGTTGGGAGATGGTGTTCAGTCACTACTCTGGTATGCAGCTTTTCTTTGATGGTCTTTTGTATTTGATAAGCAAAAGTGGAAGGATCCCTGAATTGTGTTAACAGAGGTTTCTCCTCAATGTCAAAATCTGAATGGACTATTGAACTTCCTTCAAGTAGTACCATTTTGAAGTCAGTTTTGACATTGTCCTCTGCCTTCTTCTTCTGAGTAGCAGTTCTTCTAGATACACCAGAAGTTCTAACTACTGATCTTGAAGGATCAACAGTTTGAAACTTCTCTGGATTTGCAGCCTTGGCAGCCAAGTATTTTCTGTAAGTATCCATCAGTCTTTCTTCTTTCCATCTGGATACTGAGGCTTTTGAACCATATCCTTCTGCTACTAACTCTTCTATTTTCTGGGCTCTCTTGGCCTTTCCATCTTTGCTTGTGGCCACTTTGTCTGCAAGCAGTTGTGCTCTTCTTGTCAGCTCTTGCATAGAGAGTCCTTTGAGTGTAAAGGCTTTAGTCTTGCTGTTTTTGGTAATGTAAGACACCAGTTGTTGTCTTTTATCTTGTTCAGCAATCTCATCAAGGCTAGCCTGCCTTTGTAGTTCAGCTTCATAAGCCTGAAGTTTTTCTTCATGGCTTAAATCCAAATCATCCCTTTCTTCCAGAGATTTCCAGATCTGATCTTCTCTGGCCTTCTTGTTGGCTGCAATTAGGCTCTTCTCTAATAGTTCAGCTGATTGAGAGATAGGAGAAGGGTTTAGTACAGTCATTGTTGTAACAGTTGTAGGCCTGATGGGATCAGATGTTGGTTGAATGGGAGCAGTGGTTCTGGAAGGTTCAGTTGTTTGAGGTTTGGAAGTGTTAACCTCTGATGTGTTGACAACTGCTGATGGTTTGTCAACTACTGAAGGATTGTCTTCAGTACTTTCTGATTCTTCATCAGAAGTTTTGTCATCAGAAGTTTCTTCATTGTGCCTTAGGGATTCTTCAGATGTTTGGGTCTCATCTTCTTTCTCTGCTGCTTCAATTTCTTCTATTGAGACACCAATTTGTTTGGCCAATTTTTCTTTCCTGGCCTGATCTTTTTGATCTCTTTCAAGGATGGCCACTCTTGCCCTTATCCTGGCTTGGAATGACTCCTTAGGTTCCCTGATCTTCTCCCCCTTTTTGGATTCATCAATTTTAACCCTTGAAGTAGAGGGTTGGGAGAATTGTCCTTGAAGATGAGCAATCTGTTTGCTGTTGAAGTCTATTTTGTTGGACAGATCGTTCATCTTGGTCTTGATCACTCCAAATTGGTTCTTGATGGACAGCTCCAAGTCAGCTGTATATGTTTGGAAGTGATTTCTGATAAGTTATTCATCATGTGGTACAGGGGACCCTCTGGGCTGCATAGCTGGTTCAGGTCTATGCTTGTTTGCCCAGGGAATTGGGTAGGCATTTGTTGTGAAGGGGGTGTTTTTGGGAGATCCTCATGTTGTACAGAGGATGCCACTCTAGGGGTTTTAGGGATTGAGTGGGCTTTAACCTGTGCAGAGGTGACTGGCTTCTTGAGCCTGGATACCCCTGAAACAGGTCCTTCAGAAAGTGCCGTCAATTCAGTAGTTTGAGTGTGTGAAACATCATCCAAATTAATGGAATCATCTGAATCGCTGATGTTGCCCTCAATGAGGACTGTCTCAGTTAAATCATGAGCTGAGCCCAACTCAGTTCTCTCATGAACCTCTTGTTCTTGGTTCTGAGGATTTCCTACTTCAGGCATTAAGCCTTCATCAGTAGTTGCCACATCTGAGGTCTTAGCTATGTTACTTCTATCCTCAGATCCACCACTGGGTGGTAACTGAGTAGTAGCAGCCTCAGATGCCCCAAGAGTCTCTAAAATTGGGCTTAAAGACTCTGGTCCACCCTCATCTCTTGGGATAGGGCTAGAGATGTCCACATCCATGTCTGATGTAGTAGTTATGTCCCCTGTTTGTTGTGTTTGTAGGGGACTGACATGATCAGATGGGACATTCTCTTTTAGCCCAGAGAGAAGTTTGGCAATTTCTATTGCCTCTTGTTCAGAAATTTGTGGGGTTGGTTCAGTAGTTTGGGCAATAGGTGGTGAAAGTTGTTGTTCAGCAGTTTCAAAAGAAGAGTGTGTTTCATATGTTTTTCTAAGTCTTTTTCTTTTGAATAAAATGGTTATGGGTGCTCTTGGTGGGGTTTGAGATGGATGAGACTGAGAGGGTGTTTCAGTCTCACCTATTTGAAGATCAGAATGCTCATGAGCATGTTCAGGCATCTCAACCTCCTGAACAGCTTTTCTTTTGGGTTGGTGGGGTGCAGTTTTTGTTGGCTTGGGCTTTTTGGCTTTTGGTGGTGTGAGTTTGGAAGATGTGGGCTTCAGGGGGACTTGTTGTTCTCCCTGATCATCTTCTGGCCAGGCAGCCGGTTTGTTATGCCTTGAGTATGCTTGTGATGTTAAAGGATTTAAAGCTGAAATTTTTCCCACAAGCACCTCATTACCCAGTTCCCCTATTATGCATTGCATAATGAACCTTGGGTATAACAAAAACTTTTTCTTGGTATTATTGTGATGTAACACCAACTCATTGAAAAATAGTTTTGATGCCCTGAATTTAGTTTCATTCACAATGGAATGAAATATTGGTTGAAAAGTGGAGGGCATCTGGTCATAAGACCCTGTTTTTGGACTCAAACACATAATAATATAATGAAACAAAAGCTTGTATTTTGGTTCAAAATATTTTTTGAATATTGTAGCATGGGAGAGAGTACCTTGATAACCACACTCAGTCATGGTTAGATGAATATCAGTGTTAGCAACATGGTCAGGGGCAGTTACATCATCCAGACCCAGTCTTGTTGCCAGTGTGGCCGGTGTGATGGTCAGTTGTTTCCCTTTTATTCTTGAGTTGAGGGAAATGACCTCATCATCCATTCTAACCGTCTCAGCATTTGCCCAGAACTCATTCAGAGTTTCAGTGTGAATTGGTGGGTTTATTGTGAGAGCAGTAAAATATTGGGATTTTACGACAAGATCAATGATCTCATCGTATTGGGACCAGCCTTCTTGTTTTTCAAGAAAGGCCCTTTGATTGTGTCCCTGTTTTAGAACTAGAGCCATATGGTTTGGGTTTTGATCGAACAGTGGATTTGCAGGTATAGGTTATTGAGAGAGTTTTTGAGAGAGAAGGAGGGATATTTTGAATTTGAAAGGATAAGTGTGTAGAAAAGGTATTTATTAGAAGTTTTAACCGCTTGAATCTTCTTTATTAGAAGTTTTAAAAACCGCCTTTGGTTAAAAATCTTTTTATCAGAGGTTTTAAACTGATTAGGTCAAACCTCTGATGATGGGAAAAGTCAGATTTGCCCTTTTGACTTAAACTGCTGATGAAGGATTACTTCATCAGTAGTTCCCATTTTCTCTTCAGTAGTTTGAACAGCTGATGAGAAATGTTTTTATAAATACTTTATTCATAACTTCTGAAGGTTATTTTATCAGAAGTTACACACTTTTCAGAAATTATCCCCATACTGATGTTTGTTCATCAGTAGTTTCTCTCATACTGATTTTTGTTAATCAGTAGTTCTCTTTTTGTTTTTCAGAAGTTTTGTTTCAGACTTTTGTCTTTTGTAAGTGAAAACCAGAAAAAAAGAAAAAGGTAAACAGGATGGAATCAAGGATGGAAAAAGGAAAAAAAATTTTTTTGATGTTTTATGCATAACAGTAGTGATTGATGTAGAAGTTTGATGTAGAGTTGGGTAGAATCAAGTGTTAACTTGGATTCTAACTGATATGCATATGAAAAAAAAATAAAAATAAAGTAAACACTTACAAATTTAGCATTCCAAGCATGGATACTAACTTCTGAAATGTTGATGTGTCAAGGGGCTTAGTGAAGATGTCAGCTATTTGATTAGCTGTTGCTACATGCTTCACCTCAATCTTGCCTTTTTCATAGCAATCTCTTATGAAATGGTACCTGATCTCAATATGTTTGGTTTTTGAGAACTGTACCGGATTTTGAATGATGCTAATGGCAGATTTGCTGTCTACAAACAAAGGTGTCTTGGTCTCTTTGATTCCATAATCAAGAAGTTGATATTGGAGCCATTGTATCTGTGATGTACAACTTGCAGCTGCAATGTATTCAGCTTCAGCAGTTGAAGTTGCAACAGATGTTTGCTTCTTTGATTGCCATGACACTAGACAGTTACCCAGGAATTGACAACCACCAGATGTTGACTTTCTTGTCATCTTACACCCTGCATAGTCACTATCTGAAAAAGCTGATAACTTGGTATTGCTTGAAGCAGGATACCAAATTCCCAGTGTTGGAGTTCCTTTCAGATATCTGAAAATTCTTTTGACTGCTATAAGGTGTGACTCCCTTGGTGCTGACTGATATCTAGCACAGACACATGTTGAAAACATAATGTCTGGTCTAGAAGCAGTTAAGTATAAAAGGGAACCTATCATGCATCTGTACATGGTTAAATAAACCTGTTTTCCTTGATCATCAGGTTCAACTTGTGTGATTGGTGTCATGGGAGTGGAACATGATTTACAGTCATTTAAAGAAAATTTGTTCAATAATTCTTTAACATATTTTGATTGATGTATAAAAGTTCCATTTGTTTGTTGCTTGATCTGCAGTCCTAGAAAGTACTGCAGTTCTCCCATGGTACTCATCTCAAATTTTGATTGCATGAGTTTCTTAAAATCATCACACAGTTTTGTGTTTGTTGAACCAAAAATGATATCATCAACATAAATTTGAACAAGTAAGACATGATTTCCAACATGTTTAATGAAAAGAGTTTTATCAATGGCACCTCTTGTAAAGTTATTTTTGAGTAAAAAGGTGGAGAGTGTATCATACCAGGCTCGTGGAGCCTGTTTGAGCCCATAAAGAGCTTTGTCCAGTCTGTACACCCACTCAGGATGAGAAGGATCCTCAAACCCAGGTGGCTGACAGACATACACCTCCTCTTTAATTTTTCCATACAAAAATGCACTTTTTACATCCATTTGATAAACTTTAATTTTGTTGGAAATGGCATAGGCCAGAAATAACCTGATGGCCTCAAGCCTTGCAACTGGAGCAAAGGTTTCATCATAGTCAATTCCCTCTTCTTGAGAGTACCCTTGAACTACCAGTCTTGCCTTGTTCTTGATTATCATACCAGCTTCATCTTGTTTGTTCCTGAAAACCCATCTTGTACCAATTGGTTGCTTGTTTTGAGGTAAGGGACAGATTTCCCAGACCTGTTGCTTGTTGAACTGAAGCAGTTCATCTTGCATAGCTTGCACCCAATTATTGTCTTTGAGGGCTTCCTGGTACTTCTTTGGTTTCAACTGTGAAATAAAGGCTGAAAATAGGCAAAAGTTGGAGAGCTGGTTTCTGGTAAGAACACCTGAAGCTATATCACCCATGATTTGATCAAGTGGATGATCTCTGTGTTCAATCAGTTGTTGTAAACCACTGACAGGTGTAGGTGGCTCTTGTTCTTCAAACAAACTACTGAGGTCTATAATATCTGGTTCAGCAGTTTTAGCTTCTTCAGTAGTTGCAGGTGCTGAAGCAGATGTTTGAGTTTGGCCTTCAGTATTTGTTTGATCAGAAATTTAAGAAACTTCTGATGGTGTTGTAGTTGACTTAATGACTGTTTGAGGAGTCCATGGTGTAGGATCCTCATCTTCAAACCTCTGATCACCATAATAAGTAGGTTTGGAAGAAGTAACAGTCTTTTCAGGTCCAAAGTGAAAGTTGTCAAGGTCAAAGAGTTCAGCAGGATGTGCTGGAATAAGAGTGTGTTTTGACTCATTGAACTTGACATTCAATGTTTCTTCTACTATCCTGGTGTGAGAATTAAAAACCTTGTAGGCTTTTCTAGTTGAAGAGTAACCAAGAAAGTAACCTGAGTCAACTTTGGCAGCAAACTTTGAAATAGATTCCTTGATGTTCAAGATGAAACATTGACACCCAAAGCCCTGAAAAAGGAGATAAGGGGCTTCATGCCATGAAGAACTTCATAGGCAGTCTTGGAATGTCTCTTGACCACAAGAACTCTATTCTGAACATAACATGATGTGTTAACTGCTTCTGCCCAAAAGTACAATGGCAGTCCAGAATCAGCTAACATTGTTCTTGCTCCTTCTATCAATGTTCTGTTCTTCCTTTCTACTACACCATTTTGTTCAGGAGTTCTGGGAACACTGTATTGTCTAATAATCCCTTTAGACAAACAGAATTCATCCAGAGTTTTGTTCCTGAACTCTGTCCCATTGTCACTTCTAATGGTTTTGACAGATAGAGAATATTGTTTCTCTACTTGTAGAATGAAGAACTTGATGATTTCAGCAGCCTCATCCTTGGAAAATAAGAAGAATACCCATGTGAATCTTGAGTAGTCATCAATGATGACTAAGCAGTACTTCTTTTTACCAAGGCTCATAATCTTGACAGGTCCAAATAAGTCCATATGGAGTAGTTGAAGACATGCAGTTGTTTTTGATTCTTCAATAGACTTATAGGAGGACTTATGCTGTTTTCCCTTTAAACAGGATACACAGTGTTCTTGACACTGGTATACTTTCAAAGGTAGACCTCTGACCAAGCCCATTTTTGTGACTTTATTTATGGTTTTAAAGTTCACATGGCCAAGTCTCCTGTGCCAGAGATCTGTTTCTGAAGTTGATGCCCTTGAGAAGAAACAGGCAGTGTTGTTCAATACTTTGTCTTTCTCAATGTCCACTGCATAGACATTGCCACATCTTTTGGCAATCAGCAAAGTATGATCTTCTATTATCTTCTCTATCAACTTCTGGCCTTCTGGTGAGATGATCTTGCATGCTGTCTTTGTGAAAAAGGAAGAATATCCTTTATCACACATTTATGACACACTCAGCAAGTTGTATTCAAGGTTTTCCACCAGATTGACCTTGTCAAACTGTATTTTGCCAGAGGAGACATTGCCATGTCCTAGCACATATCCCTTAGCATTGTTCCCCAAGGATACAGATCCTTCTCTTTGGCTGATAAAGTTGTTTTTCAGGTATCTGCATCCAGTCATGTGCATAGAGCCTCCACTATCAACATACCATATGCTGTTTAAGCCCCTGGAAACTCTCTGCACATAAAAGCAAATTAGTTAGATTTAGGAACCCAAGCCTGTTTGGCTTTGGGTTTGCTCTTGAGAACAGTTACAGTTTGTTCTTGACCAGGTTGAGAAATCCATGTCTTTTTGGCAATGGATTTTTCATTAAGAACCATGGTGGTATCCTTTTTAGGACCACCATCAACCTTGGTCATCAGTAGTTCTACCATGTTCATTAGATTTTGAATCTCAGCAGTTTGTGAAACTGCTGATGATTCTGGTCTAACTACTGACAAGGAATTTTGAGAAAAAGATTTTGGTTGAGATTTTATCTTTTTCTGAGAAAAGGTGTTTTCAGGTTGTTGTTTCTTGGGTTTAAAGATTCTATCATAATCATTTCTGATTTGATTTCCCACAACCTGTTGTTTAAATTTTTGATTGAACTGAATTCCTTTTCTGTATCTACAAAATTCAGTTTTGTGGTTGAACAGGCCACAAATTTCACATTCTTTTGCCTTTTGTTTTTGATCTAAAGGCAAATTTCTGACATTTGTGAAGAGATTTTGCTCATCAGTAGTTTTCAGGGTCTCAACTCCTGATGTAGATGAAACTACTGATGGCTTGTTGTCAGATTTTGTAAATACTTCTGAAGTACTTTCTTTAAAAATGCCAGGATTTCTGTTTAGAAAGTTTTCATGGAAAGATGTGCATTCTTTCCCTTCAGAAGTTTCATTTGAAACAATTCTTCTCCCATCTTCAGTAGTTTTGGGAGAAAAATCTGTTGGTGTTTCAACATGATGGTATCCTATGCCAAACTTAACATTTGAAGCACTTTGTTTGTTTAGCAATAATTGATACCCCTTACAAGATTCCACCCATTTTTCACAAGTGATCCTGGTGTCAGCAAGCTCTTGTCTGACATCTCCCAGGTCATTTAGCATGATTTTGATTTGTGCTTGGGTTTCAATAGCAGAGTCAGTTAATTTAGAAACTTCTTTTGTTTTAGCACACAGTTTTCTTTCTAAATCACATTTTATCTGTGTGTATTTTCTTTCTAAATCATTGGCTTTACCTTGTAAGTGCAGATTTGTCTCTCTTATGAGAGCAAAAGTTTCTTTGCAAGAATTTGAGCAAAGTTTTGTCAAAGATTCTTTTGATACCTGTGACAATGCAGATTTTGAAGTACAGCCTTCAAATGCCATTAAGGCAAAGTTCTTTCTGCCATTGTCTGGTTCTCCCCAGTTGATGTCAAACACTTTGTTGTCTGCATCAGGATTGCACTCTGTGGTGTCAAAAGGGAGACTGCTCCAGTCAACATACCCTGAGGTGAAAAGACTTTGTTGAGAGGGTTGTTGAGGCTGTGGAGGATGTTGAGCAGCTGGAAAGGGAGGGATTGATTGTTGGCTCTGCATCTGTTGAGCAGGCACTTGAACATATTGTACTTGTGGCATATATTGCTGTTGAGGAGCTTGTGCCTGTACAAAATGAGCACTCCCTTGAGTTCCATTATTCCTATTATAATTGGGGTTATAGTTATTTCCAGATTGTGATTGGTTTAAAGCTAGAGCTTCTACACTCTCTAGCAAAGTGTCCCAACTTCTGACACTTGTGACATCTCAGTTTAGATTTGTCAAAACCAATTTTTGTATTACTGGTCAATCCTGGAAATTTCCTTCCTGACCTTTTATAAAACTTGTTAGTTTTAATGCTTAGCATGGCCAGTTGGTGTAATATGTCCATTTCTTCCAAGTCATCACTGCTAAAGTTTTTCAAATCATCCATGATAAAACATAGATTATCAGCAGTTTGACTTTGGTCATTATTGTTATAACCTGGGAAAGATCTTTCTGATGAGATCCCAGTGGTTATGTCAATATTGTCATAAGATCCATAGGAACAAGTTGGTGAATCTTGTCCCAAAAGTGCTGTACTACCTGGTAGGTAGTCATCAGCAGTTTTACCAGATGATTGTAATTTCTTCTTTTGATCAATTTCTCTCTCAAAAGTAAGTAATCTCCCATGGAGTTTTGTAAGAGTGAGGGAGCTAAAATCTGGTGAGGATCTTAAAACAATGGAGTATGTTTCCCATTTGTCAGGTAAAGACCTTAAAAATCTATGTAGCATAGACACTGTTGTATAGGTCTGACCATTTAACTTTAGCTCAGATATTAATGAGGAGAATCTTTCAAATTGTTGAGTCAAAGTTTCCCCATTAATATAAGCAAATGTTTCATATTGTTGAGCTAAAATCTCTCTGGTGTTGGGAATCACCTCTTCAGTTCCTCCAAACTGTTCTTTAAGACAGTCCCAAAGTTCTTTGGCACTTTCACAATGTAAAAGGCCAGAGTATATCTCATTTGGGAGAGCCATTGCCAACATAGAGAATGCTTTTGCATCTAGCTCAAGTTTTAGGAAATCCTCATCTGTATATTCTTTAGGGTCCTTAGGGACCTTAACATTAGTTTCAAGATTAACATTTACTGGTTTGTGAGGACCATATATCACAGATCTCCAACAACCTGTGTTGGTTTGTGACAAGGTATGTGCCATTCTCTTTTGCCATATGTTGTACTCATTTCTCACAAGCATGGCAGGTTTAGTGGCAGAACCAGTATTATGTGGATCCATTTTAAAGAGTATAGATTTGTCAGATGACTCTTTTAAGTGATGGATATTGATAAAAAGTGAACTTTTGATCTTTTTATTGAATATCAATAAGAGCTTTGTGTCTGATTCTCAATTTGTTAGATTGATATGTGATCAGATAAACCAAGGCTCTGATACCAATTGTTGGATCAGTTTGCTCTTTTTGCTAAGTAAGAACTTGCTATCTTGACACTTAAGTGTTTAGCAAGTCCTTGTAAATCAGATTATAAGCACAGCGGAATGTATAAGTTAAAGCAACACTTTTTACACTAAGGAAGAGTTGTTACTCCCCCTTGATGTTTGAAACTAATAAATGACAAGTATTTATTATGAATCTAAGCAGTAAATGAGAATTAGATACTTAGACAGATTCACAATAAATACAGAAATGGAATAGAACAATGATAGTGTTTTGAAGGATTTTTCTATTAAAATCAATGTCTAAAATAGAAGGTTGAAGCCTCCTATTTATAGACGTTTACATGCATGTTTCTTGCCCAAAAAGCAAGTACAGAAACAACAGAAACAAGTTGCACAAGTGCAACATTGAAAGAAACAAAATACAGCTAAAAGTAATAATAAACAATAAACTACTGATGCAAAAAGGCGGTGGGAAATATCTGATGCTAAGTGCTGATGAAGGACAAACTACTGATGAGTAGTTTTGTCTTCAGTACTTCTGAAGTGAACTTGTTTGGTTTGGACTTCAGAACTTCTGATGAAGTTTCTTCTTCAGCACTTCTCATATCTTCTAATCAGCAGTTTCTTGTCTTCTCTTCAGTACTTCTATACTTAGCCAAAATGACAGAAGTGAATTAGACTAAGGTTTACAAAAGTGGTTTCACCAATCCTCTTTGTCCTAACAATTGGGCTTATGTTTTTGTGGTGTGGGCCAGGTTTATCTGGGCCCTACCTCGTCATGTCCCCCCAGTCTAGTGATAAGAACATGTGATTATTACTAGACTTTTGTTAGAAAAAGTATAGAAAAATAAAAAATAAAAAGTAGTCTTATTTGTCAACTAAATTGGGTTTTCGTGCATCATGGTTAAGGCACGTGATGTAATAATTACCATAACCATCGTATCAGTCTTCCTATTTAAGAGGTATGAGTGCCTAGGGAATTGACATCTGGCATTTGTTTTTTGAATTTTAAATTTCCCCCATATTTTCGTATAAGAACGGTTTTTGTGCCATTACACTTATTTTCACCATTTAGCCCATCCTCTGAACAACAAATGGCTCCCAAAGCAAGTTCCTCACGAATCGTTATGAGCGTATTCGACATTCCCTGTAATTGGCCCTCTTTTCCTTCATTCATCAGCGATTATCAGATTCACCTGGAATGGGGACCGGTGCTTCCTAGCAAAGACGACCGGGCATTTCCTCTCAAGGGAGGGAAGATTACATTATACGGAGAGTTCTTCACATTTTCTCACTTCCGCTTGCCGGCCACCAATTTCCTCTTTGATCTATTGTCCTATTACAAGGTAAATCCTTCCCAATTGCATCCCCTAGGTTTAATAAAAATTCGACATTTCGAATTTTGTGCCCTAGGTTTGGGTAGGGCTCCTCGTCTGGAGGTTTTTCGTGTGTTATATGTTTTGAAATTTAAAGGAGAGTATTTTACTTTTGATCGGCGCCCCGGTTCATTGTCGTGTATAGAGAATTTTCCCCAAAGTGTTCGCGATAAGGAGTCGAGAAAGAAATTTTTCTATGTTGATGAACGTGTTCTTCCTGTCAAAGCCCCAATTAGGTACCTAGAGGCTAAATCCAAATTGGCTGATGAATGCCCTCTCCTTCTGTTTTCGAGAAAGATCCACTATATCTTGTCTTGACCAACAATCCTACAGAATGTACTTTTATTCCAGAAAGAGCTTTGGTTGTCGTTGGTATGAGCCGGTTATGGGTGGATGAAACTGTGTTTCCGGAATATAGGCGTCAAGATCAGGGGTCATGGCAGTATTTTGATGTTCTGGATACAGAAATTTCGCCTCAGTTTGTGGAACATGACCGTCCATTGGGTCCTGATGAGCTTGATGTTCTCAGCCGGACAATCTCTAATTTCCTTATTCCAGCCCCTATTGCTCCTATCACCGAATCGGTTGTTGTCCCTTCTTCCTCTGCTGTGGAGTCAGTGTCTTTGGATGTTGGGAAAGATATTCTCGATCTTGTGGATGCCGATCCTATCAATGTTGCCCCCCAGGGTGATACTAGTGCGGAGAAGAAAAAAGATAAATCCAAGAAGAGGAAAGCAACTGCTACTCTTAGTGTTGAAGCTTTGTTAGCTAAACGAAAACAACTGCTGGAGATGAAGGAAAAGTCTCTTGGTAAGTATTTGTGTCTTTTTGTATTTATGTTTTGCTTTCCTTCTTCTTTCTTTCATTGTAAGCTTGTTTGTTTCACGTAGGTGAAAGAATATCTGTTAATACGTCTGCTTCTGCGTCCGAAGATGTGTCTGCGTCCGTAGTTGACGTTGAGAAGGTTGTCCCAGTAACGTTGGAGACGACTCTGAGGCAGCTGTTGTTGTTACATCTTCTAGTACAGCTATACCGTTTTCTGCTCCTGTTACCACTGCCCCTGTATCTATTCAGGTCTCTGTTTCAGAGGTTGTTGTGACCCCATCTTTGCCATCTTCCACCGTGCCAGTTTCTGTTCCGTTGAAACCAGTGTTTTCTTCTGCTGGACCATCTGTGACTACTAGGTTTTCTGCTGAGCAAAGCTTTTCTCAACTTTTACAGGACGTCCAGAGAAATCCTATCCAATTTCCTGGTGGGATCCGGACCGGCATTTCATCAGGTCATGGTGGTTCTCCTAACACCAATGAGATGCCCACCAATGTGTATTATCCTGGTATTAACAGGCGGCCATCCCTGAAAGATGTCCGGTATGTGCCCGGGTGGCATATTGCTGAGTCTAGTCGTCTAATACATCCGGATGTCATCCGTCACTGGGCAGAACATGCCTTCCCTCCAGCCGAAAGGTCATATCTGCAAGGACTGGATAATGCCCAGCTTGCTAAAAATGTTCTGGGTTCTAGTGCATGTTATACTGCTGCTTCCTATGAGGTGCTCCATCGATGGCGATCAGATCTTGTCCATCTTCTGGAGGTTCGTGATTGGCAGGGCTCACTTATGTCTCAGAATGAGCGATTGGCTAAACAGTTAGCGGAAGCTGAGGTGGAACTAATGTCCCAGCAAGTTGCTATAGATAAATTGGAAGGAGATAAGTCTCGGATGGTAAAGGGTCATTTGGAGGAGAAGCTAGAGCTGCTTCGTGCCAATGATTCCCAAGGCGGCCTTATCACCCGCCTTGAGGGTAGGATTGATTCGCTGTCCAAAGAGCTTGCGGCGGAAAAGAGCACAGTTGCCCGAAATCGAGCGGAGATGGAGAGATGCAGACTTCTGTCTACCGAGGTTGAGAATTTTGAGTCCCGGGTAATTTGATTAACACAAGAAACTCAAAAATTCCCAAAACACGAACCATAGAACCTTAGATGCACAAATCAATCGATTGACCCATCAAACCTTCACCAATCGGCCGCATCTTTGGATATGATGTTAATTACATACCTTGGGATGCTTTGGAAGCAAAACCCCAAGTAAATCCACCAAATCGTCCAAAGAACAAAGAACCCGATTTCAAAACCCTATCTTCAATCTCAAACAATTAATCGATCATAGCATCAAAATTAACCATGAATTCACTTAGGGAATTGATAGACTAACCTTGTGGAATGATTTAGAGGCAAAACCCCCAAACAACAACCTTCAATTCGGCTGGATCGATAGCAGCCGAATATAAACCCTAGTTTTTAAAAAATGTTCAATTAATCGATTTTGCTTAACAATTGATAAAGAAAACGATTAGAGACTTGGTAGACTTACCTTGTAGGATGATTTAGAGGCAAAACCCCTAAATAATATCCCTCAATTGATTTCCAATTGCTTGAGCCGATTACACCCTAAATCAACCCAAAACATTATCAAAATTTTGATTTTAACACATGTTAAGCATCAATTAATGTAACACCCCAACCGATGGCGGAATCATCGGGATGTCACGTATTGATGATTGTTCAGTAGCTCATGGGTAAATATTACATTTCATTATATGATTTAAATAAATTACATACAATTGTTCTAAGAATTTGTACATCAAGACGACAAATACTAGCTACGCATCTTCAAGTATTAACTCAAATCTTCAAGCAAGTAGAACCTGAAACATGTTAAGTTGAAAATATTTTGGGTCAACAAAAGTTGGTGAGAATTACATAGGTTTTGATAATCGAATAAAATTGTTGTGCAATTCATGTGTCATGGCAATCTAGTCCATATGTGAAAACATACTAGAAGTAAATCGAGTGCATAATCAACCATGGTGACTGTTGTATTGTGGTACATCCCATACGCTCATGGTTCACTCGTTTATATTGCAGTAACAAACACCCACGCTACCTTTGTAGGAGGCACGTATCCGGGTGGGATTGTCAGTCCAATAGATCTATCAATGTATACCGTCGGCTGATAAATGTTTATGCTAGAATTGTGCTTACCCTAGTCATGTTGAAGACATAATGCAACATAGAAAGACACATAGACACATTGATGATTGAATTGCATAAATGATGTTGTAACATGTTTCACCCCAAAAATGGTGATAAATAGAAAAGGGGCTATGTAAAACTCACCTTAGCAAAATGTTATATCTGTTGAAAAATTGAATTGTGGTGTTGCCCAAATGTGTCAAGTATCACCCTATAATAAGGTAATAAATATGTCTAAGTCTATCTAGTCTACCAATGTATATGTTCTAGGGCTTCGAATTGGGGATAAATGCTTGTTTGATTATTATTAAAAATTTTTGATAATTGAGAGAATATTAATAAATAAATAAACAAAAATCTTTTTATGAAATTTAAATTTAAGATGGTCACAATAATGTGTTTAAAGTATAAAAATAATTTTTATAAAATTATTTTCTTTAAAATAGAATATTAATTCTATTTATAACAAATTGTCAAAATTTAACTTTAATATTTAAAAATATTAAATTTAAAGAATTATTAGTTTAAAATTCATATTTCTGTTCTAAATAATCATAAATAATTTATATAAAATTTTGGTGCAAAAATATTAAAAATTGGATTTATTATGATTTAATTATGATTAAAACTAACAAAAATTGATTAAAAATATTAAATAAATGATTTTGCAGAATTAAAAATCAATTCAGAAAAGCTTATCATTATATAAACTCAGAATAATTTTTGTGGACATTTATAAAATTGTTTTGATATTTTAATGGAATTTTATAAATATAATAGAATAAAATTGATTTAATTATTATATATATTAAATAAATTAATTTTTGAAAACTAAAAATTGTGAGTGAAACTTTTTCATCAGATTATCTTAAAATAATTTTTTTAGAATTTATAAAAGAGTTTTGATAATTTAAAACGAATTTATAAGATTATAAGCATTATATATATTTTATTTGTTTTGTTTGATAAAAAAGAAATGAAGCAAAAAGAATGTGCCACAGCCGGGACTCGAACCCAGGTGGCTTGGTTTGTGAGAACCAGACACAACCACTTGGTCCAGACCAGTGGTTGTGTTGATTTCAGTTTAATTAAAAATAAATATAATATGAAAAATCGTGTTTATCCCCAACATCAAACACACGAGCCCTAGAATTTGCAATTGATTAAATCACACAACGTTGACCCAATTAATCATGGGGTAAACGTTGTGTGTAGGCCGATCAATGAAACCCACGATTAAAATTAAACTTACAAACACTTTGTGAACTCGTACGATCGGTCAAAGCTCGGGTCAAAGAAACGAACAGAAATCCAAGAACAGAGGTTAGTTAATAGAAATTGAGGGTTGAGAGAGATTGAGTGGTGAGTTGAGGAGGTCCAGAAGAGTTCAATTTATAGGGTAATGATCTGGATATTCGAATTGGCAAGTTTGACTTTGAATTGAATAGTTGACGCGTTCGTGGGTTAATTTGGTAAGAATTAATCGTTAATTGGCGTGTGTCCGAGTCAAAATGGGCCGGAGATCACGATGCAAAGCCAATCACAGTCCAATTGCGAGTTAAAAATGGATAATTATGATTGATTGATTCCACAGTTGACTTTCCAAGTCAACTGTGAAGAATCAATCAGGTAATATAATTATAATGGCCCGGGTTTGAAACAAATATGAAGGCTAGACCAACTGGTTTGTGTGTGTTGTTTGATTGAACCGGCTTGGGCGCGGGTTCGAGTCCCGGCCCAAGCACAATTTTTTTTTAAAACATTTTTCCTTAATATAACCATTTATATTTACAATTAATATAGTATTAGGGTTTCCAAAATGCAACAAAAATAATTAAATGCAAACAATATTAATAAAACTTGTCGTTTTTATATCCAGGTTATACGTAACGTACTATAATAAATCGTGAAATGTTACAATTAACATAGGGTTTTGATATTATACCTTGGAAGGGATCGATTTGTGATCAATAATCGAAAAAAAGAGGTTTTTTGTACCTTGAAGCTTGCGGTCGAAAATAGGGAGCAAGGAAGAGTATTTAGGGTTTTCAATCTTGTAATTATTTGCAATCAAGTCCCTCCTCTTTGATCTCCATGATACTTGCTCCCAAAGCTACTCCAAAAGGTTTTTTTAATTCCGAAGAGCCCCCTCAACTAAAATATCAAAGGAAAATACAAGTGTACAAACTTTACAAGGAGAGACACAAGTTCGGGAATCTACGGGTGTTACAAGTCTCCCCCCGTTGCATTAGGATTCGTCCCCGAATCCTACTGCAAGGGAAACAAGTGTGAATAGAGCCTCATCATTTCTGACTCGGACTCCCAAGTAGATTCTGACCCCCTTCTATGTCTCCATTGTACCTTCACCTGTTTAACTATTTTATTTCGCAAATACTCTTCCTTACAATTAAGAATGGCAATAGGCTCCTCGATATAGTTCAACTTCTCGTCCAGTTTAATATCCTCAAGCGGTATATGAGCTTCTTCATCCGACAGGAACTTCCTTAAATGTGACACGTGAAAGATTGGGTGTATGCCCTTGAGTTCGCTCGGTAAATCCAACCGATAAGCCACCTCCCTTACACGTGCAAGAATGCGAAAAGGTCTGATGAACCTCGGACTGAGCTTCCCACACTTGAGAAAGTGTATGATTCCCTTCCAAGGGGAGACTTCAACATGACACGGTCACCCACGTTAAATTCAATAGGCCTCCTCATCTTATCGGCATACGACTTCTGTCGATCCTAAGCTGCTTTCATGAAAGCTTTAATTTTACCAAGTTTTTCGGTGGTTGCCTCGACTACTTCCAAACTACCCAATTGCTTCTGCTTAATGGAACCCCAACAAACCGGAGTCCCACACACGCGCCCATATAACATCTTCCCACACTCACCACACTGTTTACTATCCCCGCTACTACCCACCATGTCAGTAACTTCAGTCTTAACCTTCTTGAGAGCAGGTCCCGAAGTGTCCGCCCCACTCCGCTTTCCATCAGAGCCGCGGTTAGAGTTCCAATTCTTCTTATGATCCATGATACGCTCAATATCCCTCTGCTCATACAAAGTACCACTCATAGCCACCACCTGTCGAAAAGTATCCATGCTAGTAGTCACAACACCCCGACGTATGTCCAATAGCAATCCCTGAACATATCTCTTGATCCTCTTTTCTTCTAGTGTAACCATATCTGGGAACAAGCGAGCCAACTCATTAAACTTGGACGTGTACTCTTTGTGGGACAGATTCCCAGCTTCAATATTTACAAACTTCCTCTCCAACTTATCCAACTCGTGAGTCGGACATAATTGCTCAATAACCAAGGTCTTCAACGCATCCCGGTTCATCCTCTTAACTGCCCTATCTCATATAGCTTGCGTCAAGTTATCCCACCAACATAAAGCCACGGATACAAAAGAATGAGCCGCATAGATCACCTTGTCCTCATCCTCACACTTACTTATCCGCAACACAACCTCCATCTCACGAATCCACTGGTGGGCTGTAGAAAGATCTTTATTGCCATCAAAAGAAGGTGGGTCACACTTTTTGAAATCCCCATAAGTGCAACCCCGAGTGGCAACCCGACAACCTCGAGCTCGATCCTCATCACTGAAATAAATAGGTTCGGGTTCCCGGTGTCCCCTCCCGGATCCCCGGCTGGCATCCCTGTCAGCCCCAGTCACGGTTGTGACATCCGTCACCCTCGTCTTTCATCTAATTGACAATAATAGCCCTGCAAATATTTTCATTATAATCCCTATAAGTTTCGTCGTTTTCAAAGTTTATTTTAGAGTAAACAATTTTTTTTTATCATTAGTATTTATTATGAATCGGGTATACGTTTTATCAAATGGGTATGTTGAACCGTCGTCCGGAATGGATATTATAAAAATTCCAAGTTTATAAAGTTTTTTGAAACTTTTTGGTTAAATTAGTTTAACATGGTTAAGTTTTGCATAGGAAAAAGTTAACAAGTTATAATAAAAAAACAAACTAAATTAAACTCTAGGGACCGTTTCTGCCAATGATCAAAACTTTCAAAAATCACTTTTGCCACCTTCTGTCTTCCACGCTTTTTCCGGCCAAGGGTTTCCGGCCGGCGATAACTTTCCGGCGAGTTCGGTTCGGACGATTTCGATTGTTTTAACTTGTTTTAATGGCACCCGATCGTATCTCCAGCATTGTAGGTCGTTACAAGGTCCAGCAACAGTTTAATAACGTTTTTAAATCGAGCATTGATTCATTTTTTTGTAACCGTCGGCCATTACAACAATCGAGTCCAAACGTTACCAATCCGTGTTAATCTTATAAATTGATCTCGCCATATTGTTTCTGCACCATTATACTTTCCAAACCCACAAGAAAACTGCATCAAAACACATTCTATAAGTGTTGTTTTCGGTATCTTCTGTTCGGTCTTTTTAAACTTCACACACGACATCAAAACACATTGTAAGTCGGTTTTTGTTATGCCATTTCATTTGTTTATGAACTAGAAACGAAAGCCCCTTGGGTTTAAGTGATAACTCGATCGTATTCGGGTTATTAGAATTAGGATGAGGGTTAGGGTTCTTAGGTTGAATTGGGGAAGAAGATGATGAACACTTAACATATTATAAATATATATGGTTTCTATTAAAATTAACAAAAAGGATTTGTGGTGGAATGGTTTGTTAGTGTGTTTGTATGTGGATTGATACAGGTTCGAATCCAAGCAACAACGAATCTTTTTCAGCATTTTTTTTCTTCCTTTTCCTTTTTCTTGTATTTTGTTATTTATTAATATATAAATACATTAAACTTATAATATTCATAGTAAATTTATTTTTGCTTCAAAAATTATAAAAATTTAGGTGTAGCATCTTGGTACCCTAAAGAAAATTATCATATTTTTATTTTCTGGAAAGAACATTATTTTCATATTTTTTTTGAATTAAATTGTTTTAATCATAATTAAACGATTAAAAAATTCATTTTAAGTGATTTTAACCTCAAATTTTCTGGAGAATTAGTTTTATGTATAATAAACTGAAATAAAATGTAATTTCTCAGAAAATGATTATTTTTGTAATTTTTACTATTTTGATTATTTCGCAAACTGTGAGTATATCTTTTCCCCTCTTTACTGTTTTACTATTTTGGGGTGAATCATGTACTTACTATCAATTTTCTAATTCATCTTACTAAAGTAGCAATTCGTATGTGTGTTTGCTTGTGTCATTTCGTGTATCTATGACCTGTCAAATCATTAACCGTTGCGGCCTGGCATTTCAATGAATAGTACTATGGTATATACCCTTGTGACTCTGTTGAGAGTCCTCGTCATTGCTATGTATTACATTACTACTAGCGCATACTATATATATCTGCTTTCCTTTCATAGGGTTGATTTGGCTCGGATACCACTTATTACATTTTGCAAAATAACACATGAATTGCTAAATTTTCCTTACTATATATATCAAACGGGTATGCTCACCAATACATTTTTGTATTGACCAAATTATTTTCGTACATGTTTCAGGTTCTTATGAGATCACTTCTAAGCTTTTGGAACTTAGACTTAGATTGAGATTTACTGTATTTTAGTTTTAGATTGTCAGTTTTAATTGTTGTATTCCTTCCAAATGTAATAAATTATTCAATTCAATGTATCAAAATTTACATTTCTAGTCCATGAGCTATTGAACAATCGTCACTACGTGACACCTCGATGTTTCCGCCATCGGTTGGGGTGTTACAGATTGGTATCAGAGCCATGGTTATAGGGAATTAGTTATTAGAATGCCTTTTAGCCTAGTCTATAACTAAGTTTACTTTCACGAGTCCTCTCGTGTATATTCTTCTTATCTTTATATTTTTTTTCAAGATATTTTCGCTATGATTTCTTCTTGTTATTCCTTCGGTATTTTGCTTAGAAAAGAAGAACACACTCGTATTTCACAAACGAAACGATATCACCAAGTTAGGAGTGACATCCATACCTTGGTGATTAGTTTCACTCCTCTATATGCTATATATCTTTGGAATATATCTTTGGGATAGGAGTGATATCCATACCTCAAAGAGTATTTCCTCCAAAAAGAAACTTAATCACTAAGCTGGGAGTGATATCCTTAACTTAGTGACTGGTTTCACTCCACCATAGTTTTCAATTTTGAAATACATCTTTGAGTTAGGAGTGAAATCCACATCTCAAGGATCTATTTTTGCATCTCGTTTTAAATCTCTATGGAAACAATCTCAATGTTTTATGAAATTGATAGTTATATTTTGTTGAATTTTCTTAAATATTGGTATTACATACGTTGATTTTGTCATTCACGTCATTTTAAATCTTGGTCTTTTACAACACATTAGATTTACACATACCATGGAATGGTTTCATTTTGCATTTTACAAACTTGTATTGTATATTTTAAAGGTCAATTGTAAACCTTTTTGTTTTCATATGACGTATCCAATATATGTTTTCGGGAGAAATTTGCAACTAATAATAAGCCTTATAACACTTTTTCAAACTTGACACCTCGTAAACACATGAAAATGTGTATTTACGAAGAATTTTCAAATGAACCTATTTTGAATCTAAAACACACTTCGATTTCTAAAAAGTTATCCTCATGCAATACTACTATTCCTTCAACTATATCACAAAGATTGAGCAAACTACATTTTGATAAATGAAAATCTATCTTATTACACTCGCACTAATTATTAGTAGTTACTCTCACAACACTGGTTTTGAGCATTAATTTAACTCGTTTACTTTCATTTTGAATGATTTACTCGATTTATATTATATTATTCTTTCATTTTAAATTTTATGCTATACTTATATACTTACTTGAACGCATATTTGGTATGCATATTTTCTTTCCTGTTTTGAGCAAAACCCTGTTATACTTTACATTATTTTGTTCATCATCATGGTTAATGAACATACTAGTTGATAACTCGTATGAGATCTAAGCCAGTGCCTACGTACGACTCGGATTAGAGTATTTCATTAATACGAGGGGAACGGTGTAAACCTCAGAGTCTATCAATATGAGTGTTTAGAGCCAACGATATGAACAGAAGTTACCGGTTAAGGGTGAACCCGAAAGGGAAGAACCTCTAACCATGTCTTATACTTACATGTTATTCACATTACGGTTAAAGGGAAAACCCGGAAGGGAAGGACCTCTAACCATGTCATGATTGAACATTATTCATTACAGTGGCTATTACATATTGGTTGCACACATTTATTTCTTATTAAGGTTATGGAAAAGCATAACACCTTAGTGTAAGGTAAATCGGTGATTACGGTCTAGAACGCAATCATGGGTTTACAGGTACATGAGGGTGGTGTGTAATTCTATTTTAGGCTATTGGTAGACAATCAGTACGAGTCCAAAGTATCGGGAGTGTGGTAGGTCAGCTGCGGTACACCCTATATATAAGCATAAACGATACTGCGGGAACGGACTAGGAGTCTAACCAAGAACCTACCCATTACTTTATAATTACCTCTTCATTAGATCGTTGACTAATAGCTAGCACTTTCAATAAAAACGTTCTTACGTGAGCTTAAATTCGTTTTCCTAGAGTCTTTCTCTTAACCACTCACACAGAAAACACAAACCTTGTATACTCTTACACCCTCGGTTATTTGGATTCTTGTTGCAAACTCTAATAAAGTTCGGTCAGGAATCTTTCTAAAGTAGGGGAGACTACTTTCATTAGTACCTCTGCCCCTCACTAGTTACAAATTCCCAAAACCTTACTCATCTAAACTCTCAACTTTCTAACTTTGGGTCAACTGTCCAAGATTTTGACATTATTACTTTGGATATTAGACAACTACTTTAAAATTTATCAAAACATGAATGATGTGATATTTTTTTTTAAAACCTACTTGACTTTCACTACGCCTTTGGTATAATAGTAACCTCCACTTGAAGGAAATTTCGAGACGAAATTTTCTAAAGTAGGGGAGACTGTGACCTCCGTCACCCTCGTCTTTCATCTAATTGACAATAATAGCCCTTCAAATATTTTCATTATAATCCCTATAAGTTTCGTCGTTTTCAAAGTTTATTTTAGAATAAACAAAATTTTTTTTATCATTAGTATTTATTATGAATCGGGTATACGTTTTATCAAATGGGTATGTTGAACCGTCGTCCGGAATGGATATTATAAAAATTCCAAGTTTATAAAGTTTTATGAAACTTTTTGGTTAAATTAGTTTAACTTGGTTAAGTTTTTTATAGGAAAAAGTTAACAAGTTATAATAAAAAAACTAACTAAATTAAACTCCAGGGACCATTTTTGCCAATGATCAAAACTTTCAAAAATCACTTTTGCCACCTTCTGTCTTCCACGCTTTTTCCGGCCAAGGGTTTCCGGCCGGCGAGAACTTTCCGGCGAGTTCGGTTCGGACGATTTCGAGCATTTTAACTTGTTTTAATGGCACCCGATCGTATCTCCAGCATTGTAGGTCGTTACAAGGTCCAGAAACTGTTTAATAACGTTTTTAAATCGAGCATTGATTCATTTTTTTGTAACCGTCGGCCATTACAACAATCGAATCCAAACGTTACCAATCCGTGTTAATCTTATAAATTGATCTCGCCATATTGTTTCTGCACCATTATACTTTCCAAACCCACAGGAAAACTGCATCAAAACACATTCTATAAGCGTTATTTTCGGTATCTTCTGTTCGGTCTTTTTAAACTTCACACACGACATCAAAACACATTGTAAGTCGGTTTTTGTTATGCCATTTCATTTGTTTATGAACTAGAAACGAATGCCCCTTGGGTTTAAGTGATAACTCGATCGTATTCGGGCTATTGGAATTAGGATGAGGGTTAGGGTTCTTAGGTTGAATTGGGGAAGAAGATGATGAACACTTAACATATTATAAATATATATGGTTTTTATTAAAATTAACAAAAAGGATTTGTGGTGGAATGGTTTGTTAGTGTGTTTGTATGTGGATTGATACAGGTTTGAATCCAAGCAACAACGAATCTTTTTCAGCATTTTTTTTTCTTCCTTTTCCTTTTCCTTTTATTTTGTTATTTATTAATATATAAATACATTAAACTTATAATATTCATAGTAAATTCATTTTTGCTTCAAAAATTATAAAAATTTAGGTGTAGCATCTTGGTACCCTAAAGAAAATTATCATATTTTTATTTTCTGGAAAGAACATTATTTTCATATTTTTTTTGAATTAAATTGTTTTAATCATATTAAACGATTAAAAATTCATTTTAATTGATTTTAACCTCAAATTTTCTGGAGAATTAGTTTTATGTATAATAAACTGAAATAAAATGTAATTTCTCAGAAAATGATTATTTTTGTAATTTTTACTATTTTTAATCATTAAAACACTATTTAAATTCATTAAATATGTTTTAAATACAAATAAATTGAGAGGAATTATGGAAATCTTATTTTTAGTATTTCACATCAGAAAATAATTATTTTTCATAAAAATAGCATTTTTGGATCATGTCTTGTATTGTTAGCTTTATTTATGTTTAATTAGACATAATTAAACATTTATTTATTTGTACCATTTAACATCTATTTTATAAATATTTTTCTTATAAAATAGAAATAATCTTATGTTTGAAAGTCTTTATTATTATTTGTGGGTCATTGAGTAACTCATAATTAGTTGTTTTAATAATTATGATTATTTACGATAATCAGTTAAATTATCGTCTTAATTATTCAAACATATTTTATCTAAATATTCAATTGGTAGTAATTATATTACGTGGATCACGTTTACAAACTTTCATATATTCTTTGTGACATACGACTTTTACATTAACGCGATTTATCATAAAAAAAACTCTAATTCCCCAAATCGACATAGCAAACCCTAATGCCTTAGACCCTAGTTACCCTAGACTCTTAGACTTTTTCCTTATTAGTATTCTATTGCGTTATAGGTTGAATTCCTCAGAATTCCCATTACTTAGCTCACGACCGCTTAAGTTGGATTTTGATCGCTTTCGCAAACTGTGAGTATATCTTTTCCCCTTTTTACTGTTTTACTATTTTGGGGTGAATCATGTACTTACTATCAATTTTCTAATTCATCTTACTAAAGTAGCAATTCTTATGTGTGTTTGCTTGTGTCATTTCGTGTATCTATGACCTGTCAAATCATTAACCGTTGCGGCCTGGCATTTCAATGAATAGTACTATGGTATATACCCTTGTGACTGACTCTGTTGAGAGTCCTCGTCATTGCTATGTATTACATTACTACTAGCGCATACTATATATATCTGCTTTCCTTTCATAGGGTTGATTTGACTCGGATACCACTTATTACATTTTGCAAAATAATACATGAATTGCTAAATTTTCCTTACTATATATATCAAACGGGTATGCTCACCAATACATTTTTGTATTGACCAAATTATTTTCGTACATGTTTCAGGTTCTTATGAGATCACTTATAAGCTTTTGGAACTTAGACTTAGATTGAGATTTACTGTATTTTAGTTTTAGATTGTCAGTTTTAATTGTTGTATTCCTTCCAAATGTAATAAATTTTTTAATTCAATGTATCAAAATTTACATTTCTAGTCCATGAGCTATTGAACAATCGTCACTACGTGACACCTCGATGTTTCCGCCATCGGTTGGGGTGTTTCAATGGCCTTAATCGCCTCAGCAATAATATCGGGCATACTATTGTGAAGAACCTGATACACCTCATCTATGATCGCCTCTCTGATCTCCTATACCAGCATGTCATGGTTATTAGTGTTTGACTCGGGAGTAGGTTCCCGTTCCGAAGTGGGGTCTGGAATACGGCCACCCCCATGACCACCTCCACGACCACCACCACGATTACCACGACCTCCACCACGACCACCCCTAGATGACCATGTTTTTGCCATACTATCCTTCAAGACAAAACCATCACATGATCAGTCACAAGTATATTTAGAATGTATAAAGTAAGGGTAAACTTCTAATAACGTTGATCAAGTGCGATTAGTTGTTTACTTTACTTTAGTCACACTAAACACAACAAGCTATGGTCACATTAAGAGTTATGCCTACACTTTAACATTTCATTATCACAAATACTTATAGTATTTAATTATTAACTAGTTTTATACCCGCCGCGCGTTGCCGCGGCAGGGGCAAACGGATACTCGGTATAAGCATGCGACATTCCATATGCAGCAAATAAAGAAAGAAAGAAACGGAAACGACAAAGCAAGCGACTCAGATATGCAGGTCATCATCGTCGCCGTAGGCTCAACGCCGCTACGGCTGCAACCGGAGTTGCCATGCCAAATAGCAGGCGACCATCATCGCCGAAATGACTAAACATGAGAAACATCACCTATCAGCATCATCGATGTGATCAGTCTCATCAAAAATAGGTTAGGGCTCGGTCTATCGCCACCGATGTACTTAAAAATCGTGTTGTTCAAACGGCAAGAATTTCATTCTAGCTGCAAGAATAATAGCATCGAAACCAACAACAGGATATACCGACGAACGCACGAATTTATACAACGTCGGTACCTTCACATACTAAGCATAGTAAATCTAAGTATAGGTCGAGGCTATACCAAAAGCATAAAAAGCCGCAAAACCGAAAATATGAGGCTCAGATAATCGTAAAAGGCTACACGCTGTTTGGTTAACGTATGAGTTTGTCGGTTGCCCCGCCAAGACACAGAATATCGCACGGATAACTCCGTCATGGCTGCATGCCAACTGAATAACATACGAAACCAAAAGCGGCATGCCTATCATAGGCGGCAAAGCGATATTCACGATGCTCAAACCAATCTATAGCAAAAGATTTCATCATAGCCTCACGACAAATATAGCCAACGTCAACACAGTCAATTTGGTTTTGCAACGCTTGTATAACGTCAACCTACAATGCCAAAAATCATGTACCTAAAAAGTGTTAGTCAAACGCTGTAAATGAAGGAACATCAAGTATTCTAAGATTAGTAAAAATCCTCAAAATGAAGGTCTCTATTTGTTAAAAAAGAAAATAAAAACTGAAACAATCTAAGATCTTTTACATGGAGTGTAGATTGGGCAGCAGTACCAAAGGTCGAATTATAACCTACTTGAAGATCCAAAAGCCGGACGAACCTCCTGTGAGAGGTTGGAGACGACCGGCTTGATCAGATCTTTAAGCAAATAACCTACAAAACTTAACAAACCGTTAGGCTCGTCACAAGGGGGTAGGGAGGGCCTCTCTATGACCACCCTCCGGCGTGAGGATAAGTATTTGTTGGTGAAGAAAAGAGAATAGAGAGAGAGAGAGAGAGAGAGAGAGGTTCGGAGCGTGTCAGAACATGTCTTACTCGTACTTTTGAAGGGGTATTTATACTAGTCAGAATTGTTGTACTTTCCTTCGGTCAGGTGTACTAACCTTCGGAACTAGTGACCTCCGGTCGCTTGTTTTGAACATGTGTCATGGTGAGCCGCGTCTTGTATCATGATGCTACGTCTAAGTGGGGTTGAGGTTCAGACGGGAGGTTTTATACCTCTTCACTACTTAACTACAAAAAGAAGCATAGATATATTTGTTTCTCAAACACAGATCTTTGCATTACTAAAGCAGAATTCTAAAAAAGAGCATACACTCTGTTTACTGTCTTGTTTTTAAATAAATTATTTAATAAAACGAAAGTAAAGTGGTTAAGCAAGTGAAGCAATACCTACAAAAGCCTAGTATAGAGTTAGACAACAAAGTCAAACCAGCATCAACATTGACTTGTATTTGACAAAGGGTCATCTAGAAAGACATGTAACCTACGTAGATAAATTTGTACAATGGTAAGGTCTTCTTAGCGATGATTGATATTGCCAGATGCATAGCTTTTGTAACAACCCATTGATGCTGATTCAACTATGGCCGGAAGCCGAATGCCAAAGGCTTAATCAAATAATGAGCAGATCAGTCTCTATGGATGGTAAAATGAGCCGAATCTTCAGCTGCACAAACTGCAGCCGAGAAGGCTGGTAGAGCCAAAGATTATACTGTCCAGAAGGCTCAGCAAACTGGTCAGAAGGAAAAAGAGAGCCTTTAATCGGCCCGCGTTTTCGTGCCATTTTTCATTACTTTATAGTCTCATACTTGGCGGTCACACGCAAACACATAAAATCTAACCGACTCAATCTGTTCTTCGCCTACACGATGTACATTTTCAACGGCGAACTTCAGAATAGAGGAGCAAAGGCGCGATTAACGTTGTGGAGTTGGAGTACTGAATGCCGTCTCTCAGGCGATGGTAGTGGCCGACATTAACGTTGTCGATTAACATTGTCTGAACATAAACATTCAAAAGGCCCAAGTCTAATTTACACTCCAAGTAATGTATGTCTCTATAAACTAATACCCTTTCTTTTTCTATAACACTGCTGCAAAAATTGTCTATATATTTTAATATATTGTGTATATATAAGGTATATCACCACCATTCAGGTAGTAAGCATGCCCAAGTAAATTTCACATTAACAAAACAAAGTGTCCGTCATCATATAGAACCAAATAAAATAACCTTATATAAGAAATACACGACGCTAAAAGAGAGAGAGAAAAGAATGAAGGTTACCACATCGGTGGATTCAGGAAGAAGAGGTGGTCTCGTTGTGGTCTACTGCTTGTCGGAGCCACCAAGGGTTCTATAATCGAACCCGGCGGCAACAACATCGATTTCAATGTGTAACACCCCAACCGATGGCGGAAACATCGGGATGCCACGTATTGATGATTGTTTTCAGTAGCACATGGTATAATATAAATTTTAAATAATTTATTCAAACATAATATCCAAAATGTGAAATGATGTCTAAGAATTCAAATACATAATATCAAATAACAACTTCAATAACTTCAAATAAACTTCAAGTAAAATCCTCATGCTAACTCAAGCCTCAGCTTCATTGTTACCTGAAACATGTTAATTTTGAAAGTATTTTGGGTCAACATTTTGATAATAAAATGTATAAAATGTTGTGCAATTCATGTGTCATGTTAATCTAGCCCATATGTGAGAACATACTAGAAATAAATCGAGTGCATAATCAACCCTGTTGACTGTTATAAAATGATACATACCATACACTTATGGTCCAATTGAATATGTTATGCGATAACAAACACCCACGTAACCTTTGTAGGAGGCACGTATCCGGGTGGGATTGTCAGTCCAATAGATCTATCAATGTATACCGTCGGCTAATCAATGTTAATGATTATGCTAGAATGGTGCTTACTCTAATCATGCTCAAGACATAATGCAACATAGAAAACACATAGACACATTGATGATTGAATTGCAATGATAATGTTATAACATGTTTCACCCCAAAAATGGTGATAAATAAAAGGGGCTATGTAAAACTCACCTTAGCAAATGTTAAACTTGTTGAAAAGATGAAATAATAGTGTTGCCCAAAATGATTCCAAATATCACCCTATAATAAGGTAATATATAATAAGTCTAAGTCTAATTAACTTATAAGTGTATCCTAGGGTTTCGATTTGGGGATAATCAATTGTTGAATTTAAAGTAAAATGTTAATTAATAAAGGAAAATTTGATAATTAATAAAAGGAAGTCTTTTTATAAAATTTGAATTTTGGATGGACACAATAAAGTGTTTGAAGTATAAAAATAATTTTTATAAAATTATTTCATTTAAAATAGATTTTTAAATCTATTTATTACAAATAGCCAATATTTAACTTTAATATTCAAAAATACTAAAATTAAAGAATTTCTATTTTAAAAATCATATTTCTGTTCTAAATAATTAAAAATAATTTGTATAAAATTTTGGTGCAAAAATGATGAAAATTGGATTTATTATGATTTAATTATGATTAAATTTAACAAAAATTGATTAAAAATATAAAATAATTGATTTTACTGAATTAAAAATTATTTCAGTAAAGTTTAACTTTATAAAAAGTCAGGATAATTTTTGGAGAATTTAATAAAATTGTTTTGATATATAAATGGATTTTTATAAATATAATAGTATAAAAATGATTTAATTATTATAAATATTAAATAAATGAATTTTTGAAAAATAAAAATTGTGAAAAACACTTTTATCTCAGATTAAACAAATATAATTTTTTTGGAATTTATAAAATGGTTTTGATATTTTAAAATGAATTTAAAAGATTAAAATGTTTAATATATATATATAATAGTTTTGTTTTTTAAAAAAAATAAAAGAAGCAAAAAGGGGCAGTAGCCGGGACTCGAACCCGGGTACTTTCTGTTGCAAGCCCAGGTCACAACCACTTGGCCTAGGCCGGTGGTTGTGATATTCTCTGGATAAAATTTAATAAATACGACATGCCCAAATCAGATTATCCCCAATTTAAACACGAACGAGCCCTAGAATTTGCAATTGGGCAAATCACACATCAATAGCCTGATTAATCATAGGGCTATTGATGTGTGATGGCCGATGAACATAACCCACACAAAAAATCAAACTCACAGTGTTGTATCGAGTATAATTGCCGAGTCAAAGCAAAAGTCAAACGTCGAACAAGATAAATAAAACCAGAATGTTTCAGAGATAATTGGAGGTTGAGAGAGAGTTGTGAACGGGTTGTTAAGCTTCGGAGGTCATCTATTTATACTGAGGATCAATGGCTTAGGTTAATTGGAAAGTTGACCTACAATTTAATTCATACGCGTATAATTTTGAAATTGGTCAATGATTAGGGTTAATTGACGTGTAATTGAATCACACTGGCCGATAATCACACGAATTTACCAATTATAGATCAATTACCAGTTATGCACGAGCTTGAATCACACGCTAAAACCCACAGTTGACTTTCCTTGTCAACTGTGAAGGTTTTTAAATCGCGTTTATAATTATTGAAGATCCGGGTTTATAACAAAAGAATGGCTAGCCCAGTTGGTTGTGCTTGTGTGTGTGTTTAACCCGGTCTTGGCGCGGGTTCGATTCCCGGCCAAGACAATGTATTTTTTTTTATATAATTACAATGTTATAACATATATAATATATATATATATAGTATTAGGGTTCCACAAATGCGACAAAAATAATAAATGCGAGCATATAAGATGAAACTTGACGTTTTTATTAAATACGAACGTGTAACGTACAAGTTTTAAATGTGTAATGTTACACAATGACAACCCCCGAACAACATCCCCTAGCACCACTGCTACCGAGGGTTTCGAATCGAACCCGGAAACAGTGCACAAAGGTTTTTAGGGTTTCCATAATCCGATTTCAGGCCCAACATGACCTTATCACCACCGCCTCCTATGGTGGTTGTGTACAGAGATAAAGCTACTACCTCCTGTCTATTAACTGAATGGCACGCAAAACCAGAATAACCGGAGCACCGGTAACGTTGACGAAGATAAAGATTGTGGTTTGTATATAGATGACATCAACCGACAACCTGGAAGAGGAGGCCGGAGGCGGCGAGAAACCGATACAAAGGCAGCAGATATGGACCGATAAAGACAAAGGATATGTGAAGAACGTTGAAGCTTTAGGGACTTGTACGGAGCGCTTTACCGACTTGTATCGAGCGAAACAGTATTCACTCCTCACAACAAATGTTGCATTTTAATTCTATTTATAATTTTAAAGGTTACCTCTTGGCGTGCAACTACTCAGCAGTTGACATTTCTTGTATCAGTTCAGTCTCGTACCATATTCGAGTTCAAGCACAGACTACTTGAATCCCTCGAACAATTGCTCTGATACCAACTTGTAAGACCCTCAAAACCGACGGGTCAAATAGTTGGCATTCAAAGGCTAAAACCATAAATTAATACTCAAGAAGTCTTATTTATTATCAGAAAACGTGCAGCGGAAAAGTAAATAGTTAAGTCATCCAAACATAAAATTCCCCATGACGGGTCAAAGCATATTTGTAGAACAAAACAATAAGTTTAGAAAAATCGTTTTCAAATAAACAGAGTAGACTCTTTATTTCGAAATGTCAACCGCCTCTGAGTAGTCCTGCAGCAAGCCAAGACATCCCTCTAGTTTCTTCAAGTACCTAAAATCAAGCTAATATGCATGCAAAGTCAGATGAGCTGAGTGAATTCAAGTTTATGAAGTTCTTAAATAATAAGTAATTTGTCAAAAATAAAAGTTAACAAAATACTTTAACCTTAGAGTTACAATAAGCGCAATCAGCCTATATGTTCACTAAGCAAATGTAAAGTCTAGAATAAGCACAATCCGCTTACTTACATAAGACTTTATTTTTAAATATACAATAGCGCATTCTCCCTATTTGTCACAAAACTACAATAAGTCTACATAAGCGCATATCGCCTACTAAGACTCAAACCATAACTATAAATCCAAGCAGACATATTGTATAACTATCATAGCTCAATTTATAATACTAATTAACCGTCATACACGGTTTATATATGTAAAAATATATAGTAAAGAATTAAACCTAATCAAGTATAAATCAAGGCAAACCCCAATCTAACAAGCAAGGTTCCACATACACTTTCAAGACATGCATATTAGCCCAAAATGTTTTAAAACAGTAAAAAAAGGCCTCATGAATTCACCTGAAAGCGAGAACAACACCCAACAAGCAAATTGATACCTAAAGTCTATGCACAAATCAAACACCTGCCAAGTAACAATTTATATTACAAGCTAGGCCTATAAGACTTATATAGTTCCTAACGGTTCAACCGGGTACTATTGAGTTCCTAGAAAGGTGTAATTAATCAGTTCAGCCCCTAAACGTTAGAATATGATTTTAACAAGTTCATATTCTATATTAATGGTCTAAGACCTGATCTAGTGACTCACATGGTGAACCATCACTTAAATTGCGAAAATTCCAAAAACTGCCGAACCGAAGGCCTGTTTCGCAAAGTAGTGTGTTCTTCACCCAAATCAGTCCTATTAACAACCTAAACCATATTTTATATCAAATTTTACCTTTTTAAACATTTTGGATCAGATTTGGGTGGTGGTTGCACAACAACAACATAATGCCCAAAATCGTCCCTTTTCTTACATACCGAAAGTCCTGATTTTAACATTATTGACAAATGAGTTCCTCAACAATGTTATATCATAAATGTGACACCCGGCAAATTCTGGTTAACAACGTTGTCTAGATGAAAGTCTATCTTAGCGAGTCACGCGTATATTGTACTTAACTGGGTTAGTTAAGTCGGGTTATGGTTCCGGAACTATCGGTTAGTCTAGAAGATCATTGGATGTTGGTCTAGAGGTTCATTAGATGTCAGTCCTTAACCAAGTGTACAAACGGTGACGATTTGTAGGATCGTCAAGGCATACGGAACATACAAGTCTCGAGTCCTGGGAATTGGTGAACGAGTGTAAATATGTGTATTTACAAGTGTTATGTGTTTACAATCATTATGTGACTTGTCGGTATATGAATATGTGTTAACATATGTTAAAACGGGGTTTAACGCGCAAAACACACGGAACAGGCCCCTATAGGCGATTAGGATAGCCCAATCGCCTATAGGAGGGGCGAGTGGGGGACCTTAGGGGCGAGTAGGGACTAATTGCATGACTGTTCATGCGATTAGGCCCCAATTGCATGAACATACATGCGATTAGGCTTCCTAATCGCGTGTAAGGGCTGCATAATCGCTAGTTACGGGCTGGACGACTAAAAACGACTATAAATACCATACTTGACCTCCTAAACTTCATTATACAAACCCTAGTCGTCCCATAACCTGCCCCAACACACACACAACCTCTGGAACGCGATTTTTGATCAAAACACAAGGTTTCAAGCTTAATCCATCATCCTTTTACAAATCTAAGGTTTGGTTTCCATCCATGCAATCTATTAAACGTTTTTATTCAATCCCTAATAGTCCAGACCTGTTCTAAAATGGAAAAGCTTTCTGAAAATCGTTGATAAGTGTTGTTAATCGGATTTTAACCAGTATGCATGTGTTATGGGTGTTTATGATTAGAAAGCTAGGGTTTTTATGATTCAAAATGAATGAATGACATGTTATTATGTTAGATCAGAATAATAATGATATTATGATGATAACATCTGAGAATTGATTATTAGGGTTATAGTTACACATGTTAGTATGATGTTGCATGCTATGTGAAGGGTGTTTGGATTACGTGATTGCATGCAGGGCTGATAATACGAGGCAAAATGAAGGGTTTTAGTTGAAACATGTTTAGAATGGTTGTTGGGATGATATTGGGTGGTTACACACGTTCTGGATCTGATTTGGAGCGTTAAACGCGCGAAAAACCGGAACAACAAGGTTACAGGCGATTAGCAATCCTAATCGCCTATGTTAGAGGCGATTAGGAGGCCAATCGCCAGTCTTTCATGCGATTAGGGCCTAATTGCTAGTACTTACATGCGATTAGCCCTAATTGCTAGTTGATACATGTGGTATAGCCCTAAATGCTAGTAGTTACATGTGGTATAGCCCTAAATGCTAGTAGTTACATGCGATTAGCCCTAAATGCTAGTTGTTACATGCGATTAGCCCTAAATGCTAGTAGTTACATGCGATTAGCTTTCCTAAATGCCAGTTGACCAACCTAAATGCTAGTTGACTTTTCCTAATCGCGTGTAATGCTGCTGTAAGTGTAAATTAGCATTCCGAGACCCGATTTGACATGTCGGAACATGCTAGGAACCCCATAACATATCTAATAACTTGGTAACATATGTTTGGATGTAATTCGGTGATACGTGAGCTATGTGCTATAACTTGTTGTGCGTTAACGTATGTTAAGTGTGATTGCATGATTTCATGTTTGAGAGCGTAAACATAACACGGGGAGTCTCGGGTCACCAATGGGATGTCGAGTCTTGTACTTTGGGTCAGTTAAACAGTCACGGTGTTTTCAAACGAACTTGGTTCTGGTCTGGACATCTAGGGACTAACTAACCTGCGGGTTATTAGTCTAAGTACTTATAACTGTCATATGTTAGGTCGCCGCTTTACGGACTAGCATAGCAGCTGAGTTTACTCGTGTTAAGGAGTAACGCAACTTAAGGTGAGTTTACGGCCCCTCTTTTAAACTGGTTTCATATTTTCGGGGGAGAAAACATGTGTTAAAACGATTATTTGGTAACTTCTGTCATACTATGGGTTTCTATTGTGTACTACACGATCTTTGGAAGTCCCGGGGGGAACCATGAATGTGCGGGTTTGCACAACGGGGAAATGTGAATAGCGCTATTGGGAGTGACCAACCCCGCTCGTCGGCTTGGAGGGCCGGGCGAGTGCATATTGTCTCAAACAGGAACAACAGGAACAACTGGTTTACTTTTCGGGCACAACATCTGGTATGCGTGTTAGTAATGGTTTTTCCAATCGTGGTAGTAACAAAACATACGCCTAGCTAGCGTACACTGGTTTTCGATTTGTTATAGTATGGACAGGTGGACTTGGTACTTGGATTACAAAACCTGTAAACTCACCAGCATTTTTGTGCTGACGTAAACTTTTGCATGTTTTCTCAGGTCGCTAAGGTAGCACGACTGGACTAGGGCGCACGCGTCTGCACGGCGTCTAGCTAGGGTTGCATGGTCTTATAAACGTTGAACTATTGGTTTACTGTTGAGATACTGTTTTGAATAAGCTTCCGCTGTAAACGGGGATTTTAAACTATGTTTTGAAATTGCATTTATATTCATTTAGACTTGTTTATTGTGATCGTTGGTTTGGATCCTGGTTTGTCATGCGCCTCGCGGTAAAACTCCGCAAGTGGATTTTGAGGGTGTGACAGATTGGTATCAGAGCCAATGGTTATAGTGAACTAGGACTGCATGTAGAGTCTAGTCTATAGCCGAGTCGCACACACTAGACGATCACATGGTACTAAACATTATGGTGGTTTACGTATGGTCTTGTCGGGGTGTCTCTAAATCATTTGGTCTTTCTACGTTACATCATCCGTTCTATCTTAGGTCGGGTTACTTACTTTCTAGGCAGTGTAGTATATTGGAGCGAATCGTGTACTCTTGAGATTTGTCCAAGGCTCGGACATCTCCCTTTCGTACTCCAATAGAAATACTTTCCATAAACTACCGTAGTATTACGGTGTATAGCTAAGAGTCTATGTTCGGTGATTCGAACTTTGAACTAGGAGAACACGTGGAGGACCATGTAGAGCGGTTTATCATTTTGGGTGCACACAAAATCATAAACCGAAATGCATGGAAGCCCTAGTGAGCTCTGGGTTTGAAGGGATAGTCCTGGATTGGATCTAGCTTTGATCTTGTAAACATTAGTGGTTATCTTTATCTGCGAAACTAAATTTTCTCGTTCTTTCTGCCAGAATCATGTCTGGAGTACGAGGAGGACGTGGAGGTGGTCGCAATGGTGGACGTGGTGGTGGTCGCGGTGGTGCTGGTGGTCGTGGAGGTATTAACCTATCGCAGGCTGATCTGAACAACTTGCTCCAAGCTGCCTTCCAGTTAGGGCACAACGGTGGTGGTAAGTTGATTTATCCATTTTCTTTGCCTCATTAGTGAACCTTGTTTACATTGGCAGTGATTCCTCACGCATTTCATTTCAGGTGGTCCCGTTAACCCACCCCCACCCATGTGTACCTACAAGATGTTTCGGGACTGTAAGCCCCAGGAATTCTCTGGCACTGAGGGTGCGGTGAGCTTGCTTAGGTGGCTGGAGAAAGTGGAGTCAGTGTTTCTGATGTGTAACTGTCTCCCAGAAGATCGGGTTAAGTATGCTGCTGCGTTATTCCAGGATGTTGCATTGACTTGGTGGAATAACATCACCCAGAATATGGGTATTGGGGAGGCGTATGCTATGCCTTGGGAGAATTTTGTGCAGCTGCTGAAGCGTGAGTACTGTCCGAGGGAAGAGGTGCAGAAGCTAGAGCACGAGGTGTGGAACCTCAAGATGACTGGGTCTGAAATTGAGAAGTATACTGTGAGGCGTAACGAATTGGCAGTGCTGTGTCCTGATCTGCATGTGCCAGAGTTCAGGAGGATTGAACACTATGTCTCGGGGTTAGTACCGGAAATCGCAGGGTTAGTGGCTGCGGGAAATCATCCTACATACGTAGAGGTGGTCCGATCGGCTCATAGGATGACCAACTTAAAGGTGAATGAGGGTATTTTGCCTGCTAAGGGTTTGACTGTTAAGGCTCCAGAGAATAACAAGCGCAAGTGGGAAAATGACGGGAAGGGATCTGGGCCAGCACAGCAGAATAAGAGGTTCGACAATGGGGGTTCTTCTTCTTCGGGTAACAAGCAGGGTGGTTATGCGGGGAAACTGCCCAAATGTAACAAGTGTGGACGTCATCATCAAGGGAACTGCGACAGTAACCGTTGTCATCTGTAACACCCTAAACCAATTTACAGAAAAACGTGCAGCGGAAATACCAACCGAAAAATTTATTTCTTTTAAAAACAACCTTGGATATTTATAACCCAAGTCTACTAAACATTTTAGGTATTATATCCTTTAAATATATTCTATCACATTAAACATGACCCATCTATATCACGTTATAGGGTCGTGTCCTCGTACAATCCGCCTCCTTGCTCAATCTCCATCCTTTCCTTACTCTATTAGGTAGACAAGACAACCTGCGATCACCAAATAACCGTTTCGTTAGTTCACTTAGTGACTTAATACACACTATTCAAAATGTGGAGAGAATATCCATAGATGCTCCATGATCTCGTTCCAACGCCTTTTTGGAAGTTCGGGTGTGGTACCCCGAGCTGATCCTACAAGTCTCATGCATTCACCCTTACATACCTGCATCTTCCTTACCACTTACATAACAAGGTTAATAACCCCACAATTCATACAAATATACAATTCCCTCAACACCCCACAATACACACAAGTATACAATTCCCTCATATAACCTACTTTACATACAAGCATACAATTCCCTCATATAACCTACTTTACATACGAGCATACAATTCCCTCGTATAACCCCACAATACTTACAAGCATACAATTCCCTCATATAACCTACTTTACCCGTTATGTTACTCTTTCTTCGCCAAACTCTAAGACAATGTGACGTTTCCAATCCTCTACTCAATCTACATATAACTACCAACCCTTACATTCATGAAGCTCTCCCTCAAACCCGAGCATGAGTACACATATGTACTATAAATGAGGTTTGGAGTTGCTCGGGCAAGGTACAGAAGCATAAACAAGCTGAAAAATCGACATCCAAGGCCGAAGGGGGATTTGGCGTAGGATACGCCAAAAGTGGCGTAGCCTACGCCACTTGCGTAGGCAAGGGGTGACAGAGTGGCGTAGGGCAGCAGAATTTGGCATAGGCAAACCAGGGTTGGCGTATCCTACGCCAAAACTGGCGTATCCTACGCCAACTGCAGGTCTTGCACAATGCTTTCCTTTTTCAACCCAATATCTTTCATGCCATTCTTACCCACAATTTCCGACATTCTAGCAACTCATTTACTATTCTCCCACCCATCATTCCACACATACCTTGATCAATTCTCGGATCGAAAGCACGCCCCTACGAGCTTCCGGTTTGAGTTCAAGCACCTACTATACTTGATTCGCTCAAACCTTGTCTACACTAGTTACATTTACAAAGACAAAGTCCAAGTTAACTACCATGTAAATCCTTGACCCATAACCAAAACCATGTACTCCTTTAAGATTCCCATCCTATGTGAACATAATTCCATATCATAGATGCGAGTTAAGTTCGGGAATCACTTACCTCAAGTCCTCCAAGTTCATGCTTGTTTATTTGCCTCCTCTTGACCCATTAGCTTCCCATGGTTGAATCCATCCTTCCTATCCTTTCATATCATCATGTTCACATCATTGTTAGCATACATGATCATAACACACTAACAATCATTCTCAACCAAATATCACATTGACTTTCATTAGTCAACTTCTATCATATCTACAACATACATTCACAACCACGTTTATTCTCACATAGTAATACCACTTATTATCATATATGTCTCATAGTTTTAACATGTTATGCGTCACATAGTGTTTCTAATCACACAATCAAGTTTGGGAGCATAACCATGTTATTTTAACATTGTTGACTTTCCAGAAAGTCAACTTCCAACTATACCAACATCCTACTTAGAAACATATGTCCATATTGATGTACTAGATCATATAAGATTCACCATAAACATCATATTCACATCTCATTAAGATACAAGATCATTCATCACACCAATTAATCAACGCATCGTGTACATCATAATATTTAAGCATAGTGTACACACTACTAATGCATACTTCTTACCAAATCATACAATCAACTAATTCCCACATGATCTCTCTCTAAGACGAAATCCCCATGTTAACCTACCATCAATTGCACCAACTATCACATTACTTTCATACTTGTCGAGTCTTGCATACAAATTCATACATTATAGAACACACATACAACCATAAGATCACTTATGTGCTTACATACATACTTACATACAATTCATTATAATTCACACATGGTTTCCATAGAAACACATCCTTCATATTAATTTCCTACAATCATCATATTCCATTCATTCTCATCAATTACTTGCACGCAAGTTCATCTACACATTTCATCGAACACATGGTGTGCGTACAACATTTAAAAACACAATGTACAAGCATTTCATGCATACTTCCATAGCTCATACCATCAATCATCACATTTCATACCCACATCAATTACCCTTCATTCCATAAATATTAAACATAACAAAACCTCACTTTCTTTCTACTCTATTCACCCATTTAAATAAGAATGACCATGGGTTACACTAATAGCAACATCTACTTTCAACTCTACACAAATCCTTCAATTCATTCAATTTCTATACAATTAACACATATACCTCTTTCAATCATCATCAATTTCCACATGCATATCATCAACTACACATTATTCCTACAATTACATGGATTTACCACTCATTTAGCAACATCAAAGCTCTAATGAAAACCCAATATCATCATCTTTTGCAAACAAGCAACTTCTAGTGATTAGCTCACCTCTAGACCATTAGAGATGATCAATATCACTTAAAATCAAGCAATAATATGAATTTAACATCATTTGCTCAAAACCCACATGTGGGGTTCGAACCCTATACGAATTATACATCAAATTCTACCAAACAAGAGGTACCTTTGGGTTCAATCGACCATAAACGGCCCTTTTCTGGTTAATGCATCAATTTCCCCTTTGAATCCTTGCTAGATTGAGTTGGTAGTTGGACTAGGGCTGGAGCCCTTTTTCTTCTTCCTGATAATCGACCAAAACACACAAGTGTGTGTGTTTTTGGTGTTTTGCCCCTTATATAATAATAATAATAATATGGACTTTGGGTGTTTGGCAATTTCCACCCTCCAACTTATAATCTCTTGACTCAATATCATTTTATTAATCCCGCCTATCAACGTCTTTAAATGAAGCGGGTTTTTGGGGCGTTACAAGTCTACCCCCTTAAAGAAGGTTTCGTCCCCGAAACCTCTTTCATTGCTACCCTACTAGGCATTCCCTACGTACTTATTTACTCATTCACTTCATTCAAAGTTTCATGCCACATCGCAAGCCCACATATAGACTATAAAATAACTTTACTCATGGCAAAACGTATTTCTATGTTTTGTTCTTACGCTCTTATTTTTTTTTTAAGAGGCCTATCGTATTTATTAAACATAATAAATCGATTAGTTACATATTTAACCAATAAATCCTACTTAGCCGTTCATTCCCACATTAGTCACAAGGTGTCCATCACAGGATTACTACAATATCCCACTGTTAGCATTCCTTTTAAGTTCCTTCAATCATGTAATTAGTTAGACTATATACATGCGTATATCCCAACCCTTAGATCATGGTTATCACTTTCACAACATACATGCCATTTCATTCCCCATTCCTTCTTGCTTAACTTGAGAGTTAGGCATAATTGCATATGCACTATCGAATCGGTACATCTACCATATACATCCCCACCCCTTTTTGGTAAATTTCAAAGCCATTCTATTCACACTAATTTGTTTGTTAGCTCATTTCAAGCACTACTTACTGTACACACATATGTCCATCGCTTAACAACACCAAGTCTAAGCTAAGATTCATTCATCTTTTTGACCTTTAAAAGTCAAACCTTCCGAGCTACAACATACGTAAGATATCATTCATTCATACGTGGGTACTATTCGACATATCAATTTCCTACTTAACAATCACAAAATAACCGAATTCACTAACCTTCCTTTCACAACGTTAACCGACCATCTAGCCGTCGGCTTGACTTTCTCCCTAATAATTCCATGCCATACTTATCTTGCCTTAGTTTGTTCACAAGGAATTCCAACTCGCTAACTTCATATCACCTATCTTGTAGATTTCATGATATTCATAAATTCGACCATTCGTATCTACAAAATCATTGGTTAGGCATATACCTTTCATTCGTGAAACTGACCTTCAATGGTCCATTCAAGAATTCCCTCACTTGTAATGTCTAATTTTATACATTTCCTTCTTGATTTCCCATTCTCATGCTATACTACATTACTTATTTCATTTCTTACGCAACCTCTTTAAGTTTTATTCGTTATCTTGTAAAATTTCTACAATTTGACTTTTCAAGGTAGATGTGTCATATCCTACTACTTTAATGATAATTCCTACATCACATTCTAGCATCTCACCACATCATTCATTTTCTGCATATAGGGGTACGAATCTTTCAAAAGATCGACCGTTCATTCGTTTTCTATAGGTTTCTACAAAATAACTCACACTAATACCATGCCTTACCACCTTCTACTACCCATATATATGCATTTTGCATGCCACATAACAAGCATATCTAAATTAAGTTACTAACTTGTGCTTATCTTGGTTAGAGAGAATAGTGTATTCTCTCCTTCATTCCTACCCAATTGACTCACTTCATAGACTATTCTATATTTCTACAACTTTCCAACAAATCTGACCCATTACTTGGGTAATTCTATATTTTTACATTTCCACTATTTGACCCGTTCAAGGTCATTTCCACAATTTCTATAATTCACCCCTTTTTGACCCTTTATGGTCTTCCCAACCGTTTGACCCGCTAAGGTCTTTCCAGCCTATTTTACATGGTTTCAACCATATGACCCGTTAAGGTCCTTCCAACCTCTTGACCCATTGAGGCCTTTCCAACCATTGTGACCCATAAGGATCTTTTCCACCATTTTGACCCATAAGGGCTTTCTACAATTTTGACCCATAAGGGTTTTCTACAATTTTGATTTGATCCGTACTTGCTTACGGACTCAAACCTTTCATTTCAGGCTTTCATTCATATAGGTTTGATCCGTACTTATCTACGGACTTAAACCTTTCATTCCACCCACTTACCCACACGACCACTTACTTTCCAAGTTTACCAGGCATACCTGTGATGATTCTCACGGTCTCGCGTGCATCGCATGCTTCTTGTGCACTGGCCAGGCGCACAGTCCACATGCTATCCACGTGCCTTCGTGTAATCATTACCTTATGCCTAGAGACTGGTTTTCAGCTTCGTGCTACATTTCAATTTCGTTCCTAAACAACATGGTTGCTTTTTCCCTTCTATGTTTTACCATCCCTGAGGAATTTCCTCCCACCGGTACCAATAGTTAGCTATCGCGTACCTGTGATTATTCCATCTTATCTACAATTCCTGCGATCTATCTTGAATCGTGTCCTTGAGACCTCTTCATTATCCACAAAAGCTCACCTTAACATGAACACCACAATTAGCTTTTAACATGTCATGTGAGTTAATATTAAATTCTACCTTTGGGCCTTGATCGAGTCTTGGATTGTACGGGTCACTGCATTCAGGAGCACACAAGTTTGAGTTCAAGTACTTACTTCCTTATACAAGATTTCACTCAAACCAGGGCTCTGATACCAACTTGTAACACCCTAAACCAATTTACAGAAAAACGTGCAGCGGAAATACCAACCGAAAAATTTATTTCTTTTAAAAACAACCTTGGATATTTATAACCCAAGTCTACTAAACATTTTAGGTATTATATCCTTTAAATATATTCTATCACATTAAACATGACCCATCTATATCACGTTATAGGGTCGTGTCCTCGTACAATCCGCCTCCTTGCTCAATCTCCATCCTTTCCTTACTCTATTAGGTAGACAAGACAACCTGCGATCACCAAATAACCGTTTCGTTAGTTCACTTAGTGACTTAATACACACTATTCAAAATGTGGAGAGAATATCCATAGATGCTCCATGATCTCGTTCCAACGCCTTTTTGGAAGTTCGGGTGTGGTACCCCGAGCTGATCCTACAAGTCTCATGCATTCACCCTTACATACCTGCATCTTCCTTACCACTTACATAACAAGGTTAATAACCCCACAATTCATACAAATATACAATTCCCTCAACACCCCACAATACACACAAGTATACAATTCCCTCATATAACCTACTTTACATACAAGCATACAATTCCCTCATATAACCTACTTTACATACGAGCATACAATTCCCTCGTATAACCCCACAATACTTACAAGCATACAATTCCCTCATATAACCTACTTTACCCGTTATGTTACTCTTTCTTCGCCAAACTCTAAGACAATGTGACGTTTCCAATCCTCTACTCAATCTACATATAACTACCAACCCTTACATTCATGAAGCTCTCCCTCAAACCCGAGCATGAGTACACATATGTACTATAAATGAGGTTTGGAGTTGCTCGGGCAAGGTACAGAAGCATAAACAAGCTGAAAAATCGACATCCAAGGCCGAAGGGGGATTTGGCGTAGGATACGCCAAAAGTGGCGTAGCCTACGCCACTTGCGTAGGCAAGGGGTGACAGAGTGGCCTAGGGCAGCAGAATTTGGCATAGGCAAACCAGGGTTGGCGTATCCTACGCCAAAACTGGCGTATCCTACGCCAACTGCAGGTCTTGCACAATGCTTTCCTTTTTCAACCCAATATCTTTCATGCCATTCTTACCCACAATTTCCGACATTCTAGCAACTCATTTACTATTCTCCCACCCATCATTCCACACATACCTTGATCAATTCTCGGATCGAAAGCACGCCCCTACGAGCTTCCGGTTTGAGTTCAAGCACCTACTATACTTGATTCGCTCAAACCTTGTCTACACTAGTTACATTTACAAAGACAAAGTCCAAGTTAACTACCATGTAAATCCTTGACCCATAACCAAAACCATGTACTCCTTTAAGATTCCCATCCTATGTGAACATAATTCCATATCATAGATGCGAGTTAAGTTCGGGAATCACTTACCTCAAGTCCTCCAAGTTCATGCTTGTTTATTTGCCTCCTCTTGACCCATTAGCTTCCCATGGTTGAATCCATCCTTCCTATCCTTTCATATCATCATGTTCACATCATTGTTAGCATACATGATCATAACACACTAACAATCATTCTCAACCAAATATCACATTGACTTTCATTAGTCAACTTCTATCATATCTACAACATACATTCACAACCACGTTTATTCTCACATAGTAATACCACTTATTATCATATATGTCTCATAGTTTTAACATGTTATGCGTCACATAGTGTTTCTAATCACACAATCAAGTTTGGGAGCATAACCATGTTATTTTAACATTGTTGACTTTCCAGAAAGTCAACTTCCAACTATACCAACATCCTACTTAGAAACATATGTCCATATTGATGTACTAGATCATATAAGATTCACCATAAACATCATATTCACATCTCATTAAGATACAAGATCATTCATCACACCAATTAATCAACGCATCGTGTACATCATAATATTTAAGCATAGTGTACACACTACTAATGCATACTTCTTACCAAATCATACAATCAACTAATTCCCACATGATCTCTCTCTAAGACGAAATCCCCATGTTAACCTACCATCAATTGCACCAACTATCACATTACTTTCATACTTGTCGAGTCTTGCATACAAATTCATACATTATAGAACACACATACAACCATAAGATCACTTATGTGCTTACATACATACTTACATACAATTCATTATAATTCACACATGGTTTCCATAGAAACACATCCTTCATATTAATTTCCTACAATCATCATATTCCATTCATTCTCATCAATTACTTGCACGCAAGTTCATCTACACATTTCATCGAACACATGGTGTGCGTACAACATTTAAAACACAATGTACAAGCATTTCATGCATACTTCCATAGCTCATACCATCAATCATCACATTTCATACCCACATCAATTACCCTTCATTCCATAAATATTAAACATAACAAAACCTCACTTTCTTTCTACTCTATTCACCCATTTAAATAAGAATGACCATGGGTTACACTAATAGCAACATCTACTTTCAACTCTACACAAATCCTTCAATTCATTCAATTTCTATACAATTAACACATATACCTCTTTCAATCATCATCAATTTCCACATGCATATCATCAACTACACATTATTCCTACAATTACATGGATTTACCACTCATTTAGCAACATCAAAGCTCTAATGAAAACCCAATATCATCATCTTTTGCAAACAAGCAACTTCTAGTGATTAGCTCACCTCTAGACCATTAGAGATGATCAATATCACTTAAAATCAAGCAATAATATGAATTTAACATCATTTGCTCAAAACCCACATGTGGGGTTCGAACCCTATACGAATTATACATCAAATTCTACCAAACAAGAGGTACCTTTGGGTTCAATCGACCATAAACGGCCCTTTTCTGGTTAATGCATCAATTTCCCCTTTGAATCCTTGCTAGATTGAGTTGGTAGTTGGACTAGGGCTGGAGCCCTTTTTCTTCTTCCTGATAATCGACCAAAACACACAAGTGTGTGTGTTTTTGGTGTTTTGCCCCTTATATAATAATAATAATAATATGGACTTTGGGTGTTTGGCAATTTCCACCCTCCAACTTATAATCTCTTGACTCAATATCATTTTATTAATCCCGCCTATCAACGTCTTTAAATGAAGCGGGTTTTTGGGGCGTTACATCATCGCTGCCAGCGAACAGGGCATTATGCTAAAGATTGTCGGGTTACACTTCCATCGACCCAGGCCCCGACTACTAACTCAGCTCCTACTACTCATGGGACTACGGGAAGACAAGGATGTTACAACTGTGGTGACACTGGGCATTACAAGAAGGATTGCCCAAAACTGAAGCAGGGTGGAAACAACGGTAATGGGAACAACGGGGGCGGCGGCAGAAATGCACGTGCCTTCGTCATTGGAGCCGCTGAGGCTAGACAGGACCCTGACACAGTCACCGGTACGTTCCTTCTCAATAATCGTTATGTTAGTGTGTTATTTGATTCTGGTGCCGACAAGAGTTTTGTATCCATGGGAGTTAGTCGACTGCTAGATGTAGTACCCGTACCATTAGAGGCTAAGTATGTTATTGAGTTGGCTGACGGGAAAATGATTGAAGCTACTAGTATCCTTCGGGAGTGTCAATTAGAGTTGTCAGGTTTATCGTTCCCCATCGACCTTATGCCGGTACCTTTGGGTAGTTTTGACGTTGTTGTAGGCATGGATTGGTTGTCCCTGTATCGCGCGGAGATTGTCTGTTACGATAAGGTTATTCGGATTCCTCTCCATGATGGAGAATTCCTTTCTGTTTACGGTATCAAGGGTGGTGTTCCGCTGAATATCATCTCTAGCATGAAAGCCCTTAAATGTCTTTGAAAGGGTTATCCAGCCGTTTTGGCACTTTTATCTGTTTCCTCTGGTGATGAGAAGAAGATCGACGATATTCCAGTTGTACGCGAGTTTCCTGATGTTTTTCCCGAGGATTTATCTGGTCTTCCTCCCCATCGTCAAGTCGAGTTCGGTATTGATCTTGTACCAGGGGCTGCTCCTATTGCTCGGGCCCCCTACCGTCTTGCACCTCCTGAGATGCAGGAATTGTCTAGTCAGTTACAGGAACTCTTGGACAAGGGTTTCATCAGGCCAAGTTCTTCCCCTTGGGGAGCCCCGATTCTTTTTGTTAAGAAGAAGGATGGAAGTTTCCGATTGTGTGTGGATTACAGAGAACTGAACAAATTGGCCATCAAGAACCGTTATCCTCTTCCACGTATTGATGATCTATTCGACCAGCTCCAGGGTTCTAGTTATTATTCCAAGATTGACTTGAGGTCCGGTTATCACCAGTTGCGGGTAAGGGAAGCTGACGTTGCAAAGACTGCTTTTCGTACACGTTATGGCCATTTCGAATTCTTGGTCATGCCTTTCGGTCTCACGAACGCACCGGCGGTTTTCATGGACTTGATGAACCGCGTTTGCAAACCATATCTGGACAAGTTCGTCATCGTGTTTATTGATGACATCCTGATTTACACTAAGAACGAGACCGAACATGAGGAACATCTGCGGTTAGTTTTGGAACTCTTGCGACGGGAACAACTTTACGCCAAGTTCTCAAAGTGTGACTTTTGGTTACGCGAAGTTCAATTCCTAGGACATGTGGTTAATGAACTAGGGATTCATGTCGATCCAGCTAAGATCGAAGCGATCAAGGACTGGGGAGCACCAAAGACGCCAACTGAGGTGCGGCAATTCCTAGGCCTTGCGGGCTACTATCGTCGTTTCATTCAGGGGTTCTCGAAGATTGCTCAACCCCTCACCACTCTTACTCAGAAGGATAGGAAATTCGACTGGGGTGAACCACAAGAGTCAGCGTTTGAAGAACTGAAGTCTAAACTGTGTTCTGCTCCTATTTTGTCTTTACCTGAAGGCCTTGATGATTTCGTTGTTTACTGTGATGCTTCTATTCATGGTCTCGGTTGCGTGTTGATGCAACGCGAGAAAGTGATCGCGTATGCTTCTCGTCAACTCAAGGTGCACGAGAAGAACTACACCACCCATGACTTGGAGTTGGGTGCAGTGGTTTTCGCGTTGAAAATTTGGAGACATTACTTGTACGGTACCAAATGCACCATCTACACCGATCACAAGAGTCTCCAACATATTTTTGACCAACAACATTTGAACATACGACATCGTCGTTGGATTGAACTTCTGAACGACTATGATTGTGCCATTAAGTACCATCCTGGCAAGGCGAATGTTGTAGCAGACGCCTTGAGCAGGAAAGAATCGACTAAACCTCGTCGCGTTCGGGCGTTGCAGCTCACCATTCATTCATCCCTACCTGATCAACTCCGTTCTGCCCAGTTAGAAGCTTTGAAGGAGGAAAACCTTAGGGCTGAAACTATGCACGGTGCCGACAAGCACCTTGAGCGAAGGCCTGATGGCCTGCACTACTTCGCAGAACGCATATGGGTTCCTTTATTTGGGGGACTACGGGAGCTTGTCCTAGATGAGGCTCATAAGTCCCGGTATTCTATTCATCCTGGTTCGGATAAGATGCACCAAGATCTGAAGGTGCTTTACTGGTGGCCAAACATGAGGTCGGATATAGCCTCATACGTGAGCAAATGCTTGACCTGTGCTAAGGTCAAGGTGGAATACCAGAAACCGTCGGGTCTCTTGCAACAACCTGAAATTCCGGAATGGAAATGGGAACGGATTACCATGGATTTTGTCACGCAACTTCCTAAATCACCAAGCGGGAATGACAAGATATGAGTGATTGTCGATCGGTTGACGAAATCAGCCCATTTTCTTGCTATTAAGGAGACCGACACCATGGATCGTTTGGCTCGTCTTTATTTGAAGGAAGTTGTTTCTAAGCACGGGGTGCCAGTTTCTATTATCTCGGATCGTGACTCCCATTTTACTTCTCACTTCTGGAAGTCTTTGCACAAGGCTTTGGGTACCCAACTAGACATGAGTACGGCTTATCATCCACAGACTGACGGTCAGAGTGAGCGTACGATTCAAACTTTGGAAGACATGCTGCGGGCATGTGTAATCGATTTTGGCAAGGGTTGGGAAGCTCATTTACCGTTAGTAGAATTCTCGTACAACAACAGTTATCACACGAGCATCAAGGCGGCTCCGTTCGAGGCACTGTACGGACGGAAATGCCGTTCTCCTCTTTGTTGGGCTGAAGTGGGTGAGAGTCAACTCACTGGGCCTGAACTAGTGTACGAAACTTCGGAAAAGATCGTACAGATTCGTAACGGTTGGCAGCGGCACGGGACCGGCAAAAGAGTTATGCCGATCAGCGTCGCAAACCATTGGAATTCCAAGTTAATGACAAAGTACTTCTAAAAGTCTCACCGTGGAAGGGCGTCATACGCTTTGGGAAGCGTGGCAAACTCAATCCGCAGTATGTCGGTCCATTTACGATCCTGGAACGGATTGGGCCGGTGGCATATCGTCTTGATTTACCGACGGAGCTCGGTAACGTACATAACGTCTTCCATGTGTCCAACTTGAAGAAGTGTCTGGCTGACGAGTCTCTCATTGTTCCACTGGAAGAGATCAAGGTTGATGATCGTCTTCGGATTGTAGAAGAACCTGTGGAGATTCTGGATTACAAGATTCGTAGCCTACGTCATAGCAAGATTCGCATCGTTAAGGTTCGCTGGAACTAGAACCGGGGACCAGAGTATACGTGGGAACGGGAGGATCAGATGAAGTCTAAATATCCTCATATCTTTCCTAAGGAAGCGTTCGAGTCGAGATATGTCTCTTCTGCAGCTGAATGAATCTCGGGGCGAGATTCCTTTTAACGTGGGGATGATGTGACAACTCGGGTAAATCTCTCTTTTGGTTTCTATCTTTTGTTTGTTCCCTTCGTTATTTCTTTTGTTCTTTTGGTACTTGTGCAATTTTCGGGACGAAAATTCTTTTAACGTGGGGATGATGTGACACCCGGCAAATTCTGTTTAACAACGTTGTCTAGATGAAAGTCTACCTTAGCGAGTCACGCGTATATTGTACTTAACTGGGTTAGTTAAGTCGGGTTATGGTTCGGGAACTATCGGTTAGTCTAGAAGATCATTGGATGTTGGTCTAGAGGTTCATTAGATGTCAGTCCTTAACCAAGTGTACAAACGGTGACGATTTGTAGGATCGTCAAGGCATACGGAACATACAAGTCTCGAGTCCCGGGAATTGGTGAACGAGTGTAAATATGTGTATTTACAAGTGTTATGTGTTTACAATCATTATGTGACTTGTCGGTATATGAATATGTGTTAACATATGTTAAAACGGGGTTTAACGCGCAAAACACACGGAACAGGCCCCTATAGGCGATTAGGATAGCCCAATCGCCTATAGGAGGGGCGAGTGGGGGACCTTAGGGGCGAGTAGGGACTAATTGCATGACTGTTCATGCGATTAGGCCCCAATTGCATGAACTTACATGCGATTAGGCTTCCTAATCGCGTGTAAGGGCTGCATAATCGCTAGTTACGGGCTGGACGACTAAAAACGACTATAAATACCATACTTGACCTCCTAAACTTCATTATACAAACCCTAGTCGTCCCATAACCTGCCCCAACACACACACAACCTCTGGAACGCGATTTTTGATCAAAACACAAGGTTTCAAGCTTAATCCATCATCCTTTTACAAATCTAAGGTTTGGTTTCCATCCATGCAATCTATTAAACGTTTTTATTCAATCCCTAATAGTCCAGACCTGTTCTAAAACGGAAAAGCTTTCTGAAAATCGTTGATAAGTGTTGTTAATCGGATTTTAACCAGTATGCATGTGTTATGGGTGTTTATGATTAGAAAGCTAGGGTTTTTATGATTCAAAATGAATGAATGACATGTTATTATGTTAGATCAGAATAATAATGATATTATGATGATAACATCTGAGAATTGATTATTAGGGTTATAGTTACACATGTTAGTATGATGTTGCATGCTATGTGAAGGGTGTTTGGATTACGTGATTGCATGCAGGGCTGATAATACGAGGCAAAACGAAGGGTTTTAGTTGAAACATGTTTAGAATGGTTGTTGGGATGATATTGGGTGGTTACACACGTTCTGGATCTGATTTGGAGCGTTAAACGCGCGAAAAACCGGAACAGCAAGGTTACAGGCGATTAGCAATCCTAATCGCCTATGTTAGAGGCGATTAGGAGGCCAATCGCCAGTCTTTCATGCGATTAGGGCCTAATTGCTAGTACTTACATGCGATTAGCCCTAATTGCTAGTTGATACATGTGGTATAGCCCTAAATGCTAGTAGTTACATGTGGTATAGCCCTAAATGCTAGTAGTTACATGCGATTAGCCCTAAATGCTAGTTGTTACATGCGATTAGCCCTAAATGCTAGTAGTTACATGCGATTAGCTTTCCTAAATGCCAGTTGACCAACCTAAATGCTAGTTGACTTTTCCTAATCGCGTGTAATGCTGCTGTACGTGTAAATTAGCATTCCGAGACCCGATTTGACATGTAGGAACATGCTAGGAACCCCGTAACATATCTAATAACTTGGTAACATATGTTTGGATGTAATTCGGTGATACGTGAGCTATGTGCTATAACTTGTTGTGCGTTAACGTATGTTAAGTGTGATTGCATGATTTCATGTTTGAGAGCGTAAACATAACACGGGGAGTCTCGGGTCACCAATGGGATGTCGAGTCTTGTACTTTGGGTCAGTTAAACAGTCACGGTGTTTTCAAACGAACTTGGTTCTGGTCTGGACATCTAGGGACTAACTAACCTGCGGGTTATTAGTCTAAGTACTTGTAACTGTCATATGTTAGGTCGCCGCTTTACGGGACTAGCATAGCAGCTGAGTTTACTCGTGTTAAGGAGTAACGCAACTTAAGGTGAGTTTACGGCCCCTCTTTTAAACTGGTTTCATATTTTCGGGGGAGAAAACATGTGTTAAAACGATTATTTGGTAACTTCTGTCATACTATGGGTTTCTATTGTGTACTACACGATCTTTGGAAGTCCCGGGGGAACCATGAATGTGCGGGTTTGCACAACGGGGAAATGTGAATAGCGCTATTGGGAGTGACCAACCCCGCTCGTCGGCTTGGAGGGCCGGGCGAGTGCATATTGTCTCAAACAGGAACAACAGGAACAACTGGTTTACTTTTCGGGCACAACATCTGGTATGCGTGTTAGTAATGGTTTTCCAATCGTGGTAGTAACAAAACATACGCCTAGCTAGCGTACACTGGTTTTCGATTTGTTATAGTATGGACAGGTGGACTTGGTACTTGGATTACAAAACCTGTAAACTCACCAGCATTTTTGTGCTGACGTAAACTTTTACATGTTTTCTCAGGTCGCTAAGGTAGCACGACTGGACTAGGGCGCACGCGTCTGCACGACGTCTAGCTAGGGTTGCATGGTCTTATAAACGTTGAACTATTGGTTTACTGTTGAGATACTGTTTTGAATAAGCTTCCGCTGTAAACGGGGATTTTAAACTATGTTTTGAAATTGCATTTATATTCATTTAGACTTGTTTATTGTGATCGTTGGTTTGGATCCTGGTTTGTCATGCGCCTCGCGGTAAAACTCCGCAAGTGGATTTTGAGGGTGTGACAATAAAACATATTAGAACAGGTCCTATTTGATGTTATGGGCTGAATTAAACACCAATTAATTTGATTAACACAAGAAACTCAAAAATTCCCAAAACACGAACCCTAGAACCCTAGATGCACAAATCAAACGATTGACCCATCAAACCTTCACCAATCGGCCCATTTTTGGATATGATGTTAATTACATACCTTGGGATGCTTTGGAAGCAAAAACCCCAATTAAATCCACCAAATCGTCCAAAGAACAAAGAACCCGATTTCAAAACCCTATCTTCAAATTCAAACAATTAATCGATCATAACATCAAAATTAACCATGAATTCACTTATGGAATTGATAGACTAACCTTGTGGAATGATTTAGTGTAAAAAACCCCAAACAACAACCTTCAATTCGGCTGGATTGAAAGGAGCCGAATATAAACCCTAGTTTTTAAAAAAAAATCGATTAATCGATTTTGCTTAACAATTGACAATGAAATCGATTAGAGATTTGGTAGACTTACCTTGTAGGATGATTTAGAGGCAAAACCACTAAATAATATCCCTCAATTTATCTTCAATTGCTTGAGCCGATTACACCTTAAATCAACCCAAAACATTATCAAAATTTCGATTTTAGCACATGTTAAGCATCAATTAAATTGGGTTTTGATACTATTCCTTGGAAGGGATCGATTTGTGGCTGATTTGTGATCAATAATCGAAAACAAAGAGGTTGTTTGCACCTTGAAGCTTGCGGCCGAAAATAAGGAACAAGGAAGAGTATTTAGGGTTTTCAATCATGTAATTATTTGCAATCAAGTCCCTCCTCTTTGATCTCCATGATACTTGCTCCCAAAGCTACTCCAAAAGGTTTTATTAAATTCCAAAGAGCCCCTCAACTAAACTATCAAGGGAAAATACAAGTGTACAAACTTTACAAGGCGAGACACAAGTTCGGGAATCTACGGGTGTTACAACAATTGTGTCATTTCAGGTAAAAACTTTAAAAAACACATATTTAACCCTTTCTTCTTCACGTAAACGATTCAAACACAGTTTTCCTTCCACTTCTCTTCAAAAACCCTAATTCCCAAATCAATAGAAACCCCAAATCGACTATGGTATTGTGCAATTGTGGAGCTCCAACTACAATGCATGTTTCTTCGACCTCTGCAAACCCTGGTAGACATTTTTTTTGCTGCAACAAGAAGGGAAGGAGTTGTGGTTTCGTTTGTTGGGCCGAACTACCCTTGGGTCTGATTCCTAGTTTGATGAACTCTATCAACGAAAGTGAAGAGAATGAAAAACGACTGAGACTCAATAACACAACTTTAGACACCTTGGTTAGAACACTCAAATCCGAGAACAAGAAGCTGAAAACTTTTCTATGGATCACTTGGTTTGTAATCATCATGTATTTTATCATGTTTTAGTTGAATGTAGGTTGTTTTGCAATGATCAAGAACCATGAAATGTATGTTGTTTTTTCTTGTAATGATCAATGACGGTTTAATGATCAATGTATGTTTGCAATTCTTGAATTTAGGTTGTTTTGTAATCATCATGATTTTGTTATAATGATCAATGAAGGTTTGTAATGATCAAGAACCATGCTTGTGAACAAACAGGAAATGAGGAAACACACAAAAGCAGCAAAGTAGATAGTTAAAGTAGTCTAGTGCATACATGAAAGACAAGATGAAACATGACACATAAGTCTATGTCAGGAAACATAACCAACATGACATAACGAATAGGAAACAACAAGCCTACTTCCAATGAAAATCGTCATCCGAACAGTAGTCTGAATTTGATTCATGCTCTCCTTCATAGGGATCATGGTACCAATCATCCACATCTGGGTTGGAATAATTTTGTGCGTTCTTCAACACCTCTGGGTCATAGTCTCTACATGGGTCTAGCTCCTCTTCTTCAACTACTTCTTGAACTGCCTTTCCATCAGCAACTCTAGCTTGTTTATCAACCTCTTCAACAGTCTTTTCCTTTGCAACTCTACCTTGTTTATCAACCTCTTCAACAACCTTTTCATTAACCTTTTCAACAGCCTTTCCATCAACATTTTGAACAATGTGGAATGCAGATAGTGCAATAACAACTTGGTTATCCATTTTAGAGATGAATATTGAACTTGGAATGCATGAATGTATTGCAATATTGGGTCATTTAAATCAGCCAAACATTTAAGTCTTGTATCTACTAGAAATCTACCCACTAACCCAATAAATGTACTTCATTGAATGCAACCATTACACGGTCAAACTGACATAATATTGCTAATACATAGTTATGTGCCAAAATGGCCCCTGATGTTTGGTCCAAAATGCTACATTAGACACAAAAGTCAAATTATTGAAAGAATAAACTGCCAAAATGGTCATAATACCATACTAAAAAAACCAAAACAAACCAGTCAAAGTACATTAAACTGCCAAAATCACCATAAAACCATACCAAAGTTACCAGTCACAATACATACCAAAACATCATATCATAGTTGTTAAATACATACCATATCAGTCAAACTAGATACCTCCAAAATGACCAATCAAAATACATAAAGTGGCATAATTATACTGAAAACTACATAACTTGTGAACCAGCACCACCAACCAATTGTTTGCAAGCTCTTTTGTTATGTCCCTTTTGCTTGCAATTCTTGCATGTGATAGTTATACCATTCCTTGGCATTTTGGTACCTTTTTCAATAGCTTTTGACAATTATCTAACCTCTTCCACCTCACTAGCAGACTTTCTTCTCTTTTTTTGGTCTTCCAACAGCCTTGTGGTATTTAGGAGCTATTTGTGAACATATTTCTCTAGAATTCCATCAAGCCATGCAGTGCCATATTCCATATACAAGCTACAACATGCTAGTCAAGTTCCACCTACTACAAGCACAACTCCTTTCCGTAATGTTAACATCAATATCATCACCTGCATTGTCCTCATCAACTATGTAGTCCATATCCTCCCTATCACTACCTTCATCACTAGGCATGTAATCACTAGAATCTGGATCAGGGTTTACATGAGTACTCTGCTTCACATTGTTCTTCTTAATGGCCACAACTTGTTTCCCATGTTCTGTAAGTACATAAGAACTAGTACTACCATCACTACTACTACCATTATCATCACCACCACTATCACTATCCTCATCCCTACCATCATCAGTACCACCGTCAACACCCTCATCATCTTCCTGATGAAATTTTGCCTCTATTATCACATATGTATCAGTAGGATCAGTCTGGTTTATGACACCTATATCACTAGGATAAGCTTGTGTTGGATTACCTGAATTGCCAAGTGATACAATAGGTTGAACACAAATTTCTAATTATTTACAATCTTGCCATTTAAAATCAATGGCTATAAAATGGTTCTTATTTGAATCATACCCTATATATATATAGTATAAGGATAAATGGAAAACCCTCTTGAACTGTAAAACTCTGGAAACTCTAACTTCCCGATATTTTTTTTATATGAAAATTTTAGGGTATGTAATATACATGATTTTAAGCATTTTGAGCCAAAAAAATCAAAAAAGCACCGAGTACTTTTTTTTAAAAAAAAAGTGTTCGGCGCTTTTTTGATTTATTTTTTTTTGCTCAAAATGCTTAAAATCATGTATATTACATGCCCTAAAAAACTTGGGAAGTCAGAGTTTCCAGAGTTTTCCAGTTTAGGAGGGTTTTCCATGGATCCTTACCCTATATATATATATATATATATACACTAGTAAGAAACCCGCGCGATGCAGCGGCGGCGACAATTTACAACGCGGTACTCGTTTTCTATAAGTTTATCAACCGTCTCGTGATATATTGTATGATACTTAAGTTAGTTAACTTGTTCGTGTAATATGTTACAACTCAATTAAGTTAACTTATCAATCCTTGTTGCTGTGTTCCCGAGTTCATTTAAGAGGAGAAAGGAAAGGAAATGGAGGGAAAGAAAAAAAAATGTGGGTGTTCCTGAGTTTCTTTTATGAAGGAAAGGAAAGGAAAATGAGGGAAATGTGTGTTCCCAAGTTTTTTTTTTTTTTTTTGGGAAGGAGAAGAGAAGAAAACAAGGTAAAATTATATCCTTCCAATTTGGAAGGAAAGAAAAGGGAAAGAAAAAAGAGGAAAAGAAAAGGAGTTCTTTTCTTTTCACTTGTTAAGTGAACTCGGGAACATAGCAAACGAGCTACATGCAACGTGAATCTTGATTTTTATGTAAATTCGAGGTAAACAAATAAATAGACGGACATTTTTATCAAAAATATAAGGAATAGTTTCATTTCATCGGCGACTGACCATAAGAAATTGCGCAAATAAAATAGCACAATATACCAATCTCTATGGTATGTAAGACCCAAAAAATCTTCAACAATATCACGGTTTTCCATTATCGATTCCATGACACGTTATTATGATTTATGATCTTCACTTAAAAAACATAGGTAAAATGTTGGTACCTTATGTTTCTTCATCGATGTTTGTGTGATCATTATGAACTTCATACACTAATACTTTATGGTGTGGTAAATTAGGATGTTAACTCGACATGTTGAAACTTGAGAGAAATGACCATATTGTCCTTCTAATATATTTATAATATAGTATAGATATGGATTGCCTTTGTCTTCCAAAATGGCAAACACAAACCATATTTGAAGTTTTGGTGATGTGTACTTAGGCATCATCCAAAGAGAATTCTCACATCATTTATTCTTATTTAAAGCAACATGGATTGAATTATTATAATTAAACTAATGGAAAACCAATTATCATAAAATGATCAACATTCTATTACACATATATTCCATAAAATCATTCACTTTTATCACTATTGTTTTTTTAATGGCTAATTACTTCTCCCTACGGAGGATCGAACTCTTACTCCTTTTTATAACACCCATCACCCACACCACTGGGCCACAACCGCTCAGTGGCAATCACTATTGTTAGTTGTTTAAAGATTGAACCGAATATGTAAATTGAACAACTAAGGGTATACCGACCAAATAAACAAAGCAAAACTATAGATGGCAAAATATTTCCTGACAAATCATGTTATGATTATGAGTATATTTAAACGAAATTAGTTTTGGTGAATCAAAAACTTCAAACGGTTTAAAATATTCTCAACCAATCAAATAACATGTAATGAAAATATGCAATATCATAGAAAACAATTACATACAAAAGCAACAATGAAGCATAAAGTGGCCCAATGGAAATCCAAAGTCTAAGTCAATCTATTTAAGGTTATTTCTCTAGATTGTTGTTTGATGATGAAGGAAATGAATTGCTAATATTAAATTTCCATTGTAAACCTTCAAATTTTCTGTTGTTTGGATTAAAATAAAATAAGAGAGGAAACATAAGGCAATACACATTGAATAACAGAGAACAATATAGATGTGCAATACACATTGAATAAACAATAAGGCAATAAACATAAGGCAATACACATTGAATAACAGAGAACAATATAAAGCTCGTGACTTGGGAATGATTCGGGGAATTCACCTTCCTAATAATGGGCCAACCTTGACCCACCTTATGTATGCGGACGATATTGTCTTCTGGGGCGAATGGGGAGATGGAAACATTATGAATATCATGAGGCTTATGAGGAGTTTTTTTTTTTCTGATCTCCGGCTTAAAGATGAACTGCAGCAAAATAACTTTATTCGGAATCAAAGTAGCTGAAGAAACGGTGGTGAACATAGCCGCAACAATTCACTGCAAGGTTGGTAAGTTCCCTTGCAAATATTTGGGTCTTCCGGTAGGGGTCAACATGAACCGGATTCGATTCTGGGATGATATTGTGGATTGTTTTAAGAAGAGACTGTCCAAATGGAAGGCTAAACGACTATCGTTCGGTGGTCGGGTTACCATGTTAAAAGCGGCCTTGGATAGCCTTCCACTCTACTTTTTTTCATTATACAAGGCTCCCATTGGTGTGATCGATTCTCTCGAAGCACTTCGACGCAGATTTTTTTGGGGTGGTAGCGATGAGAAAGCAAAGACAAATTGGGTGGCTTGGGATCGCGTAATTGGACCTACGGATAAAGGGGGGCTGGGACTTGGATCTTTAAAAAACATGAATGACAGCCTAATTTTAAAGTGGTGGTGGAAGTACAAACATGATAAAGACTCCTTATGGAGACGTGTAATTAACGCCATCCATTGGAATGATAACTCATGGGGTTATTTGCCGGTTAAATGTGGGGTTTCTGGATGCTGGAATGCAATCACGAAGTTGGATAAGGATTTTGGCGAGAAAAATATTGACATCAAATGTTTAATAAAAGGCGAACTGGGAAGGGGGGATGACATCCGGTTCTGGATTGATTATTGGGTGGGAGACGGACCTTTAATGGATCGTTTCCCTGCCCTTTTTCTGCTTGAAAAGAGTAAGAATATCAGCATTGCTGGAAGGCTGCAAGGATGGGATGGGATTGGTAACGCACGCCCACATGAACACTCGAATTGACGGAATTGGACGCTTGTCAGCTTCTCATAGAGGGTGTTCAGCTGTCTGCAGGACTTGACAAATGGTCCTGGAGCTGCTGCACGGATGGGATCTTTACGGTCGCTTCCTGCAGGAACTTACTGCAGCGATACGCCGTTCCGTTTTATCCTTTCAGATGGCTCAGATGGATCCCCAGGAAGATATGCATTTTCGGATGGCGGGCTGAGCAAGACAGACTTCCAACGCTCAAATGTCTGAAGCGACGTACGATTCTGCATGGTTCTGACTGTTGCAGGTGTCACACCCTCAAATTTCCACATGCGGGGTTTTACCGCGAGGCGCGTGACACACCAGGATCCAAGTCAACGGTCACAATAAACGACATCTATATGATAAGAAAACAACGTAAACTACCATTGAGTTTCAAAAACCGTTCTAACACAGCGGAAGCAAAAGGTATTATTACAACTTAAAAGTAAAACTCAAAGTCTGAAATGTTTAACAAAATATGCATATGATCCCTAGACGCCGTGAGACTCCGTGCGCCTATACTCAATGCTGCTACCTTAGCGACCTGAGAAAAACATGCCAAAAAGACGTCAACATATAATGCTGGTGAGTTCACAGGTTTTAAGTTCGTAAACGTTTTCATGTGTAAAGCAATTCCTCATAAAGTTCCAAGTGTGCAAAAGTTCCAAGTAAATAACAAACGTTCCCTTACTACTACGACTATGTTGCTAAAACCATTACTGACAAACGTTGCTCAAGTTGCTGCCCATGTGTCAAGTGTCAAGTAGAGACAATATGCACCCGCCCGGCTCCCAGCCGTCAGGTGGGGTTCGTCACACCCGATAGATCTATCCACATTTCCCCCGTTGTGCCCCGCACATTCATGGTTTCAATAGGGACTTAGGTTTCGTCGTATAGTAAATAAGTGCCAAGCGTCAAGTGTCAAATGCCAAACATCAATGTTTAAAAGTGTCAAGTGCCAATGTTTAAATATGCCAAGTGCCAAACGTGTCACGTTTCTTAAAAGAGTCACATTCCCAAAAGACGTCATGTTTCTAAAAGCGTTGCGTTTCAAAAGTGTTGTGTTTCAAAAGCGTCGTGTTTCAAAAGCGTTGCGTTTCAAAAGCGTTATGTTTCCAAAAGTGGTAAGTTTCATAAGAGTTGCGTTTTCGAATCATAAACGTTGCGTTGCTAAAACGTGTGGCATGCTTCTCCCCCGAGAGAAAAGAGTATAAAAGAGGGGCCGTGAAACTCACCTTAGAGTGCGTCTTCTGATAACTAGAATTCCAACACGTGTATGATAATCCCAACTAATGACAACCTATCAATGAGTTTACATAAGTGTGATGACTATTAACCCGAAGGCTAACTAGTCCCCGATTGTCCAGATCTTGACTACGTGTGTTAAAAAGTGTGTTTAAACGTTAACCGGACATCCCAGACCGACCCGACATCCGTTGGTGACCCATTACATCAATTAGTTATGCACATAAGTTTAACATATAAGTTTCAAGCATAAAACACTTAGTTTGCATCAAAAATCTCATTCCGGACATCAGATGGTCGAATGTGGTTTTTCCCATTTCCACGTTCGCCCGTTTGAGCCACGTTCGCCCGTTTTTCCCACATTTTGTTCCACGTTCGCCCGTTTGAGCCACGTTCGCCCGTTTTTCCCACGTTCGCCCGTTTTTCCCACGTTCGCCCGTTTTTCCACGTTCGCCCGTTTTTCCACGTTCGCCCATATTTTATTCCACGTTCGCCCATTCGAACCAATTTTATTCCACGTTCGCCCGTTTTCATCAGCATTTTATAAAACGCATCTAAACGGTCCGAAATCATCACGAAACATTACCAATCACAGCAGTCAACTATCATTAACATATTCCTATATAACCCTACCAATTTTATCCCGAAATCCGTCTGTTTTACGAGTTACCCGAAATAGCAAATTATGGAGATGTCACATCAAACGCATGCAATCTTTACCCAATTAGGAAACATTATGAAATCAATCAATAATCAACTTAATATACTCAGATTATTATGAACAATAAACCCCCCAATCATATCCTTATCACTATCATCATGAACAAGCCCTAGATCTAACTCAAAATCCCCAAAATGAACATAACATCATCAATGCTCAATTGTAACCTATCTCAATCATAAAACGTCATCAATAACAGTCCTAGATCATTGTTATAACATCTATACAACAATCAATCATCAAACAATACATAACATCACATAAAACACCATTAACACATGTTATTTTGTATGAAAACTCATTGTTTATGAATAGGTTTTGTTTAGAAAGATATTAGGAAGGTTTTTATTCATGAAAACATGTTTGAATCAGATCTGGACTCTTGGGGTTTAATGAAAACGAATTGAAATGCTTTAAAAATGATTTAGAATGAAGAACACACCTTAGATCTTTGTGTAGAAGATGTTTGTAGGTTAGATTATAGAAAACAAGGGCAAAAACTCCTTCCCCAATGTTTAAAGATGCTAGAGAGTGTTTTGAGGCTTTTAGGGTGTGTGAAATTGTGAAAAATGACAAAGTGTGGTATTTATACTATGTCCACATTCGCCCCTTTTACCTGGGCGAATGTACCCTCCTTCGACCCTTTCACAGGGTCGAACGTACCCTGACTTGGTCGAATGAAATTCTTTAAATTCCATATCCCAGGTTCGCCCCTTTTTACAAGGGTCGAACGAGGAGTATTGTCCAGGTTCGCCCATTCGATTGGTCGAACCAGGACTCAAGTTTTTCTAGTTTTCCATTTTGTCGTGTTTAACGCATTTTAACGCACCTTAACATACGAGCATGCAACCTTAGTCTATGTTTAACATATTTAAGCATGGATGATTATCTATACATCATTTAAACACATCTAAGCATATAATCCACCATACAACAATTAGTCTACACATACACTTAATTAGTTTATGTAATTCACCAACAACGGGACTCGTATCGTGTGTGTGTGTGTGTGACTATCCCAATGATCTCCCGAATCATTGGACCCTGGACAATACGGACTGTGTTCCGACTCTACTGACCCCGTCAAGTATGTTTAATAAACGTTTTTCGCTAAGGTAGACTTATGTGCTTATAACATGTTGACCCAAACATGCCGGGTGTCACAGCAGGCTCTATGGAGAGGCCCCGGAAGACTCTGTCCATCTTTTTTGTTCATGCTACGTGGCTGCTAATATCTGGCATCAAATCAGCTGCTGGTGTCGCATTCCACCCATCTTCTCCTTTTCATTCAGAGATTTGTTGAAGCTTCATGAGACCATAACCGGATCGGATTACAAACGGAAGGTGGTGCAACTGATAATTCTAGGCGCTTGTTGGGTTATATGGAAAGCGCGAAATAGGGTGATCTTCAATGGAGAAAGAGTACACTTACAAGGCTTACTCGGAGAAATTCAAGCCCTCACGTTTAGTTGGATTAAACACAAGGCGAAGCAAAGCTCATGGACGTGGGAGAAATGGTTAGCCTTTGATGTTCCTATAACGTAAACCTTAAATTGTATGATAAGGCGATTTGGTGATGTTTTGTAATGGGGCCTAGAGCCTTTCTAGTCCCTTCTTGTATATATTTTGGGTGGAATGAATAAATTTGCCGTTCAACAAAAAAATATAGATGTGCATGTTTTCTTAAATCATTTTAATTTTAAACCATTAATATTTGTAAAATTAAAGAAAAGACAAGTTATCAAATGATAAATAAGGTAAGACACAGAGTAGGCTCGTTAAGGAGTACAATGTGCAGGCTTTTTTTCAAAATGAAACAAGACATTGCAGTCTCCTAAGTCAAAGGTAAAAACCATTTTGAATATTCGCTGCATACATGTGTACCAGCTTTTTTTTTGTATAAGCCTGTAACTCTAGTTGATTGTTTATAGACTACATTATAATGCATTTTTCTTATTTTACAAGTCTTAATGTAACAAAAGCTTTAAAAACCTAAATTACACTACCTATATTTAGATGTTTTGGTCCGAAGTAGGCGGCTCAGCAAGTTTAGTAATGGGTTAAATCGTGTGACCCGTCAACACTTTTAGCTGTGTTTGCAAAAGTTAAAACAAAGTATGATTACACAACAATTACTAAAAAGTAATATGCCCTTTTTTTGACAAGCGAAATGAAGCAATTTATTATCACCAAAAAGGCTCTTAGCAAGAAGCTAACACCCAAAAAACAATCAAAAAACAAAACACCTAGTAAGCTCTAAAAATCACCTTTTGAAAGTACACCACTTTTCCCATGTAATAATACTTGATTCTTTGAATCCTTGACTAACAACAGACCCAAAGAAAAGACAACACTTTGATATTCTCAATCACGTTTTGAATATCTGTCCTCTTTTAGTGCCTCATTTCAAGTCTTGAGTTTAGAATGAATGTCACCCCATCTTTTATGGCCTCATTTTGAACTTTCACATTTGTTTTCCAAAGACCTGCCACTGATTTCTTTATTCAGAGTGTCAGGACCCATAAGATGGAAATGAGAATTGTATGTACCTTGCAAGCCTGCCACTGATTTCTTTATTGAAACAGATCTGCTCCACTTACCTCTTCCATGTATTGCATTGATCACTTTGGCATCTTTGATACTTTACATTCCAATTCACCTTTATCTCATTACCTTTTCCCAAGCGATTCATCTAATTTTGTGTGTGTTTTCTTTGTCGCCCCAAAGTAACTTTTTACTTCCACCGGAGCCTTGAAGAGGGATAAGTAGTTAATGACAAACGATTAATTTAAAAAAAAACTAACAATACAAGATTTAGCACAAACAGGGTTTCAGGTTAACCCAACCCTTTTTAGCTGTACCAAAAAAAAAAAAAAGTTTACACTTTGACCCATTGTCCAACCCTAACCCAACAATGAAGATGGAAATGAGAATTGTATGTACCTTGCAGATCGCATCGAGCTCCTTTTCTTGAACTTTGGCACGCAATCCACTGTACCCTATAATACATCTCAAATTAAATCCACAACCATAAAAATCTTTTAAAAGAAGTATCATTAAATACATAAAAGGTGGTGTTTTCTTTCCCATAAAAAAAAGTAACATTGTAGAACATGCTATGGTTATCGATGGTCAAAATAAAACAATTTAAGCATCAAAACAACAAAAATAAGTCTTCGTGTATGTACAACAAACAATGTCATAGCTTCTAATGAAACACGTAACAATTAAATATGAAAGATAGCTTCTTTGAATAGATTAGAATATGGTACCGGCATGAAACAAAAATAACTCTTAATATATATAGAACAAACAACATCATCGCACAAAAGTTCATATAAAGCACATTTATGCTAAATACATACTTTCAATAGGTAAGAATGCGGTACCTGGATGAAATTATGAAAGAAAATCTGCTAGCTTTCTATATGACCGAAATAAGTTGCGCTTGAGAAAGTAAAGAGAGGAAATATTTCAGCAAAGATATGAAACAATACACAATACATACAACAGACACAACAAACAGAAATACATCCAAGACAAACTCAGTTTCACTATAGCGAGTAAAGAAAGAACTCAAATATTGACAACCATTTTGACCATACTTGATCACAAAACCATTATCATAACCAATTTCTAAAGTGAAACTGATTAACTTTTATACATAAAGAGTTAAATATACCAAAAGGCCAGTATCACTTTGATCAACACAAATGGAATTAAATTTAAACCATACCAAAAAGCCAAAGGGCCAAAAACCACAAAGACGAAAACAAATACGAAACCCACAAATTCAGATAAAGTAAGAATGAATACAGTCATACCTCAAAGAAGGTCTTGGCAATAGAGACGACCCGTTTATGCTATAGACGTGTTCACCCCAAAATTGATTCAAACATGTACAAGTTTTCATCCATATAAACGAGTCAAATTATAGTAGCAAAATGACTCTATATGGAAAACAAATAATTCATCTTTATAAAGGTGACAAACACAAGATGCAATCTTATATGGTTGTATAATAGAATGTTAAGCAGTGGTTTAAGGCCAGAAAATACCACATTATAGGGCTGTAAAAATGGTACTATTAGCAGTGGCATTTATGGCTGGAAACTAAAGTCGTATATTGCTGAAAAAATACAACCGCATAGGGTTGCGAATTTATGTGCGTTTTGAAAGGACAAATGGCTAAATTTCTTATAAAGTCAACGGCTTATTACACTCAAACCTAATCACATAATCACGTTTGATAAACCATCTCATACACCCTCAAAACAACTTAAGTATTTCTATTTGAATAAGCATTTCGAACCACAATCCTTCACAAAAAGGACCATTCCAAATGAAGTTTTAGCTAACAAGGAATCAACAGCCACCACAACTTCGTCCACCTCCAATATTGTCACTGTTATAAAAGCATAACTAATATCATAATTTGCTAATATAAAAGATTTAACTGTTACCCATCCCTGACTACCCAAACCATATTACCATTTACTAATTACAGGTGAAACCATACACATGCATCAAAGTGGTGAAAGATGCTTTACCTGAAATTGCTTTTTGACTTTGGATTTCTATTCAGAAAGAATCTTAAATCCCTGCAATAAACATATTAAATTATACTCTGGCCATGAAAGTTCTATAATTATATTCAATGTGCTAATTCTATAATATTCAAGAAAAATTTTCGGATTGGCTTGCGTTTTTTTGCCATATCTAACATGATCAAAATAGATTATTTGAAAAAAAAAAAAAAAAACCTTTTCCTACTACGAAAGAACACCAGACCAACACAGATCTAAAATTATTCCACAGATTTGACATAAATATATCCGACATAAACATAAAGTACTCAAATAACACACAAAACCGTATACGGGGTCAAAAAACGGTACCAATCTGGCCATTGAACAAGCTCTGCGTCATCATCATCGCTTTCCACCCACAACCACTATCATTGAGGAACCCCAACACAGATCTGAAAGTATTACACACAAACAAAAATCAGTATATATAGTAATAAAAATGGTAATGAGAGGTCAAACCTGTTCGATCTGGTGTCCGATAGAGATAGTAGAAGACCACCCATTTCTAAGTCTCTTGTGTCGATAGTGATAGCAGAAGACCACCGATCTAGCTGTAACAATGTTGGGTTATGTTGAGTTGAGGTTGGGGTTTGATGTGGGTGTTGTTGGTGATAGGGTTGAACATATACGAAAAAAAAGAGGTGAACATATACGAAAAGCAGGGTAACATTATACAAAACGCACAACATTAGCTTACCCTTCCAAGACCTAGATCTGCAAGGCATTGGTCACCCCTTCAAGTATTCTTCAAAAACCCTGGATATGAATCTCCTACAGAGAGAGAGAGAGAGAGAGAGATAAAGAGAGAAAGAGATGGGGTAAAGGATGATGATGGAGGCGGAGATGAAATGAGGAATAATGATAAACCCTAACTCTTTGTAATGTGTATCCGCGTTTTTTTTTTCCTTAGGCTTAGGCTTGTACATGATGCATCTAAACTTGCACTTAAGAGTTTTTATGCATTGGATCATTGTACAACAAGCTTTCAAGGATTGTAAAGTGGCAAATGACCATTTCTACCCTTCCTATATGCTTATTAATATAGTATATATATATATATATATATACTAGTGGGAAGCCCGCGCGATGCAGCGGCGGCGAAAATTTACAATGCAGTACTCATTTTGTGTTAGATTATCAAACCCCCATTGTTATATATTATACAGTATTTATGTTAGTTTTCTTTTTCGTAGCATCGATGTGGTCTATTAATGTCACGAGCCTTACAATCTCAGTTAAATAATAACAAACGCACGACTACCAATATATTAGTCATAAACAAAGTAATTTAATAATAAAAATCCAAACATATGGGTAAGAAAATATATTTGATAAACTTAGTACTTTAAAAATTAAAATCACTTTGTCAACCATTGCATCGTGACAAAATCAATTTTTGTCGTAGGTCTTACACGCCTCATTTACGTCATCTCCGTTGTTCAGCTACCATTATTCATCAGCAAGACTCTCATAAAAAGAGAGATCATGAGTTTCCACTATCTGATGCTTTCACTGATCCATTGGAGGGTGAGTTTGTTTTAACTTGTATTCCTAAGACTAAGAACATAATGTTGGTTATTTTCAGTACACTATCTAATTGTTTAGCCAATTAAAACACAGAAATAGACACACTGCACAACAAAAATTACATCCTTCAGTTCATATTTGGTGAAAATGGTATATTTTTTCAATATGTTTAATGAAGTAACATTTACACAACTATATGTTGACTAAGTCATGGTCGTTAGGGAGATATGGTAGGAAGTGGGAAGCTGACCCACCATGTAAATGTGGGGGTGTTACCTCATATTTTTTTAGTAACTACTTTTTTTTATCAATTTATATAGCCTAAGGGTGTCCTTTGCCTCTTTTGATTTGATTCTTTGCATTTCGCTTTTGTATGCAGCAATATTACCTTTTTACCTTTTAAGCAATACAATTCAGAATATAGTCCCACAAAAGAAGGTTTGACTCACCCAAAGATGAATTTTTGCAGAGAATGGTTCATAATGATTTTTTTTTTTATTTCAGATTTCACCAAAATAGGGTACTTTGTAACATGTGCTCACCAAAAAAAATTCAGAAAATTTCTTCTGGTGTAGATTTCTTTCAAATTTTAAAAACCTTATAAATTTCAATAACAATATGATATGTAGTTTAAAGTATTTACGGTATTATTTAAAGTATTACGAGTAGAGTCTACATACAGACACAAAAAGTGATGACGGCTGCCATATGTTATCAGGGGTAATCTTGTTTGTGATAACGTCTGCCCTAATGAGAGGTGAATACCTCTTATATAGGGCTTCTATGGGCTTTAATGGGCCAAACACCAAGGACCCCTAACTATATGGGCACATAGCCCATTGGCACCAAGCCTAGTTAGGGGGTTACCTCCACACCCCAATATTAGTACATAATATAACAACTAATAAAGTAATGAACACGGTATGTCGGGTCAGGCACCATACCTCTACATACTTCTATTATTTAAACATAAAATGAATACAAATAGAACCAGAAGGATATACTCACTTTATCTCTAACAATGTCATGCTCTTCTTATAGCATATATGCATACGAAGCTGCAAATAAGCACCACTTTACATCAACAAAAATTTCTAAATGTATATACTACAAAATAGATTGTGGACGAATTTCAACCTAGTTGACCTGTTCGACCCATTCTCCTTTCATATTTCTTATTTCAAGCCTGCAAGTAAAAAACATTGTTAAAAGGACACCATTATTTACTTGAGGAAAATAAAAGGCTAAAAACAGAAATACATACATTATAGGCAAGCAACTTAGTGCACTTGTTTCGCCAACATCAATCAGTTCTCCAACTGTTCAGAATTAGAAGTATGAACCGAATGGTCGACCGAATTTCAGCTGAGTAAAATTTCTATTATAGAGGTATTTGAATTCTTGACATAAATGTCCGGATCAACCAACCCACTCGCTTTGACCCGTATAGTAGTGAAGTACAAAGATTTAGAGTGGGGATGTAAAGAACAAACACGCATTGAACTGAATGAAAATAGAAAACAAAACACAAACATAAAAAAAAAAAACTGTCGAACATGGATGTAACTAAGAAATATCACAGCAATATATCATTCCTAAACACTTTTATGAACTTGTTAGTTCTTGGCTAGACTTGACCTTAGAAAAGAAACATAGCTAAACTAACAAAGTTTATTGCATATAGACTTAAGGGTGTTAAACGGATAGGGTTGACGGGTTAAACATGAAGCGAAACCGAAAATCATAAGGTAACAAATACAAAACCATCACTAAATATTAGAACAATTTGGCTAAACGCCTAAACCATTGCAGAAACTAAAAGATCAAATTGGCTAAATGCCTAAACCATATAAGTAGATAATGATTGCTTGTATAACATATGGCTAAGTATTCTTTGTAATGCTTGCTTATAATATATTTCCCCAATAGAACAAACAATTAATTAGAGATTATTTAAAAGTCTGTTTCTTCCCTATACTATAAGTTGTATCTTTTATTTTGTGCAAACCAGCTGCTGCAAGGTGTCTTGAGCTCCAATGGTCATAATATTCTGCTATGAGCTAACCTGTACTAATACAAAAAATTAAAATTAGCATAAGATCAAGGGCAATAACATGATAAATAATAAAAAAATTAAAATTTTTGCACACCAGGATCATATTAAGAAGAATTCTCTAGCTGAAACATACAGCTTTCAAAGGCACCCACTTTAACCATAAGAAATCTTTGGTGACTCCAACTTTCGATTGACATCTGCGCAATACCTTTCTAACCAGCAGAACTGAGAAACAAACATTGGGATCTGACCTGCAACTCCAATAATCCTCACCCAAGTGAAAATCGCAGCTATTCACCATTTCCACCAGATATAATAGATTAAATTGCTCAAGCAAATACAAGTTGGGAAAGAATTCCTTAAAACATGCCCTCCCAAACCATGTATCTTGCCAAAATAAAGTCTTGTTAAGTATGTTTCCTACTGAATAAAAATACTACATCATTTTTATCAGATTTACAAGTGATACAATCTTATTCTAACCTGAGCTCTAAAAGGTAGCATAGAACTACAAGTGTTCCTCTGATCTGAACTAATTCAAAAACAGAAAATTGAAATCACAAAAAAACTTCTTCCTTTGTTTGTAACATAGTTTCTTTAATCCTAATTTCAATATTTAATACATAATTATTTAGAAAACCCAAAATATGGTCAGCCTATCCATCCTGACTTGTTTTGAAACGCAAATAATATTACTCGACCTGGCCGTATATTTTGCCATCTCTAACACGAACAAAATAGATGATTTAAAAGTACTTTTTCATACTTTGAAAGAACACCAAACCCAACCCAAATCTGAAAGTATGACACAGATCAAATATAAACTACTCAAATAACACACAAAAAACATAAATATGGTTAAAAAAAAGGTACCAATCTTGCCAATAACCAAGCTTTATGTCATCATCATCATCTCCTTCCATCCACAATCACTATTATCGAGGAACCTAACACAGATCTGAAAGTATTGCACATATCCAACTCAAATAGCAAACAAAAATGGTACATAGGGTTAAAAAAACGATACTGGAAGGTCACACCTGTTCGATATGGTGTCGGATAGATTGAGAATGTAGTTGAACATGATAGATAGCAAAAAACCACCAATTTCTAATTCTCTGCTTGCTTACTGGTCCATCCTCTCAATAAATCTAGAATAAAATTGGTATATTGGTCATCTGTTACAATGGAGCTAATTTTCCTTCTACAGGCCTCAAGAGTTGACAACTTGAATCAGTGTATGGTGCTTCCAAGATAACCGTAACTTAGAGGAGAAGAAAGGAGTGTATTTGAATTCATACAATGGTCACCAAATTCATCTTCTGTAAAGAAATTTGAGAGTGGGGGAGAGAGAACGAAGGAAGAGAATCTGTGTTTGAATTTTGAATAAAAAGGAGTGTTGCGGTTTGTTTGTTTTGTTTTGAAAGAAATTTGACCTTTGAAACACTTTACTTGAGATTTGGGTTTATTTTGGATTTTGAGATAACATGCATTAGAAAGGTGTACATTGTGCATTAAGAGTCAAAATTAAGAGTTTTTGTCAAATGAACATTCCACCCTTCCTATATGCTTATTAATATAGTATATATATATATATATATATATATATATATATATATGGAAAGGGTAAAATAAAAACACACTTTTCGTAAAAGAACTACAGAAACATACTTTTCAACCACACACTTATTTTAATCAAAAAAGAATTTGTGGCTCACAATTAAAGTTGAATAAAATAAAAAAGGGAATATTCCCTTGCCTAATAAGACAAAATACGGTGGGCCATGATCGTTTACACTGCTGTAAAATATTTTTTTTTTTACGTCGAGGTTACCGTTTTTTCACCGGTGGAAATTTTTTTTAAAAAAATTCACATTTTACGTCGGTGTTCTCGCGGTTCTTTCACGAAAAGTGTGTTTTCATTGGAACCTAATCCTATATATATATATATATATATATATATATAGGATTTGGATCATTTGAGAACCACCATTTAGGGAGAGAACCAAAGAACCAATGTGAACATGGAGCATTTTTGTAATTAGAACAAAGAAAAAAGCAGGCTCACGTTTTTATAAGATTTGAAACCCTAACACCCTATTCTTCACCTTCACCTTCATCTTCACATTCACCTTCTTCTTCAACACCATCTTGTAAACCCTAAAACCTTCATATCACCATCGTTTCTTCATGGTACCACCACCCCATCGCCACCATAACACCACCACCTTCTTCTTCTTCTTCTTCTTCTTCACCATCCTGTAAACCCTAACACCTCCATACATCCACCGCGTCTTCACCATCTTCTAAACCCTGACACTTCCGTATCACCACCACGTCTTCACCGCACCACCACCTTATCCCTACAGTAACACCACCACGTTTTGCAGGTATGTCATATTCCAATTCCACTCACATTGATTCTTTTATAACTACTAATGATATTAGAGTAACTACTCCTATTGAAGGCACTAAGTAGAATACAACCGAAAATAAACACTATATTCTTGTGATGTCTACAGATTCCATGTATACATCATCTATCAGAAGTGTTTATAAACCATCGGTCACAAATTATACTACTTCTCCACCAACCATAACAACATACACACGAGTTGCCGAACATATTCAGTTCATACAATCTGAAACCAAAGGTATTATATCATTTAACCAGTTACAATGGACACATACACATATGTATATATAAGATAGTACCAAATAAAATACTAAACTACAACCATTATACAAAACTATATATATGCACAAGTGCATAACCCAATTTGGTCTCTGTTCGTTATTAATGCACATGTGCATAACAAGCTTTAACACCACATAATATAGCCTAACTTAACATTTATCACTTGTATCTTGTTTTATACTATACAGGAACAGTTAAATCTCCTGTTTATGCTACACCTAATGGCACCTCATACTGGATACCCGATGTTGATGCTAAATACACACCTGTTGTAGATAGTACAATTGACCATTTGGGACAACATTGTGATGATGTACAACACATATGCGATAAAAATGGATTTTCCACCTGTATCGGCATACCGAAGAAAAAAACCGGGACAATTACATCTAACATCCGACACATCGATACATAATATGCTCAAAAAAAGATGTCGATTGTCATGATGATGTTAATGAAAATGATGATGATTAACCGGATACTAATGTTGATTTAGATACTGATCATGATATTGAGGACCCTTCATACATGGTCGTCCATGAACAACCACCTAGACGTTCATCCTGGTGTTGTAATGCACCTAGCCATTCTTAAACATTCATTATCTGATGTATAAAAAACTTTACGTATATCACTCAATTTGATTACAATCTGGTTTGAATAAGTTTTTGTATTATTTGTTTGAAAAATCTTTCCATTACATATTTGATATATATCTTCATTATTTCATATCTACAATGTATCATTGTTACGTATTTCAACATACACGCATGTGGATTGCCCAACATATGCACTATTTGTATTTATGCACATGTGCATATGTCAAATTCTTGACAAGACCTAATCATTTAACACCCATAATATATTACTACTGTGTTATCATTTCAGACCATGTACCTTTTAAATCATGATACATTTCTCAAATGTATATTAGTTCTAATCATAATATATACACCATTGTGTTATTTTTCAACATATGCACATGTGCGTTACCCATTCCTATACAACCCATAAGAATTTATCGTGACTAATACATTATCATACATATATTAATCATTTGACATACATATTCACCATATTCACATATGTACATTACCCATCATGTGCATTATTAATACTTATGCACATGTGTATTACTTTCTTGTCCATTATTACATTTCAACATAAATCATTTTGTATTACTTCAATATATGCACATGTGCATTACCTATAACGTGCATTAATTATAACTATGCACATGTGCATATGACAAACTCCTTATCATACCAATTTACATACTCTAAAAATACAAAAACCACCAACATAACCAACCCAACAACTACCATATAATACCAACAAAAAATATGCATATTTACATTCAACATCATCCAACTAACAAACTTTTTTATACCCAACCGTTTTTATCATTCAACTACAAAAATTTCTGTCATATGCATCAACACACAAAACAAAACGATAACAATAATATCCATAATAACTACCATTCATTTTACCACCGACTACCTACCTACAAAACTAAACACAACGTAATGTGCCAACTTTGCCGGTAAACCATCTGTTTTTAGTTGCAACATACTTCCAAACCCCATTTCAATAACCGCATCTTTTTGTCTATTTGACAGTTTGTTGATCCCCATCCAAAGTTGATGTGGTGTGAGTCGTGTACGTATCAAGCGCCACTTGTCTTTTTTTTATAACCTTCTTTTGACTTGAAGTTACTGCCACCGCTTCAAGTTTATTTGGCGAGTTTTTCTTTCTATATCTGAAGCTGCACATACATTTGTCAAAACACACATTACATCATGTCCATCCATAATTATGCACATGTGCATATTCAACTATATAATATAAATATTATGCAAAACAACATACCATCATTATTCACCGTCACAATATGTTTCCGCTTATTTGACCTCATTTGAACCTCTCTTCTTAAATCTATATCTGCATATAGGATAATTTATGTGTTTAAACAATCGACATTTAATATTTTCACAAGAAAAACTACACATAGCACATGTGCATTTCTATATACATGTACTTAATGCATAATAACAACCTGATTCAACTTCTTGATAAACATCCATTATATTATCAGCTTCCGATTCTGGGAGATCAAATGGAGTTCGATTAGTTTCTGCTATACAATAAATAAAGAACATAACTAATAAATGGAATAAAGGAAATATCAAGTACATCCGGACTAAACAAATAATACCAACCTGATTCAAATTTCTAATAAAAAATCGTGTCACTATCTTCAATTGCGTCGGTACCATGACAAACCGCATTGACACTGATATCAGTATCAGTTCTATCAAACTGGTACCGGTATACATTGTTTATGGTGTTTGATCGATGCAAAACACATTCGACATCTTAAACTATTTTAGCAGATCACAACTTTATTTTTAAGTTTTCCCTTCTGGCTACTAAACTGAGTGTCGTTTCATACCGGTACCATAACGAAACAAAATGATATCAACCTAAATCCCGTCGCGTAGCGCGGGAAATGTGATGTAAATACTTTTTTATAAAATTTGTACAAAAATAATCCAATGTTCACTCTAAGCAGCCTGATAACATCAGTCCTCATTCCCAGGCAAAACCAAGTCAACATTACAAAAATGGACGCCACCGCCGCCACCACCACCGTCGACCACCACGTCACCACCCAACCCACCACAGTCGACCACCTCTCTCCACCAAAACCCATATCAAAAAACGCCCAAAAGAAGCTATTAAAACAGCAAAGATTCGAAGCAAAGAAAGCAGAGAAAAAAGCCCTAATGAAAGAACAAAAGAAGCAACAGGGAGAGAGGAAACGGAAGGAATGGGAAGAAAAGCTGTCAGCTTTATCAGAAGAAGAGAGGTTGAAGATGATAGACACAAGGAAAGGGATGAGGAGAGAGAGAATGGAGCAGAGGAATCAGGAGAGAGAGAGTAAAACATCAAGGCTTTTGGAAGCCAAGAACAATGGGCAGAATGTTGTTCTTGATCTCCAGTTTGCTCATCTTATGGCTGAGAATGAGATTCATAGTCTTGTTAAACAGGTGATTATAGTTTTAATGTTTTTGTTTGGTTATTTGTATGTGTTTGTTTCATTGGTTAGTGGTTAGGGTTTAAGAAATTATTATTATAGGGTTTAAGGATTGGATTTAGTTTGAAATTGGAACCATAGATGACAATAGCGGCTGTAGCGAGCGCTGTAATGCGCTACGTAGCAAAGCGGATTCATGGCGCTATATAGGATCCTATATAGCGACAAATAGCGAGATTTTTGTAATTTTTTTATTAGCTTTTAATATTTTAATCATAGTTGTTGAAAGCCATCGCCTCTTGCGCCTAGGCCCATTTTTTAGGCGAGGCGATGCATTTGCGCTTTGAGTCGAGGAAATTGCGCTTTAATTTTCTAGGTGATGGTTTAGGCGCAGATTTCAGCTAGATTCCCAAATTCCAGAGAGTTTCCAGCCATATTTCTACTTTTATCTAAGGAAAACTACTTCTATGCACTAATGCATCAATATTTTAAAACTTTTGAATCATGCTAAATAGATGAAAAATAGTATTATTTTAATATATTTTTCTTTATTTTCTTTGTTCGTTTTTTTTTATCTCAGGCCCTCGCTTTTTTTGCGCCTCGTGCCTAGGCCCCAAGCGAGGCCTATGCGCCTTGAGTGCGCCTAGCGCCTTTGATAACTATGATTTTGATAGAATATGCATCAAAAATATTTCTTAAGTTTTCTTCTAGTGTATAAATAGCTCATGCTGTTTCATTGCTATCGCTATGTAGCATATAGGTAGCTTGCCGCTATTGTCTGCTATTCACCATTGACAACTATGGTTGGAAACCTAAATTCTGAAGATAAACTGTATTGAACATCTTTGAATCAATGGATAGGTTCTTTGCTTGGGCATTAGGTGCCTTTGAAAAACCATCTAGCAAAGTAACACAATATATGTTTATTTTTTATACTGTGGTTCTAAAAGGATCCAAGCATTAGGTGGAATTCGAAAAAGTTGCTATCTTTATCTGAAATATAGCTCCAACATTGGTCAATCTGTTCTGTCCTGAACATTAGACTAGCCGTTGTGGTTTAAACTGGAAAGGGGCTTTAAAAGCGCCAAGTCGATGCCACATAGACATCAGGGCTTCAACTAATCCATCCGTTAACTAACCCGTTGTAGTTTAACTAGAAATGAGAAAAAGAAAGTAGAAAAAAACAAAAAACAAAAAAAGTGATTGGATGGAATGGGGTGGAACCCCACACCCTTCCCCCTCATGGCGCCCGTTACCATGTTGGTGAAGATGTGGGTGGCGCCCACGTTTTGGTGTTGGGGGCGTTACCAAGTCCAGGTGGCGGAAGAGCGCGGTGCAATGACCGGTCTTAATGTATCAGGGGTGCTTGTTTTGTTTAATGCAAAACCAGTTATAAGTAGACAACTGCCAGAACTGTATGATATGTTATGTTATCTACAATGGTTCTGTACTTACAATTGGTTGTATTGAGCGGTTCTTGCTCTTTATATGTGTGTGTATGTAGAGGGGCGTTCAACTCATAACCAATAGACGTGCGCTTATGTGTTTGTGTGTGTATAACATTTTTAGTCATAAGCTTTTACTTTTATCTCAAATTTTTAATCTTGATTGAAATTTTTTCTAATCTACAATTGCGCACAACATAACTTCATCGAGGCTAAAGAAGTATAAAAAGACATAAGAATCTTACAGATCAGCGACGAGTGTTCATGTACAACGAAATCGCTAATTTGTTTCTGCTATTGGTAGCCATTGTCTTTCTCTAAAAACTTATTGTGAAATGTGAATATAGATAATGTATTGCTATTCTGTGAATGGAAGAAGTGTGGTCCCTTGTCATCTCTGGTTGACCGGCTACGCTGGAGAAATTGAAAGCCAATTACAAAAGATGCCCGGGTTTGATAAATGGATAATAGACAAGGATACGGGTCCTTATATCAATACTTTCGAAAGTCAAAAGGAGCATTTGGTCTACCTGACAGCCGACTCGGAAAACATGCTCTCTGAACTTGATCCAAAGATAATTTATATCATTGGTGGGCTGGTGGATAGAAACAGGTGGAAAGGGATAACCATGAAGAAAGCTGTAGAACAAGGGATTCAAACCGCGAAACTCCCAATCGGCAACTACCTTAAAATGTCTGGTTCTCAGGTACAAATCATCATATTCCTTCCCCAACCATCTTATTCCCTTGTTTTTAAAAAAGCATGCCTCAAGGCTTTGTTTAGCGTGTGCGCTTCATGTACATTTGGAAGGATGATAAATAATAAATGTTTTACTTGAGAATGGTTGATATGTGAGACATATGTGAAAGATCCAATGTTTGGTTGTACATAGAGCAATGCCTCATGAACGTGAAGCTCTCGCCTTACCCCTTGCGCCTTGGCTTTCAGGACTTAAAACGCCTTGGAACACCTCGCTCTTTTTTAAAACCAAGCTTATTCCAATAAATAACAAGTAATGTTTGTTTGTGTGGATATGTAGGTCCTTACGGTGAACCAAGTGATAGAAATACTTCTCAAGTTCTTGGAAACGAAAGACTGGAAAGAGTCGTTTTTCCATGTGATTCCGCAAAGAAAAAGATGTGAAACTGAAGAACAAGTGTCTCAGGAAGAAGGTGAAGAAGAGGATGAGAAATCTGAACAAGGGATAAAAAGGCAATGCATTGAATCATAGGTTTAACCAACCTTTTATTTAACTATGGTTTTGAGAAATTTGCATGTCAAAAACATTTTTTTGATAATTATGTATGCATTCTTATTTCTTTCTATTAAGATATAATTTACCATAAATGCATTGTTTATCTTGTAACATTATAGAAATACAACATAGGTCTCATGTTTAAATCCAACTTCCAATGGTTTTGCGCTTTTAACCTCTTTGAAGGCTACATGCTCAGCAGAAGTTGCTTGTTACCTGGTTCCATTGGTTAGCAGAGTATTAGTGGAGTCATGTGAGTTTTCCACTAACGAGTTCTCTCTATTACCAAATAAATAAATAGAAAGGGATAAGACACAATTGTTTGGTTGATGATAGAACGGAGATCATTTGCAATGCTCCTCTAAGATTTAGGATTGATCAAATTTTATTGATTTTGACTTACAGTGATCATTTATCAAAGAATGATTGATTATCTTATGACTGAACAACTTGGAGCAGCTTACTTACGAGACTTAATTGACATTCATAAAAAGTACCAAATGAGTTATAAGTTCAATACATCCTCTATAGTATAAAGACAGATTTCTTGCCCATTATTAGACAATCACTTATTCACGAACTTCGTGTGGGGCTAATTGTTTTTGATAACTTGCATTTTAGTACTACTTTTTTGTTGTTTCATGTTCATGTTTGATTCAATCAGTTTTGACATAATATTTGGTCTTGCTAAAACTTTGGTTTCGCAGTTTGTACCGTTTTTTTAACTATTTATTTAATCACAAGTGTATTAATTTTTGAAAAATGATGAAGATGGCTGATGCATATTTAAAAATAACACTGTAGACTGCGAACCGAACCGGATAAATCTTTAACACTCCAAATCCATAAATGTTAAAAGAAATGCAGATTACTACTAGATGAAGCATGTCAACTGTTTTTACAATGCCTTGCCAAAGTTTGACCCAATGTAATTTGTTGCTCCATGACCAAGAAACAAATTAAAAAAAAAAAAACAAAGCAAACCAACAAACATACGGCTCGAAACCAGTTACTCTTTACACTGAGCATATGGTTCGAAACCAGCAGGCCCAGATGAGCCAGCCGCACTCGACGGGTCCTTGAAGAAACCAGCAATGCTAGCAGGCCCAAAGAACCCATTATGATGATGAGCCATGTGAAAACCAGGCACAAACGGACCCATACCAAAGGGACCAGGGTCACCAGTGGCTGCAGCCCTCTTGACAAGCGGCTCACCTCTTATCGACCCACGTTCACCCCCATCAAACTCCCTGTAGCGATGAAGATACACAGTCAACGGTTCAATATAATCATCAAACCCAAGCTTGCTCATAGCCCACAACACATCTTCAGCTGTGATAGTCTTTCTCTGCTCGCGCTGGCAACGATCATTCGCTTCACCTGTCACAAAACTAATGTACTCAGAAACACATTCTTGGATCGTTTCTTTAGCGTCATCAGAGATCTTCGCGTGTGGTGGCAAGATCTTTCGCATGATCCTGATCACATTTGCTATCGGCATAAACCGATCTTGCTCTCTAACAATGCACTCATTGTCTTCTGTAGATGTGTTGCTTGTGTCTGGTTGCTTCTGCTTCATATCCTGCTGTTGCATTCCTAATACCAAAAAAAAAAAAAAAAAAATCATAAATAAATAATAACATTATATAACATCATGTATATGACATCATATACATATATACACACAAAAATATACTCATTGTAATGATTTAAAAAAAGAAAAGTTAATGGTGAAAAACAAAAAAAAAACAGTGAAGTGTGCAAAAATGACAGATTCGTGGGGACAAAACAAGAGAGTAATATTATTGCATGCATGCCACTTGTTTTACAATATTTGTCCTCCTTCAAACACACACTGTCTCCAACACATCTCACTAAGACTTAAACAACTAAAATCAGATCAAACAGACCTACACATGATATACACAATCTACAACACTTAAAACTCCAAGAAATCTTGCTGTTTCAACTTAAATTGTTTAAAAAACAACATAATATACTCTGAAAACAAGCATCTATAGCTTAGCCTGAGTCTATGTGTCAGAAGATTGCCTGTAAAGTAGTTATGCATCAATAAAACAGTAAACAATCTTTAATATAAAAATCACATCTTTTTTTCTTTATTTTTTTTTTTCCAAAACTAATACATCTATATATCAATATTCAGTGACAGAACCAGAACTTTTTATAAATAACTTAGCAGACCATCTTGACTCATGTGTGTAAATATATACATATATATACACACACATACACACTTATTTGCATGCAATAGTTAGAATGAAAAAACAGTTTCAAGATTTTCTTGAAAATGGATAAAGATGAATAATAATAATAAGAAGAAGAAGGCCAATGCAGATGCAGAAAGAAGTGAACTATCCCATAAAGTTAAAGAAACATTATATATATATATGAATGTTATATGTATGTGTGTGTGTATATATATATGTGTGTGTGTGTGTACCAGATGTAGGGTGGATGGGGAGCCTGTGATAGCCATGGAAACCTCCTCCACGTTCCATATGTTTTCTCTCTCACTAGAAAAAGAAATGAAATGAGGGGTTGATTGATGGATGAGAGATAAAAATATAGGTAGGAAGATGAAGGGGTGGTGGTGGGGGACACGTGGCATGGTGGTGCAGTGAACAAGAACCGGTTATTCGCCGGAGCTACCAAAGTTAGTTAGCATTGAGTGTTTTGGTTAAGGTGCATTTGACCACCACCCTCCTTGCCTAATGCATGTACTTTGTTATTTACTTTGGTTTATGACTTTTGGATGGTTCTATATGGTCCTTCTATATTTCAAATCTTTTTATCTTTTCTTTTCTTTTTATTCATTCCAATCCAATCACAATATATTAGTTGGCAGGTTTAGTTCTAAGTTAATATTTGTTTTTTTTTTATTGTGGAAAGATGTACTTTAGGACATTGGATGATGCATGTACCAATGTCTAAACTGTTTCATGATTATGATAACCATTAAAAATAGGTTAATGCCATTAAATAATCAACATGTTTCGTTAATTTGCATAAAATAATCTCTCAACAATCATCATCAACTATACATGTAGACTTTTTTTTGTGACATGGAATACTACCCCTTCAATTTTGTCCATTTTAAATACAAACTAGTTAATGGACCTGCACGTCTTGTGGCTTGAGTACATTGCAAATACCGAATGGGTTAGTCCAAGTGTTATATAATACGTTAACCATATGAAAACATGCATTTTGACGTATTTGATTTAACTCAATAGTATTGCGCATGGTTGTAAAAATCCTGCCTAGGCTGAGTAAGTACTCCCTAACTATGACCGAGTAGGGTTGTTCATTTTTATCCGAAACCTGAAACCCGACCCGAATTCGAAGCCACCAGAATTAGAGAATACCCGAAAAACCCGAAGCCGAATAACTCAAACCCGACTGTGACACCACGCCAATGGTGGAAACACGTGGCGCAACGCTCGAAAGCATATCAAAGTCAAGATTAACACAAACCATATTTAATTTGAAAAGATAATTTCATTAACATGTCGAAAAATGAGTACCTTGTCACAACAGTACACAAAACAACAAACAACAAGTTCACACATGGGGTTTTTCCATTCAAGTCCCAACCCAATGGAAAATATCAATGAAACCCCGACAAGTACCTGACATCCCATATTCCACCGCACCACCGCACTAGCATCATATCTATTCAGCACTTAGTTACCTGAAAGATATGTTTAAAAAACGTCAATATATAAAATATTGGTGAGTTCACAGGTTTTAGTTCCATAACAACAACATTTTAACAACCACAACATGTGTGGAACAAACACAAGTAGTGGCCATCGTAAGGAGTAGATAGCTCTTACAAAAACTATGACGAGCAATCCCTTGAGCCCATAACCAAACCAAGATTAGCAATTCCCCGCGAGCATAAGTTGTTTCTCGGAAAATAACAACTTAGTTTAGAATACGTGCACCCATTGTAACACCCCAACCGATGGCGGAAACATCGGGATGTCACGTATTGATAATTGTTCAGTAGCTCATGGTGAATAATAAATTTCATTAAATGATTTAAATAAATTACATACAATTGTTCTACAAGAATTCGTACATCAAATTGAATAAAACTATGCACACATCTTCAAGCATTAATTCGAATCTTCAAACAAGTAGAACCTGAAACATGTTAAGTTGAAAATATTTTGGGTCAACAAAAGTTGGTGAGAATTACATAGGTTTTGATAATCGAATAAAATTGTTGTGCAATTCATGTGTCATGGCAAGTCTAGTCCATATGTGAAAACATACTAGAAGTAAATCGAGTGCATAATCAACCCTTGTGACTGTTGTATTGTGGTACATCCCATACGCTCATGGTTCACTCGTTTATATTGCAGTAACAAACACCCACGCTACCTTTGTAGGAGGCACGTATCCGGGTGGGATTGTCAGTCCAATAGATCTATCAATGTATACCGTCGGTTGATCAATGTTTATGCTAGAATTGTGCTTACCCTAGTCATGTTCAAGACATAATGCAACATAGAAAAACACATAGACACATTGATGATTGAATTGCATAAATGATGTTGTAACATGTTTCACCCCAAAAATGATGATAAATAGAAAAGGGGCTATGTAAAACTCACCTTAGCAAAATGTTATGTCTCGTAAAAAAAATAGAATAATGTGTTGTGAATGTATGCGAGGCGAATCCCAAAGACTCAACAACGTAGCTAGTCCAAATTGAAGAAAACGAAAAAGAAAGAATATCAAGCTTCCAATTCGCCAATTACAAGAGCTTATAATCGAAGCTTCAATTGTAGAAGTAATAGACTATAGAAGAAAGGTATGAGGGAAAGTTTAATCGGATTGAAACAATCGATTTAGAGGTGCAAAGTATAATGGGTCATAGGTGGGTTTTTATACTAGTTTTGGAGTCAATTAGCCATTAAAATTGGTCAACACCATAAAGTAAGGTTTTATGATGAATTGACTATTTGACTAAGACTTTGACTGTTTGACTATTTGACTCAAGGCTTTATTTAAAAAAAAAATCTTGTATGTGAAAAAAAAAAAAAGAATTTAGAATCATATTATTATTATTATTATTATTTATATACATTTATGTATGTATATAAGTTGTGAGTTAGGATAAATAAAGATTTAGGCACATTTGTATAATATTAATGATAAAGGTGTAATAAAATATATATATATATATAAGGGCTTTTTATGTATTAAAATTTTGGGGAAAATTTTGCGATGTTACACCCATGGCTTACACAGTTGCATAATCGACGTTATCGATTAGGGGTAGGCCTTGTCAAGCACCAATAGTACTAACCAAACCAACGTCCGTTCCGGACAAGTTCATTTGCACGCGATTTTGCCGTGCCTTTAATTAAACAAATGCATTCCTATGCATTCTATGGGGAATTTGCTATTCTCTAAAGGCTAAATTAACACAATTAATTTAGAATTGCACTTAACTACCGTTAATTACATATACTAATTACGTACGGAAACACACCGATTTTTGCCAGATGTCACACCTACCAACTCGAGCCTTAAATGGATCGGTTATCGGGTCACTTTTTCCCAACAAAAAACCCAAACAACCCGAAATCCAAAACCCGAATAAAAACCCAAACATTTAGTGACTTTTTTTATAGATGGGTTTAAATTTACATTATTTGGCATCTCAAACACTAAGTTTTAGAACTTTTAAACACTATATCATGCTGTCAAATAATGTCTAAATTCAGATACTATTTTAGGGTAATACATTTTAATAATCCAAACTTTCACCAATCGATCGACAATAATCTGTACTTCAAAAATTCCCAACAACGATCTCAACTTTCAGACATTTTTCCTCTAGTGAATCCTTTTTAGCTAATGACTAACCAAGTTAGTGGACGCTGACATGGCATGCCATGTCAACGTCCACGTCAGCATCCATGACAACATCAACATGCCTTGTCAGCATCCACGTCAACGTCAGCATGCCACGACAACATCCATGTCATTATCCATGCCAGGCATGCCATGTCATCATATACGTCTGCTTACACTAACTGAGTTAGTTCCCAGTTAACAAAGTTCATTGTCGGCCAATACATTGAAAGTTGAGATCATTGTTGGGAATTTTTTAAGTACAAATTATTGGCTGCCAATTGTTGAAAGTTTGGATTATTAAAATCTAATACCCCTAATATTTTTTAAGAAACACGATGAATTTTCAGTATATGTTTAAAATAAAAATAAAACAGTTTTCATATTACATCTAAACTTGAAAACCGAACAACCCGACCCGGACACGAATAACCCCAACGATCAACCCGAACTTTAAATGGTTTGGTTATCAGGTCACTTTCTCTCGGCCAAAAACCCGAACAACCTGACCCAAAAAACCCAAAACCTGAAAAAATAACCCTAAGAACACCCCTATGACCGAGTACTCGCAACTCTCTGCTCAACTGAGTTGGCACCGCCTAGTGGCTTTTGCAACCATGGTACTATTGCGGTTGGATGAAAACCTAAAGCAATGAATTTAGATTGACATGTATAATCAAAAGACACAGTCATATCAAGGGTTGAAATTTCGCCTATAGCACGTTGTGGCGGGGTCAAAATGTAGAGCAACTCTAATTTATACTGTCAAATGAAAACATATTATATTTGACCCAACTCGACACGTAAACTACTCGAATCCAAACCGCCACGTACACATACTTTAAAAACGCAAAGTTTAAAAGTTGAGGGGTGATGACGAAATGAAAAGTTAAAAATTTGAAAGGTGTAAAGTGAATTAATAGTGGAAGGACCAAAAGTGCAATTTATGAAAGTAAAAGCCACCGAACACTTCTCTTTAAGATATAGATCATTTTTTTTGAACGATCAACAAAATCTTATTCACCAAATGCTAGCGGGAAACTAGTTGTACACCTTACAAAACACCACATATACAAAATGTCAACTTGTACAATAACACCTTATACTAAAAAACGCTAAAAGAGTTCCATGACTCCCAATCGAGAGAAGGTTGTCTCGCTCTCGCCTTCACCCAAAATAAACTAAGAGATTTGACGTCCCCAAGAACCCGTTGAAGTGATACCTGTGAATGGTTGAACACCGCATCATTCCTATGTTTCCAAATACACCATATAGTTGTCAACACGATGGCGTAGAATGCCTTTTTTCTTCCTTGTCGAACCACTTATGAAGCCATGAAGTTCAAGTAAATCTTTAAAATGGAATATGATAGGATTACCCACTTTACACCACTGTGCCACTAATTGCCATATGATTTGCGAGAACCCGCAAGATACAAATAGATGCTCCGTAGATTCAGCAGCATCACCACAAAACACACATTTCGTCACCAATCGGTATGTTTCTGCGTGCAAGGGCTGTTTTAGTTGGAAGTCTACCAAGTTCAGCCCTCCAAGCAAGTATAATCGCCTTTCTAGGAACCCATGAATTGTTCTTTATAATGAATTCAGCTTGATCAAATCTGGACGCGTGCAGCCGCCCTTTCAGCAACTTAACAGTGAAGATACCGCTGCTATCTAGACGCCACATCCACCTGTCTTGTAAGCTGCTCAGATTCGGCACCGAAATAAGCTTGCACAGCTGCTCGAGTTCGACCTGTTCCACTGCAGAAAAATTGCTACGTTTCCAGTCCCAACCCCACCCGCCACCCAACGGTAGTACACAATCAGCCACCAAGGCTAATTTATTCTTTTCTAAAGCGAACAGAGCCGGGAAAACAGACGCCAAAGGAAAGTCCGTAACCCAGCTATCCACCCAGAAAAAAATACCCAGCCCGTCACCCAATAACCCGCGTATAGCCCAACCCATGTCCCAGCCTGATTGATCAATTGCATTGATTTTGAAACCTGTTTCCAAGGACCGGAAATCGTTATCCGCGTAGGAATCAGACTCCAATCCCTAGATGAGCTATGAATAGCCCAAATAACCTTCCTCCAAAGTGCGTTACGGTCAACTTTAAAGCGCCACCACCATTTAGCTAATAAAGACAAGTTAGCGTCTTGAAGGGAGCCGAAACCAAGACCACCAAACTCAACCGGAGCACTAACCCTTTGCCAAGCAACCAAATTCATTTTAGCCTTTTCTTCCGAACCACCCAACAAACTATCTACAAGAAGTTGTTTGCACGTAGTGTCATTTTAATTTGACCAAGTTGGGGGGGTTAGTGGCCCAATGAAACACCTAAGTTGGGAGGTCATGAATTCAAGTTTCACGAGTAAAATTTTGCCCCTTGAAAAAAAAAAATAAGTTGATTGTCTAAGAGGTAACATGAAATTTTGAAAAACATGTACATATATCTTTTTTTTAAAGGCTAACTTCATTAAAATCAACAAACGAGCCAAACTCCCGAGACGGAGTGGCGGAACAAAAAGCAACTACATAGTTATAAATTTACACCAATTTCCTAAAGATAAAAGCTTGTTTTTAAATCTACTTCTATTTCACAAAAACCCGAATGCCTTCACCTTGCCAATGATAACTTCAATAAGGAGCTGCTTGTTGGAGAACAAGTTCAAAGACAAAAAAATCGAAATTGGGTTGACAGAACTTGGTGCTTTTAATGCCAAAACAGAATAGCAAGAGACATAAAGAAGTGGGCCAGTTGAAAAACTGCAACTTGAGCATTTAATTGCACAAAGTCAAAGTTTACTAAAACTAAAGCATCTGCCATTGAATTAGAAATTGAACAACATTTCTTCTACTTCTATAACAACAATACAACAAAATAGGTTCATCAAGTCTACACTTTGACAAAATTTGATACAATCATAACAACATAATCCCAAACGCGTCTCGCTAATTTGAACTCTAGGGCAAGACCTTGATGCTTTGATCCTCATCTTGAGAATTTGATGAAATGAAGCCTGTTTTATGCAGCATTTCCAACTCACTGAAATACGCGCATGATTTACTATCCTTCCCCTTCTCCATTGTTCTTCTGTAATACTTGTTGATGTTTTCCCATTTCTCTTTGCACTTTTTTGGTGATCGATTATAACCCATACCCGATAATCCAGCAGCAACTTCCTCCCAAATCGTGCCTTTCGGTCCCTTTCCATTAAACTTTTGATTCAAAGCAACTTTTACTGTTATAAGTGCTTGCACTTCAGCTTTTGGCCATCTTTTGTGATTCGGGTCACCCTCAAATTCTTCAACGCTATTCATTTCTGTATCATCATTACCTGCTGCATCATACTTTGACTTTTCTTGACTTTGATGATTCTCGCCTTGTATGTCGAGAGTATCTGGGATTTCAATCTCTTTGCCCAATGTCTTTTGGATGAAAGAAATGAGCGCTAGGCTGTGAGACACGTGTTGTTTCCTAGCTTGTTCGGCTCTCTTTGCTCTCTCGGTCTCTTGTTTCTTCCATGCTTGTTCGCGCATGATGCTTTCTTTTTCCTTCTGTTCCAACATCTCAATCACTTGTTTATGCATTTCTTCCTGCTTTTGTATCACTTGCTGCATCATGCTTTCAACAAACAACTCCATCTTCCTCCTTGCTTTTCTCTTCCTCTTTTTCTTGTTTACGGCTTCCTCCATTGGTTCTTGCAATTTGCAGGTTTCATCAGATGAAGATGAGCTGAAAAGGAACACGAAAAAAATTAGGTACTGGTTTTAATCCAACCATCTTTTTTTCTACTTTTTTTTTTGGTAACCATGAGAACCTATTACCAGAAAACTCACAAGACCCCACTAGTACGCTACTAACCATTGGGATCAGATTAAATGCAACTTGCGTTGGGCACGTGCCCTTCAACAAAAGGCAAAAGAACCAATGGAAGTTAGATTCGAACTAGAGAGATCTACTAACGGAACTCAACTACTCAAGCGCTTACCATTGCGCCACTCCCTTGAAGGTTTTCCAACCAACCATCTGCTCGTCGACACAAATCATATCTTGGATCCCGATCCTCTAAATGAACAACTTGGTGCTCAATATGTGACTCACATATATCATCTATGTAATAATCAATCCTATGGCAAAATAGCAGACCTCTAAACACATAAAAAGCTTATGTTATTCTTCCCCTAATATGTGACATCATTTTAAAAGCCAAAAACTGGAAATTTACTGTTTCTGTTAATAAAACATGGGATCAGAGAAAGGAAAACAGATCTTGTCAACAACTTTCATGAGGAGAGCAAAATCAAATGTCAAGCTGGTATAACCACATATAGTAACAAGTCATTATCTAAAAAAAGATGCCTTCCAAACAAAAGAAAATGCCTACCAAAAAAATTATATAAAAAAAGATACAAGCACCCCCTACCCACCTACATATATACATACTAAATTTATACACCTAATCCCCTCTTTTCCACATTTATTTCACCACTTTAATCCAACTTTAACCTAAAAATAGTATAAACAAAACCATACATTATATAACAACCTACAATAAAATATACTCTAATACACTTCCAACATCTCAACATATATATATCATTTCTTCAATTCATCCCACTTTTAACATACTAAAAAGGGGACAAACAAATAATTTCAAATATATATACATAGAGTAAAGATCAAATACAAATGGGTTTAACCTACTAAACATGAGAAGTGAAGGGGAGAAAAAATTTCACAACTGCTTAAACATGCTTTCTAGATAAATAATATAAAAAAATAAAAAAAAACATTTAGCATAATTACGTCATTAGAGTAATTACGTAATTGCTCTATACTATTTTTTTTTTTTAGATTTCAGTACTAAAATACATGTTTAACAATATATATATATATATATAAAAAAAAAAACTTCACTTCTCATGTTAAGGGCAATTTGTAAGATATATATCCTAAAAGCACAAAGTAATAAAACAATAAAAGTAGGGACAGCAAAACAGATCTAAATCCTTTAAACAAGTCAGAAAGAGAAAGATAACGCGATTATCACAAGTATCAAACATGAAAACGTAAAAATAATACAACTTTTTATATGTTTTACTTAACAAAAAAAAATGACCGAGGCTAGCCTCCTAACTTATATTATTTCTAACAACATATAAAATTACATAGCGTAATTTTTATTAAACATAAGTAATAACCACAAAATAATAAAAATAAATTAAAAAAAAAAAAAACTACCTCAATGCAGCCTCAGTTAAACCTTCTTTTACCGGTAACCCTAAACCATCACAATTTGGTGGAACAACGCTACCACTTTCCGGCTGCCAGCTCAGCAGAGTCTTATCATCAACGGGATCAGCTAACGTGCACCGGTCGGATAAGCTGCTGCGGACGTGGCACCTAATTGGTCGGAGCTTTTGCGGCGGCGGCGGGAAATGGTCGTGGTCGGAAAAGGTGTCGGTGGGGGTGGGGGTGGGGGTAGGGGTGGTGGTGGGTAGGGTGAAGGGAGGGAAGTGGTGGGTGTCGGAGAAGAGTACGACGTCGTTTGGGAGGCCGTGGTCGCCGGCGAAGACTTCCATTTGTTTTGGTTACGGTGAAAAGGTAATAGTGGCTGAGGATTGGATTGGTGAGTGGTGACTTTTTTTTTTTGTGTGGGTAAAATTTGTGGTTAAATTTTGTGTGTGGGGGGTTTGGTATTATTGGTCCTTATGGTTTTGTTGTGTGTGCATAAATGGAACCTTGTTTGTTTGTGGATATAAGGGGTGTTTGGGATTGATTATTCAAAAGAGATTATGCGTTTTGAAAAAGCAGGGGTGGAGCTGCTTATAGATTATTGCGTTTTGGTAGCCTAAAAATCGAATTATCTGCGTTTTCAAAACGCAATCCAAACACTAAAAACTGATTATCTGCGTTTTCAAAACGCAATAATCTAAAAATCAGATTTAAAACGCAATCCCAAACACCCTCATAGTGAGTGTAAATTTTCCCTCCTTTTGTTTTTAGAAAATGACTTGAGTTGTTAAGAGGAAATATTGGAGATAACAAGTATCAAATTACATGAGATTACAAGATAATGGCAGGTAGGTGGAAAATAAGTTGTGTCGCTATCTACTTTTGAATTGTAAATATTATCCTGGTAAAAGTAAACTCTTGGTTCCTTGAAGTCAAAATATTATTGTGAACAACCTTTTGCACTCGATCGAGAAAACGGATAGCCTAGAGGGCGAAAGACCCAAATGTATCAAAGGTGAAGGGCATAGACACCCGTTGGTTCTCGGAATAGGTTGTTTCGTGCTTAGCAGCCTTTTTGGACTCCGCCTTCAAGACCGTTTACCCCTGCACAAACCCGGTTTCTCTAAGTCCTACTAGGGGAGACACCCTAGTGAGGTCTACACAAGCATGTATGCCACTTGTTCAACCAAACACGAGAACATCCGTGGGGCGTAGGGTGAACCTTCCTTCAAGTGGGTTAATTAGGAAGTTCATGGGGGCCTTTTTCTTAGCGGAGATCCCAGCTCGCCTAAACACATCCCACAAGACATCCCTATATCAGGTCGTGTCGGTATTTGAATCCCGACAGCTCCTTACAATAAACAACGTGCTTACCAAATTTATCTAAACAAACCTTTTTACATACAGGGCAAGGCTCATCCACAAATTAAAAGGGATCGTGAGCCGATATTTAAAGCTTAGTTACAGTTGACTGTAAATGAATAGTGATTTAGTTATTTACGAGAGAGTGCTTAACATTATAAGTGATTATAATTTTTTTTTTAGCCATAGAAAAATGGAAAATTTCATTGATAAAAAAAAGGGTAAATTACATAAGAATGGTAGGTAGGCGGGCAACAAGCTGCGCCGCCACCCCTTTTTGAATAGAAAATCCTAATCTGCTAAAAACAAAACCCCGCCCTTGGGGGTGGAAAAGTTGCTGTGCACTACTCGTTGAACCCGAGCCAAAAATCGCACCGCCTCCGGTGCCAAGGACCCGAACGTGTCGAAGGCCAAGGGAACGAAAACATGCTGATTATCCTCACATGCTTTAGCATGCTTTTCCACTTTTTTGGATTCAGCTCTCATGACCGCTTGTCCGGCCACAAACCCACTATCCCGAAGCCCAACAAGGGGGGACACCCCGGTAATTTGGATCATTGAAGTGATTAAAATCATGCTTTACAATCATCATGCAAATAAAAATCTACTATACTAAAATATGGTGTGAGATCAAATAGAAAGTATGATTTTAAACATTTTACATGTCTTGAATGTCTCATAATCTCTATTTCTCTTTCCTTGTTTCTCATGAACCTATTTTCAAAACCACACACCACCAAATCACAACCAACACCATCACCACCATCATGTTTGAAACAAAATGTGAAACCACCAGCACCATCTCAGCACTTTTATCTCCACCCACCTGTTTCAATTTTCAGATCTAAAACCACCATTCCACCGTCACCGTTGCGCCGCCCACTGCCACCACAACTACAACTGGTTTCACCATTGTTAGTTAGAGTTCTTTCTCTTTCAACCGTCATTAGTTGTTGTTCTTTCGTAAGTGGTGTTTTTTGTTTCATTGCGTTTTCTCAGGTTATCAAATTCTCAAATTTGTTTTTTTCAATTAAATTGTGTTTTATTTTCCACCACGATTGTGCTTTTTATCTCAATTTTGGTTTTCATTTCAATGTTATATGTTTATGTGTTTTGTTTAATGAAAAACACGATGAAATAACTTAATAGTAAGCTTTCATTTTAAAAAACAATGCTAAAACACACATAATTTGTAAGAATAACCGGTCTTATAAAACACAATGAAAAAAACATAATGCTGGGTTAAAACACAATGAATTGGGCATACCCATGTCATTGTGTTTTACGTGTGTGTATGAATTAGGGAGAGAACTAAAGAACCAATGTGAACATGGACTATTTTTGTAAATATGATAACAAATAAATAAAAACCACACTACTAACTTCTTCCACCCTAACACATTCTCTAAAACTCTAACATCTTCTTCCTCACTAAGACCTTTTTCATCAGCACCATCCCACAAACCCTAACACCACCGCACCACAACCACACCATCACCGCGTTATCACCGCACCACCAAATCCTTCCCACTGTAACACCACCGCTATCATTCAACGACTGTCCAGTTATGGCATCTTCATATATCTCGTATGATACTCCTCTTCTATTAACCAACAATATTGTAGTACCTAAGTCTATTGACGGCACTAGAAAATAGGTACTGATTGATTGTTAGGGTTTGTGGAGGTGGTTGAATCGACGGTTGACAATTGTTAGTTACGGTTGTTTATTTTCCTTTTCATCTATCTGGATCTTCAATTCCATAAACTTTTTATAAAAATTGAGATTTATTAAAAATTGGTATGTTTGTGGCTTTAAGCGATTACGTTTTTTCACTTTTTTTTTTCCTTTATGACATTTTCAACAGAATAATTAATTTATTAATCAAAAAATTAGTCACAAGGGGGTAAAATTAGTTAAAAAAAATGTAATTGTCTTTGTTTTTTTTTTAAATGAAAATATTTTCATAGATATTTTCATACACTTGTTGACCAACATTTGCAATTCATACGATCTGATAACAAAAGGTATTATAACGTTTTATCAGTTACAATGCACACATACACATACGTATATGTAAAATAATACCAAATTGAATGCAAAATTACAACCATATACAAAACTATATATATGCACATGTGCATCACCCAATGTTTTTACTATTTTTTAATGCACATGAGCATAACAAGCTTTAACACCACATGATACAACCTCACTAATTATCACTTTTGTCTTGATTTTTAATATATATATATATATATATATATATATATATATATATATATAGGAACAGTTACAACTTCTGTTTATGCTACACCTACTGACACATCTTACTGGATACCCGATGTTGATGCTGAATACACACCTGTTGTACATAATACATTTGAACATTGGGAGGACGTTGTGATGATGTACAACACATATGTGACAAAAGCTGGATTTTCCACCCGTATCGGCACAAAAAAAAAAACAAAAAAAGGGCAATCCTTCCGTTAAACAATCGACACATCGATACATATTATGCTCAAAAGAAGGGCAACGAGAATTCAAAATATTTTGACTATACTGCCCCTAAAAAACATCGCCACAACCGATTTATAGTATCTGTATGTCGTATGAATCTTCAAGTGCGCTATGATAGTGTTTGAAATCGCAACTGTGAAAAAGTAAGAGCTGCAAAAACTTGATGCACGAGCAGCAAAACGTGCTGCTGCCATTGCTGTTTGACTTCCAGTCCCCTTGATGATGGAGATGACGATTGTTTTGATGATGTTAATGAAAATGATGATGATTATGCAGATACTGATGCTGATGAAGATATTGATGCTGATACCGAAGGACCTTTATACATGGCCGACCATGAACAGTCACTTAGACGTTCATCCAGGAGTCACAATGCACCTGGCCATTCTTAAACATCCATTTTATGATGAAAAAAGTTTTATGAATATCATTTAATTTAATTACAATTCATTTAGACACATTTTTTGTATTATTTGCTTGAAAAACCTTTCCATTACATAGTTGATATCGTAATTGCACCCATTACTATTTTTATCAATTAATGTTTGAACACAACCATATGTACATTCATTACTTCATACCTACCATGTATCATTGTTTAATATTTTCAATCTATATGCTTATGTATTACCCAACATGTGCACTATTTATATCTATGCACACGTGCATATGTCAAATTCTTGACAACACCTAATTATTTAACATCCATAATACATTGCTCATGTGTATAGTATCTCAAACCATGTACCTTTTCAACCATAATACATTACTCATATGTATATTATTTCAAACATTAATACATATACCATCGTGTAATATTTCAACCTATGCACATGTGCATTACTCAACATGATCATTATTTATAATAATCTGCAAGTGTATATGTCAATTTCCTAGACAACCCCTAAACATTTAATGGTAATAATATACTAATCATACATATATTATTTCTTTGACATCTACTTTCAACATATGTACATGTGCATCACCCATCATGTGCATTATTTATAATTGTTCACACACACATTACCCATCATGTGCATTATTACATTTTAACATAAATCATTTTGTACTACTTCAATATATGCACATGTGCATTACCCATCATGTGCATTAATTACAATTATGCACATGTGCATATGTCAATTTCTTATCGTACCAATTTACATACGATAAAAATAATAATAACAAAAATTATCAACCCAATAACCACCATATAATACCAACCAAAATATGCATATGTGCATGCATCATCATTCAAATAACAAACTTTTTGTACCCCAACTGTTTTCATCATGCAACTACACAGAGTTTTTGCCAAACGCAACAGCACAATAAAAAAACGATAACAAACAATATCCATATTACATACCAACCATGTTTCTACTGACCACCTACCTATAAACTTCTAATTACCTCACAACCTCACGTCCACCAACACTGTCCCTTTCTATTGCTAATCTGCATCTTTTTCATCTTCTTCCCATTTTCTTATCTTCTTCCAACACTCTTCGTACCTCATTGATGCCTCATGTAACATCTCTCGTGTTTTCTCATCAGTCAACCTCAACATCATATCCTTCGCCAAATTTATCACATACATCTTGTACACATTCGCTTCTGATAACAACAATGTTGCTGCTATCTTTGTCCTCATATTCGTAAGCTGGAATTCTTGGATTTCTTTCTTGCTACTAAATCCGCAATCAAACTTTTCTCTACTCCCTTTACGTTTCCACTTACTTGATCGCATTCGTATAATTCTTTCTCTTTCTACACCTGCATATGGGATAGTTCGTGTGCTTAAACAACTAACATTTATCAGTTATGATGAAAAATATACATATATGCACACGTGCATAACTTTCTAAATGGCTTAAATAAATAATGCTCATTCGCATACGGCAATTTTTTGACCCTTTCTCCCTCGATTTTAACACAAGAGTTACCTACTTTGATTTTTTTCCCGTTCTTTAATTACAAATAATAAACAACACATAAGAAAACCAAAATTTCACTACCACATAGCATATGCACATGTGCATTAGATTGAATGACCTTAATGATAACAAGAATTAACTTTTAATGCACATGTGCATTAACATTAATTTTATCATTACCACATAAATCATGCACATGTGCATCTATATAAATGACTTTATCGGTACGTAATGCAATGAATAGAGATAACTGCGACTTGTAAGAAGATATAATTCAACTTGCTTTTATCAGTAATATGAAACACTATAACAAACCCAAACTCACATCTATAACATGTCATGTTCTAAATTCTATAGGTAAACAAGATATTCAAATATATGGATCGCATATTAGCTAATGCTTTTCGGTTCAAATACAGTGAAATATGCAAATCTACAAATAATTTATAAACTATATTTAAATATAACTAAATATGTACGAATACACATATAAAATTAATTGTTTTACTTAAGTCCGTTAGATCACTAGAAAAATACAGGTAAATGCATAACCATAAGCACATTGAAAATGATCCATTCATCTAGCCAACACACATTTTAAGTCAAAACAGGCAAATTAAACAAAATCCTAAAATTAACTTTATTAAAAAATTAAAGTAGAATGACTAGGCAACATGAAGAAGCATAACCATAACCATAAGCACTAACTAATAATAATATTAATTAAAGAGAAAGATAAAGTAGATGGTAGTAGTAATTACTATTTGGATATAATAAGAATTGTGACACCCCGCATTTTCAGGTTAAATACTCTTACTGAACTCTAGTTAACTTACATGTTCATACATGGCTAGATACTTAACTAGGGTTAGTTAAGTAGGTTTAACATATGTTAGATGATGTTAACATATGTTATAAGTAGGAAAATCCTTGTTAAACACACACATGAGTCCTGTATCCCAAACGTTGGTGAATTATGTGACATACATAGCAATAATATATACAATTGAATTATGGTGAACATGAAGTACGTGCTTATGTGAATTACATGTTTTGTGAATGATCGCCTAACTGAAAGGTAATGCGTAGATTATGCAAATTACGTGCACAACATGAGTAATATGCTATGTAATAATAAAAACAATGGTTTTTATACAATTTAGAATGGTTAATAATATTGGGTCCGGTATTGGGCTAGAGCATGGTTAACGGGTCAAGTTAATGGACTAGAAGGGCCCTAATACCAATTGCTTGGGGAACAAGCAAAGCCCCCTTATAATTGGGAGGCAAGGAAAAGATAAAACCCTACCTCCTTGTCCCTTCTTTGCGCCGTGCGAACCCCCACCCCCATCCCCTCTTGGTTTTTCAAGCAATCAAGTAATCCTTCACCTAATCAAGCTAGTTCGGGTTTGATTTCAAGGCCCTAGGGAGTTTAATCCTTCGCAAGGTATACATTCTTATGATTTTTGATGAATTATAATGATTGAAAAACTTTAAAAACCCTAAAAATAATGGATATAGAATCGCATACATGTATGTATAGGGATTCTTGAACGTTCTTGATGATTTGATGATGATTTGATGATGATTGTTATTAGTAACCATGCTTAGGGTTTTCACATGATAACATATGTGTTTTGCTATGATTAATATGGTGTTTAATCAGTACTATAGGTGTTATACATGTATTAGGGATGTTCATGAAAAATTAGGGTTTGTAGATTACTTGGGATGCAAGTTTAAGATTCTGGCAGATTCGGTTGAACGTTTTGTAGGGGCTGTAATGGGTTGGTAAATTGATTGTTTTGATGATTTCTTTGCATTATTGTAATGTACAAGGTCTTAGCTTCTCATAATGGGCAAAACCATCGGATTTGGACATAGTTTGAGTCGTTTTTGGAATTTTAATTGATTAGGGGTCATATCAGATTTTCGGATTTGTAAATTGGGTTAACTTTAAATGGTCATAACTTGAGATTTACAAGGAGTTAGGTTATGAAATTTTTACAGTAGGTCAATACTGGAAAAATAGAGCTTTTCCAAGTGGATTCATCTCGTTTGGATGAATACACAATTTCTGAGAATTTTTCTACTAAACTGACCTGTTGAGGAAATTTTCTGGACATAGCTGTGTTGTACGAATTTTTATAATTTTTTTGTTTGGAATTAAGACAAAAAAAAATAGGTATTGTCAAGTGAATCCCAAATAAAATTCAGTAACAATTTGGGACTCTAATTCATTCGTTAAGTATTTTAAATAAATTGTTTTTCACAGCGCACAACCTGTCCTAAAAACGCAGATTGTGTACGGGGTCTTTAGGTGACTATTTAGAGTTCTATGTGGTATGTAATTGACATGTACTTTTGTGAAAACTTGTATGAGATGTATTTGATGTATTAAACTGATAATAATCACTATAATCACCAACGGGATACGTAGGACATACTTGAGCATGTAGAGTCATTAGGTGTCATTACACGGTTTTGAACTTTTAAAAGTCTCGGATAAACGAGTTATATGGTGTTGGTTATGCACATATACTCACCTAGTGACATTTGTAATAGGGAGTCGGTAGCACTTCACTATTTGTGGAATTTGGATTATTCACTTGCAACCTAAGGTGAGTTTCACTACTCTTTTTCTCAAAAGCATGCGTCTCAGGTATGAGACACTTTACTTAACATTTTCTAGTCCGGTTTGGGACTACTTACACATCCCGGGTTGGGATGCCATAGATCCTTGTGAGGGTCGGTTACTTTGCTAGTTCACAATTGTGTCCTTGATAAACTAAACCATTTCTATCATCTGTAAGTCCTCACGTACCGAATGAGTTGCCAGGGTTGGCAAGCGGGTTATTAGTTGATAGCGCTATTAGGTCTTACAAACCTCACACCGGCTCGGGGAGCGCGGGCGTGAACTATAACTTAACGAAACTTTATCATTGTGGATAGACAATGATGTCAGGCATGCGGCACACTTATGTGGCTACACGTACATAGCAGTTCGGTATATTCGGTTAGTTATCATGAATGGGTTAGCTACCCTTGACATGCGATGAACTAGTGGTTACACGGTGCGGGGCACCAACTCAACTTACTTACTTACGGTGTTTTGGAAACCAGCGCATTTACACACTCAATTACTTTACTTTGTGAACTCACCAGCTTTATGTTGACACACGATTTACATGCTTTTGCAGGTAGTTAGCTTCCGGTGCCAGGATTAGAAAGCACTGTACACTTCACTGCATTTGGGGTCTTGGACATACACATAAATTATATATTATGCTATTACCTTTCTCTCATATGGTTTTAATTTGGGCGCGTTGTTTTGCGCATGGTTTTTAAAAAGGTTTAAATTTGGTTTACGCTTCCGCAGCTTAACTAAACTTGGTTTTTGAAAACGAACTAAATGGTTTGGGCATTTAGAGTTCGTTCATGTGACTTATGGCTATGGGATCCTGGTTTGTCATGCGCCTCGCGGTATAAACCCCGTAGTGGAAATTTGAGGGTGTGACAAGAATGATATGGAAAAGGACAATATGAAAGAGTTTGTAGGAGAAAGCGGACACGATGCTAAAGATGATCTGGACAAGGACACACCTCTGTTCATACTCTTTGTAGAGTCGTCGAAATCTTCGATTACTGGTATTTTTCGATTGATATATCAAAGTCGATAACCGTCGTATGTAGGTGATGTAGCAGTGTGTTACACACTAGGGTTTTGATCTTTTATAATTCAATTGATTAGAGCTGCCTAATTTTATGACCCGTCTGTTTCTTTTTTTTAACATATTTACTTTAATGCCCCTTGTTCACATTGGTTCTCAAGTTCTCACCCTAAAGTTGGTTCTCGCATGATCCCTACCCTAGATAGATAGATAGATATTATGAAAACCCACATTTAGGGTGAAAACTGTGGAAACTCTGACTTCCCGAGCTTTTTAGGGCCTGAAAATTTTAGGGCATGCAATACACAATTACACATAATTCTAAGCATTTTGAGCCAAAAAATCAAAAAAATGCCGAGCGTTTTTTTTTAAATAAAGTTTTCGAGTAACACATGTTACCCAAAAATTACACATTTTATTTTCATGTAACATGTGTTACCCGAAAATGTTTTTTTTTTTTTTTAAAAAAAATTTGCTCAGCGCTTTTTTGATTTTTTTTGGCTCAAAATGCTTATAATTATGTATATTACATGCCCTAAAAATTTCATAAAAAAAACTCGGGAAGTTAGAGTTTCCACAATTTACACTCTAAAATGGGTTTTCTTCATACACTTACACTATATATATATATAGGATTTGGTTCAAATGAGAACCTTTTCCGAAATTGAGAACTAGAGAACCATTCTGGGCCACACATTTCTCTAAGGCAATTTTTTTTTTTTTTCGTAAAAATCGCTGCTTTATATGTAAGGAATTTTTTTTTTGTATTTTTTTTGTATTTTTTTTTCAGTATACACATGTGTATAATTGCATTATACACATATGTATAATGCTATATACACATATGTATAACTGAAATATACACATATGTATAGTTGAAAAATGCTATATACACATATGTATAAATGAAAAAAAAATTCAAAAAAAATAAAATTTTTTTTTTCCTTGCATAAAAATGTGCGATTAAAGCAAATAATAATAATAATAATAATAATAATAATAATAATAATAATAATTTTTTTTTTTTGCCTTTATATGAAATGTGTGGCTCAGAATGGTTTTCTCAGTTCTCAAATAGGGGTTGGTTCTCTTAGGATCTCTACCCTATATATATATATATATATATATATATATATATATATATATATATATATATATATATATATATATATATATATATATTGGAAACCCTTGTTATAGTGAACTCTGGAAATTCTAACTTCCTGAGCTTTTTTTTATATGAAAATTTTAGGGTAAGTAATATATATGATTTTAAGCATTTTGAGCCAAAAAATCAAAAAAGCGCCGAACACTTTTTTTAAAAAAAATAAATAAGTTTTCGGGTAACACATTGTTAACACATGTTAATTTCGCTTAAGATGTGTTACCCGAAAACTTATTATTATTTTTTTAAAAGTTCTCGACGCTTTTTTGATTTTTTGGCTCAAAATGCTTAAAATCATGTATATTACATGCCCTAAAATTTTCAGACCCTAAAAAGCTCGGGAAGTCAGAGTTTCCAGAGTTTTCACTATAACAAGATTTTTTTAGGATCCCTACCCTATATATGTATAAGGATATATATATAGGATTTGGATCATTTGAGAACCACCATTTAGGGAGAGAACCAAAGAACCAGTGTGAACATGTGACATTTTTGTAAATATGAAGGGTGTCTACAAAAACCCCCCATCAAAAAATTTAAAAAAAAATAAAAAAATTATATAACCTAAATAAATAAAAAAATAAAAAAAGTAAAAACACCAAAATGATTATTTTTCATTATTAATTCGAAAAAAAACAGCTGTTGTGACGTCATATGACGTCATCCCTGATGCACATGTGCATTTCACTATTAAATCACACTTTTGAATGAATTGTCAATTACCATACTTAAATGATTATAAAATGGACGCGATACAGATATATAAGGGGTCACAAATTCTATTCAATGGTCATTAAATGAACGCAAAGTGAGATATAAAATACACTCGAACTCGTCAAGTGTTTAGTCATGTATATTATAACATAAATTGAAAATAAAACACGTGTATGACAACAAACATGAATAAACTTGAAACACCTCTATATAAGACCTATAAAATAAGAAACACGTACTGCATGCACATGTGCATTTCGCTAATATTGTTAGATTTTTTAGTGGTTTAACTTTCGGGCATACATATATGCATGCATCATTCTTCAAATAACAAAGTTTTTATACCAATTTGTCTTTATCATACAACTACATGTAGTCTCTACCAACCGTATTAACTCAATAAATCAAACGATAACAAAAAAATATCCATATTACAAACCAACTATGTTAACCACCTACATACAAAATTCTAATTATCTCACAACCTCACGTTCACCAACATAACAAAATGTTAAACCAAACATACATTACACAAAATGTTATACAAACTTCTTTGTTTGTTTGACAATTTCCTTATACCCAACCAAAGATGACGTGGTGTAATGCGTGTTTGTATCGGGCGCCAATTTGCTTCTATCATAACATTCTTTTGATTTGTCTTCACTGCCACCGTTTTAACCGTCATTTTTCACCGTCACAATATGTTTCCGCTTATTTGACCTCGTTTGAACCTTTCTTCTTAAATCTATATCTACATATAGGATAATTTGTGTGTTTAAACAATCAACATTTAATATTTCACAAGAAAAACTGCACATAAGCACATGTGCATCTCTCTATAAATGTACTAAAAAAATAATACCAACCTGATTCAACTCCTTGATAAACATTCGTGACATTATCAGCTTCCGCTTCTGGGATATCAAATGGATCTCGATTATAAAAATACATAAAGAACATAACAAATACATGGAACAAGGTAATACCAAGTACATTCGGACTAAATAAATAATGCCAACCTGATTCAACTTTCTTATCAACAATCGTATCATTATCTTCACTTGCATCCGGTAACCTTTTGTTCCTTTATCCCTCGATTGTAATACAAATGTTACTTTCTTTGATGTTTTCCCCATCTCTTAGCTACAATCAATAAAAACGCATAAGAAAACTGATATTTCAACCTGATTGCACATGTGCAACAACATTACTTTGTTAATTACAACAAAACAAATGCACACGTGCATCATTGTTAATGGCCTAATTATAACAGTATGTGCTTTAACATTACTTTTTAACATTATAAACTACGTTTTTGCACATATGCATTAACAATCTTAATGCACATGTGCATATCAGAAAATGGCACCTCGTCCAAAACACAAATTATCCTCCTAACCAAGTGTGTGCAGGACCATTTACTTCATTTAATAAACAACCTGAACATAATTTCCTATCATATCTCAATGACAAACAACCCTACCTGAAAACACCTTCTGAAAGCATCATTCAACTTTTGCTCAAGTATTTGAATAGAGTTCTAATTTTCAATTCATAATACATTCTACTTTTATCATTCAAGTGTGCTTTGTTCACTTTCTAAACAACGCCTATCGCCCTAATTGCGCCTAACGCATTTAATAACTACAATTTCAATCAAACATTTTTCAGAAAACACAAACAGTAACAAACCTTACCAAACTAACAATCTCACCACATACCTACTCTTCGGCCAACGAACCGACACTTTGTATTCATCAGGCAACAGAATCAACCGTATCGGTTACCTCACGAATCAATACAAACAATTAAAATTACAAAAACGTTTAAAAGCATAATCAAACCTCACTAATCGTAGCCAAACGCCTTGTTTCCTCTTCATTTCGACCAAATTGAACTTGCGCCATTTCGCTAACCTCCATTTCTTCTTAGTTTCCTGCTTTTTCTCTTTGAATGTCATCCATAGAAGTTCAATCTGCCTAAGATATGAAGTCAATTTGTTGTTAGCTACTTTTTTTTTGAACGGCAAATTTCTTCTCTTTGTGGGACTTGAACCCATGACCTCCCCTTTAGGTGTTCCTAGAAGCTTTGCTTCTACCATTGGGCCACCAACCCCAATTGTTGTTAGCTACTTAATCGACATCGTATAAATCAGAATGTATTGAGCAAAGTATTTCAAGCTAATTCCATGTTTGGTAATGCATTTTTTTTCAAAAAAAAAATAAAAAAAATCAAATATATGGATTTACGGTTAAAGGTTTTACTTGTTCCTTAATTTCTTCGGAGATCCAAAGTTCTTCATGCTTGGTAACACAACATTTTTTTCTAAAAAAAAAGCTAAAAACATTAAACATATGCATTTATGGGTAAAGAATTTACCTGTTTTTTTAGTTCTTCATGGTTAATAGATTTAAAGTTCTTCATACTTGATAGGTGCAAAGTTCTTCACACATATGTGTGTCTACAACTTCATTTAATATATCACACGCACCATGAGCAGATTTAGCAAATCATTGCAACCACTAAAAGTTAGCAAGGAAACAAAACAAATAACATCAATAAAATTATGCAGACAAGAGAGTTCAATTAAAATTTTATACAAAGTCAACTTGAAAACATTCATTAGCAAGGACTCACATTTTCATGATCCTCGTGTATAAGAAGCTATTTGGCATCAGAGGTGTTTATCGCTAACAGATCCTGTGATTGTTTAGGCACATTAATATATATATATATATATATATATTTTCATTTTTGTATGCAAGAATACTTGTAGTTGGTACCTGCTTCGTTGAATGAGTTGTCGTTTGATTGTGAGGTTTTAGCTGCATGTGCATCTTTTTCTAAGGCAGTTGTTGTTCCACTGGTTAGCAATGGAGGAGTAGTGGCTGTTTGTTGATCTTCATGGAAGACCTGGTTAACTATTAGAAAGGTTGATCCTGGTGTTTTGTCTCTCGTGTAGTGCACGTGTATCGAATGTGTCTTCCCGATAATATCGTACAGTGTCTTTGGTAATCGTTGCTGGTGTTGAGTTGATAGGATCCGCTATCTTTGTGAACCCGACATAACACGTATTTGGGCTCCTTGACATTTCTGTGTATTCCACATGACCAACCGGTGTGAGTTTTGTAAATTTTTTTTGGGCAGTCCAGGCCGCTTGTGTGGTACCATGGTTTCCCTTTGGAAGACAACATGATTGATGCATCAAACAGCTGAATGTTTTCCCCTATTAAAAAAGAAATGGTATGCAATGTTAGTCCAATTCCCATGTGTAAATAATTTTCATGTAAACTGATTAAAAAGAAATAGTATGTAATGTTACTTCAATTCATATCCAAATGTTAGTTCAACATATAAACAATATTTCAGAACAATATATATTAACAATAAGTAGTGTTATACCTCACAAACAACAGATATCAACAGAACATTTAGGAAGAATGTGATAACAATACAGTTATATCAATCAACATTATATCATTCCAACCAATCAGCACTACATCATTACAATAGTTGTATCAACACATGGCTATTTGTTTACCCGGCTGACCGTCATATCATAAACCCATCTTTCGATTACTCAGTTGACACGTTATAGCACAAAGCTGAAAACAGGCGTTTCCAACAACAAAACTATAACGGAGCACATTTTTTTGCCCAAAAAATATGGTAAACTTACTTTTTTAGGCTGCATAAACATGCAGCAAAAACGCTCTTTTAGGCCAATAATAATGCAGCTAAAAGTGCAGAAAATGGGCATGTTATTTGCTGCAGCAAAAGTTGTTATTTTAGTAGTTATTAGACCACTCAAGAAAGCGAAAAAAAAAATACCCAAGTTGTAAGTTATAAAAATAGCCTTTTGATTAACACACACCAAAGCCCATAGTATCAGCATACTTTCGTCAAAATAACTTGCATGATGAAATTATAAAGTAAGCACAAATCACCTGCAGAAATCAATAAATCTTAAGAACAATCAACGTTTTATATACATATCAACATATTTTGTTCAAAGAAATTTACATTAAGAAAGTAACCTAATCACATACTACCTCTAAAAATCACCTACATCTCCATATTTTGTTAACAAACTTTATATCAAGATATTAACATCTTAGTATAATAACTTATTGAGCTGTAATAAACAAAAAATAGCATTATAGCGAATTATGTCTCTCGTTTAAAAAACGACTATGCTAACCTCTAATTAGAATAATTGACTTGAAGTGAAGAAGCAAGGAACAAAGCAAGTTACACTGTAAACATGTACAAAGAAGGAAGGGGAAAAATGCCACATTTAACCAAATCAACAACAAAAAAATCTAATTGAAGCAAACCCATATCAAACGATGTAAAAATCTAGTTACCTATTTTGGTGTACATTGTCGGTGGTGAAGTAGAGCGTGAAGAGCCGCAAAACCCTAGCCATCGCTTGTTTTCACCGGTCCATATACCACTCAATCTTTTATAGCTTTGACAATCCTGAAAGATGTAAAGCAAACCCAAATCCGAATCAACTACACAAAACAACCAAAATATATACACAGTTCGATTGAGTTCAAAGACTATGAAAAATAGGTAACAAATCGATTACAAATGAGTTCCAAGTAACGATGAAAGGAGGCACGTGAATCCTTCTGCGGCTACATGCATCTGAAAAACCGGTGAAAGATTGGTCGTTGACGGCGAAACCTGTGAAGGATCGGTGACGGCGAAAGTAGATCGATGGTCGGTGACGGTGAAGCCAGTGTAGTTGGCAAACCAGCAGGTGAGAAAATGAAGAGCTATATATAACATGGCAGCCACCGCTAAAATACTGAAGGACCAATAAACCCCTCGTGTCTCAAATATTTACGAAGATGACATAATCACTGTTTAAAGTCGTTTGCCTATTAATATATAGTAATAAAGTAAAATATACATCACACTTATCTTATATTATATGTTTTTTCACATTGAAATCCTAATAAGTTGTGAAAAAATCTATTACATTAGCGTACACTGAAAAGTAAAAAAGAATAAAGAGGTATTATGACAATAAAACTCCATTACGTTAGTGTGCACCATAAGAAGAAAAAAAACATAGGCTACTTCTGTTTACATTACTGTAAAACACAAAAGTCACTATGAAAAAATAAATAACAGATTTCTATCAAAATGCTTAATCAAATAAGATTTGATTTCATCACACTAATTTTGTTCTTCGAAAACCTCCATTAAAAAAACCCCACCATTAAAAAACCCATTGGAAAAATAAATAACAGATTTATTTCTTGAAAAACAATCCTCACATTGTGTGGTTTCATTTGGTAGAAACTAATATATATGTAAGTATGAGTATGTATGTATGTGAGAAAATATGTATATGTATATGTGTGTACCCTTAGTTGTAAGTAGTGCATTGGTAGTTGTACATGTAACAAAAATTAAACTAACCAAGTTAGTTACTTGGTTAAATTGGTGGAAACTTAGTTGGTAAAATGGAGGGGTTAGCCATGGACCAACACCCATGTTGAGGGGTTGGTTTTGGAAGATTTAGAATTGTTATTTAAGTTAAGGGGGTAAAAAGGAAAATGGTGGTTTGGGAAAGAAAATAGAAAACGCAAAGAGAAAGAGAGAGAGAGAGAGGAAGGGGGCGACCAAAAGGGGCTCTCCAATTCAAACCTCTATAACTACAAATTGGAGTAGGAAATCACCCCTAATCCCTTTCATGTTCTTGGATTTATAGCCATCTAGTGGTGCTAATTTTATTGATAAGTTGAAGAATCAATTTTCGTAGAGTTTGGAAGTGGTATGGTGGGATTTCATAATCATATTATGATAATTGCTTCATTGTATCTTAGGAAACACAATTACTATGTTTGGTAGTGTAGAATTGATGAAATTGTATGTTGAATTGAGTGTATTGGGGCTGAATTGGAATTTATTAAGTGGGTGTTTGGGATAAAGGTTCCTCTTGACTTTTAAAAAGTCAAACATGACCTTAATACTATGATAACTCAATTGATTATGCATTATATAAATGTAGATTGTAAATGCTAATGTAGAAGGGAGGATTATGCACCCTAGAATTGTGTAATGACTTGAATGAATGTGAATGTACACCAAGTGTTCGGTGAAATGCTTGGCACTTTAGAATAGGTGAATTTGTGAGAAATGAATGTTAAACATGATGGCAGTGTATGTAACTATGAAATCATGTTAGTTTATCATCCTTAAACCAAGAATGGTAATGGGTGAAAGTATGAGAACTAAAGTATGGATTTCCTTCACTATGTAGGTGTGAAGGTTGAAGGTACAAGTAGTCAAAAGGAGCAAGGTGCACACGACAAAGGTAACTTGGTTACTCCCAACTATTTATTGTAATGGATATATTAGACATGATTGTTATGTTATGTTACTTGTTGTGGGTTAATATGATGGAATGTAAGTAGTATGAAGTGGTAGAAATACCCTTAACAGGTCATGGATGTAAAATAGTGGAATGTATGGTATGAAATGGTATAAATATCCTTAACGGGTCACGAAAGTAAATTGGTGGAATGTATGGTATGAAAATGTGGAATTGCCCTTAACGGGTTGCAAGGGAGGATGAAAGGATGCATCATGGTTCATTGGATTGTTTTGGTGTCTTTTGAACTAGATGTTGATATCTTCTTAGTATACTAAATGTTTGCTTGTTTGAATTGGTGATAGGTAAAGCTCACGAGTGAAGATTAAGTCTCAAGAAGGTCGAATTTTGCACACTCAAGTTCCAATGGGTTAGGTACCATGGTAGTGTTAGGATCTTTTGAGTCATAATAAACAAGTTGTTAATATTTTGTACATGGTTGAAAATATGGGTCAAAGATTCTCATGGTAGCCAACCTAGACATGTGCTTTTGTAAACTTAATGAATGTTGATAAGGTTGCTTATGTATCTTGTTTGGTTAGGACATTATGGGTATATATATATATATATATATATATATATATATATGTTTTTAGAAAAATCGAACCTTACAAGTTGGTATCAGAGCCAAGGTTTGAGTGAATCAAGCGCGTTGGGTACTTGAACTCAAACCGGAAGCTCTTGGGGGCGTGCATTCGATCTGAGACTTGATCAAGGTATGTTGGGAAATTGTGGGTTGAAAGGTTAGTAGATGAGCTTTTAAGGTGTTGGAAATCTTTGATTGAAAATGGGTTAAAAAGTTGTAATATGGAAAGGGGAAAATTAGGGGCTACAAAATGAAGGAAAGTAAGCCAAAAGTGCAGAAGGCACCGTAATTTACGGTAGCCACCGTAAATTACGGTGGCTTTCAACTAACTTACGGTGGGATCTTCCTACCTTACGGTGGGAATGGGGACGTCAGGGGCTACCATAAGTTACGGTAGCCACCGTAACTTACGGTGGACCCTGAACCTTTTTGTTTGTTTCTTCCTTTCTACATAGGTTGTTATCGTATCATTATGTGGGAACGTAATAAGGGTATAATAACATGTGAAAATGTGGAATTACAATCCTAGTATGTATTATGTAGAGATAGTGGTGACCCAAGTATTGGGAGTAGAAATTTTAAAAAGTAGAGACAATGATGGGAATACTATGGTATGGTATATATGTTGAATGATTGTTAATGTTTTAGAAGCATGGTTGAAGAAGGTGATAACTCCGCTACGGAGCATGAGCACCAAGAAAGGATAAAAGAGTTGATTGCCACGGAGATAGGTAAGGCGTAGACTATAACCTCGCCAAGATAACACAAGAAGTAGAAGCAAGTGTAATGGGGGTAATGGAGGGATTGGTGACGAGTAGGTTCGACGAACTGAAGAAGTTGATTGAAGAGGGGTCTTCTGGCTCCAAGAATGTTAAGAGATGTACTTACTGAAACTTTATGTCCTGTAACCCCACGGTGTTTAAGGGGGAAATAGATCCACTCGAATGTCTAAGGTGGATCTCGGACATGGAAGGGGTGTTCGTGTAGATGCACATATTGCGACTAATGCTATTGGATTGCGAATTACAAAATGTTTTGTTTCTGGTCGAATGGTCGAAGGTGGGTTTCTGGATGGTCGAAGGTAGAAAGAATGGTCGAAGGTGCACTGGGAAGTCGAATGTAATATTGTTTATGTATATGTCCAGATTCACCCATTGTTAATGGTCGAACCTGCACATTCGACCAAGTCAATTGGGCGAATGTGCAGGTCTATATAAGGCAATCTGATTTTTTGAATGTTAACTTTTGGTCATTTTTTCCCTCCCTGTGTGTGTTTCTCCCTAGGGTTATTATTGAGTCTGTAACCGAGTTTTATCATTATAAACAACGTTTTGAAGTGTAATTGATTATCTAAATGAATGAAATGATTATGTTTATGATGATTTCTGTGTTTTGCTAGTTTTATTATGATTGTGTGATCAATTTAGGGATTCCACACCTGAATTGAACTTGTTTGATCATTATCTTTGTTGTTTAGACGATCCTACGCGCATACAAAGTGGTATCAGAGCCATTTGGATCAAACAACCACAAATTGATAATATTACAGCTGATTTGGACCCAATTTTGATCAAAACTTTCTGTTTTTCATTGAACAATTGAATTTGGTGTTAAATTGATTGATTTGAACTTGTTTTCATGGATAAAATTCAAAATTCTCTTTTTTAAAGTTGTTCCAAATCCAATCCGAAGCAAAACCTGCATTAGATCATCAAATTTCATCAACTTTTGAAATTTTTTTATCAAAATAACTGATTTCAAAGTATAGCCGTTTTTCAAAATGAAAGGGTCGAACCTAGGGAGAATTGGTCGAGAGTGGGATTTTTAGGTCGAAACAGGGATTATTTGGTCGAACGTGGAGTTTTTTTTGGTCGAACCTAGAAAGTTTTAGTGTGTTGTTGTTCATTCGACCTTAATTGTTACATTCGACCAATCGGGTGGTCGAACGTGGGTTTAAACGGTCGAAAGTGAACTGAGTCTGTTATTTTCTACATTCGAACCTTGTTAAACGGTCGAACCTGGACTAATTTGTACATTCGACCACACGATTCTTTCAAAGGGTCGAACGTAGAAACTGTTGTGAAAATTTTCTAATCGTTTCGTGTTTAATCATTTTCAGATCGATATGTGGAACTTTCCTACAACACCACGACCTAATACAACACCACAACAGCAGACAACCATGGATCCTTGGTCGGTAGCCGCTCAGAAGTCTAGTTAACCATCCCAACCAATTAACTATATGGCGATGACTAGTTCTATGCCCCCAACAAGTTACACAACCACAACCACAACCGATGGCTGATTACTGGGGAGTAGTAGCAGCGGTGGTTCACTCGCAGACTACCAACGCGATTTCGACACTTATTCAAGACTTATCTTCGGGTAGTGGGAGCCGTCCACCAAAGTTGATGGAAATGGTAGACTACAACACATGGAAGACCAAGTTCAAGATTCATCTTGAGGGAATGGGATTAGAAGGAACGGAAGCTTGGCAAATGATTGCTAAGGGCTATGTTGCTCCGATCTTGGAGAACACGGGTGAGCCGATTCCATTAGAGAGTCTTGCTGAGGATGAGAAAAAGAAGTTTGCGGTGGAAAAGAAGGCGTTTTCCCAACTGTCCCAGGCCATTAATACTGATCTTTTACATCAGCTTGGGTCTTGCACCACTTCTAAACAATTGTGGGACATGTTAAGAAATCGTCATGATGGGAATGAGAAGACGAGGAAGTTGAGAATGGAGGAATTAAGAAAAGAGTTTGAGAACTTCAGCTATATGGGAAATGAGACGCTGAAGGAGTTGGTTCCAAGGTATTGTCACTTATTGACTGAGCTTTCAAGCTATGAGATTAACATACTGATGTCTGAGCTGGTGGATAAGTTTGCTGATGCGTTGCCACCTTACTGGAATCAACACATCGAGGTACTCAAGGAAAAGGATGCATACCAATACTGGACCATCAACGAGTTTATTCAAAAGCTTGAGAATAAAGAGATGGAAGAAAAGAGGAAGTCAAAAAGAGCTCAAGTTCCTCAGAATCCAGAGCTATACCATGGCGGTGCGTCTTCATCTCTAGCTGGTTCAAGTTCAAGTACTATTGTAGCTCCACACAAAGCCCCTATCAAGTCATGTTGAACCAACCAAAGCCCCTATCAATTACCTTGCTCAAACTTCATCTTATACCCCACCATCATATCCTACTACTACTTACATTCCATCATTTTCACCGATGCAACAAGCTGCTTATTATTCTGCAAGTTTAAACCAACCTCAACAACAATCCTATATTCCTCAAATGAATCAAACACAAATGAACCAAACTCAACCTAATCAGAGCTCAATTGTGCTGGAGACTTCGAACTTGAACAATGTTACTGTTGAGATTGCACAACAACATGTAGCATTGGTGTCTGCTATGGTAGCTTCTTATAACGGGTTGGTTGCTAGTCAAATTGGTAACAACAACTTAACCAGTGAAGACTACGCACAAATTGACAAAGAAGAGATGGAGCTCATTGATATCCAGTGGGCATTTGCTAGCGTTATGAGGAGAGCGACTGAATTCATTGAGAAGACTGGCAGAACTGATCTTTCTACTTCTCTAAACACCACATATGGCTTCAACAAAGCCAAAGTGACATGTTTTAATTGTGGTGGGAAAGGTCACTTCAAAAGGGAATGTACACAGCCAGCACAACAGGGGAACATAAATCCTTTCAAAACCAACTACCAGAATCGTCAAACCCAAAATCTTATCAAAGCCCAAACATTTCAAGCTTTCAACTACAAAATACCTACCAAAACCGCTAAAACACTTCATAAAACAATACTGTTAGACAAACCACTACACAAAACCAAAACCAAAACCAAAACCAAACACCACAAAATCCAAACCGAACAATCATTCCTATTTCTACACCAAACACTCAAACCCAATCAGATAACCAAAACCAGGACTTGGTGATACAGAAAGATGAGGGATTTGATTGGACGGGTATGCAGTTGGGTGTTGAGGAGATTAACACTGGTAATGTGGCGTGTGTGGCACAGAAGATGGATTTGGATGAGCCGGTATTGGTTGAAGAAGAGTTGGTTACCGAGAAGATGTCTGAGGTGAAAATTGAGGAGTTGAGTGAAGAAAGTGATGATTGTGTAGAGAAGAAGTCGGGTTTGATTCTTGACTCTGTTACTGATGTGCCAGAACAGTATGATTCAGTTTATTCTGATATGGAGAGCGATTCTGATTCTGAAGCTAGTGTTAATTCACTAGATGATGATATCGATCAACTGCTTGCTGAAGCTGATTTTCTGATGACACGCAAATCATGCATGGTGGATGTTGCTTGTACCAGAATTGACTATTCTAAATTCTTTGTTGGTAAGGAAGCACACTTTGCACTGATGGCGATGACAGAGCCTCCAAAGCAGGTAAGTTCTGAATCTAATCTTGATATGAATAGTGAGAAGTATTGTGGTGCATGCGATAGATTGGCAGAGGATAATAAGCAACTCAGGGTTCAGCTTGAGAGTGCTATGATCAACTGTCAATCGTATCAGAAAGAAGCACGCGAATTTAACAGAGTGCTTGATGGTTACAAGAAAGACATTTCAGAACTCAAAAAGACTTTATCTTTAAAATAATTAGCCATTAACAACTATATCAATGATTTGGAAAATACAAAACTTGAAATGGCTACCATCAAGTGCTTTGCAGAAAAGGTCAACAAGAAACTCGAAAGTTATAAGCACATTGCATATGTTGTTGATTATATCATAGAGGAGCCTTCACAGTCTAGTAGTGCAAACTACAAGGCAGTCCCATCTCCAGTGTTATTCGAAAATCATACTTTACATTCAATAACACCGGAGAGCTCAGTTAAGTCTGACTCGACATCGGATGATGAGTCGAACACCTCTAGTGTGGGAGACCCAAATTCTGATGTTCGACCTATCTTGGGACTAAACAATGAAGGTGTAGTTGTTGTAACTGATGATTCCGACTCTGAGGATGACAAATCTGAGAAGGTGTGTGATATTCCTGCTGAAAATCACATAATTACAAATGAACCTGTGTCACCATCTCAGATTGTGCATCCCATGGCTAATGCTCATCGAGCGAATCAATCAGTTAAGCCTGTCGAGAAGAATGATCAAAGTGACAAACCCGTCAAGATTTTCTATCGGATGATTGGATCCGATAAGATAATGTCTGACGAGGAATATCCAATCAAATTTGCCAATTACTCCAAGATTGAGAAAATTTGGGAGGAGAGTACCATTTGGTTCCGAAAGCATGAGCGAACAAATGATGTACCTCCAGAGGTTTTAGAGAGAATTTACTTGGATATTCCGAAAGAACCAAAGGTTCATGTCACAGAATTTATCAAGCCAAAGAATAAGGCTAACAGTTTTCTTAAGCCGACTTACTCCAAGGACCCAGATCCTGAGAGTCTTAGAAGGAAATGTGTGGAGGATCAATATCCTATCACTACATATGCTAAGTCGAATGCCAAGAACAACTTTGAGGAATACCGTGCGTGTTATAAATGCGAGGAGAGAGGGCATTTACTTGCTCACTGCCCGTATGTTAGGCACAAAAGGCACGAGGTGGAAATGAAGCAAAATCATCAACGTCCAGTCGATAATTAATGTTATCCACAACAACGTGTTGTCCCTCAACAAGCACATTTTTACAATCAGAATCATTTTTATCAAAGAAGGGATAATCGTTCGATGACATATGATCGTCGTAACCAGATAGACATTGAAAAACCGCTTAAGAAACCAGTGGCGAACACAACTGTTGACAAGAAAAAGGTTCCCGTAAAACATGCGGTCAAACCAACAGTTGGACCTGTCTCTGTTAAATCAGAGAAGGTAACCAAGAAAGTTTCCTTTAAAGACGAAGTAAAGAAACCGGTTGAGACCCCAAAATCTCAAATCCGGATCTTGAAACGTTCGGAACAGTATTGGTCACCAAAGGGTTCTCAAGGTGCTTCATCTTTACAAGTGAATGAGAATGTGAAAACTGAAACTGAAAAAGATTTAATTGATCAGAAAAAGATCAATTCAAATCAATCTGTTTGTGAGAAAGAATATTTGAAACTTAAAGTTCAAAGACCCAAGACCAAGCAGGCTTGGGTCCCCCGAAAAATCTAATCTTTTACTTGATATGTGCAGGGAACTTCAGCTGGCCCTGTGAGCAGTCTTTGGATTGTTGACAGTGGAGCTTCTGGTCACATGACAGGGGATTTATCGCTACTGTTTGATATCAGAAATATTAATGGAGGATATGTAGCGTTTGCTGGGAATAAAGGTGGATACATTACCATGGAGGGTAGTGTAAGTAATGGGATAGTGAGTTTTGAGAAGATTTCATACGTGAAGCAAATCGATTATAATCTGCTCAGTGTTAGTCAGATTTGTGATAAACAGTTTCCGGTATTTTTTGATGACAAATCTTGTTATATACTCAAGCCGGGTTTCGTTTTACCAAAAGAGTGGGTTATGCTAAAAGCACCGAGAGTGAACAATTTGTACATTCTCGACATGTCAAAAGCTATGACTACACAAGGCCAAGTCATGTGTTTCCTCTCCAAGGCTACTGAAAAAGAATCAATCATGTGGCATAGGAGGATGGGACACATTCACCTTCGAAAGATGAATCATTTGGTGAAGAATGAACTTGTCACAGGCATGAATGTTAAACATTTTCATTTAAATGACAAGTGTGTGAGTTGCAAGAAAGGTAAGCAGCACAAGCAATCCCATAAGCCAAAGAAAGTCAATTCAGTTGAACTACCACTTGAGCGTTTGCACATGGATCTGTTCAGACCAGTCAAGCGTAAAAGTCATGCTGGTGAATTGTACAGTCTTGTGGTTACAGATGACTATTCTAGATTTTCATGGGTTATGTACTTGCATCATAAGAGCGACACATTTGATAATTTGAAAGTTCTGTTCACTCGATTGGAAAATGTCTATGGTCTCAAGATCAAGAGAATTAGGAGTGATAATGGGACGGAGTTTAAGAATGCACAGATGGAAGCTCTTTGTGAAAACAAAGGAATTCATCATGAATATAGTGCTCCGTATACCCTCAACAGAACGGTGTCGCAGAACGCAAAAACAGGACTCTAATTGAAACGGCAAGAACAATGCTTGCGGATTCCAATCTTCCAGTAATGTTCTCGAACGAAGCAATTTACGCAGCTTGTTATACTCTCAATCGTGTTTTAACGGTGAAGAAGTTTGGCAAAACTTTTTATGAACTGTTGAATCGACGAAAGCCAAACTCAGAGTATCTAGAACCGTTTGGAGCCCCGTGTACAATGCTTAATCCATCTGAGAAGTTCGCACCAAAGGCTGAAAAAGGATTCTTTGTTGGATATGCAACCCCGCTCAAACGGGTATTCAACAAACGAACTCGTCAGGTTGAGGAGTGGGCTAACGTTGAAGTTCAAAGATATACTCAGAATGTACAGGGTAGCGGTCCAGACTGGATGTTTGATTACAAGGATTTCTTTGAATCATTCAATCTAGATAGCTTGGTTGAAGAGGATGTATTACGATTATATTACGAGGTCGAAAACGCAGTGACATCACCGTTGGTGCATCCGATCACTTAAATTTCATGATAAGGATTCAATGTTTATATGTTTTAGGGGGAGAATAAACAAAAATCCAGGACTTAAATGTCACACCACGCCAATGGCGGAAACACGTGGCGCAACGCTCGAAAGTATATCAAAGTCAAGATTAACACAAACTATATTTAATTAGAAGAGATCAATTTATTAGAATGTCGGAAATGAGTATCTCGTTACAATATTGCACAAGGCATTACTTAAAACGATGAACATTAAGTTCCAATGTGGGTAATTCCGTTTATGTTCCAACCCGAAGGTAACAGTGAATGAAATCCCGACCAGTATCCGACATCCCGAATTCCACCGCACTAGCCCCATATCTATTCAGCACTTAGTTACCTGAAAGATATGTTTAAAAAGACGTCAATATATAAAATATTGGTGAGTTCACAGGTTTTAGTTTCATAACAGCAACATATTCACAACCATCGACTCGACTCACTTTACCGTATAATTACTTTCCCATTAAGTAATTATACTAGGATCTTGTCGATCGATATTCCGTTTTTACAACATGTGCGAAACCTGCACAACTTGTGGCCTTTGTAAGGAGTAGCTAGCTCCTACAAACTATAATGATGAGCAATCCCTTGAGCCCCATAACCAAACCAAGACTGATAATAATGCCCCGCTCCAAGTCGTTACTCGGTTTTCCCACGACTTAAGTTCAGAATATATGCACCCCAGGCATAACCTAATGCATAATCGACGCTATCGATTAGGGGTGGGCCTTGTCAGGCACCAATAGTACTATCCAAATATTCTTTCGGTTTCATTTCCCTGAATTAATGATTACGGAAGAGAGGACTCAACCCCGAGTGGCGATCACTGCTCAAGTACTCATCATACCACTTATCACATTTAAACCTTTGAAAACATTTCAACATGTGACAACGTTTGACAACATATCTTTCCCCCAGTTAAAACAGTAAAATGGGGCCGTGAAACTCACCTGAAACACTGTCTGGCTCACTAAGTAGATAGCATCGAGGGTCTCGCACCTACAAACGTCCTAGACGTATAAGTCACTATTCCTATAGTGCATGTGCCTTGGCAAGTTGTACACCCAACTCCCGACCACAAGTTACTCCAAATCCCGTTTAATTAAGCGCGTATCCTAGGTTTCGTTGGCGTTAGATTACCCTTTGTGTTACAAGTTATATATTACTCTTGTTAATATTTCCTTAACTTGTACCTTATTATCATCGACTCGACTTCACTTAACATATAATTATTTTCCCATTTAAATAATTATACTTAAGATCGCATCGCTCGATATAATATATATTTCAACATTCGACCCGACTCACTTTGCCACACATTTGTTTTCCCATTTAAACAAATATGCTAAGATCTTGTCGTTCGATTGTATATTCTTAACGCCCGATTCAACTCACCATACCGTGTATTTATTTTCCCATTCAAATAAATATACTAGGATCTCGTTGATACGGCATACACATATATATATCTTTGTCTACCCGTCTCGTTTTCCTTCCCACATATCTACTTTCCCATTAAGTAGATATACTAGAATTTTGCCGAGACGAGCGTACATATATATAAATGTGTAGTTTTCTTGTTAAGTATACACGTTTGTTTAACGCCTTATTTGTTTACGTTATATTTTTCTCCCACGAATAATTCCTTCAACACTTAGGAAAGTGTTTATTAGTTTTCACCCATGATGCATATATATTTTACTTCTTGAAAATATATATTTTCTTACCTTGCCGCAATGGCATTTTTCTCATGTTTTGTCCGTGTACGGTTCGTTAACGCGTCTTAGTTCGATATCTTAGTTTGATTAGTCAATTTTCCAAGTCTTTCCCAACATGTGTTTTATAGAAATATTATCCACATTTCTAACCCATGTTACTTGGAAGGTTTGTATTTTAGCCCAACTTGTTAACTTAGATACAAAAATGCTTCCAATATTTTTATATTCCCATTTATATAAAAGTATTCATTTTTGTATAAGCTTCTCAAGTTTGCTTAACATTTTTATAAAATCTCTATCTTATAAAAATCTTTATGTTAATACAACCCATATTTTTATAACTTTCACTTTTATAAAAATATACTTTTTATACCAAAATACCCAAGTGTGCCTACTAGTATTTACCCAAATCATCCTTGGAAAATTATTACTTATACTTTTGACACCAAGCTTCCCATTATTGCATCTTTGGACTAATAGTTTCTAAAATATCCACTTTAGTCCTCTAACTTTCAAAGTTACAAGATTGGTCCCTTAACTTCCAAATGTTGCATTTTTCCACTCTAACTTCCAAAGTTAACATTTTTCACTCAAAATAGTAAACTTTGAAGATTCAACTTTTTTATTGGTAAGTTATTTTTGTATCAAAACACCTATGTTAGTCTTGTATTTCATGTGGAAGACTACTTATGTGTGTGTTTTATGTATTTGTCCATTTTAACAAAATATCATTCATCTAAGTAAGCTAACTTAGATTTTCCATCATCTTCATTCTTGAACTTTTAACATGTTCCATCATTTATTATGTCTTAAATGATCATGTTAAGATGATTAAAGTTACTTTTTAATACATTCAAGTTTATTCTACAAATCTCAATCAAATCATCATCTACTTAGTGTATGTGTAGATTTTATACATTTTCAAGATCACTACTTTACCATTATCAATCCATGATCCATTTACATATCTTTAATTATCCATTTTACTCATGTAAACCCATTAAAGATTATGTTTCAAACCTCATTTTAAACCCTTCATGTACAACTTGCTTCTAAGAACACATACATGAATATTATTAATCGAAACAAGGTTAAGAAACTTACTACTAGCACAAGGCTAGGGAAGACAAAAACCTTGGATTTGAGAGGGGTTTAGTGTGTTCTTCCAAGTGGTTTAGCTCCAAGCTCTTGAAACACACAATAGGGGTTTGGATGATGGATTGTTTTAAGTGATTTGAAGATGTAAAAACTTGAAAGAGATGTGTGTGTGGGTGTGAAGAAACCCACGGCTCCAAGAGAGAAAGAAGAAGGAGATGTTGCTTTGTTAACTCATGTATCTAACACATGTTATATATAATTATCACATGTAATCTTCCAAAGATTTAAGAAATCTTATGAAGGTTTGTATGTGTACTTGGGAATCTTGGAAGGATATGAAGTGTGTGTGTGTGTATATAACCGTGTATGTATGTATGCATGTGGGAGGTTGCTTGTGAATCTTGGTTAATCTTTGTAATCTATCCTAATCTTTATATAAAATCTCCATCCATGCACATGCACACACTTAGGCCATGATGGCTAGCATTTTGCCTTGGATTTTAGTGGCCCTTGGCCGAAATTTGCAAAAGGAGGGGACAAGGAGTGGCATGCTTTTGTACTTGATAATTATTCATGTTTCTTACACCTTTTGCATGCTTTATATGTAGGTTAATAGATCATTATTATTAACACTTGCATGGGCACCACCCTTGGCCTTTAGGCCGGCCCCCATGTGGGTTTGTGTGGGGTCCACAACTTCAAATTATTACCCATTGTTTGTTATGTTTAATCCCCCGTCGTTCGGGTGTCGTTCGGGTATTTTTTCGGGTTTTAATTGCGCGTTATTCGGACATTAACAATACCTTTAATAACCCTTAAATATAGTCTAATTTAAGCGTTGATTGGTTATTTAGGCCTTTGCCGAGTGAAATTATGAGTTATACGCGTATCGGGTGCGGTACGCGCATTTTATTCGTTACCGGGAGATTTGTACAAGACGTTTTCATTTATGGTTTTGGAGTTCCAAAACTCATTATATCTTATGAAAATACCCTTTATTTTATATCCTGGGTGTCCGGGATCCGTTTCGTTTATTTAATTATTACCGGGTAACTGCCAACGTCCATACCGGATAGCTTATTCGCACATGATCCAATCATGTTTTACCATTAAACGTATGCATTCCTATGCACTATTTGGAAATTGCTATCTCTTAAGGCCTTGATAATTAAATCACACATAATTGCGTTTAATTACGTTAATCATACATTAATTAATCTGTACGGAATTACCTTATTTTTGCCGGTTGTTACATTCTCCCCCCGTTAAGAGAATTCCGTCCCGGAATTCAATTCAAGTTACCCATCACAATAGTATCCTTGAACAGGGCGGGGTGTTTGCGCTTCATGAGATCTCCTCTTTCCTAGTGAGCCCAGATTCATGCTCGGCTCACGCTTAGTGCTCTATCAAACACAGTGTCATAGTTCAACTACGACTAAGCTCTTGGTCATCCCACCTTGACACATCTATCGGTTTTCCCGAAATCGTAGAGCTTATTGTCAACCGGACTTCCGCCGGTCGAGGAATTGACCAAAACTTCCTCAGGCCAGACTTGCGGGATTCATTAAGAGTCCCACTAAGCTCTTGCGACAATTCAAGCTTATTCATCACGAGGCCGATTTTGATCGCTATCTCCGTACCACCGAAGTATTAGGAATTGGCCTACTACAATCTCTAAGCTTATTGACACCTTCTCGGAGTATGACTCTCAGTGACAACCTATTATTAGACCGAAGTTCTTAAGGCCTACGCCTTGTCTGTATGACTTCTTAATAGGTTCGCATCTCGTCCAAACAGTCTTTAATCTGCAAGATCTACTGGCCATCTCTCGAATAACCTAAACCAGGTTATGTATCTATCTCCGTCTGTCAATCGACGCACTGGAGATTTACACGCATGCCCTCCAAGGGCTTTGAGTAGTACACCCCGAACACTGGGATGCTAATTCCTATCACATAGGAAAGTTTGGTGAGGAAGCTCATGGGTTTGATCTGCCACGAACATCAATCGTGTCAACACGGAACAATTCCGTCATGTACATTCAATTTGTCCGAGAATGACAAACCATACTCGTCTCAAATTGAGTATCCCATGCTTGTGTACAAAGTTTGTCGAACTTGAGGTAGAGTGACCACTACAATCCGATATAATGTAAGTTGGCAATTCGGTGTCTAGCCACAACTCTCTCCGAGAGTATAGGTAACTGTCCGTATGCCTCATCTCGAAGCCACAGATGAGTACGGAATGAGAGGGCTCCAAGCAACAATCAATCATCACTTGGGTCACATCTGACCCCGGGACACCTCGGGTGTCATGGTGATGTCAAACAGGTGATCTTACCGCACCACATAAAAGTCCCCTTGGAAACCTCGTTGGGTATCCCATTTTATTTATCCTTCGGTTCGACTCACTTTACCGTATATTTACCTCCCCATTAAGATAAATATACTAGGTTCTTGTCGACCGAACAACCATATTCAAAATGGGACTTTATTTCCGTAGAATCCCCTAGGTACTGAATTGCTGCTTTCCTCCTGAGTAATTGTGGTTAATGGTACTAGGACGCTTAGTATGGACTGATGGAGGTCGAAAGTTTTTGCGTCGCTTTCACCCCTCAGTTCCCTTACATTAAGCAGTGTATACCTGACGCCCGGGCCGTACAATTCCACAATCCTCGAGTAGTACGAGTCGGCTCATCACCAACGACAAGATGCTTCCAGCACATAGGTCTATACCGAAAAGAGATACATGAGACATCATAAATTGTTGTCGCAATGAACAACGTATAAGGTTTATTATGACATATCAATACGTTGGCCCCTATTGCGACAAGTATACAGAACACCAGTAGCTACCCAAACCATGGGTATCCAGCACCAGTTCTGTCATATGTGCTTCATGGGCACTAGTGTTCTATCGTCAATAGCAACCTAGTAAATCAATTCCGAATAATACAGGCCACATGCCCTTACATTGACCTTCAGATCTTATGCAGAGATCTGAGTGAAAGGAGTCCTGAAACCAAAACCCTCATTCATCGAAGGTTCCATCCTTTCGGAATCTTTTCATGTAAATGGTGAAATCGGGTCATAGATGCATGCATTTAGCATAGATTTCACATTTGGCTTGACGGCTTCATGCGCTCAAGTCGTTACTTTGAACAAGCGAGCGACTGATATCGCACCACAAGTAATAGTCCTGAGCCTTCCCATAAGGCATCCCATTCAATGCCTCAGTAGTCACACATATGGGCGGAATATGTAAGCCTTCAAGCTCGTTCTGATTAGTCCGGTGCCATATGCCCTGACCTGGCAGCTCACATTACTATGGTGTCTCTAACAGCGTCTATCAAGGATAAGGGGTTTTGCTCTAGTGTGAGCAATGCTACTTAAAGATGACTGGGAACACCACTATCGACTCAAGGTCGAAATTGTATTCCATTGTTCCAAGAATCTACGCCACGACACCAAGGTAGGATAAACCTTCCATCAAAGGAATAACAACATTAATCGATGGGTCGAGACGATCAACTATCTCAACCCAGTAGTGTGGCACCTTTAAAGAGTAGATAATGCTGCACGCCCTTCTGGATTCAGGGTTCATAAAACCTCTTAATCATGTACCAGGGACTTCACCAATGCACGCCCATGGGTGGGTCCACGACAGTATTCCCATAACCCTCAGTATGGTACGTATGACTCCAAATGAATCCACTGGTGTGAGCAATAAATGAATTGAACCTTTCAACTCTTGCTAGTCCCAAAGGTATAGATCATAATATCGCTCATAAATTCTCGATACCTTCAGGTTCGAGACGTATTCGAAATCCCTTATCACAAAGGCAAGTCTCGCCTTGTCACGTGCAGATCACAGGGTTTCTTCCCGACATTGATTTGCATAACCGGTCGTTGGGCGACCAAATTGCACGTAAAAGGTTAGGGCTGGACATAGCGGCACTGGTGCCTCAGATTCTGAAGATGTACCGCTCACGAAATGCGTGAGCATATACAGGGGTCGACACATGATTCGGTCACCTACTCAGACGACCACGAGATTCAGACTTTAGGGGAATACACACGTAATCACTAAGGCTAGAGTGTCTAAGCACGACTTTTAGAAAGTCCGTTGGACACCTGAAATTCTACATAATCAATGTCGGTACTACACAATCAACAAATAGAACAATGACGGCACGAGGGGTTTAGGTGATGTCTCCATTCCGAGAGAAACAAGAGCAATGCAAACGACAAATCATCACGTCATCGAGGTAATCCAACAGCTGTAGCAATACGCCCTCTGAGCAACACGATAGTAGAAACAACATGGCAATGTCAGCAACATATCCACGAAGCACATCAACTAGGGAACACCGCCCGGAGCAACACGACAACAGAGAAGTATGGCGACAAGGCAACACCGCAATAGGAACCGTACGACACAGAGAAATACGACAGTAAGGCTACACTACTGCAGGAGCAGTAAACAACAGGAATGCATCATCAGCAATGTAGCGCAGCCACATGAGTACGCAATCAGCTAGTATAATGTAATAACGAGCATGTACTATGGCTGGGGGTAACCCAGCAGCATGAATGCACCCGTCAATATGATGCTCAATATGGAAGATCCACAGTCCACATTAACAGAAAATTCCGCTCCGGTGAGCACGCATCCCCGTGCGTCTCAGATCACTTGTGGAGGTGGGATTTGCATCCGTACCTTCAGCCTCGAGCCTATCCTCCGTAGGCCCAATGGTAGGAATGGTTAGGTTGGTCGGCGCATCATTCGTCATAACATGAATGGGAATGACGGGTTTCACATAATTTAGCTGACTTCTCAAGCCGATATTGTTCTTGGAGAGAACGACCATAGGCTTGTTATGAGTCACTCAAACAATGGCAACAGAAACATCGACAGTTTCCACTGAGGCCTGAGAACCATTGACAATGTTAGGCTTCCTAAGAGCCCAAGGAATGATAACTAGTAGTTCAATGAAAGCCTCAAAGAGAATGGAATTAATAGCAACAAACTCCACAAAGACACATAGATGGTCATAGCGGCCTGGAAAGGGTCATAGAGACGTCTTCGTTAATATCATTCACTTCTGCAGGAGCCTCAAATATATCGACAACGTCAACCCGAGCAGAGCCATAGAACAACATCATCAAGCCCAACATGGACTGTACAGACAACGACAACAATGAACTCAACAACAAATATAGAAACGATGACATCAAGCTCGATAAGTGCTATTGAACCACTGACAACAACAAACTCAGCGAGAGCTACACTTAATAGCGTCAACAGGATTCGCTTGAGCCATAGGATAATACTAGGAGCAGCAACGTCAGGCTCGACTGGAGCCTTAGACTCGTCGTAGCTTTTATACGTGTGGTGACTGGTATCCATAGGACCTGGAAACCAACCTACATCTTTCCCGATACAAGGGTAGTGGTCACAACGAGCACAGCAAGTAGCGGTAGAAGAATCACGATTTATCGATACACCACGATAAAAGGAAAACGATACCGACTCTGGTAAACCAGCCGAGTCATTCTTCTCATTAGGGTCTCCTTACATGCTATCTAGCACTGATAGTAATTAGCTGGAATGCCTCTCTGTCACTCAAGCGAGGCCGGTGAACTTTCTTCCTGATAAGCCACGCCGTGAGAGTATCGAAATATGGCAAGAGATTAGACAGGTCACCGTGTCCACAACGAACGGACCTTGCAACCTTAGTTTATAAGTTACCGCAACGTCTCAATATCTATGGGGATCGATGGAAAACACTTCGCGTCATTTGCCGCCCCTAATAGATTACTAGTCTCGTCGTCATGACGAGGGTGACGAATGTTATTGCCACAAGAGCAATGGGATTTCCGTCCCATAGGTAAGTTTACCAGATAAACGTGACCACTTCCAGTAGTCCGTCGTTCGATTTTCGAGCGGGGGGGGGGATTTCAATGTCAGCAAAAGCGTCTTGCAACATTCTGACAATCACAGAACACTTTTACGATTACGATTCCCAAAGTGTGGTTCCACTTTCTAGGATTTATGACGGATTCAGGCACAGTACATGTAACGAGCCTACTCTGGCGTTCCTCGACTGAAGCGAGACCACCAACAATCCTTGAAAAACGAACAGGAGGTAGATAGAGGAATCTTATGATAACCTTTGCACCTCAGGAAGGTAGTATGACATAAGTACCAACATGCTGAGTCCATCACAATTCATCTTCCGAACACGATCCAGTGCTATTGCAAAGGTTGTTAATCCATACTAGAATACTCAATACACCGAGTAGTGGCTTCCCACGAGTTAATCGTATGCACTTCCGAGTGAGTCCATTGCCAAACGCCGACTGGGGCTTGCTGTTCTACTATACGCCGTCATCCTTTCACTGGCAAACCATGTCGCAGTCATGATTAGTGGCCGAAATTCTGACATCATCAAAGTTTAACAAAGCACTCATGTCCTGTGCAATGCGGCATGCTGATTTCATCAGCAGTCCATGACTGCATGGGAACAACCAATACTGTTGTTTCAGACAAGGGCTACCGAGCTTTCAGGGTAACAATGATCAAGCTTCCTAATCCCGTAACTTCGATTCTGTCTTCCTACTGGAGAAGAAAAATATCCAACCCTTGAAGACAACCTGGGCATGCGTTAGGTCGATCATGACTTATTCACCATGATAACACCGCAGCACACGGCCACGAGTCTCATATTTAATCCACGCAGGGTCCCGTTCTCTAGACGCACTAGTCTAGCAGGGACGCACCCTAAGTCTTCACTGGGTTCCAAGTTTAGCATTCCTCGCATCGTACCAGGCATTCATCTCTTCAGTAAGCAGCGCATCCTTGTACGCCCGCTCCTTTGGAAGAACTTTGTGGTGGAGACCTTCAACTCCTACACAAGGAAGCTTTCATCTCCCGTTCCTATCTAGAGCGAGGGTTTGCGTCAGATTACTTATATGAATAGACGTTCGAGCTCTTCCGTGCTCGTACCACAAAGGTAATGTCGAAGAAAGCTCATTAGGTTTGCTAGGATCGAGATCAAGGAACATCGGCGAGACCTCTCATTTAACCCATTGGCCGATCAAAACTAAGACTGAATCTAAAGAACAGGAACAACTAAGACAAGGAGTGATCACCAATCCCGGCCCTAGCGCCCACCAAGGTTACCGTGCACCCCAAACTATTATTACGTGTGCACCCGTAACGATAATTTGTGTTTCCAGGTAATCTTGTTGTCCGCTAGTTCCGAGCTTCCTGATCCAAAACCGAGAGTTCATACAACAAAGACTTGATCTAGCTTCGCCTCTAAATCATAAACAACGTGGCGACATCCATTAACGCGATAGAGTTTAGCCCTTCCGATCACCCCGTCTACAGGCAAGCAAGTGAGCTCATCGTAGACCACAGCATTCTTCCCGCTTGCTGGTACCGGTGATCGATGCAAGAGCGCGGACTATTGTGAAGCGTGACACAACAACCTTACTGGCAAAATATCCGTACTACGTATATGTATTAACTTAATCTTAGAAAATCGGATTCCTACTATAAGCATCTTATCCGCATTTTCTAATACTTCATATATTGACACACATGGCTAGTCGGTCGGAATTTCCCCTTGTACAATCCATGTACAATCTTCTTTCTTTTCTGAAAATATTTCGTTGTGTTTTATTTTTGAAAACTCCGTTTTCGAGCCAAAACCGGTTATAGTCTAGATTTTTCAAAAATGCTAGTTCGCTACAACCTTGGCTCTGATACCACTTCTGTCACACCACGCCAATGGCGGAAACACGTGGCGCAACGCTCGAAAGTATATCAAAGTCAAGATTAACACAAACTATATTTAATTAGAAGAGATCAATTTATTAGAATGTCGGAAATGAGTATCTCGTTACAATATTGCACAAGGCATTACTTAAAACGATGAACATTAAGTTCCAATGTGGGTAATTCCGTTTATGTTCCAACCCGAAGGTAACAGTGAATGAAATCCCGACCAGTATCCGACATCCCAAATTCCACCGCACTAGCCCCATATCTATTCAGCACTTAGTTACCTGAAAGATATGTTTAAAAAGACGTCAATATATAAAATATTGGTGAGTTCACAGGTTTTAGTTTCATAACAGCAACATATTCACAACCATCGACTCGACTCACTTTACCGTATAATTACTTTCCCATTAAGTAATTATACTAGGATCTTGTCGATCGATATTCCGTTTTTACAACATGTGCGAAACCTGCACAACTTGTGGCCTTTGTAAGGAGTAGCTAGCTCCTACAAACTATAATGATGAGCAATCCCTTGAGCCCCATAACCAAACCAAGACTGATAATAATGCCCCGCTCCAAGTCGTTACTCGGTTTTCCCACGACTTAAGTTCAGAATATATGCACCCCAGGCATAACCTAATGCATAATCGACGCTATCGATTAGGGGTGGGCCTTGTCAGGCACCAATAGTACTATCCAAATATTCTTTCGGTTTCATTTCCCTGAATTAATGATTACGGAAGAGAGGACTCAACCCCGAGTGGCGATCACTGCTCAAGTACTCATCATACCACTTATCACATTTAAACCTTTGAAAACATTTCAACATGTGACAACGTTTGACAACATATCTTTCCCCCAGTTAAAACAGTAAAATGGGGCCGTGAAACTCACCTGAAACACTGTCTGGCTCACTAAGTAGATAGCATCGAGGGTCTCGCACCTACAAACGTCCTAGACGTATAAGTCACTATTCCTATAGTGCATGTGCCTTGGCAAGTTGTACACCCAACTCCCGACCACAAGTTACTCCAAATCCCGTTTAATTAAGCGCGTATCCTAGGTTTCGTTGGCGTTAGATTACCCTTTGTGTTACAAGTTATATATTACTCTTGTTAATATTTCCTTAACTTGTACCTTATTATCATCGACTCGACTTCACTTAACATATAATTATTTTCCCATTTAAATAATTATACTTAAGATCGCATCGCTCGATATAATATATATTTCAACATTCGACCCGAATCACTTTGCCACACATTTGTTTTCCCATTTAAACAAATATGCTAAGATCTTGTCGTTCGATTGTATATTCTTAACGCCCGATTCAACTCACCATACCGTGTATTTATTTTCCCATTCAAATAAATATACTAGGATCTCGTTGATACGGCATACACATATATATATCTTTGTCTACTCGTCTCGTTTTCCTTCCCACATATCTACTTTCCCATTAAGTAGATATACTAGAATTTTGCCGAGACGAGCGTACATATATATAAATGTGCAGTTTTCTTGTTAAGTATACACGTTTGTTTAACGCCTTATTTGTTTACGTTATATTTTTCTCCCACGAATAATTCCTTCAACACTTAGGAAAGTGTTTATTAGTTTTCACCCATGATGCATATATATTTTACTTCTTGAAAATATATATTTTCTTACCTTGCCGCAATGGCATTTTTCTCATGTTTTGTCCGTGTACGGTTCGTTAACGCGTCTTAGTTCGATATCTTAGTTTGATTAGTCAATTTTCCAAGTCTTTCCCAACATGTGTTTTATAGAAATATTATCCACATTTCTAACCCATGTTACTTGGAAGGTTTGTATTTTAGCCCAACTTGTTAACTTAGATACAAAAATGCTTCCAATATTTTTATATTCCCATTTATATAAAAGTATTCATTTTTGTATAAGCTTCTCAAGTTTGCTTAACATTTTTATAAAATCTCTATCTTATAAAAATCTTTATGTTAATACAACCCATATTTTTATAACTTTCACTTTTATAAAAATATACTTTTTATACCAAAATACCCAAGCGTGCCTACTAGTATTTACCCAAATCATCCTTGGAAAATTATTACTTATACTTTTGACACCAAGCTTCCCATTATTGCATCTTTGGACTAATAGTTTCTAAAATATCCACTTTAGTCCTCTAACTTTCAAAGTTACAAGATTGGTCCCTTAACTTCCAAATGTTGCATTTTTCCACTCTAACTTCCAAAGTTAACATTTTTCACTCAAAATAGTAAACTTTGAAGATTCAACTTTTTTATTGGTAAGTTATTTTTGTATCAAAACACCTATGTTAGTCTTGTATTTCATGTGGAAGACTACTTATGTGTGTGTTTTATGTATTTGTCCATTTTAACAAAATATCATTCATCTAAGTAAGCTAACTTAGATTTTCCATCATCTTCATTCTTGAACTTTTAACATGTTCCATCATTTATTATGTCTTAAATGATCATGTTAAGATGATTAAAGTTACTTTTTAATACATTCAAGTTTATTCTACAAATCTCAATCAAATCATCATCTACTTAGTGTATGTGTAGATTTTATACATTTTCAAGATCACTACTTTACCATTATCAATCCATGATCCATTTACATATCTTTAATTATCCATTTTACTCATGTAAAACCCATTAAAGATTATGTTTCAAACCTCATTTTAAACCCTTCATGTACAACTTGCTTCTAAGAACACATACATGAATATTATTAATCGAAACAAGGTTAAGAAACTTACTACTAGCACAAGGCTAGGGAAGACAAAAACCTTGGATTTGAGAGGGGTATAGTGTGTTCTTCCAAGTGGTTTAGCTCCAAGCTCTTGAAACACACAATAGGGGTTTGGATGATGGATTGTTTTAAGTGATTTGAAGATGTAAAAACTTGAAAGAGATGTGTGTGTGGGTGTGAAGAAACCCACGGCTCCAAGAGAGAAAGAAGAAGGAGATGTTGCTTTGTTAACTCATGTATCTAACACATGTTATATATAATTATCACATGTAATCTTCCAAAGATTTAAGAAATCTTATGAAGGTTTGTATGTGTACTTGGGAATCTTGGAAGGATATGAAGTGTGTGTGTGTGTATATAACCGTGTATGTATGTATGCATGTGGGAGGTTGCTTGTGAATCTTGGTTAATCTTTGTAATCTATCCTAATCTTTATATAAAATCTCCATCCATGCACATGCACACACTTAGGCCATGATGGCTAGCATTTTGCCTTGGATTTTAGTGGCCCTTGGCCGAAATTTGCAAAAGGAGGGGACAAGGAGTGGCATGCTTTTGTACTTGATAATTATTCATGTTTCTTACACCTTTTGCATGCTTTATATGTAGGTTAATAGATCATTATTATTAACACTTGCATGGGCACCACCCTTGGCCTTTAGGCCGGCCCCCATGTGGGTTTGTGTGGGGTCCACAACTTCAAATTATTACCCATTGTTTGTTATGTTTAATCCCCCGTCGTTCGGGTGTCGTTCGGGTATTTTTTCGGGTTTTAATTGCGCGTTATTCGGACATTAACAATACCTTTAATAACCCTTAAATATAGTCTAATTTAAGCGTTGATTGGTTATTTAGGCCTTTGCCGGGTGAAATTATGAGTTATACGCGTATCGGGTGCGGTACGCGCATTTTATTCGTTACCGGGAGATTTGTACAAGACGTTTTCATTTATGGTTTTGGAGTTCCAAAACTCATTATATCTTATGAAAATACCCTTTATTTTATATCCTGGGTGTCCGGGATCCGTTTCGTTTATTTAATTATTACCGGGTAACTGCCAACGTCCATACCGGATAGCTTATTCGCACATGATCCAATCATGTTTTACCATTAAACGTATGCATTCCTATGCACTATTTGGAAATTGCTATCTCTTAAGGCCTTGATAATTAAATCACACATAATTGCGTTTAATTACATTAATCATACATTAATTAATCTGTACGGAATTACCTTATTTTTGCCGGTTGTTACATTAAACAACTTAGAAGAATCAATTGATGATTAATAAGCTTCGAACCCTTGTTTTTAATTGAAAACATATAAACACTGATTAATTGATAAAATTGTTGATTGGGAATGATTAATCTGCCATATTAGATGGTATTCAAATCAAAATGGCATGTTAAAACGATCCAAATCAAAATTTGCAAATTAAAGAAGATGAACAGTCTTCTTTCGCCCAAATTCAAACGGTCGAACGTGGATTTTGGTCGAATGAAGAAGTTCAAACAGTCGAAAGTGTAACTGTTTGGTCGAATGTACATTTTTAATCACTGATTTTCACATTCGAACCTTTAATTCCACATTCGAACCTCTATTTCCACATTCGTATCATCGAATGGTCGAATGTAGAATCTTAAAATCAAAAATTTCAAGTTTTGGTTATTTTGTCCGTTTTTAACGTGTTTTCTCGATTTGTTTTGCAGTCTAATCATGTCTAAATAGGAAAGTGTTGATGTTCCCGCTGGATCTTCAGAACAGGCAGTTGGAAAGAAACAAATTGAAGAATTACCATTTGGACCAGCACACAATTGCTGTGCGTTTATGGGAGATATGAAGAAACACCAAGAATTCACCGGCATTGTAGATTTCTTGAAGAGAATCCGTGTGATAGTTGCCCTTGCTACCCCCGCCATCATTTACAAAGATCATCAACAAGAATTCTGGAAGAATGCCAGAATGGATTACTGGAACAATGAATCTGCTGTTGTAAGTACGATTCAGGGGGAGTTAGTGATTATTTCTGAAGATGACATCCGAGAGGCACTGAAGTTGCAGGATGAAAAGAAGACAAATACAAGAGAACTATCATGGATTGAACAGAGAAAGTGCTTCCTACGAATGAAGTACAATGGACTGATTACTGATGGTTCATTACACAAAGGGAAGCTATGCCCTCAGTTCAAGTATCTCGCTCACGTCATGTTACATGTGTTTGGATCAGTGAGTGGAGGTTATGATGTTATGAAGAAGAGTATTAGCTCTTTGATGGTTGCCCTTATCTTGAACAAGCCATTCAATGTATCTGGTATGATACTTGAACACATGCTGGAACCACTCAGAGGTTCAAAGAACAAGAAGTTTTTGCTATATCTGAGATTCCTGCAGATGATACTTGATGAGAAGTATAAGAACTTGAGAAGAGATCCTACACATATTGTTGTACAGGATCATATGAATCTGAACATGCTTGTTAGAATGAAAGGTTATAAAGGCGTGCCATTGAATGAAAGACCACCACACAAGAATCTTTTTGGTCATCTAATCAACCCAGGATATGAAGATCCAGGAAAGGACAAAGCTACACATGCTAACAGTGATTCCGATGAAGATAATCCTTTATGCCCAGTTGATCCTGCTGCAAAGAGAAAGCATCAAGTAGTGAATGTCGGTGCGAAGACAAGGAAAGGTAAAGAAAAACAGGATGATGTCGAACCCGCACAAAAGAAGGTTTCTAGAAGAAAGAAGAGTGTAGCCAAAAAAGGTTTACATTTAGTTGATAAAGTGTCTGTTGATTCTGAAGAGACACAGGAAGATGAGAGATGGGATTCAGAGAACGAGACTGTTAAGAGCACCACGCCCAAGGCCACTGTGGCTGGTGAGTCTGAAAGTCTTAACAAGTCTGTTGAAGAGCAAAGGACAAAAAGTCCTATTGCATTTGATGAGATTGATGAAGGATTAGGATTGGGATCCGAAGATTTTGGAGGATCGCCAAAGACAGGTGAGAAACAGAAGAAGCCTTTGTATAAGAAGAAAGAGAAAGTTGTGAAGCCGGTGGAGAAAAGAGCTAGAGATATTGAGAATTTGATTGCTGGAAAGAAATTGCCTGCAACATCTAGTTCTAAATCACCCATTACATCCCCAATAGCAAAGAAACAGAAGACATCATCTGCTGCTGAGCATACTGAATTGCCAACAGATGCATTTAATGATGCTTTGGATAGAGTGTTGAAAAAGTTGAAGAAAGGAAAGATTCATGTTGCTGAAGCTTCAACACCTAAGGTTACAGTAGATAGTGATGTAATGACTGCAGTTAACAAGAAGCTTGCTAACATGATGAAGATTATACATCAACAACAAGCAGAGATTGAACTGTTGAGAAGTAATGACAGGAAGATGTTAGATGTAGTTGAATCTTCACATGAAAATCATGAAGCCCTGAAAGAAAAGGTTAAACAACTTCAGAAAGAGAACAAGAAGTTGTTAAAGCATGAACAGAGAAACACCAGAAGGTACATTACTATGAAAGAGGAGAATAAGAAGCTGAAAGCAGACAACAAGAGTATGAATAATCTGATAAAAGATTTATACTCTAAAGCTCCTCAACTACAAGCTGGTGAAGAAGATAAAGAACGTGATGAAGAAGAAGTTGATTATGAACCATCTGATGAAGAAGAAGAAGAGGATGATGAATTGAATGGGGATGCCGGTGATGCTCCTAAGAAGAAGAAAGATGATGGTGATGATGATGGTTCGGGAGATGATTCAGGTGAAGATAATAGCTCTGCTAGTTCTGATAGTGATGATGATGATGACACTGACAAGTATAAATGTGAGAAGAGAGGATCGAGAAAAGACATAGGAGAATCCAGTTCGAAAGATCCTGGTGGTACTACTGACGATGATAATATCTTTTGGAATGAGAAGATCAGATCTTTATCTGAAGATGACAAGAAATTATATCGCCAGATGTTAACTGAAAGAGTCTGGACGATTAAGATGACAGGCAGGTTTCTAGAGATATTTGAGTCAAATGATATGCGATTTGAGTTGGAGTATAGTGATCCTGATTTGGAAGATGGAGAAGTTTCTGCAGCCATGTCAAAAGAGATATTGGAGGGACTGGCAAAACAGGTTGGTAAATATCTGGAAGAGTTGATGAGTGAAAACAAGATACCAAACATACCTGAGAAAGAAGCAGGTAATCATTCTGATGATAGAGATGTCCCTGTGTTTGATGAAGTGGAGATAGAGGATATTACTAGCAAGGAATATCCAGAATACTTTAAGAATAACAAAGATTCTGGATTTCCTGAATTTTCTGATGAATTGTTAAGCCAGGCTGAGAAACTTGCTCGTGAGAAGAGTAAGAAGTTTGTTGAAGAAGTGTTTCCAGATTGTCAAAAGCCAAATACTGAACAATATGACGCTTTGAAAGAATTACTGAGGAAGCTTAAAGAGAAAGAAGCTAACCGTCCAAAGATTGAAGTTCAAGGTAGCTTTTACAAATTCCATAATGATTTGTTTAAAGGAAAAGCTCTCGGCTGGAAGTACTTGAGATAGCTGAAATGTGTTGCAGTAAAATGGGAGAAAGGAATTCTATACTTTGACAGATTCCATGATATTAAGAGACTACCATACTGGGCTGTTAGAGATATCTGCAGACATGAAATGTCAGGTGCTTCAGTAAACAACCATCTGGTTGGTTACTTTGCAGATAGGATGGCTAGAGAGAGCAGGACAAAATGGGATGTGTTTACCCCATAGTATCCTAAGAGGATTGTCCATAAGAAGGAGAAGGATGATATTACGGGGATGCCCAAGGTGACTTTAAAGTATAAACCACCGAAAGTGTTGAAACATATTCCTTTGATGCAGATTCCACAACACTTTTCAAAGGATTTCATGTGGTGGTATTATGATTGGAAGACTGCAGAAGCTATTATCGTTCTGAAGGATGGTTTGAAGGACTTCAAGAAGATTCACATTTTTGACCCAATGTGGTTAATCAACTGCTCGCACGAAGATATCATTATGCTCTATTATAATCCAATCTATTGCGAAGCGAAAGATAGTGAACAGGCAAGCAAATACCAACGTGTGGTATTCTTATGTTTTGCATGGGATGTGAATGCTGGGTGTGACTTTGACAAGAAACTGGGGAAGTTTGTAAAGATACAGAATATTGAAAAGAAAAAGCCGAAACAAACTCATGAACCAGTGATGACAAAAGAACAAAAGGCGTTATTGCGCATCAAACTGATGAACAAGACGATGGACGAAGAGCGAAGACTCAAGCAATCCAAGCAATAGTCGAGGGGGAGTTTGTAGATGCACATATTGCGACTAATGCTATTGGATTGCGAATTACAAAATGTTTTGTTTCTGGTCGAATGGTCGAAGGTGGGTTTCTAGATGGTCGAAGGTAGAAAGAATGGTCAAAGGTGCACTGGGAGGTCGAATGTAATATTGTTTATGTATATGTCCAGATTCGCCCATTGTTAATGGTCGAACCTGCACATTCGACCAAGTCAATTGGGCGAATGTGCAGGTCTATATAAGGCAATCTGATTTTTGAATGTTAACTTTTGGTCATTTGTTTCCCTCCCTGTGTGTGTTTCTCCCTAGGGTTATTATTGAGTCTTTAACCGAGTTTTATCATTATAAACAACGTTTTGAAGTGTAATTGATTATCTAAATGAATGAAATGATTATGTTTATGATGATTTCTGTGTTTTCCTAGTTTTATTATCATTTTGTGATCAATTCTGGGATTCCGCACCTGAATTGAACTTGTTTGATCATTATCTTTGTTGTTTAGACGATCCTACGCGCATACAGTTCGTAAGAAGTTACTGTGAAAGGGAGGATGAAGTAATGTTTGCCACGGGTCAACTGCGACTCCGCGCAAAGGATTGGTGGGATAGTTATAGCAAGGAAGTGGGGCAAGATCGGGTTAAAACCTTGACATGGGCTGAGTTTAAAGAGCCCTTCCTGAAGCATCATTGTCCCCAAACTGCAATCGATCACATTCAGGAAGAGTTTCTACAACTCCGCCAGAAGAATGAAACCATTGATGAAATTACAAACGTATTCCTCGATAAGATGAAATTTTGTCCAGAATTTGTAGCAATGGAGCGGATGAAGATTAATAGGTATCATGCCATGTTAAGGGCAGAATACATGGAGTTTATCACTGCATCAAAGTGCAACTCGTTAAGTGAACTCATCGATTGGCTCGTGAATGGGAGACGGAATTGAAGCGCCAAGAACAACGAGGTGAGAAAAGAAAGGTTTGAAAGGGCATGGGAGCCACAGAAGAAGGGTAAGGGGCACGAACAGAACGAGAAGGACCTCAAGAAAGGTGAAGTACCAAACTATAAAACATGCGGGAAACCGCATACGAGGGAATGCCGCTTAGGACAAAAGGCGTGCTATAATTGTGGAAAGATGGGGCATCTGTTTTACAAATGCCCTAGTCTGGTTCAGTTGTGTTACCATTGTTATGAACCCGGACAGATAAAAGCGGATTGTCCAAACCTCAAAAGGAGGCACCAAAAGAGGGAAGGAAGAACGAAGCTCCAAGGGCCCGTGGAAGAATGTTTCAAATCACAGCAGAAGAAGCAAAGAACCACCCCGAGGTGGTGTCGGGTATGTTTTTAGTCAACAACACCCTTATGTATTTGCTATTTGATACAGGAGCGAGTAGATTCTTTGTGTCTACCAAAGTGGTCTACCACTCCTCCTTTATCTTAGAAAAGATGTTAAGCCCATTAAAGGTAGAAATTTCGGATGGCAAGAATTATTTATTACACAACATATGTAGAAATTGCACTCTTACGGTTGAAGGGGAGGATTTTGGGGTAGATTTGATACCTATGTTTATGGGGGAGTTCCAAGTAATGATAGGCATGGATTGGTTGGCCAAAAACCACGCGGAATTCCAATGCAAAAACAAAATTATATACGTTACCTCACCTAGTGGGCGGCGGGTAAGTATCATAGGGGAGAGAAAGGTTGAAGCCAAGTTATGTACCTTGGTGGAAATTATGAAATATGTTCGCAATGGGGAAAAGGCATTCATGGCCTATGTGGTTGATACCACTATCACCACCCCCAAGATCGAATAAGTACCAATTGTTAAGGAATTTCGGGATGTATTCCCGGATGATCTTTCGGTGCTTCCTCCAGAACGTGAAGTAGAGTTTAAAATCGAACTGGTGCCGGATCTCAACCTGTTGCAAAAACACCATATAGGTTGGCACCCACCGAACTTCGGGAATTGATGACTCAACTCCAAGAGTTACTTAATAAGGGCTTCATTCGCCCGAGTGTATCCCCGTGGGGAGCCCCTATATTGTTTGTGAAAAAGAAGGATGGGTCTATGCGGATGTGCATAGACTACCGAGAGTTGAATAAACTGACCATAAAGAACCGCTACCCCTTACCGTGTATTGATGATCTGTTTGATCAACTCCAAGGGGCGAGTTGGTTCTCAAAGATCGACCTTTGTTCCGGGTACCATCAGTTGAAAGTAAGGGAAGAAGATGTGGCCAAAACGGCCTTTTGAACTCGGTATGGGCATTTTAAGTTCCTAGTAATGTCCTTCGGGTTAACAAATGCTCCGGCTGCATTTATGGATTTAATGAATCGGGTGTGCCGTTCGATGTAGGATCGCTTTGTGATAGTATTTATAGATGACATCTTGATTTACTCCCGAAGTGAATCGGATCACGTGAATCACTTACGGGAAGTCCTTGAAACTCTTAGAAAGGAAAAGCTTTATGCTAAATTTTCTAAGTGCGCCTTTTGGCTGAGGGAAGTCCAGTTTTTGGAACATGTAGTGAATGAAAAGGGCATTTCCGTGGATCCTTCGAAAGTGAAGGCGGTGGTGGAATGGGTTCCTCCCAATAACCCGAGTGAAGTTCGAAGTTTTCTGGGACTAGCCGGTTATTATAGAAGATTCATCCAAGATTTTTCAAAGGTAACACTACCTTTGACTCGGATGACAAAGAAGAGTGAAAGGTTCGTTTGGGGCGATGACTAGGCAAGGGCCTTCCGAGTGTTGAAAGAAAAGTTGTCTAGTTCGCCTGTTCTGACCTTGCCTGAAGGGTCAAACGATTTTGTGGTTTATACAGATGCCTCCCACCAAGGGTTGGGGTGTGTCTTGATGCAACGGGGGAAGTCATCGCCTATGCATCGAGACAACTCGAACCCCACGAATGTAATTACCCAACCCACGATTTGGAATTGGGGGCCGTAGTGTTCGCGTTAAAAATATGGAGGTATTATTTGTATGGGACGAAATGTATCATATATTCTGATCACAAAAGCCTCAAGTATTTCTTCGAACGGAAAGATCTCAACATGAGACAACAGAGGTGGCTAGAGTTGATCATAGATTATGATTGTGATATCGTGTACCATCCGGGCAAAGCCAATGTGGTGGCCGATGCCCTGAGTCGGAAGAAATACCCACCCCCTGATTCAAGTTAAGGCCTTGGGTATAGTAATTACACCTAACCTTTTGGATGAAATATGAAAGGCCCAAGTCGAGGCCTTGCGAGCCAATGACCCGAAGAAGGTAAGAATGAAAGGGATGATGGGCACGTTGGAGGAGAATGCGGATGGGATGAAGACTCGGTGTGGGTTCCTTGGACATGTGAAGTCAAGACTTCACTGCTCGACAAAGCCCACAAATCCCGGTTTTCGATCCATCCGGGGGCGACAAAGATGTATCAGGATCTAAAGAAAGAATATTGGTGGCCGGGAATGAAGCGCGACATTGCTAAATATGTGGAAAATTGTTTGACCTGTTCACAATTCAAAGGATCTCGTGACAAAATTACCAAAGACGAGGAAGGGGTATGATGTAATCTGGGTAGTGGTGGATCGGCTTACAAAAAGCGCACACTTTTTAGCCATTCGGGAGGCCTACACCTCCGAACGGATGGCGGAAATTTATGTAAATGAGATTGTATCCCGACATGGAGTACCTGTGTCTATCGTGTCAGATCGGGACACTCGTTTCACATCCTGGTACTGGAGGAGGTTTCAAGAAGAAATGGGTACAAAGTTGTTGATAAGTACTGCATACCACCCTCAGACTGACGGGCAAACCGAAAGGACCATTCAGACACTCGTAGATATGTTGAGGGCATGCGTCTTAGATTTTGGGGAAGTTGGGATGAACATTTGCCAGTAGTGGAATTCTCTTATAATAACAATTATCACAGGAGCATCCAGATGGCACCATTCGAGATGTTATATGGGAGAAAATGTAGAACCCCAGTTTGTTGGGGGGAAGTGGGTCAATGAGAGTTGGCGCCGAGTGATTTACTGGCCCTCACTAATGAGAAAATTAGCCTAATACGGGCTAGAATTCAATCCGCCCAAGACCGTCAGAAAGCATATGCGGATCGAAGAAGACGCCTGATCGAATTCCAAGTTAGAGACTTTGTGTTACTAAAAGTCTCCCCTTGGAAGGGTATCATCAGGTTTCGTAAACGTGGGAAGTTAAGCCCGCGTTATATTGGACCATTTAAAATTTTGGAACGGGTCGGGCAAGTGGCTTACCGGTTGGAGTTACCGTCATCCTTGAGTGGGATTCATGACACCTTTCATGTGTCCCAGTTACGGAAGTATCTTGGGGATGAAACCGCGTATGTGCCTCTTGAAGACATAGAGGTGGACGATAAGTTGAATTATATAGAGAAACCAGTGGCTATAAAAGATTTCAAGGTAAAGCAGTTGCGAAATAAGACCATAAACCAAGTCTTGGTTCAGTGGCAACATCGAAGGGGCTCGGATCTTACGTGGGAATCGGAGGAGGAAATGCGGAAACACTATCCGGCTCTATTCGGTACGTAATTAGGTTTCGGGGTCGAAACCTCTTTAAGGGAGGTAGACTTGTAACACCCTAAAAATGTTAAAGTAATAATAGTATGGTAGAAACTAATATATATATATGTAAGTATGAGTATGTATATATGCGTGAAAATATGTATATGTATATGTATATGTGTGTACCCCTAGTTGTAAGTAGTGCATTGGTAGTTGTACATGTAACAAAAATAAAAGTAACCAAGTTAGTTACTTGGTTAAATTGGTGGAAACTTAGTTGGTAAAAGGGAGGAGTTAGCCATGGATCAACACCCATCTTGAGGGGTTAGTTTTGGAAGATTTAGAATTGTTAATTAAGTTAAGGGGATAAAAAGGAAAATGGTGGTTTGGGAAGAAAATAGAAAACACGGAGAGAGGGAGGAAGGGGGAGACCAAAAAAGGGCTCTCCAATTCAACCCTCTATAACTACAAATTTGAGTAGGAAATCACCCCTAATCCCATGCATCTTCTTGGATTTTATAGCTAGCTAGTGGTGCTAATCTTATTGGTAAGTTGAAGAATCAATTTTAGTAGAGCTTGGAAGTGGTATGGTGGGATTTCATAATCATATTATGATAATTGCTTCATTGTAGCTTAGGAAACACAATTACTATGTTTGGTAGTGTAGAATTGATGAAATTGTATGTTGAATTGAGTGTATTGGGGCTGAATTGAGATGTATTAAGTGGGTGTTTGGGATAAAGGTTCCTGTTGACTTTTAAAAAGTCAAACATGACCTTAATACCATGATAACTCAATTGATTATGCATTGTTGTTAAATATAAATGTAGATTGTAAATGCTAATGTAGAAGGGAGGATTCTGCACCCTAGAATTGTGTAATGACTTGAATGAATATGAATGTACACCAAGTGTTCGGTGAAATTCTTGGCACTTTAGAATAGGTGAATTTGTGAGAAATGAATGTTAAACATGATGGTAATGTATGTAACTATGAAATCATGTTAATTTATCATCCTTAAACCAAGAATGGTAATGGGTGAAAGTATGAGAACTAAAGTATGGATTTCCTTCACTATGTAGGTGTAAAGGTTGAAGGTTCAAGTAGTCAAAAGGAGCAAGGTGCACACCACAAAGGTAAGTTGGTTACTCCCAACTATTTATTGTAATGGATATATTAGACATGATTGTTATGTTATGTTACTTGTTGTTGGTTAATATGATGGAATGTAAGTAGTATGAAGTGTCCTTGTGGCTACACAAGGATGCATAATTAGTGGAATGGTATGAAATGGTAGAAACACCCTTAACGGGTCACGAAAGTAAAATAGCGGAATGTATGGTATGAAATGGTAGAAATACCCTTAACGGGTCACGAAAGTAAATTGGTGGAAATGCCCTTAACGGGTCGCAAGGGAAGTTGAAAGGATGCATCATGGTTCAATGGATTGTTCTGGTGTCTTTTGAACTAGATGTTGATATCTTCTTAGTATACTAAATGTTTGCTTGTTTGAATTGGTGATAGGTAAAGCTCACGAGTGAAGATCAAGTCTCAAGAAGGTCGAATTTTACACACTCAAGTTCCAATGGGTTGGCTACCATGGTAGTGGTAGGATCTTTTGAGTCATAATAAACAAGTTATTAATATTTTGTACATGGTTGAAAATATGGGTCAAAGATTCTCATGGTAGCCAACATAGACATGTCCTTTTGTAAACTTAATGAATGTTGATAAGGTTGCATTGTATCTTGTTTGGTTAAGACATTATGGGTGTATATATATATGTTTTAAAAAAAAATCGAGCCTTACATGCACAAACCTCGTTGACTGAACTACACATATTTATGGAGAAGTAAAAAGGGCAGGGGTTAATTTCATTGACAGAGAATGCTTAAACAAGGAAGAAAGGAGTTGTGACCTCACACATCGAACCTTCGTGACCTTCGTTTCTTGAGAGAATGTTCCAACACGGAGATCTGACAACATTGGCTTGTATCGTCGTCTTCTTTACCACCACAACCACCAGTAGACCGTTGACCTCACCCCTCTAACCACAACCAAAACCCCCAAATTCCTTTACCACTACAACCACCACCATAATTGCCGCCTCCTGCACTAACATAACCACCAACATTTCCTTTACTCCTCGTCACCACCACGACAGTGTTCATATTCATCTGATTGAGGATGATTTAGTGAGAGGCATAGGGGGATAATCAATTTCACCCGTTTGCATCTCAACATCACTTGAAAAAAATAACTAGAAAAACTAGAGGTGAATCAGAAAATAATAGAGAAATACATATTTGAATTTTCGTGTATGATCGAGACTTGTTTATGTGTTTGAATGTGTGTGTGTTAGAGAGAGAAAGAAAGAAAGATAGAGAAGGGGAAGAAAATTCAAGATACTGATTTCTTGAATGAATTAAAAGAGAGAGAAAAATGACAACTTTTATATGAGTAATCATTTCAACATTGTGAATTACTAAAATACCAATTCATAATAGTGTAAAATGACATTGTTACCCCTTATTAAAATATTAAAAAATAATACAAAATGGAGATGTGTCACATTTTGATTGGCTTAGGAGAGTTCTCAAGTTCTCTCAACTCAATGGAGTTCTCAAATGATCTCAATCATATATATATATATAGGGGAGGGATAATTTAAAAACCCTCCCCACTTAAGAAAACCAAGAAAACTACCTTTATCACCATTGATCATCATGATCCAATGGTTGTGTGATTAATTTATTATTTTATTAAAAAAGTGTAGATGTCAAAAGTACATATATTGAATAAAAATAATAGAAAAGGGCATTTTAGTAAAAAACAAACATCATCTCTCTTACTTTTCAATATTCTCTCTCCTCTCTCCTTTCTCTAAACCATCCATTTACTTTTCCAGGTAAAAAACTCATGCCTTTTCTTTTGAATACAATCATTCATTCAAGTTTCGAATGAAAACCTATGTTTTTTTTGTAACAATTACATATGTTTTCGCAACTTATTTCACAAAAAAACAAATAAATAAATTAGAACTCAGCAACAAAAACATATGTTTCCACAACTTATATCACAAAAACATATAAGAAATTACCCAACAACAAAAACATATGTTTTCAGAAACTTATCTCACAACACCATATAATAAATTATACCCCCAACAACAAAAACATAAGTGTTCACAAACTTGTCTAAAAAAAATCAAATGTTTTCCTCAAAACATCAGGTTTCTAAAAACATATGTTTTTCTTTAAGACTACACACATCAATCACTATGTGTAAGAGAAATTATCCAACCCATCCAATACTTACAATTAAAATGATACACCTGGTACACAACAGAACATAAACATTATCACAAGAACCATAAAAAATGTAATTCTAAAGAAAAGGAAAATAGCAATGTTGCAGAAGGCGCTAGGCGCTAGGCAGGCGGTGAGGTCTAGCCTAGGGACTAGTCGGGACTAGGCGAAATTAGGCGGAATTAGGCATTTTGGTATTTTTATACATATTTTATATATATACACACAAATTTAGGTGTTTTTTGAAAATATGTTAAGATATATACACATAATACTTAGGAATTAAAAGTTTTAGGAATAAAAGTAAACTAATAAAAGATAGAGGGATTAAATTTTTACATACACAAACTAGTTTTACATAAAAATTATGAGTTTTAGGAATAAAAGTAAACCAGTAAAAGATAAAGGGGCAAATGTGAAAATACCTAAAACTTATTTAACCCTAAAAACATTAAACAATTAGTTTAGCCGACACCTTGCTTCTTCTTCTTCTTCCTTCCTGTCAGCAGCACGTCTTCTTCAGCTCCTCCTCTTTATCAGCTGGTAAGTTTCTTCTTCCTCCTGATATCTTCCGCCTAGGCCCGCCTGGCCCACCGCCTAGTCCGCCTATAGCTCGCCTAATCCTCAAAAGGCCTAGGTCACCGCTTATGGCTAAATTCTGATATGTATGGCCGCCCAGCGCCTAGGCGCCGCCTAGGACGCCTTTTACAACACTGAAAAATAGATCCACATCTATATTCACATTAGAAGCAACCAGACCCATCAAATGTTAGAAGCAACCATCATTTTTTAATATTATACTCTGGACATAAAACTAAGAATATGACAACAAAGAAAAACATAAAAAAAAAATACTATGGAGTAATTCAAAGAACATGAAAACCTATAAAAAAACTATTAGACGTGGGTGGAGTAATTCAAATTCCACCACCGCCATCGTCGTTCACCACCATTCTACATCATCACCACCATTCACTTTTTCTTCTTCGATCCCAAACCACACGTGCAAAAGGATGTGTGTACTTATAAATTTGGGTGGATTGGAGCACAATCATTCGTTTTGTGAGGATTTAGGTGGTGTAAAAATAAACAAAATAGAGAGAGAGGGTTAAAAATGTAGAGGGTGTATCTGTCACACCCTCAAATTCCACATGCGGGGTTTTACCGCGAGGCGCGTGACATACCATGATCCAAGTCCATGGCCACAATAAATGACAACTATATGTGAAAAGTTACGTAAACCAAACCATGCAATAATTAAAAACCGTGATCCAAAATACAGCGGAAGGAATTTAAGTTTACAAAACCAAATAAAGATAAAAACATGAGTTTAAAGTTTTGACATCCAAAACATGATCCTAGACGCGAGTGCGACTCCGTGCGCCTAGTCCGACTGCTGTTACCTTAGAGACCTGAGAAAATATGCTAAAAATGTCAACATATAATGCTGGTGAGTTCACAAGTTTTACAATAAACGTTTCGTTAGTCCTTTAAAACCGTTACCGTCACTACTATGATGTGTGAACGCTAGCTAGGCGTTAAGTATATTACTACTACGATTGAAACCATTGTTGACTGTGATTTATCATAATGTGATACCCTTTCAGACTACCGTCATCTTCGGTAGTGTAACATTGGGGTGTTTCAGGTAGGCCCTGTGTGATCAAGACAATATGCACCCGCCCGGCCTCCAGCCGTCGAGTGGGGTTTGTCAGGCCCAATAGATCTATCCATATTTCCCCGCTACATACCCGTATTAGTGGTTTCTGTGGGATTTAGATGAGTCGTATAGTAATATAATGATAGCCATAGTATAACATGAAATTGTGTGTTTTAAATGTGTAAACATGTTTCTCCCCCGAAAACAAACCAGTAAAGAGTGGGGTCGTGAACTCACCTTAGGTTGCGTCTTCAGTTTAATAGTAATCCGACACATGTGTGATAGTCCCAACTATTGGCGACCTATCAATGAGTTTAAGTAAGTGTGTTGACCACTAACCCGAAGGTTAACTAGTCCCCGATTGTCCAGATCCTGACTATGTGTGTTTTAAAAATGTGTTTGAACGTTAACCAGACATACCAAACAGACCCGACATCTCGTTAGTGACCCATTACATCAAGTATTCAAGTACATAAGGTTAACACATAAGTTTCAAGCATAAAACACTTAGTTTGTATCAAAAATCGCACCTACTCAAACAGAGTCCGGCGACTTTTTCCGGCAACTCATCTTCAACACATCTTCCTCCCACACCACCCTCCACCTACCCTGCCCTGCCGCCGCCCTGCCTCTGCCCACCACACCACCACCCACATAACCTCTCCAGCCTACCACCTTCCTCCCCCGACGCCACCCTCCACCATTTTCAGCCCAAACCATCCCAATCCCCTACACCGACGGCTTCTCAACCATCTACCGACACAATTCTCCACATTCTCCCAACCTGCCCTTTCCACCACCACCGGTCACTCCTTCCACCTGTTTCACCATTAACTTCGGTCCCTCATCCACCTACTCAACCACCACCACCGGTTCTGCTCTGCACCTACTCAACCTCAACAACGATCATCTATTTTTTGAATACCAATCGCCTATACTCCTAATCGCCTCTCTTTCTTAAGCTAATCGCCTCTTTGTTTGGCTGCTACTCGTCTCTCTGTTTTGCTGCTACTCGCCACTGTTCCTGGGTCCTAATCGTTCTATCTTAGCTACTCGTTCCCCCCTCATGTCGCTAATCGCCTCCTTCGGCTAAGCGCTTCTGGTTCTGAAACCCACCTACTCCTCTCTCTGTTTTAGTTCTGCTAATCGCTCTGTTTTGGTATGGCAATGGTTTTTCTTCTTTGGGGATAGCTATGGTTCTCTGTTTTGGACTTTTGGTTAGTTGGGGTTGATCTCCTCATTATAAAAAGAAGACATTATAATATATTAATATTGATAATAAATATTATAATAATATTAGTAAGATTACCATAGTTATTATAATATAGTAATAATAGTATATTACTTATAGTTTTATAATAATAATAATAATAATTATAATAATGGGGTAAGGAGTTATGTGGGGGTTCGCTTAGAGGGTGGGCAACCTGTGGTTGCTACCCTCGTTGTCTTGTCTAGGGTTTTTGCCCACTGGTTCCTTTGCCCCCAACTCATCTCGAGTTCGGTAGTTAGCATTCGTACATGGCTCCTGCCAGGAAGGCCCGGAATGTCAAGTCAGGAGGTTCTGCGCATGACTTTGTTAGCGGTTTAAAGGCCTGCCCCTTTAAACATTTTCACGACTGTAAAGATGGTAAACCGGGGTTTGGCGGATTTTTCCGCCTTATTGAACACATGCAAAGCACTCATCTCAAGACAGAAAACCGAAGGTTATCTATGAAGGAGGCTGTCTCGAAGGATCGGGACCTTTTATTGGACGTTGGGGAAGCTCTCAGGGCAGGAGGTAAATGGTTATGTGGGAGGTGCATGGGGATACATGCTCTCAGTAGGGGATGCAAGCATGACGATGAGGTCGTATCGTTCGCCATGGTCTCGGAAGATGTCGAAGATTTCATTGTTGGGATACGGAAACCATGTCAAGCATTAGACGACGCAAACCTACGTCACCAAACCGGGATGGTTGGGGATGTTGCCCTCCTCGAACGTGTTTTTTCCCTCCCTATTTAAACTGTTAAAAGCATTCCCCCAGTTGTCGTCTGACGTTTGCTCAAGTGTTAACAAGTGCCTTACGTAAAGTGGTGGTGTCGCCAGGATCGGTTGAAAATTGGGTCCAATTGTTATTGCTCCCGCGGTTAACCCTGAGGGTGGTCAGACCGTCCTCCAGGAAAGAGCGAAGATCTAGGAACAGGAAATCTCTGCAGTGTAGTAGCATAATGCAAGCACTTGCAGTATGGAAAGATGGGTCTGGGTTTGCGGTCTTGGTCTCTTCCCTCTTGGATAGCGTGGGGGATGTGGTGGTATCTAGAGGAGAAGTCAGAAGGGAAGAGGACAATGAAACGGAACCGAATATAAAGCAATGTCTTCGAAAAGTCAGGGATGGGCATTTCACGGCGGCGGTTAAGGTTCTGTGCTCCGGTGGGGTTGCCCCTCTTTGTGAATCGACCATGCAAGCCCTCATTGATAAACACCCTGTGGTGCCGCCTCCATCTTTTCCGTCTAACCCTATCGCCCAACCCGCTCTATCTGTAGATGTGGATTGTGTGCTCCAATGTATCCGATCTTTCCCTAAAGGGACGTCTTGCGGTAGGGATGGGATACGGGCCCAACACCTGTTGGATGCTATGGGTGGCGAAGGCTCGGTGACTTCCTCGGGCTTGCTCGCGGCCATTACTGAAGTTGTCAACTTATGGCTTGGGGGGGCCTGCCCTAAGGCACTTGCTGAGTTTGTTGCCTCGGCCCCCCTCACCCCCTTATTGAAGCCCGATAATGGAATTCGACCTATTGCTGTGGGGGGCATTTGGCGGAGGTTGGTTTCTAAGGTGGCAATGAAGAAGGTTCGGAAAGACATGGCCCAGTACCTAGGGGATTTTCAATTTGGAGTAGGCGTACCAAATGGGGCAGAGGCGGTGCTTCACAGTGCCAACCGGTTCCTGAATTCTTTTCATGTGGATGGGTCCTTGGCTCTGCTTACAGTAGACTTTTCCAATGCCTTCAACATGGTCGACCGCACAGCCTTTCTTCAAGAGGTTCACCAGCGATGCCCGTCTATCTATCCGTGGGTCCAGTTCCTTTACGCCCAGCCTGCTAGGCTGTACGTGGGTAATGATTGTATTGGGGCTACCACCGGAGTGCAGCAAGGAGATCCTTTGGGGCCCCTTCTCTTTGCTCTTGCCTTACATCCTCTCATCATGCGGGTTCAGGAAAATTGTAATCTCCCGTTCCATGCTTGGTATTTGGATGATGGGACGATTATAGGCAACGCAGCTGCGGTTGCTAAGGCTTTAGACATTATCAACGTGCATGGGCCATCTCTGGGGCTTCATCTCAATATTAAGAAAACAGAGGTCTTTTGGCCGATGTATGACGGGTTGAAAAGACAGGAAGGGCTTTTCCCGACAGGGATTGGTAGACCTAAGAAAGGGGTTAAGCTCCTTGGTGGGGCTGTTAGCCGAGATCCTGCCTTTATCGGGGAGTTGGCAGGGCGGCGGGCTACGAGTGCGGTTGCCCTCATGAAACTACTGCCCCGCCTTAGAGATCCCTAGAGCGAACTCCTGCTGCTCAGGTCATGCATGGGGGTCGCTAAGTTACTTTTTGGGTTACGAACTTGCCAACCCCACTTCATGGTGGATGCGGTATCCCTTTTCGATGATGGTCTCCGCGAAGCTATTGGAGATATAGTTGTGTGTGGCGGCCCCTTCTTCGGGGACCTCCAGTGGCGCTTGGCATCCTTGCCGATGCGTCTAGGTGGTTTGGGCCTCCTTTCAGCTCGAGATGTTGGGGTCTATGCTTTTGTGGCGTCCAGAGCTCAGTCTTGGAAACTTCAGGATCATATCCTCCGAAACAGTAGGGTCATTGGACTAGACCCAAACTATCAACAGGCGCTCGAACGCTTAAATGTCTATCTCCCGGATTTTGATATTGGCGGTTTTTCTAACAAGGACACCGCCCCCCAAAGCCACAAAAAACTTTGGCGAATGCTCTTTTTAGCAAAACTGCTCAGAGCCTGGGAGAAGTTTTTGAGTTGTCCACTCGCCAGAAGGCGGTGATTGAATGCCTAAAGGGCCCTCATGCTCAGGATTTTTTGACCGTTATCCCGATTGAGGGTTTGGGTCAATGCATGTCTGCAGTAGAGTACAGGGCCATACTCAAGTACCGATTGATGATCCCTATGTACCCGGAAGATGAAACATGCCCCGTCTGTCGTAAAACCTGCATGGATAAATACGGGGAGCATGCAATTCATTGCAAGGAGCTCCCTGGTTTCAAATATCGGCATGACTGGGTGAGGGATATTTTGTGGGATATCTTGAGAAGAGCTGGGATCTCTGCCAAAAGGGAGGCCCCTGTAAACTTCCTCACAGACCCCACGGAAGGGAGATCCACCCTGCGACCAGCAGACCTGCTTGTCTTTGGTTGGGAGAGAGGGAAACATGCCTGTGTGGACCTCACCGGGGTATCTCCGCTGGTTGGGTTACGGGAAACAGGGTTCGTAGCTGGGCAAGCATCAAGAAAGGCGGAATCAAAAAAAGTAGATAAACATGCTAAAGCTTGTGCAGATAACCAACATGTCTTTATCCCTCTGGCTTTCGACACCTTTGGCTCCCTGGCGCCAGAAGCTATTCGATTCTTGACCAGGGTCCAACGGGTTGTCCACAGCAATGTTTCATCCCCAGGGGGCAAGGTTTTGTCTTTAGTAGACTAGGGTTTGCAATTCAAAAAGGGGTGGCGGCGCAGCTTGTTGCCCGTCTACCAGCTATTATGATGTAACTTCCGTATTTTGTTTTTATAGAATTAAAACTAAAATAACAAAAAAAAAATCGCACATATGGAGTTGTAAGGTCGAATTAGCATGGGACTAGACCTGGTTCGACCCAAACATCCTTGGTTCGACCCTTTTGGAGCCCATTCAACCTATACACAAGTTCATACAACCTAACATATGTTCATTCGACACTAACACATGTTAATTCGACCCTAACACATGTTAATTCGACCCTAACACGTGTTAATTCGACCTAAATCATGTTCGTTCGACCTAACTGAAGCACATACGACATGCCATAATCTTTGTTCGACCCTGGAATCCTTCATTCGACCCCACATAGGTCGAATGAGACCCAGGTTCGACCCTTGCAGTTCCCATTGATGTGCTCGGAACGCATGTATAAATACGTACGCGCAAATTGGGTTTTAAATTTATAAAAATGATTTAATTCTTAATATTAGAACACACATTAAAGGGCAAGGGCACCTTGTCACATATGTAGTAAAATATAGATAAGAACCAAGTATCGATCCATGGGCGCGAAGCGATTATACTGAACCGTTGTCACTGATATACCGGTAAGAAAGATAGGTGAATGTTTGTTTTAACTAATTTAAACTAAAGCAAAGCAAAAATATATATAAGACTCCAAACACAATATATATACTATAATAACAACCTAAACATGTCAACTACATAACATATGAAATAAGGCGTAAGATCAACATTCCCATTCTCAGACAATTAGTATCCCTTTCAGGAATCATAACATAACAACTATTCGGAAAGCTAACACGATAAACACACGTTAACCACCTAAAATTGTTCATTAGCGAGCTATTGATATAATCTCATGCAAATCTTCTAAAGATAAGTTAGTCATCCGTTAGGAGTTTTCTAACCTCACTAATCAAGGAAAGCAATACCGAATACACGATACAACCACCAAAACTAGCATAAAAGAGAGCATATCACAAAGTATTCTATTTTACTAACTTTGAACACAAATACCAAGGTCGCCATTTCTACCAAAATAACTAACAAGGATTATCAACCACGTCAAAGATTAGTAACAACACCATTAACCCGATTAAGACCTTTTTACGTGTCGATAAACATTCCTGATTATTATTCACGTGACTTTAACCAAACCAATACCCGGTTACAGTTTCATGGTGTAAACACATTAATAAGTTAACTAGTTCACTATTGAGCGATTAACCGGACGGTTTTTCAACATGTATCCGACTAACACAACACAATAATCATTATAGCCATACGAACATAACCACGAATCTAACAATAACAAAACCTACTTGCAAATATGTTCATCAAGATTCAACATGAAGAACACCAAATTCATACATAATACTATTAACATATAAATGATTGTTTAAACTACTAAATACTATTGTTTTTACCTGTAGGTTTACAAATACTAATCATAACAACATAACAAAGCTTCAAAATTAGATTTGATATAATAATAGGTCAAGAATCAAACCATAAATAAGCAAGGTTATGATGGATTGGATGATGATAATGGACTTAGATTGTTTCCCAAGCTTGTTAATCGGCTTCACAACAGCTTACATGCCCAGAAAATCGCCCAAAATGACCCAATAATCGTTAGTAGCATTCTGCTCTATTTTATAGAGTTTTCAGATCTGGCACGGCCGTGCAGTTTATGACATCAGCATGCAAGTGGGCTTATTGGACTTGCACGGGAGTGTAGAGGGTCTACACGGGGGTGCTGATCTGGTCTGCACGAGAGTGCCACCAGTTGCACGGGAGTACTGATCAGGAAATGTCTTGCACTCCCGTCTGCACTGGTAGTGCTTCCAAGTAACTTGGGTCTGCACGGGAGTGCCAGAAGTTACACGGGAGTGTTGATCTGGTCTGCACGGGAGTGCCACCAGTTGCACGGGAGTGCTGATTTGGAAATGACTTGCACTCTCATCTGCACTGGCAGTGCTTCCGACTAACTTGGGTCTGCACAGCCGTGCAGTTGGTGTGCACGGCCGTGCAACACCTGCAGATTGTGCAGAATGTGCAGAAACTGTTCGTTTTGTCCAAAAATCCATCTTTTTCTTCAACTTTATCTTTGGTACGCCGTTTAGGACCTTCAAAAACAGAAGTACAAGATTAAGTACCAAAACTACGAATTTACAGTCGAAAACGCATCAAACGGGAGTAAAATCGGGGACTTATATATGTATAATTTAACGTATATCAAACCTCCCCACACTTAAACGTTGTTTGTCCCTAAACAATTTAAATTAGAAAACTCAACAAATACCCCCAATGGCAACACAAATAGCAAACCGGAAACTTAATAAATCAAACGGCTAGCTGGTTTGTCAAAAGACATCATCAAAGATTTCAAACCGACAAGCACTTGGAAAATATAAGTAAAGGAAATCAAAGCAATGGTTTACATCAAATCGACTTAGCATGCATATCTTTATACAACTCACAATCTTCACACACACTCGGATTTATTTGTGGATTATACATATGAAATGTGTATGTGCAAACTCTCAATGCCTAGACAATGACTTGTGCGATATCATATGTTTGTTAAAAGATCTAGATATCATATGCTTGTTAAAAGATCTAGTCTCTACCAATTCATATACAGAAATGCATAAATCAATAGGACTTGTGGGTTGTAATGATAGGCAATGGTAAAGGGTGTGGAATGGGATAGAAAAAATGGCTAAATGGTTAAAAACTCGGCGGTTATATGTTAACAAGTAAATAAATAAGACTGAACATATAATGAGATAATAACTGGATTTTCACCATTTGGACTATCAAAAATGCCCGATTTGTTTTACGATCCCTCTAATTTGGGGTTTTGTATTTTCTTGGATTTTTTTTTCTTTTTCTTTTCTTTTTTTTCTTTCTTTTTTTTTTCTTTTTTTTTCTTTTTTTTAACATGAACATAACTATACAAGACGCTAATGCTTGCTGAAAACGAACTAAGTATGTCTACTCAGACAGATTTCCATAGCACGGAAATAACTATGAATACTAGTTAAGTAATAACTATAACCGAGCTTTTAACACAAAAGGTTTATAAGTAAAAGGTTAAATTTGGCTAGTAGACGAAATGGTGGGTTAAATAAGAAAAAACACGGGATATAGGCTCAACACGGTTAACTAGTGGATAACATTTAGTTGCGGGAAACATATAGAACGAAAAGAAAAGGCTTAAATCAAAAGGGTATCCTAAGTGCCTCAATCATTTGCATACAACTCCATACATATATGATCTTGAAAAGTATGTTATTAACAAGTTCTAAATCACATAAGCCATTCGGCGCACTCATATTCCACATATAGCGAGCAAGTATCAAAAAAGCAGTTAAAGGCTCAAAAAGAATGCTCACGTAATGGAAGGAATGGGTACAAGTGTAAAAATACAGCATACTAGTCACTCTTTTGTTTACCACACTTATCAAACTCTTTTGTTTTTCATTTGGCTTGTCCGTTTTTATCAAATCTAATGCTTCCTAAAGCACAACCAACCGTATTAATTTACAAAAATTATGAAGAAATTCACGGCTTTTGCTTTATTCTATTCTTGTGTTTATTTCATTTTTATAAGTGTTAAGCCACAAAAATTAAAAATTGGGAGTTTTTGCACAAACTTGGGACAAGCAAAGCAAAGTTAACATAGTTAACACCCCTCCCCACACTTAAACATCACATTGTCTCCAATGTGACTCAAAAAATAGTAAAGCCTTATGAATAGCTAAGCTATAGTGCAAGCTAAGTAAAGTTAACATCGTTACCCTCCCCACACTTGAACATCACATTGTCCCCAATGTGACTCAAAAAATAGTAAAGCATTATGAATAGCTAAACTATAGTGCAAGAAGAGAGACTAAAACTCCCCTGGTCTTGAAGAAAAACCGAGAGAATCAACGTTGTAGAGCATTCTCTCTGGTGCTCACCAATTTCCTGCAGTGACAACAATCTTGACAAAACAAATATCATCATATCCGCTCAAAATTAATTCAACCAATTCATCATCCAATAACTTGAAATAAAGATAAATAGTAGCAAATAAAATACAAAACATAACAAGAATTCGGGGTTTAGATTATGTTTATGAAGAAATCCCCAATTCCTTGCACTAAAAACTAAAAACTAACGCATCTAATAAATAAAAATGAAGGAAAAAAGAAATATCATGAAGTTCTTTAGGACATTTCTGCCCCTGCATATAGCTAATTTTTTTCCATGAGTGATCGATTCGATAGCTGGACTCGCTTTTCCACGGGTTGTTAGGCGCGCGGGCGTGGAATTCAAGCATTTCCACCTCCGGGTCATACGGGCCTGAATTGAATAACTTAGATTGCTGCCCGGTGACTTTCAAACTTAGTTCATTTTTATTTATGGACTCGGCCATATGGACTTTAAACTTCTTGGAATGGCCGTTTTCATAAAAGATTTTCTTTAAGATTGCTTCGCCCGAATGGAGATTGAGTACGAGCGAAAAGATCGATCGAGCAATGAAAAGAACATCGACCATCCCTACGCTTAGACTCACGTAATGTACAAAAATAAATATAGACTCGATCTAAGAAAAATAGAAGAAATATACAAAAATTAGAATACTAGAACTATAAAAATATGAAAAAATAAAAATATGATAATATACAAATATGAGAATATACAAGATTTTCAGCGGAATCTGAGTCACGCGCGCATCGCGAAGAAGTATAGACCGCTTCTCGCGTGGCGTGAGTAAATACTATGACTCAAGGTTCTCGCGCGTCGCAACAAGATAAAGACCATCTTTTTGCTTGACGCGAAAACAACTTTTTCACCGAACAATTTATAACGGATGATAATGGATGGAAATGATGATGGATGCCATTGAATGGTTTTAAAACAACGGAAGATAGTGGTTATTAACGTCACGCAAAGGACTCTGGTGATCCTATTCGCGTATCGTGAACAATAAAAGATAAAATCCGGGTAATTAGGAATTCGCATAAAGCGAAACCATAAGCCCAGCTTCTTTGCGACTCGCGATGAAGCATTTTTCACTGAAAATTATTTTTATTAAATCACTTTTATTTTAAAGAAATTTCCCAAATTTTCTTAACCGAAACTTTTTATAAAATCATCCGAACCATCAAATTTAAATATAAAACACCGAAGATTCCATTATATATATACACACAAAAACTATATACGCATAAAAATTATAACTATTCAAACAGGATAAACATATGAACACAAAATAAACAAATAAAGAATTTAACTTTCCAAATCTAAGAATTAACAATTAGTCCAAATCCGGACAAATAAATCAAATAAAGAATCAATCAAATTTATAGACAAACCAATAAATCCAATGATCGATCAGTCAAATTTATCAACATCCAAATTCACAAATAATCAATTAAAAAAATTATATAAACAAATAAATTAACAAACATATATGCAAACTAAGGAACCAATAAATAATCAATCCAAAATATCAACATACAAAATAATCAAATAAAGAATAAAAACAATTATATAAACAAATAAATGAACAAATAAAGATAGCTATATAAGCAAACAAATTAATCTAATAAACAAGTATAGACGGATATTCACAAGCATGTACACCGGTAAAGGAGTAACTCGGGTCGTTCCAAAAGCTCGTCGCATCCCCGGAAACGGCGCCAAACACTTGATGTGCTTGGAACACACGTATAAATACGTACGCACAAATTGGATTTTAAATTTATAAAAATGATTTAATTCTTAATATTAGAACACACATTAAAGGGCAAGCGCACCCTGTCACATATATAGTAAAATATAGATAAGAACCAAGTATCGACCCATGGACGCGCGTGAAACGATTGTACTGAATCGTTGTCACTAATTTACCGGTAAGAAAGATAGGTGAATGTTTGTTTTAACTAATTTAAACTAAAGCATAGCAAAAATATATATAAGACTCCAAACACAATATATATATATACTATAATAACAACATAAACATGTCAACTACATAATATATGAAATAAGGCGTAAGATCAACATTCCCATTCTCAGCCAATTAGTATCCCTTTCAGGAATCATAACATAACAACTATTCGGAAAGCTAACACGATAAACACACGTTAACCACCTAAAATTGTTCATTAGCGAGCTATTGATATAATCTCATGCAAATCTTCTAAAGATAAGTTAGTCATCCGTTAGGAGTTTTCTAACCTCACTAATCAAGGAAAGCAATACCGAATACACGATACAACCACCAATACTAGCATAAAAGAGAGCATATCACAAAGTATTCTATTTTACTAACTTTGAACACAAATACCAAGGTCGCCATTTCTACCAAAATAACTAACAAGGATTATCAACCGCGTCAAAGATTAGTAACAACACCATTAAGCCGATTAAGACCTTTTTACGTGTCGATAAACATGCCTGATTATTATTCGCGTGACTTTAACCAAACCAATACCTGGTTACAGTTTCATGGTGTAAACACATCAACAAATTAACTAGTTCACTACTGAGTGATTACCCGGACGGTTTTTCAATATGTATCTGACTAACACAACACAATAATCATTATAGCCATACGAACATAACCACGAATCTAACAATAACAAAACCTGCTTGTAAATATATTCATCAAGATTCAACATGAAGGACACCAAATTCATACATAATACGATTAACATATAAATGATTGTTTAAACTACTAAATACTATTGTTTTTACCCATAAGTTTACAAATACTAATCATAACAACATAACAAAGCTTCAAAATTAGATTTGATATAATAATAGGTCAAGAATCAAACCATAAATAAGCAAGTTTATGATGGATTGGATGATGATAATGGACTTGGATTGTTTCCCATGCTTGTTAATCGGCTTCACAGCAACTTACATGCCCAGAAAATCGCGCAAAATCACCCCAAAATGACCCAATAATCATTAGTAGCGTTCTGCTCTGTTTTATAGAGTTTTCAGATCTGGCACGGCCGTGCACAGATGTTGCACGGCCGTGCACTTTATGACGTCAGCATGCAAGTGGGCTGATTGGACATGCATGGGAGTGCAGAGGGTCTACACGGGGGTGCTGATCTGGTCTGCACGGGAGTGCCACCAGTTGCACGGGAGTGTTGATCAGGAAATGGCTTGCACTCCCGTCTGCACTGGCAGTGCTTCCGAGTAACTTAGGTCTGCACGGGAGTGCTGATATGGAAATGGCTTGCACTCTCGTCTGCACTGGCAGTGCTTCCGACTAAGTTGGGTCTGCACGGCCGTGCAACACCTGCAGATTGTGCAGAATGAGCAGAAACTGTCCGTTTTGCCTAGAAATCCATATTTTTCTTCAACTTTATCTTTGGTACGCCGTTTAAGACCTGCAAAAACAGAAGTACAAGATTAAGTACCAAAATTAGGAATTTACAGTCCAAAACGCATCAAGCGGGAGTAAAACCGGGGACTTATATATGTATAATTTAACGTATATCACCCATCAATCTAAAACGCATCAAATTGCATCAAAACAATCCGAAAACATACGAAACACAACAGTCAAGTATGAATAACATATCCCTACAAAACCCTACCAATTTTACTCCAAAATCAGTCCGTTTTAATGTTTACCCAAAATGGCAAAATTATGGAAATGTCACATCATGCATGAAAACTTTACCCAATTTGGAAACTTTATAAAATTATTCAACAATCAACCCAATATACTCAGGTTATCATGTGAAACAAAACCCCTAATCATTTCATCTATAATAACATCATGAATCAATCCCTAAATCTATCAAAAATCCCCAATGGGCAAAATATCATTATCCAACAATTAATAACCTAAGATAACCAAAATCCATCATCAATAACAGCCCTAGAACATTTCTATATCATCTATACAGCATTTAATCATCAATCAATGCATAACACAACATAAAATACTATTAACACATGTTAACTTGTATGAAAACTCATGTTTAATGATGAGGTTTTGTTTAGAAAGATGTTAGGAAGGTTTTCAATTGTGAAAACCATCTTAAAACAGATCTGAACCTTTGGGGTTTAGTAAAAACAAATAAAAAATGCTTAAAATAGATTTTAGATCAAGAACACACCTTAGATCTTCTCTTGTTTGTGATATGGGAGATATTTGAGGGTTAGGTTATGAAAAACAAGATCAAAAACTCCTTTCCCAGTGTTTAAGGTTGAGAGGGAGTGTTTGGGGGCGACTAGGGTTTGTGAAATGATGAAAAATTGCAAAGTATGGTATTTATAGTAACTGCAAGTTCGACCCTTGTAGGGCTCGAATGAGACTATCTGGAGGTCGAATGAGATGTATGAATGACTCAGGAACTTGGTTCGACCCCCCTTAAGGTCGAACCAGTTCTTGTGTTTTCCAGGTTTTCCAGTTTTGTCGTTTTAACGTATTTTAACACATCTTAACACATGAATATGCAATCCTAACATATGTTAAGCATATATAATCATGGATAATCATCTAAACACCGTTTAAACACGTATTTGCATATCATATAACTCATATAGATCAATTCATGTTTGTTACTTAATCTAATTTATGTAATTCACCAACAACGGGACTCATGACTCGTGTGTGTGTGTGTGATAACCCCAATGATCCTTCGAATCATCGAATCCTGGACAATACGTAATGTAATCCGACTCAACTGACCTAGTTAAGTACGTTTGGTAAATGTTTTTCTCTAAGGTAAACTTATGTGTTTGTAAAAGGTTAACCTGAACATGTCGGGTGTCACAGTAGAGAGATAAAGAAGAAAGAGAATGTGAGAAAAAATGAGATAAATGAGAGAGAAAGGGTGGAAAGAAGGACAAAAGGTTGTAGGTGTATTGTGTGATGTTCCAAAAGTGCCCTTCTCCAAAATTTGAAAAAAAGTAAACTTGGAAGAACATGGGCCATGAGATGAGGATTTTGGAGTTTGCTCAACTTAGGTTGGTTTGCAATTTAAAATTCCCCCCCCCCCCCACACACACACACACACACACACACACATATATATATATATATATATATATATGGTAGGGATCCAGAGAAAACCCTTGTTATAGTGAAAACTCTGGAAACTCTGACTTCCCGAGCTTTTTAGGGCCTGAAAATTTTAGGGCATGTAATATACATGATTTTAAGCATTTTGAGCAAAAAAAAATCAAAAAAGCGCCGAGCACTTTTTTTTTTAAAAAAAAATAAGTTTTCGGGTAACAAATGTTAAGCGAAATTAACATGTGTTACCCGAAAACTTATTTATTTAAAAAAAAGTGCTCGGCGCTTTTTTGATTTTTTTTGCTCAAAATGCTTAAATCATGTATATTACATACCCTAAAATTTTCATATAAAAAAAAGCTTGGGAAGTTAGAGTTTTCAGAGTTTTCACTATAACAAGGGTTTCCAATATATCCTTATACTATATATATATATATATATATATATATATATATATATAGGGTTAGGATCCGTTGAGAACTCGATGAGTTGTGAGAACTCGCAAGACCTCGACGTAAAATGCAAAAAAAAAAAAAAAAAATTTGCACACTATTGTAAAAATACGTAAACCCCGCTGTAAAATTTTTTTATAAAAAAATACATTAATTTACACCAAATTACACCGGTGTAAGGGATGTTTACCCCCATACAAGTATATTAATATTTTATTCATTATTTTATTGTTGTTTAATTTTGGACCACATATTTATTTTTTAGACAAAAGATCAAATACAAACAAAAAAATCGTACGAACTGTACGAATCAAAGGAAACAAAAAGGCGATAGCATTATTGTAAATAACAATTTTTATCTGCTGCTTTCGTTTTCTCAAACATTATGTCACTTCCTCTTACCCCACTTTCTCTCTCTATAAAAGCAAAACATAAGTTTAGTCTCTAGTTCCAAAATTACTCTAGAAAACAAACCATAACTACTTCACAAAAATACTAAACAAACACAATTTACTCTACAAAACAATCCATAACTACTTCACAAATTGCTCCACAAAGATATGCAATAACTACTTCAAAAATTACTCTACAACTTCAAAAATTACTCTACAAGAAACATTCAGTCTCTAGTTCCAAAATTACTCCAGAAACCAAACCATTAATACTGAAGAAAAGGTAATTATATAATGACAAAAGATCAAATACAAACAACTTTTTCGTACGAACTGTACGAATCAAAGGAAAAACACGGAAAAACACGCGGGCCGTGTATAACTAGAGTAATTATATAATTACTCTAGTTATACACGACCCCGCGTGTTTTTTCCTTTGATTCGTACTGTTCGTACGAAAAAGCTATTTGTACGTGAACCTAACCCTTATATAATTACTCTAGTTATAATTACGCTATATAAATACTCTAGAGTAATCAGCAGTTGTTTATAGTGTAGAGTAATTATTGTACAAGTAGAGTAATTTTGTAGCAGATCATTTTTTCATTTCATCATGTTCTTGTTGATCCTCTGCTTTAAACAAATTCATGTTGTCTCTATCTCAGCTCCAAGTGTCACAAAAATTATTCTACATAGAACATGCTATACCAAGTTTCACAAAATGTACTCTACATAGAACAGCTTCAAAAGCCTACAGACTTGAAATATTGTTCTTCATAAAAAAAAATAATAAACATTCTATCCTCTGTTTTAGACATTTATCGAACACCTTTTCATAGCATGAAAACTGAAAAAAAAATCGTATAAAAATCACATATTACCTCCGGTTTCCAGTTTTCGATGATATTAAGTTTCAACTTGCTTGATCGTCTTCAATTGTGTTGTTAATTTGGGGTTTTTGTTAGGATTTTTAGAATGAATTTGGGATTTCTGGTTGGTACCATGGGTTTTTGTAAAAAAAAAAGAGGTTTGTCTATAATTACAAAAATGTCACCGCCCTTTTTTTGTTTGATTCGTACTATTGTATAGAAAATCTATTTGTACATGAACTTAACTCTTATTTTTTATTATAATAAGTGTGTGGTTATAAAGTGAGTTTTTATGTTCTCATGACTTATAGAAGTTCTCAAATAATTCAGACCCCCTATATATATATATATATATATATATATATATATATATATATATATATATATATATATAGGGGAAAGTTAATTTGAGAACACCTATATTTCGTGCGAACCGTGAGAACGGCATCTAAAACCATTCAAATTCAAAATTTCTTTTTACACGTGTCTTTATTACTAAAATACAATCCCAAAAACACAATTTATGCGTAAAAATTCAAACGTATACGGAAATAATTTGTTTTTACACATGTGTAAATTTACTGTTTATACATGTGTAAACTGCTTCATTTACACATGTGTAAAAAGTTAATTTGAAAGTGTTTTTGCAAGAAAATATGAATTATTTGGAAAGAAAATTCATCTATTAATATTGTATTTTGATTATAATGAGGCTTGTATTAAAAAAATTTGATTTTGATTGATTTTTTTACTTGTTCTCACGATATTTAGCGTTCTCAAGATAACCCTCCCCTATATATATATATATATATATATATAGGTAGAGGATCCGGTAGGAAAATTGTTTTGTATAGGAAGTGTAGGAAGTATTTTCAACCATTAGATCAAATTTGATTAAATCTTTAGATGAAGGGCATTATAGACTTTTTGTCCATTTTTTTATTTATTACAAACCCACTAAATTAGCAACTAACATATATATATTTATGAAGATTAATCATCCTAAATTAACTAATTATTCATTATTTTTCATAAGAATCATAAGATATTCATATCAAATAAGTTTATCAATACCCAAAAACTTGTTCGATTCTTTAAACATATAACCCATCTCTATCACTTTTTCGATTATTCAAGTCATGGCAGAAGGTTAACATCAGGAGTGTTTTATAATAATGTCAGGAGTGTTTTATAATGAAAGGGAAACTAGTATGCATTAATAAGGAGTGTTTTATAATATCACCGGCAGTGTTTTATAATAACATCAATAGTGTTTTATATTGAAACTAAACACAGTAGAAGTGTTTTAAAACAATCGAAGTGTTTTAACAGATACGAATCATGTTTAGTAAAAAAACACTATTATTCGGTTAGATCAGCAAAAAAAAAAACACTATTACTTTAAACCCACTATTATAGAAGATGAAGAATAACCGGTGCAAAGAATGTTTTGTGATTCTGTTTGTTTTTTTTTCTTTTTAGAAGATGAACAAGTTTGAATGTATGAGAGAGATTATAATCACTAATAATATTTAAGATTGAAATTAAGATGAGAGAGAGAGAGAGAGAGTGCATGATTTAAGAGTGAGAGTCAAATGGTTTTTATATCAAAATACAAGAAATGACATTACTACCCTCATTTAAAACACATATTGGACCATCTTACCCTTAATTATTAAAATATAATTAGTAGAATCTTAACAAACCCAAACTTTTAATCTCAACCATCCATTTCTAGATCCAATGGTTGAAAACACTTCTTACACTTCCTATACAAATCAATTTTCCTACAGGAACCTTACCCTATATATATATATATATATATATAGGAAAAAGATCATTTAGGAACCAAGGTACTAGTTAGGAACTTAGGAACCAATCTAAGCCATTCATCTTTTAATCTTGATCTAAGGGTAGGATGGTAATTGAACAATTATGTTTTATATTTTAATTAAAAAAAAAGTGTTAAAGATGGAAACAAAGATCACGTACAATCAACAAAAACTCCTAATATCACTCAATTGCATTCATAACTTCCAAAATTTACGATCCAAAATTCCTTTCTCTCGTACGCTTTATTCCACCAGGCATCAATCGATTAAAGATAACCAAGTGATGGATAATAATCATATTGAGGATCATAATACACAATCACACCCTTTTTTGGAAAATAGTGTTGAGAATCAAGGTATGTGTGTAATGTTTTTAACAGTATGATTGGTTTCTTTTTGTTCGCAATTAGGGTTTTAGTTTTTGCCTTTGTGAAACAGGAGGTTTGTATTCTCGACACAGCAGTTATTTTTATGTATAAAAATTTTTCAGATCATAAGTACACCGATGTATAATTCAAATATAGCAGTTTTCAGATCACGTTACATTTTTTCATAAGAACGCCGATGTACACTAAACACTGATGTATATTAGTTCAATGTTTATTCATCTATACATTGATGTACACTGAACACTGATGTATATTAGTTTAATGTTTTGTCATAAGTACGCCGATGTACACTGAACACTGATGTATATTAGTTCAATGTTTATTCATCTATACATTGATGTACACTGAACACTGATGTATATTAGTTTAATGTTTTGTCATGAACACTTATGTATATTAGTTTAATGTTTATTCATCTATACACTGATGTAATATATGAGGTAGGTTCTAATGTGCATTTGTTTATTGTAGGTTCCTCGTCCAGCAAAGTATACGAGTCTCCTGGTGGGACGAGATATTGGACGCCTGTTGTACCAGACAATGTTAAACCATTTGTAGGTGCCAAGTTTAGAACGTTGGACGAAGCAATCATAATGTATGAAAATTATGGAGAGGCAGCCGGATTTGGAACTCGGTTGTCTACACGAAAACAAGTAGATGGTGTGACTATAAATAGGTATAATTGTTGAAATATGAATATACACTGACGTATATTTGTTGAATATTATGGTACAGTACAATCTTTTTGTAGTACTAATTGGACTATACACTGATGTATAATTGTTGGAATATGAATATACACTGACGTATAGTTGTTTAATGTTATCGTACAGTATAATGTTTTTTGTAGCAATGATTGGACTATACACCGATGTATAATTGTTTGAATATGACGATACTAAACACTGTTCTATAGCATCAAATTTTATTGGGGTCTGATGTATATTGTATGTATACACTGATGTATATGCTAAACAACCTTTTTCTTTGTTTCAGGTTACTCTTGATAAGACCAACCTATCAGTTTCATGTGAGTGCATGGAATATGAATATACACTGACGTATAGTTGTTTAATGTTATCGTACAGTATAATGTTTTTGTAGCAATGATTGGACTATACACTGATGTATGAGTGCATGGAATATGAATATACACTGACGTATAGTTGTTTAATGTTATCGTACAGTATAATGTTTTTGTAGCAATGATTGGACTATACACTGATGTATAATTGTTGGAATATGAATATACACTGACGTATAGTTGTTTAATGTTATCGTACAGTATAATGTTTAGTTGTGGTTTTTGTCAGTTACAATGTATACTAAATAACCTATTAATACTCACATACCAAAAGACAATATTACCCCTTGATTTTATGAATATACACAGGTGTATCATATGTGAGTTGGTATATGTTTGCACAACTGTTGTATATACAGGTGTATCATAGTAGTTAAATGATTGTACAATTGTCTAATGTTCAACTATAATGGGTTGTAGATACTAGAACACGACTGTTGTATACACAGGTGTATCATATTAGTTAAATGTTAGTACAGTAGTCTGTAGTTTAAATGGGGTAATGAATATACACAGGTGTATCATATATGAGTTGGTATTTTGTATAACGACTATTTGTATATTGCAATGTTTTTTTTTAATTACATTATTTACATTGTAGGTTTCGTTTGCCAGCAACGTATATGAATCTCCCAGCGGGATGGGATATTGGACGCCAAGTGTACCAGATGAAGTAAAACCCTATGTAGGCGCCAGGTTTAGATCTTTGGATGAAGCTATTATAATGTACGAAAACTATCGAAAAGATGTTTTTCAATCATCGAACGATTCAATTGCAGCAACGCCTTGTGAAAACGTAGTTAGTACAACATTGTATCCCACAAGATATTGGACGCCACATGTACCGGATGGATTGAATGTTAATGTTTGTCTATATCTTGGCATGATAATGTAGTCATTGAAATGGAACCAAATTTGTTGTTTAGTTATGAATACATATATACAACAGCATCGTATTAACACGTTTAATGCTTTTATATACACCAATGTACTTTTTACATATACACTAATGTACATGTACACACATTTGTCGTAACCAACAATTAAACTGCACAAAATTAGATGTACAGATGTATTAACAACAACGTAATCATTTTATGTACACCAATGTACTTTTTAACTTTAATTTATATCCATTACACCAATGTATATCTACTTAGAATTTTTGAAGTAACTCATCTTTGTTTGGCTAGTATTTTTCCCTATATACGTTGGTGTATATTTACTGAATTAGAATATTTCAAGAATCTAATATTTGTTGGCTTGTATTTTCCCCTATATACGTTGGTGTATATCATGGACAGGGCAGTCCAATGATACAAATTGGATGTTTCGCTAACAAATATAAACCATTAATATCATTCAAAAGTTTGATATGACCATATCATAAAAGTTTTAGAAAACTATCAAAAATAAACAACTTAAATTGTTCACACGAAACCATAATCACATAAAAACTTTCAAATCAACTTCATGTTTTTCATTTTATCCAGCTCATATGCCTCCTTCAAAATACGATCATGTTCCTTATTTGCTTCTTGAGTAGAGCCATTTGGATACATCTGGGAATACAAAAGAAAAAAAAAACAAATCACTTTTATACATCAATGTATACAAAACTACAGTTGGATATACCTATATACATCAGTGTATACATACCGAAATGTGAATATACCTATATACATCAGTGTATACACACCTAAAGGTGACTATACCTATATACATTGGTGTATAATATAAGAGTATAATATTAGTGTAACATAATATCATACACATCAGTGTTTAATATCAGTGTATAATAATATCATATACATCAGTGTATAACCCACTATATATCACACATTATCAGTTTATTAGATTATACACTAATGTACAGTATGCATAACAGGTTTACAAGACAAGCGACGTATTATACACCATAATTGGATATACCTATATACATCAGTGTATACATACCTAAAGGTGAATATACCTATATACATTGGTGTATAATATAAGAGTATAATATCTGTGTAACATAATATCATACACATCAGTGTTTAATATCAATGTATAATAATATCATATACATCAGTGTATAACCCACTATATATCACACATTATCAGTTTATTAGATTATACACTAATGTACAGTATGCACAGCAGGTTTACAAGACAAGTGACGTATTATACACCATAGTTGGATATACCTATATACATTGGTGTATAATATAAGAGTATAATATATGTGTAACATAATATTAGTGTAACATTATTCTTCCTAAGTAGAGCAATTTGGATACATCTGGGAATACAAAAGAAAAAAAAAACAAATCACTTTTATACATCAGTGTATACAAACCTACAGTTGGATATACCTATATACATTAGTGTATACGCACCTAAAGGTGAATATACATTAGTGTATAATATAAAAGTATAATATCAGTGTAACATGATATCATATACATCAGTGTTTTATATCAGTGTATAATAATATCATATACATCAGTGTATAACCCACTATATATCACACATTATCTGTGTATTAGATTATACACTAATGTACAGTATGTTACACATTAATAAGTGTAAATACGCTTTAATATAAACCAACGTATTAAAAACTATGTTTTACTTATCACTTTTGTTGACACAGTCTGTTATATACACCAACGTATAGTATACACAAGTGTATAATCAATTTTTACCGATAAAGCGTCTCCTACTTTTTTCACCTGGTAATCTTAATTAGGGTTTGGTCGATTACTTTTTTTATAAATATCCACCAATGTATAATATCAAAACTATATAACCTCTATGTTCGACAGGTGTATATTATGTATACACAGGTGTATATTCAAAATACAGACCTAAAATCGAATCTCGATCATTCTGAAAATATTTTTACTAGGGTTTCAAATACCCCTAAAATCGAATCTCGATCATCCTAAAAATTTGAAACTATTTACGAAAATCAATTGAATCAAACAACGATTGATAAACAATAACAATGATATAAACGACGATTGATTAAGAATAACAATAAAATTTCGCACCTTCATACGTAGATGTATATGATTTGTTTGTCTTCATTCGATTTCTGCACATTTTTTACGTATGTTGAAGGATACAAAATCGCTAATTGCTTTATTATTGTGGTGTTTGTCAGTTACAATTGATAATAAATAACCTATTAATAATCAAAATCCAAAAGACAACATTACCACTTGATTTAATTAAAAATTTAATTAATGTTTAACATATTTACCATCATGCCATTGAAAATGGATGGATGAGATTAGTTCCTAAGGTTCCTAAGTAAGGGTTGGTTCTCAATTGAACCCTACCCTATATATATATATATATATATATATATATATATATATAGGGGATGGTTCTATAGTAAACCTCAAAAATTTGAGTAAACTCAATAAACCCCATCACAACCATTGATCAAGCATGATCAATGGTTGTGATTCATGGTCCCACCTTTGGGTCCACCTTCTTATTAAAATAATACATATAAAGTACTAAAAGGGTATAAAGGTAAAATGGATGCACCTTCTCTCTCCATCTTGTCACATTCTCTCTCCACCTTTTCATCTTCTCTCTCCACCTTTTCTCTCTCCACCTTCTCTCTCCTACTTTTTTCTCTACCACTTATTTCATATATTAATTTAAAGATCCAGATTTATTAATAACGTATGCCACACGAGCCCTTTAACACATGTTACTTGGTCTCTTCAAACAAACTCATTTCACAGACATCACTAACACGTGTAACTGGTTCAAATAATTATCACGTTAATTTTGGACTAGTATAACAACATAAAAGAACACATGTATATAAAAATTTATTGCAATCGACATTGAGTGTAACAAATTAATTTCATATAAATCTAAACAATTAAAAAGATGATACAAAACTATCATAAACTAACAAAAACACATGAAACTTAAAATTATGCTTCATTCTTTAATAGTCGTCTTCGGCGTTATGCTTCATTCCTTATTAGGCATCTTCAGCTTCATGTTTCAATCCTTAGCGCTACATCTCTAGTCGATCCTTGGGCGGAGTAGCCGGCTTGAACTCCGGTGGTTGTTCATAGATACTCCTACATTAATTATTTTTAACATGTGTTAGCATCACTAGAAAATGTTAATTGGGTCAATTTGGGTGTTAATTGGACATATACAAACATGTGTTAGCATCACTAACACATGTTAATTGAACCATAACACGTGTTAGTTGGGCATATACTAACAGGTGTTAGCATCACTAACACATGTTAATTGAACCCTAATACATGTCAATTGGGATAAATTCATCGGTAGGCACCAATACAAACATGTGTTAGCATCACTAACAGGTGTTAATTGAACCCTAACACATCAGTAAGCACCAATACAAAAATTCAAAACCTTCACACAGAATAACATATTTGAAAAAAAAAATTTAGTGATATACCAAGTTATATTATGCATATACTAACAGGTGTTAGCATCAGTGACACATGTTAATTGAACCCTAACAAATGTCAACCGGAATAGATTCATAAGTAGGCACCATATACCCTAAGAAACAAAAAAAAAGTTAATTAAACTATTAGAAACAAATTAAAAGTATACCAAGAAAATAAAACCCATTTGCTATTTAACACATGCATGTTAATTAAACCCTAACACATGTTAATTAGGATAGATTCAATTCTCACAAAAAAAAAAAAATCTTTCCCATCAAAAAGACATCAAAGATCTCACACGCATGCATCAAATTATAAACAAAACAGTTACACAAATTCCTCTCACCAATAAACCACGAAAATATCCACCAGTAACCATCACAGTGCAAAAAAAAATTATAACCAAAAAACAAATATCTTCCAATAATATGAAAAAAAAAAGAAACCCCAATTGAGGAAATCAAAGAATTATTCAACAAGATACCAAATTTAACATAAAATAAAAAGATCCAGTAATAAAAGATTACAAAACAAGAAACCAAATTGTTATATTATCAAACACTAATTGAAGAATAAAACAGTTACCTATTTTTTTTTTTAGAAGAAACCCATCATTAAAGACTCCGAAAGGAATCATCTTTATGAATAATAATAATAATAATAATAATAATAATAATAATAATAATAATAATAATAATAATAATAATAATAATAATAATCTTGACAAGGAATGAACAGAGAGATAGTGTGTTACCTCATCTTCTTGTTTTCCCAGGCTTCACACTCCAATGTTCAAAACAAATGTCAAACCAAAGATTTAGGGAGCAAACCACCATCAGACCCACCCTCAAACCACCATCGGACCCCCACCAAAACACCCACCTTCGTCTGACTATCGAACCACCGCAGCCCCCTTCCCTCTAACCCTTACCCCGGTCACCAAAAGCCTTCACAGATCTGTTTCTTGTGCTTTTTAGAGGGAGATAGAGAGAGAGAGAAACGGGTGTGTGTGAACCTTCCTGTTCATCGAGCACCACCCATTGACTGTGACTGGATGGTGGTCGGAGGTGGTGGCAGGTGGTCGGCGGTTGTGGTGGCAGGTGGTGGTGGTGATATGAGAGAATAAGAGAGAGGGAAAGTGTTGATGGTATGATAGAAGGAGAGAGAATGTGTTTATATAGGGTGGATGAAATTATTTAAAATTGGAAAAGGGGGGAAATATAAAATGACCAAAATAGCCTTTATAATATAATATGAGATGGGTGATGTGGCAAAATGTGGACCAAGTATCAAGTTTACTAAGGTTTACTCATTTGGATGGGTTTACTATGGATACTTCCCATATATATATATATATATATATATATATATATATATAATTATTCCATTAGCGATGTCATTTCATTTGGCCAGATACAATGATTGAGTTTGTTTCATTTCACAAGTGGGACCAACTCCTCACATTTATGTCTCAGTTTCTACTTTATTTTTTGTATTATTTCAAAATCACAATCAAATAGTCAACATCCTAATTGTATTCATTTTAAAACAAATCAACCCGTAAAATACCTAAATATTTCGTTAATTAAGACTTTTGTGATGGATATCGTGAATTAGTTCTACTTGTAACAACTGTATTTTTGTCATGTTTACTTGTTATTCAATGTATTTTGAATATATGGCGAGTCTTTTAGATGTTTCAAAATGATAAAATATATTAATTTGTGTGCAGTAACATTTACAAACAACGAGATTGGTTTTATAAAAGTTAATAGACTATTTATATCGTATTAAACAATGGGCACCGATTCAAGCGTGTTTGACCATTAGGCTTCGCCGAGTTCCTCCCTTCATAAAAGAGGTCAACCCCTTTGTGTAGAGGATCTCCCATTCGCCTCACTACACTACCACAATCCTCCCATTTGCTTCCATTATATCTCTATACTGCTATATAATACATTTTAAATGTGCAATAAGGTAATTTGTTCTCTTTTTAAAATGGCATGAAGAGTTTTATGCTATACACCTAAAATGTCAAGAAAAACTTTTCAATACTACCCCTATTTGTAAAACTCACTTGTACATGTCAATTCAATTCCATTGAATGCATAATTTCACATTTAAAGCATGTGCAATCATACTTATGGTATAACAATTGCAAGGTTAAGAACACCTAATAATAAACCTGTATAAATAAAAGAAACATTTACAAATTAATAAACAAAATTAGTGACTTTTACCTTGTCCTACACTCGAATCATTAGAAAAAAACTGAAGCCAGAGCACATGGAAGTTACCTGAGTTGTAAAAAAAGTGTCAATGGAATTGACCAATAATAAAATTAAAAATATTATTATAAATTGACCCGTTAGACATAGAATTATGCACCCCATGACGTGAACAAATGGGCAAGTATATAAACGTATAAATATAAACAGAAATATAAATATTTAGACACCAGTTTCAAAAAAAAATATAACTATAAAAAATTCAAGTTTCTAACGATTTAAATATACTTTTCATTATAAATCTTAAAACTATTTAATATATTGGTAAAACCAAAATAATTGTTTACCCGTAAAGTGTCCCATTAATTTAGCCTAGAGATAACCCGTTTTTTTTTTCCAATCCAGTTCATGTTGAAAACATGTTTGGGCTCTTTTAAGAGGGAATAGAACTGGTTTTGGTTAAATTGGCACATGCTAGAAATCAGAATAGGCTAAAATTAAACCATACCTACAAGAAACGACTAGCGTTGGAGGAAACTAAAACATTTTTCTTTTACAATATTTTAGTTTTAAGTTTTTTTATTAGTGTTATTATTATTGTTTTGTCTTTATTTCCATTTAACTTTCATCTAAAATTAATTTATCCCGCCGCATAGCGTGGGGTAACTTCGAGTATTTATAAGGCCAGGTTTACAAGTTTGACTCAATCATGAGATAATGTTTTACACTTTTACATACTTCTGGTCTTCGGTCACCTTCTAACATATCTCTCACTACAAGAAAAGTGAGCAATAGAGGCGACTTTCATACGGATGAAATTGATCCGATCTAACATCTAAAAACGATACTTGAATACTTTTTGTATAAAGAGTCAAGTTGTTTTATTTAAATAAGTCGAACTTATTCCCTGAGAGCATCTAAAAGAGTATCTTACTTCTATTTGTTATGAATAGCTTATTATATAACATAGAGTTGCTTTTGAACATATCCTAAAACTTATCCATAACCATATAAGTTATTCGATCAATAATATGATATTGGTTATAATATTTATATAAAGTTAAAGAGTTGAATAAACTTCCCTTGCTTTTTGGAGCACATAATGAGCAAAGAAATTTATGGGGATGAAAGCGACAACAAATCAACCATTTCATCATTAAGATTCCCTCACTTGGCTTTCGCACGATTATTATTATTGTTAGAGATTTAAACGAACCGAATGAACACAAACATTATTTGCGTTTGTTTGTTAAGAAAATAATATGTTTACGAACTGTTCATGAACACTTATCAAGCAAGATTTTCTAGTTTGTGTTTCTTTGTTAAGGAAATGAATGTGTTCATGTCCGTTTGTGTTTGTTTGTTAAGGACAGAAGCCTTCGCATGTGCGTTGACTACCGTGAACTGAACAAGCTAACCATCAAGAATCGTTATCCTCTTCCCCGTATCGACGATTTATTCGATCAGCTTCAGGGTTCCAGCTTTTATTCTAAGATCGATTTGAGGTGTTGGTATCATCAGTTGAGGGTGCTAGAAGCTGACATTCCAAAGACTGCCTTTCGAACTCGTTATGGCCATTTTGAATTCCTCGTCATGCTTTTCGGTTTCACTAATGCACCTGCTGTATTTATGGATTTGATGAATCGGGTTTGCAAGCCCTATCTTGATAAGTTCGTGATTGGTTTCATTGACGATATTATGATCTACTCCAAGAACGAGGTGGACCACCGGGAACACCTGCGTCTAGTTTTGAAACTCTTGAGGCGAGAACAGTTGTACGCTAAGTTCTCGAAGTGTGACTTCTGGTTACGCGAAGTTCAATTCCTTGGTCATGTGGTTAATGATAAAGAAATTCATGTCTATCCAGCTAAGATAAAAGCCATCAAAGACTGGGAAGCACCAAAGACTCCAACTGAGGTGCGACAGTTCCTGGGTCTTGCATGCTACTATCGTCGTTTCATTGAGGGTTTTTCGAAGATTGCTCAACCCCTCACCAACCTTACATAGAAGGACAAGAAGTTTGACTGGGGCGATTCGCAAGAATATGCATTTCATACGCTTAAGCTCAAACTTTGTTCTGCTCCTATTTTATCATTGCCTGAGGGCACAGATGATTTTGTGGTTTATTGTGATGCGTCTATACAAGGTCTCGGTTGCGTGTTGATGCAACGTGTGAAGGTCATTGCCTATGCTTCTCGTCAGCTTAAGGTTCACGAGAAAAACTATACCACCCATGACCTGGAATTGGGTGCGGTCGTCTTTGCATTAAAGATCTGGAGACACTACTTGTACGGTACCAAGTGCACCATTTATACCGATCACAAGAGTCTTCAGCATCTCTTCGATCAAAAGGAGTTGAACATGCGACAACGTCGCTGGATCGAGCTTCTTAATGACTATGATTGTGCGATCAAGTACGATCCTGGCAAGGTGAATGTGGTAGTAGACGCCTTAAGCATGAAGGAATCCGCTAATCCTCGTCATGTTCGAGCCCTACAACTCACCATCCATTCTAGTTTACCTGACCGAATCCGTTCTGCTCAACAGGAAGCTTTGAAGGGGGGAAACCTTAAAGCTGAAACCATGTACAATGCTGATAAGCACCTTTAACTCAGGTCTGATGGCCTACATTACTTTGCGGAGCGTATTTGGGTCCCTTTGTTTGGGGAATTGCGAGAGCTTGTTTTGGACGAAGCTCACAAATCCCGGTATTCTATTCATCTGGGCTCCGATAAGATGCATCAGGATTTGAAGATACTTTATTGGTGGCCAAACATGAAGGTTAATATAGCTTCGTATGTCAGCAAATGTCTGACCTGTGCTAAGGTCAAAGTTGAATACCAGAAGCCGTCTGGTCTTCTACAACAACCCAAACTTCCAGAATGGAAGTGGGAACGGATTACGATGGATTTTGTGACCAACTTCCGAGGTCACCTAGTGGTTGCGACATGATCTGGGTGATTGTCGACCGTTTAAAAAAATCCACACACTTCTTCATTATTAAAGAAACCGACGGTTTGGAGCGGTTGGCTCGTATCTGTCTTAAGGAAGTGGTTGCTCGGCACGGGGTGCCTGTTTCCATCATTTCTGATCGTGATTCTAGTTTTGCTTCCGCTTCTGGAAGGCATTGTATAAAGCGTTGGGTACTCAGTTGGATATGAGTACCGCATATCATCCGCAAACTGATGGTCAAAGTGAGTGGACAATTCACACGCTTGAAGACATGCTTCGGGCATGTGTTATCAATTTTGGTAAGAGTTGGGAGACTCACCTGCCGTTAGTGGAGTTCTCTTACAACAATAGTTACCACTCTAGTATCAAGGCAGCACTGTTTGAGGCTCTTTATGGCTTGAAATGCCGATCTCCTCTTTGTTGGGCCGAGGTGGGTGAGAGTCAACTCACAGGCCCGAAACTGGTATACGAGACTTCTGAGAAGATCATACAGATTAGTAATTGTATGGCAGCGGCTCATGATCGTCAAAAGAGTTATGCCGATCGTCGTCGCAAACCCTTGGAGTTTCAGGTTGGCGACAGGGTTTTGTTGAAGGTATCTCCATGGAAGGGCATTATACGCTTTGTGAAGCGCGACAAGCTGAACCCACGTTATGTCGGAACGTTCTCAATTCTGGAATGGATTGGACAGGTGGCATACAGACTTGACTTGCCAGCCGAGCTCAGTAGAGTTCATAATGTCTTCCATGTCTCTAATCTTAAGAAGTGTTTGGCTGATGAATCTCTCGTTGTTTCTCTTGAAGAAATCAAGGTTGATGATCGTTTGCGTATCGTGGAGGAACCAGTTGAAATTCTTGATTGTAAGATTCGTAGTCTTCGTCGGAGTAAAATCCGCATCGTTAAAGTTCGTTGGAATTCAAATCGTGGACCAGATTTCACGTGGGAACAGGAAGATCAGATGAAGGCCAAGTAACCTCATCTGTTTCCTAAGCGTCCATTTGAGTCGAATCATATTACTTCTGAAGCTAAATGAATCTCGGGTCGAGATTCCTTTCAACGGGGGATGATGTAACAACTAAGAAATTTTCCTTCTTTCGTCTCTTCATTTCCAGACTTTGTTTAATTTTCGGGACGAAAATTATTTCAATAGGGGGATGATGTGAAACCCGGCAAATTCAAGTTAATACTTTACATACATACAAGTCTACCTTAGCGAAAACATTTACTTAGCATTATACTTAGCTGGGTCAGTTAGGTCGTTTGGGATGATTTTAGAAATCACCAAGAGTTATTACAATCATCGGGAGTCATTACAATGATCCGAGAAGTCATTGGGAGTCGGTCCATAACTGCATGTACAAGGGTTGGCGATTGGTAAAATCGTCGGGTTAATGCACACACGTAAGTCTCGAGTCCGGGGATTGGTGAACGAATGTGAACGTGTTAGTTATCGTGCATTATATGTTTATAATCATTATATGACTTGTCGGTAAGTGAATAAGTGCTTATATGTGTTAAAATAGTGTTTAACATGCCAAAAACCCAAAATTACATGTTGTAGGCAATTACAAGGCATTATAGGCGATTATGAGGCTTATAAGCGATTACAAGTAGCAATTAGGCCCTACTCGCTAGCTGTTATAGGCGATTACATGCCCTAATCGCCTATAACAGATACCTACTCGCCTATAACATGCTGGACCACTAGAAACGCCTATAAATACCACCCTTATGTTTTAAAACATCATTTGTGAAACCCTAACTCACCCCAAATCTATCCCACACCATAACCAACCTCTGGAACACGTATATGCTTTGAAATCCATCCTTTCAAGCCTTACACATCATCCTTTAGCAAAACCTAAGGTGTATCATCCATCCTAAACCTTTTTTATGTTATTATATTGATCCCTAAAGGTCCAGACCTGGTTTTGTGATGTTTGTGTCTTTGAAAACCTTTAAAATGAGTTGTTAAACAAGTCTAATCCTTCATTATGTGTTCTATATGGTGTATTCATGCAAGATAGGATTTTTATGCTTGAAGAGGATTCGTGTGTGTTTAATGTGTTTCTGATATAAATAAGTTGTTAGCATGTTTGTTTATGAGTTTGGAGGTTCATGGTTGAGTATTGATGATGATAGGCGTTTTGACCCGCTTGAATGATTTAGAAAGATTAAGGATGATATGTTGTGTTTTGTTGATTGTATGAGGTTAGGGTTTGTTCTAGGAGCATGTAGAAGTGGTAGGATGTTGTTGTGTAATGTTGTTATGTGATGAAATCTGGATAATTGCCGTTTAGGGTAAGTTTTGCATGTTGATGTGATGTTTTCATGATAATATGCTGTTTTGGGAAATCTTTGCAATTAGGGCTATTAGATTGATGATAAATTGGGGGGTTTTTTTACTTGGGATGGGTTGTTTAATGATGTGGGTTTGATGTTGGGTGATTGTACATGTTTCGGATCTGATTTGAAAGGTTAAACGCGCGAAATGAGACTTATTACTGCAGGGGGCGATTAGGAAGGGCCTAATCGCCTATAAGTTGGGCGATTAGCCCTACTCGCATATAAACAGGGGCGATTAGCCCCTACTCACGTGTACTTTAGGCGATTACAACTCCTAATTGCCTGTTTGACTTTCCTAATTGCATGTTGACTTCCCTAAATGCCTAATTGATTCCTAATCGTGTGATTTGCTACTATAAGTGTATTTTGACATCCCGAAACATGGTTGGACACCTAGGAACATGTTAGGAATCCCGTGACATGTCTAATAATCTGGTAACACATGTTCGGACTTGTTTATGTGTTAAATGAACTGTATGCTAGACTTAGGGAACTTTTGCGCATGTTGAGTGTATAATTGCATATGAATGCATGATATCTTGTAAGTGGCCAACACGTGGGATGTCGGGTCTTGTCCGGTATGGTCGGTTTAACGTTCAAACATATTTTCAAACGTACACAGTTATGGTCTGGACTATTATGGACTAATTAACCTACGGGTTATTAGTCTAACATCTTATGCGCTCGTCATGATAGCTCACCGGTAGTTGGGACTATCTATTGAGCTGATTTACTTATTTTGGAAGAAAGCAACCTAAGGTGAGTTTCACAGCCCCACTTTAAGTCTTTTCGTTTTCGGGGGAGAAACATGCTTCATACTTGGATTCGTAAAGATCATGTTATACTAGTGTTATTTCTTTTGACTCACTATATGATTCTTTTAAGTCCCAAGGGAACCATGAATATGTGGGGATGCATAGCGGGGGAAATGTGGATAGATCTATTGGGACTGACAGACCCCACTCGTCGGTTGGAGGCCGACGGGTGCATATTGTCTCGGCCATTAAAGGCTGCCGTGGCGACGGTGGTACATATCCGGGCATATTCATGCACTATCTTGTCAGTAATGGTTTCCAAATCGTAGTAGTATCATACATGCGTTTAGCTAGCGCTATCATTTTAACATAGTAGTAACATGGATGATCTTTCATACTTTTAACGTTTATTATAAAACCTATGAACTCACCAGCATTATATGTTGACAACTTTAAGCATGTTTTCTCATGTCGTTAATAGTATGAAAGATCAAGAAGCTGCTGATTTGGCTAAGTCCATAAATGTTACACAAGGCCGCTTTCCTATTATGCATCTAGGGGTACCTATTGCTTCTAATATAAACCTGGTCCGTGTAACATCGCGTATTTTCCCCAATTATTAAATTAGTTAAATCATCATTTTTACCCATCATATACTCTTTATATATGATCTCAAAACAATACATATATACATTTTAACCATTTTATACTTATTATAATAATAACAATAACAATAATAATGTTAGTCTTTTTTTTATACTAACCGTGCACTAATATGGGAAAACACCAATCACGCTTTTATTTGGATTAATGGCTGAAACCTTCCTTTTAATGCCAAAGAATCAGCCCCTAATTCGCAGCTTATTACCCGGTTTTAAACCATCACAAGTCATAGATTGAGACTTTCCTTAAATTTTGCCTCCCCTTAAATTAAAACCTTGACTCCACAAAGAGCATTCACAGAGAAGTCTTCCCTCAATCTTCCCCTTTCTCTGCTCCCTTCTCCCGCAACCACTCTCTCACCCTAGCGGCGCCGCCGCTGACAACCACCACCATCTCAACCACCAACAACCATCATCCAAGCCACCCTTACACCCACCTTGTCATCGATGCTTCTTCATATCTTGATGTTCAAAAACTCTTCATACGATAATAATGATTTTCCGGCAAAGCGTTTATCTTTCCGGCAATGTCATGTTTTTCTGGTGAAACCAAGAAGGATATAACAAATACTGAGGTATTTTCTTATACATATTTATTTAGTCAGAAGAATAGTTAAACTATTTCTATACTTTTTGGATGTTAACTTTTACTACTTTTTAGGAATAATAAATTTATTAAATGACTTTAATAACACCTCAAATAAAGAAAGTGGCGATTTATGTAGTAATTGAAATAAAGTAATAAGAAAATTTTTCCTTATAAACTTACAATAATTCGTATAGTTCATTATTTTTATTTTTGATTTCTTTCACTTAATGAAACAATTAATGTTAGTCATATTTTGCCAAAAACATAAAGGTTTTATGATTTACGTAACGTTTATACTTTAATGTCTAAACATAATTTTCAAAACAAGGATTTTGTTTTATAACTTTTGATGAATCCTTTTGAAAATTTGATGTTTTGGAAAAAAATAGACAACTTAAGTTGTCTGGCTTTATACAAAAACAGAGGAAACTCTGCCCAAATTTTTACAAAATATAATACGCTTATCGGACGAACCAAAACTATAAAAAGATACATGAACACTTAAATATATATATTATAATTTGTTAATGACGCAACGTTTTGAAAATAAATCCTAACTTCCAAAATTTTCATCGCCAAAGTACAAATATTTATAACGATAAAATACATACACTATCCGAGTTACAAAACGAGTAACATTCAAGTCGAATTACGCAAATATTATTTTCGCTATCCAAGATGTTTCTTTAGCAATAATTTCAAGACGCGACTATAAATACTACATCAAAGTACTTATTTTAAGTAACCATACAAACGCTTATATTTTCAATAAACCAAACCAAGTTGCTATCGGTTCGTTAAGTTATACGCATTGAGACACATATTATTTACAATATGAGTCTAGGTAGTTGAATCAACTATCTTTACAACTAACAAATGAATTAAACTCTTTTGCATTAGAATTTAAGACGTCCTTTACTTCTAATAGGGCATAAGATGTTCAATTAATTCAAGTTCAGACTATTGTTTTGCTAGTACCTACACAGTGAATTTCAGGTGAGTTACATAGCCCCTTTTCTATTTTTCACTATTTTTGGGGTGAAACATGTTACAACATTCTATATGCAATTCAATCATAAAGTGTCTATGTGTTTTTTCTATGTTGCATTATGTCTTAAACATGACTAGGGTAAGCACAATATTCTAGCATAATCATTAACATTGATCAGCCGATGGTATACAATGATAGATCTATTGGACTGACAATCCCACCCGGATACGTGCCTCCTACAAAGGTAGCGTGGGTGATTGTTATCGCATAAAATAATCGAGTGAACCATGAGCGTATGGGATGGACCACAATATAACAGTCACAAGGGTTGATTATGCACTCGATTTACTTCTAGTATGTTTTCACATATGGACTAGACTTGCCATGACACTTGAATTGTACAAGCTTTATTCGATTATCAAAACCTATGTAATTCTCACCAACTTTTGTTGACCCCAAAATATTTTTAAACTTAACATGTTTCAGGTTATAGCTTGCTCGAAGATTAGAGTTAATGCTTGAAGATGCGTAGCTAGTATTTGTTATTTTGATGTACAAATTCTTAGAACAATTGTATGTAATTTATTTAAATCATTTATTGAAACTTATTATTTACCATGAGCTACTGAACAATCATCAATACGTGACATCCCGATGTTTCCGCCATCGGTTGGGGTGTTACAGTCCGAAGTTGGGATCCTGTTATTGAGAAATTTCAAAAGAGATTATCTTCGTGGAAGGCAAAAACGCTGTCTTACGGACGACGTGTTACTCTCTTGAAGTCGGTTCTAAGTGCGCTCCCTCTTTACTATTTTTCGCTTTTTCGAGCTCCAATTCAAGTTGTAAATTCGTTGGAAAAGATTAGACGCACATTCTTTGGGGGGGTACGGATACGGTTGATAAGATGAGTTGGCTTGCTTGGAAAAAAATGGCTGCGCCGGTGTCTTTTGGGGGTCTCGGGTTGGGGTATCTTAGAGACGCTAATTTGAGTTCACTTTTCCAAATGGTGGTGGCGGTTCAAAGTAAACCAAGACTCGTTGTGGCCAAAGTTATTTGGTCAATTCATGCTAATGGTAGAGGTTAGAATTTGATCCCTGTTAACGCCTCTATTTGTGGTACGTGGAAGCAGGTTGCAAGTATCCCGGGTATTCTAGAACGGATGGGTATTGGTACGTCTCAGCTAGTAAAGGCTGAACTGCGCAACGGTAGAGGAATATTATTCTGGCAGGATTGGTGGATCTCAGAAGACATTTTGTCAAGAAAAATTCCACTGCTGTTTGCTTTAGAAATTAAGAAATTAGCTTTGGTGGCTGATCGCGTGGGTACAGGGCTGCCGACAGCTTTCTTGGTCTGGGATTGGAGACGGGCTGCACTTAATAGTGCAGAACAGTCCGAACTTGCAGGTTTAGTTCAGCTGCTGCAGGGCGTTAGATGTGGGCTCGGGAACGATTCTAGGACATGGGCAGTAGGCGGAAGTGCTGGGTTTTCGGTTAAGGATATGAAGAGGAACATTTTTAAGGCGACTAATGTGATTCCGGAGACGCAATTTAAATGGTACAGCTGGATTCCAAAGACGGTGGGTATTGTGGCGTGGAGGGCTTTTTTGGATCTGCTACCGACATCAGAAGCGTTGTCTAAAAGGAACATCCAGCTGGAATCGCATCAGTGTAGGCTTTGTGACACTGAAGTGGAATCAGCCGAGCATTTGTTTACAAGGTGCCCTGTGTTTGCAGATGTATGGCAGGCGATCTTTCGGTGGTGCAATGTTCCCAACGCGTTTACTTTTCATGTCCGGGATATTCTTTCTATGCATCGATTGGCAAAAACTGGTAAACGCTCACAGAAGGCTCTAAGTGGAGTGATACAAATGGCTTTTTGGAGTATGTGGCGTGCAAGGAACTATCTCATTTTTAACCAGAAACCGGTTTCGAAACGGGGACTTTTTGAAGAAATAAAAGTAATGAGTTTCTTATGGATTGTTAATCGGGGGAAATTAGCGGACATGACATGGGATTCTTGGTGTATGTTTGATACGGAAAAGATGGGATAGTCATTTTTTGATTGTATGTTTCGGATTTTTGTTCTTTCGGACTATGTATCCCGGACTATTTGCTAGTCTCTTGCTAGCTTATCAATAAAAGTTTTGTTTTTCCGTTCAAAAAAAAAAAAAAAATCCTAAACAACGTAATAATTTGGTGTAATTTAGTAGAGAATACAAATATAAATTGTGTACCAATAGCGGTTTAGGAAAAAAATAAAAAAGATAAATCCTTCCAATAAAATTATATATGTGATGCCTATGGGTAGACATGGACAAAAAAACCGGTTAGTGGACCCGACCCGAAAAAAAACGGGTAAACCGGTTTGGCAAAAACCGTTTTTTCCTCAAACCGGACTCAAACCGACCTACTGTAACACCCCAACCGATGGCGGAAACATCGGGATGTCATGTATTGATGATTGTTTCAGTAGCACATGGTATAAATTGAATTTTAAATAATTTATTCAAAACATAATAATCCAAAATAAAGTGATGTCTAGAAATTCAAATACATGATATCAAATAAGCAACAATCTTCTAATAACTTCAAATAAAAACTTCATGATAAATCCTCATGCAAACTCAAGCCTCAGCTTCATTGTTACCTGAAACATGTTAATTTTGAAAATATTTTTGGGTCAACAAAAGTTGGTGAGAATTACATAGGTTTTGATAATCGAATAAAAATGTTGTGCAATTCATGTGTCATGGCAAGTCTAGTCCATATGTGAAAACATACTAGAAGTAAATCGAGTGCATAATCAACCCTTGTGACTGTTATAATGTGGTACATCCCATACGCTCATGGTTCACTCGAATATGTTATGCGATAACAAACACCCACGCTACCTTTGTAGGAGGCACGTATCCGGGTGGGATTGTCAGTCCAATAGATCTATCAATGTATACCGTCGGCTGATCAATGTTAATGATTATGCTAGAATTGTGCTTACCCTAGTCATGTTCAAGACATAATGCAACATAGAAAAACACATAGACACATTGATGATTGAATTGCATGAAGAATGACGTAACATGTTTCACCCCAAAAATGGTGATAAATAGAAAGGGGCTATGTAAAACTCACCTTAGCAAAATGTTATACTTCTTGAAAAATTAAATAATGGTGTTGCCCAAATATGCCAAGTATCACCCTATAATAAGGTAATAAATATGTCTAAGTCTATCTAGTCTACAAATATATATATATTTTAGGGCTTCGAATTTGGGATAAATATTCGTTTGATTAATAATTAAAATGTTTGATAATTGAGGGAAATTTAGTAATTAAATAACAAAAAATCTTTTTATAAAATTTGAATCAAAGATGGTTACAATAATGAGTTTAAAGTATAAAAATAATTTTTATAAAATTATTTTCTTAAAAATAGAATATTAAATCTATTTATTTCAAATTGTCAAAATTTAACTTTAATATTTAAAAATACTAAAATTAAAGAATTATTAGTTTAAAAATTATATTTCTATTCTAAATAATCAGAAATAATTTATATAAAATTTTGGTGCAAAAATATTGAAAAATGAATTTATTATGATTTAATTATGATTAAAACTAACAAAAATTGATTAAAAATATTAAATAAATGATTTTTCAGAAATAAAAATCATTTCAGAAAATTTTATTGTGTTAAAAATTCAGAATAATTTTTGTGGAAATTTATAAAATTGTTTTGATATTTTTATAGAATTTTATAAATAAAATGGAATAAACTTGATTTATTTATTATATATATTAAATAAATAAATTTTTGAAAACTAAAAATTGTATGTTAAACTTTTTCATTAGATTAACAGAAAATAATTTTTGTAGAATTATTAAAAGTGTTTTAATATTTTAAAATGAATTTATAAAATATAAGTAATATATATTTAAAGTTTGTTTGTTTTCAAAGAAAAACAAAACAAAAGAAAAAGAATGCAGCTGCCATGGATCGAACCCGCGTGGGTCGGTCTGAGAACACCAGGCACAACCACTTGGTCCAGACCAGTGGTTGTGTTTGATTTCAGTTCGTATAAAATAAATAACATAAGGAAAATCAATGTTCTTCCCCAATTTGAATATTCGAGCCCTAGATTTTCCAATTGGGCAATTCACACAACATTAACCCAATTAACCTTAGGGTTAATGTTGTGTGGATGCCGAACAATAAATCCCATAAAAAAAAAATCAGACTTACAAACACGTTTTGATACTAGATTGATCAGTCAAATGCCGAAGTCAATACACGATCAGAAATCCAAGAACAGAGGATTGTTTATAGAAATTGGAGGTTGATAAAGAATGAGTGGCGAGTTGTGATGGTCCAGAGGTGTCCAATTTATAGTGTTGGGGTCTGAATCACTGAATTGGTATGTTTGACTTCGACTTGAATGTTTGACGCGTCAATGAGCAAAATTGGTAAGAATTGATTGGTAATTGACGTGTGTATGACTCATAATAGGCCGGTAATCACGATTCCAAGTCAATCCATGATCAATTACGAGTAAATTGCTTGATTTATGGTAAGTCGTTGATCACAGTTGACTTTCCAAGTCAACTGGGATGATTTGAATTCGTGATATAATAATAAAGAGGTGGGTTTAGAACAAGAAACATGGGCAGATCAGATGGTTGTGTTGGTGTGTGTATATGAACCGGCTTGGGGCGCGGGTTCGAGTCTCGGCCCAAGCACTATTTTTTTTGTTATTTAAACTATATATATATATATATTATGTATTATTTATAGTATAAGGGTTCCAAAAATTCCACAATAATAATAAAATGCGAACAATAATAATGGAACTTGACGTTTTTATTAATGATGATATGTAACGTACAAGTATAAATGCGTAATGTTACAGTCTCCCCTACTTTTAGGAACTTCGTCCCGAAGTTGGAGTTGGAGAGTCTGGCGGAAAAAGATGTGGGTACTTAGATTTCATCTGGTCTTTACGTTCCCGAGTGAACTCTGGACCTCGTTTAGATTCCCAACGAACCTTAACGATCGGAATGCGACTGCGCTTGAGTTTCTTGACTCCAGTATCAACAATCTCAACGGGTTTCTCGATAATGTGCATGGTTTCATCGATTTGCACATCTTCAAGAGGAACATGGAGGTTCTCATCTGCTAAGCATTTCTTGAGATTCGAAACATGAAAGGTCGGGTGAACATTGCTTAGCTCAGGTGGAAGCTCAAGTTTGTAAGCCACTTTTCCAATCCTGTCAAGAATTTTGAATGGGCCTACGTATCGAGGAGCTAGTTTTCCCTTTCTACCGAAACGAATCACTCCTTTCCAAGGGGATACCTTAAGAAGTACAAGGTCCCCAACTTGAAATTCCAAGGGTTTACGACGTTTATCAGCATAACTCTTCTGACGACTTCTAGCCTTGAGAAGATTATCCTGAATGAGTTGGATTTTGTCTGTGGTTTCCTGGATTAGTTCGGGTCCAGTGATACGGGCTTCACCAACCTCAGTCCAACAGACAGGTGAACGACATTTACGACCATAGAGTGCCTCGAAAGGAGCCATGTTAATGCTAGCATGATAACTGTTGTTGTATGAAAACTCAACCAAAGGGAGATGAGAATCCCATGTGCCACCAAAATCGATGACACATGCCCTGAGCATATCCTCAAGTGTTTGGATGGTTCGTTCAGTTTGACCATCTGTTTGAGGGTGATAAGCAGTACTCAGGTTCAACTTGGTACCCAAAGCATCTTGTAAAGAATCCCAAAAGTGAGAGGTGAAACGACCATCGCGATCAGAGATAATGTTCAAAGGTATACCATGACGATATACGATTTCACTTACGTACATTTTTGCCAACCTTTCCACAGAATACTTCTCACGAATAGGTAAGAAGTGGGCTGACTTGGTCAAACGATCGACGATTACCCAAATACTGTCAAAACCTTTGGGTGTACGAGGGAGTTTGGTGATGAAGTCCATAGCTATGCTCTCCCATTTCCATACAGGAATTTCTAGTTGTTCGAGCATACCAGATGGTCGTTGATGTTCAGCCTTGACCTTTGAACAAGTGAGGCATTTTGCAACGAAAAGAGCAATATCTTTCTTCATACCAGGCCACCAATATGAATAACGGAGATCTTGGTACATCTTGTCAGCTCTAGGATGAATAGAATAACGAGACTTATGAGCCTCGTTCATGAGAAAGGTACGAAGATCATCACGGTCGGGAATCCAAAGTCGATTAAGAAAATAGAGTAGCCCATCAGGTTTGGTTTCAAGTTGAGTCTCAGCACCACAAGACATTTCGTCGTACATGTTACCTTGGGTGACTGAAGTATGTTGAGCCTGGAGGATGCGATCCTGTAAATCAGTACGGACTCTCGCACAATGAAGTTTGATACGCTCTTTACGACTAAGTGCGTCAGCCACAACATTTGCCTTGCCAGGATGGTAGCGAATTTCGCAATCATAGTCGTTAAGTAACTCAACCCAACGTCGTTGTCTCATGTTAAGATTTTTCTGGTCGAAGACATGTTGGAGACTTTTGTGGTCTGTGAACACCACACATTTGGTCCCATAAAGATAATGTCTCCAAATCTTAAGAGCAAAGACAACAGCGCCCAATTCAAGATCATGGGTGGTATAATTCTTTTCGTGAGTCTTGAGCTGTCTAGACGCATAAGCAATAACCTTTCCTCGTTGCATGAAAACACAACCAAGACCTTGGTTTGATGCATCACAATAGACCACGAAATCATCATTACCATCAGGTAGAGACAATATAGGAGCTTCACAGAGTTTCAGCTTGAGGGTTTCAAATGCTTCCTCTTGCTTTGGTCCCCACTCATAGGGTTTACCCTTGTGAGTTAAGGCAGTGAGAGGAACAGCGATCTTGGAGAAGTTGGCGATGAATCAACGATAATAACCAGCCAAACCAAGGAAGGAACGAACTTCTGTTGGGGTTTTAGGAACACTCCAATTCTTCACAGCTTCGATCTTTGCAGGATCAACATGAATCCCGTTCATATCAATGACATGTCCCAAAAATTGAACTTCCTTAAGCCAAAATTCACATTTCGAGAACTTGGCATACAGTTGTTCTTTTTTTAGGAGACCCAAGATGGAGTGAAGATGTTGTTCGTGATCGGTCTATGATTTAGAGTAAATCAAAATGTCGTCGATGAAAACGATCACGAATTTGTCGAGGTAGGGTCTACAAACTCAATTCATTAAATCCATAAACACTGCGGGAGCGTTGGTCAATCCAAAAGGCATGACCATGAATTCATAGTGACCATAACGTGTACGAAAGGCTGTCTTGGGAATATCTTCATCGTGGACTCTAAGCTGATGATAACCAGAACGAAGATCAATCTTCGAGAAGTGGGTTGCTCCTTGAAGTTGATCGAAAAGATCGTCAATCCTAGGCAATGGATAACGATTCTTGATGGTGAGTTTGTTGAGTTCGCGATAGTCGATACACATCCTGAGAGATCCATCTTTCTTCTTAACGAATAAGACAGGAGCTCCCCATGGAGAAGAACTGGGGCGAATGAAACCTTTATCAGAAAGTTCCTGTAGTTGACTGGCAAGTTCCTGCATTTCAGAGGGTGCAAGACGATAAGGAGCTTTGGAGACAGGATTAGCACCAGGAACAAGATCAATTCTAAATTCCACTTGTCGAGCAGGAGGCAAACCAGGTAAATCCTCTGGAAAAACTTCAGGATAGTTCCGAATGATTGGAATGTCTTGGATACTTTTGCCTTTGTCCTTCTTTTCTATCACGTTAGCTAAGAAGGCTGTATACCCCTTTCGTAAGTATTTTTGGGCAGTAGTACAAGACATGAGCTTAAGCTCGCCACAAGGCTTCTCACCTTAGATCTTCAAAATCTCACCAAATTCGAGAGGAATGCGTATGACTTTCTCAAAACACAGAATTTCAGCACGATGGGTTGACAACCAGTCCATGCCTACTATGACATCAAAACTTCCAAGATGCATAGGGATGAGATCGATAGAGAAAGTATGTTCGTCGAGGTTCAGCATACAGTTACGAATGATAGAGTCGATCGAGATAGACTTCCCATTAGCTACCTCTACCACTAAAGGTTCCTCTAGGTTAGTTTGGGGTAAGTTAAGTAAAGGTTCAAACTTCAGTGATACAAATGACTTATCAGCTCCCGAATCAAATAATATGGATGCATAGTGGTTATTAATGAGAAACGTACCATTCACCACCTCGTTGTTGTCACGGGCCTGGTTAGCATTGAGATTGTAGGCGCGACCTCAAGCACCTTGGTTCTGGTTGCGATTCTGGTTTTGGTTGCGGTTTTGGTTCTGGTTTTGGTTTTGGTTACGATTGGGGCAATTGTTGATATAGTGATCAGGGCTGCCACACTCGTAGCACTGACCACGAGTAGGCCTGTTGTTTTGTTGGTTGGGAGCTGGGGCATTGTTGTTTTGGGCAGCAGGAGGAGTTCGGCAGATGTTCACAAGGTGACCATACCTTTGACACTTAGTACAAAAGCGACATGGCACCTGTGCTGGATGATGGTACTTGCAAGTGTTGCACAAGGGGTGAGGTCCGGTGTATGGTTTCTTGGTTGGGTTTTGTACTGCAGGTGGGGTGGTAGAAACCATGTAGTTCCTAGCCTTACGCTTTTTGTTGCTTGAGGTCTCGGGCTTAACCTCAATAGCAGGCTGAGGAGTGTCTTTGGCAACAGTCTTCTTAGTGCCCTTGCGGAAGAGAGTACCGTTCTTCACATGATTATCAGTAAGAGTAGCCGCCAGACGTTTGGCTTCTTCCAAGGTGGCAGGATTCCTTCCCCACACCGTGTCCTGAATTTGCATGGGCAGACCACCGATATACTTCTCGATGGCTACCGGCAGGGGAGTGACTTTGTGAGGCAACAATAAGCTAAGCTCGTGAAAGCGGGTATTGTAGGCAAGGTTTTCCCCACTATCTTGAGCAAGGGTGTGGAACTCATCTTCTAGCTTCTTAACCTCGTTGCGAGGACAAAACTCTTCCTTCATAACCTCCTTGACTTGATCCCATGTCATAGAAAGAGCAACTTCGGCCCCACGGGTGCGCTTTTTCCTCATTCCACCAAGTGAGTGCTCGTTTGTGGAGAACACTCATGGCGTAACGAACCTTAAAGTTGTCGGGGCACTCACTGTTGATGAAGGTATTCTCAATACCCTCAAACCATTGTAGGAGTCCTGTAGCTCCTTCTTCTCCACTAAACTTTGGGGGATTACAGGAATTAAAGTGCTTGAGAGTGCAGGCTGGAAGACCATTCCCATTCCCGTTGTGATTTCCATTTCCATTACCGTTGCCGTTACCGTTCCCGTTGCCGTTCATCTGGATGACTTGAGCTAGTAAATTAGGAACCAGAGTCGCGATTTGCTGCGCCATTTGTTGAGAAATGATCGCAGCCAGTTGGGCATCGACACCATTGTTGTTGTTGTTATTGTTGTTGTTGTTGTGGTTAGCGTCGTGGTTGTTGCTATTCACTTCATCTTGGTTGTCACCATTGTTAATGCGAGTGCTGCGACGTGGAGGCATGATCTGTAAGAGACACAATGAAATGAATGAGGTTATATAAGGAATGTAATCATTTATTCATTAATTAAAACGAATAAACGAAAACGTTGACTTATCAAAGATTCTAAATTCTAATAACATATGAAGACATGCTTTAGCCTATAAGTGAACACTCATCCCGAGAATTCCCAGGTAGGCATCCGGGTCCCTCGTCTGATTGGGATATATGCGTAATGCCAGCCTAGACAGAAGACTCAGAATACATGCGTTCACCCTTCCAGATTGCACGTGTTCGTTATAAAAATCTAGAACTTCGACGGGATCTCAAGGGAGTTCAGGATAAACCTGAGGATTTTGTCCTATTAATCTAATGGTGGATCAGGATTGTAGCAGACGAATAAGAGTAGGTCACATGTAGGCTTAGGGTTGTATGGGATAGGGATAAGATTAAGGGAGCAATTAGGTTATAGTCTAGATTATTTTCTAATAACCGAATTCCCTATAACCAAGGCTCTGATACCAATCTGTAACACCCCAACCGATGGCGGAAACATCGGAATGTCACGTATTGATGATTGTTTCATTAGCACATGGTATAAATTGAATTTTAAATAATTTATTCAAAACATAATAATCCAAAATAAAGTGATGTCTAGAAATTCAAATGCATGATATCAAATAAGCAACAATCTTCTAATAACTTCAAATAAAAACTTCATGATAAATCCTCATGCAAACTCAAGCCTCAGCTTCATTGTTACCTGAAACATGTTAATTTTAAAAATATTTTTGGGTCAACAAAAGTTGGTGAGAATTACATAGGTTTTGATAATCGAATAAAAATGTTGTGCAATTCATGTGTCATGGCAAGTCTAGTCCATATGTGAAAACATACTAGAAGTAAATCGAGTGCATAATCAACCCTTGTGACTGTTATAATGTGGTACATCCCATACGCTCATGGTTCACTCGAATATGTTATGCGATAACAAACACCCACGCTACCTTTGTAGGAGGCACGTATCCGGGTGGGATTGTCAGTCAATAGATCTATCAATGTATACCGTCGGCTGATCAATGTTAATGATTATGCTAGAATTGTGCTTACCCTAGTCATGTTCAAGACATAATGCAACATAGAAAAACACATAGACACATTGATGATTGAATTGCATGAAGAATGATGTAACATGTTTCACCCCAAAAATAGTGATAAATAGAAAAGGGGCTATGTAAAACTCACCTTAGCAAAATGTTATACTTCTTGAAAAATTAAATAATGGTGTTGCCCAAATATGCCAAGTATCACCCTATAATAAGGTAATAAATATGTCTAAGTCTATCTAGTCTACAAATATATATATATTCTAGGGCTTCGAATTGGGGATAAATGTTCGTTTGATTAATAATTAAATGTTTAATCATTGAGGGAAATTTAGTAATTAAATAACAAAAATCTTTTTATAAAATTTGAATCAAAGATGGTTACAATAATGAGTTTAAAGTATAAAAATAATTTTTATAAAATTATTTTCTTAAAAATAGAATATTAAATCTATTTATTTCAAATTGTCAAAATTTAACTTTAATATTTAAAAATACTAAAATTAAAGAATTATTAGTTTAAAAATTATATTTCTGTTCTAAATAATCAGAAATAATTTATATAAAATTTTGGTGCAAAAATATTGAAAAATGAATTTATTATGATTTAATTATGATTAAAACTAACAAAAATTGATTAAAAATATTAAATAAATGATTTTTCAGAAATAAAAATCATTTCAGAAAAGTTTATTGTTTTAAAAATTCAGAATAATTTTTTTGGAAATTTATAAAATTGTTTTGATATTTTTATAGAATTTTATAAATAAAATGGAATAAATTTGATTTATTTATTATATATATTAAATAAATAAATTTTTGAAAACTAAAAATTGTATGTTAAACTTTTTCATTAGATTAACACAAAATAATTTTTGTAGAATTATTAAAAGTGTTTTAATATTTTAAAATGAATTTATAAAATATAAGTAATATATATTTAAAGTTTGTTTGTTTTTAAAGAAAAACAAAACAAAAGAAAAAGAATGCAGCTGCCATGGATCGAACCCGCGTGGGTTGGTCTGAGAACACCAGGCACAACCACTTGGTCCAGACCAGTGGTTGTGTTTGGTTTCAGTTCGTATAAAATAAATAACATAAGGAAAATCAATGTTCTTCCCCAATTTGAATATTCGAGCCCTAGATTTTCCAATTGGGCAATTCACACAACATTAACCCAATTAACCTTAGGGTTAATGTTGTGCGGATGCCGAACAATAAATCCCATCAAAAAAATCAGACTTACAAACATGTTTTGATACTGGATTGATCAGTCAAATGCCGAAGTCAATACACGATCAGAAATCCAAGAACAGAGGATTGTTTATAGAAATTGGAGGTTGAGAAAGAATGAGTGGCGAGTTGTGATGGTCCAGAGGTGTCCAATTTATAGTGTTGGGGTCTGAATCACTGAATTGGTATGTTTGACTTCGACTTGAATGTTTGACGCGTCAATAAGCAAAATTGGTAAGAATTGATTGGTAAGTGACGTGTGTATGACTCATAATAGGCCGGTAATCACGATCCCAAGTCAATCCATGATCAATTACGAGTAAATTGCTTGATTTATGGTAAGTCGTTGATCACAGTTGACTTTCCAAGTCAACTGGGATGATTTGAATTCGTGATATAATAATAAAGAGGTGGGTTTTAGAACAAGAAACATGGGTAGATCAGATGGTTGTGTTGGTGTGTGTATATGAACCGGCTTGGGGCGCGGGTTCGAGTCCCGGCCCAAGCACTATTTTTTTGTTATTTAAACTATATATATATATATATATATATATATATATATTATGTATTATTTATAGTATAAGGGTTCCAAAAATTCCACAATAATAATAAAATGCGAACAATAATAATGGAACTTGACGTTTTTATTAATGATGATATGTAACGTACAAGTATAAATGCGTAATGTTACACCTACCAAGTCGGATATGGTTTGGGTTTGGTATTTGGAGAGTAGATGGGGTGGGAAACCGGTTTTGGTTAAAAAACCGGTTTTTAAATCGATGTGAACCCAGGACCCAAAAACTGGTTTTTTACCGGTTTCTAATACCGGTTTTTTTATACAAACCGTTTTCGAACCCGGTTCCAATCATAGGGTTAGTTCCACTATTAAAACCGGTTTGGGAATCGGACCGGTTTTTGGGAAAAACCGATTTTTTATCGACCCTAGAACCCGGACCAGTTTGAAAAAAAAAAAAAACGGTTTGTCCATGTCTGCCTATAGGGTTCTTTACAGATTCAATGTTAGTTAATATACATTCTTTATAACTTATCATATTATTAATAAATTAGATATGCGATACCTATGGGGTTCTTTAGAGATTCAAGTCAGTTTCAGCCTACTTCTACTCCTTTTCCCTCCACAGTAAGAGTACTTTCTTGATTCTAACCATGGCTGTCATTTGTCTCCTCCTGATATTACCAAACCATCTCAACCTCTCATCCCCTCACTAATCTTATCCGATATACTAGCCACCTCTAGTTTTTCTCTAAAAGCTCATTTTTTTTATCTTGTTCAACCTAGTGTGCCCACCCACCCACCTCAATATCCTCATCTTAACTACCTCCAACTACATGCATGTGTCTTCTTGATAGCCCAACAATCTATACTATATAACATACCAGGTCTAACTGCAACCTTATAAAACTTTCTTTTTAATTTACCTGACCCCCAATGGTGACGTGAGTATCCTCGTCATTGGTAGCCGCCCTAAAATCACAGTAAAGATACTCATTCTTATAACTACCAATCCTTAAACCTTGCCCTTTACAGCTGCTCGTCACTCCTCTAACCTCGCATTAAGGCTATGTTTATCCTCTGCAATTAACAAAATACCAAGAACCACGAAATGGATCTTGAATTGACTTTGACAACTCATCCGGTATGACTGCAAAAAAAAAAAAAAAGACTTAAAGCAGACTCTTGATGGAGTCCTACCTTCACAGGGTGGAAGTTAGTATCCCCTACCATTGCACACACACTAGTTAGAGTCTTAACATACATATCCATAATTAAGTCTATATACTTCATAGGAACACCTCTATCCTCCAACTATCCTCGATCAGACTACGTGGCACACTATCGTACACCTTTTCAAAGTCAATAAAGACCATATGTAAGTCCCACTTCTTTTCCCTATATTTCCCCATGAATCTCCTTAGACTATCAGGTGTGGGGGTCGGCTTCGGGCCGACCTCACCGTCTATGACCGTCCTACAGAGCCCCGACAGCCCAATCGCATCCAAACCGTCCAAATCCAGACGTTCAAAACGGTGATGATGATTGGTTGTTGTGTTAAGATCGGGCCCCTCTCCAATCCCCCTGTTTTCCATCCCAATTAAAAAAAATTGTCACCGGAGGTGTTGTGATAATGATTGGTTGTCGTGTTAAGATGTTGCCGGAGATGTGGTGTGCGGCTCCGGTGAATGCTGATGAAGATGATGGTCATCGGAGGTGTTAAGATGTTGTCGGAGATGTGAACGAGAGAGACACAGACGGTTTGAGAAGGGGCATGCACAATAGCTAGAAGTATATAAATGTGATTTTTTATTATTTATAATTTAGAATTAAAAAAAAATAAAAGGCTGGACTAATAGGAGTGGAGGACTACTCATGGAGGATCACCTCCACAACCTTGGATAGTCCTCATCTTGTCTAAATACAAGGGGCCCATTTTTTGCTGACATGGCGGGTAGTCCTTCCAAGACTACCCTCCAGTCCTCCACCACACCTGATAATCTTAGAGTGCACGGATTATGTGTGTGTGTGGGGGGGGGGGATAAGGGGCGGGAAAGGGCCTTCAAGCACATCTACACCATCCCACAATGGCGTGGACCGACGTTATGCCCACATGAGTTGGGAGTTTTCCACTGGCGTTGGGGGAGGGAGGAAAGGCACGTGGAGGGCATCGATTGGGTGGGACTATTGGGTTGGACCTGCTGCTGTTGAACGTTGATTATTAAAAAAAATTAAAATATGACCGTTTGGCCATCAATGGTTAAACAAAAAATTTATTATTTAAACCTCACAATTTTTATATATAAACTCCACATCCTCGGCTCAAGGTATTTCTAATACTTTGTAAACATAATATATGCTGTTAAAAATGTATATTTTTATGTATGACTATTGACTAATGAACACTTTTTTTTGTAGGAAATAATCGCCACAAAATTGACTTTTGGATCGAGATAAACAGTTCGTTCCATAAGTTAATGGATCGAGAGTTCTATCGAGCAAATGATAGTCTCTCGTCCAAGTGGACCGAGATAAACAAGGCAATGAATGTGTTCAAGGAGCATTATTATTACGCAAGAAACAATTCAAGAAGTGGTGAAACGGACGGCGACTACGTCACCAACGCGCTAAAAGCGTATCGTGACGAGAAGGGCATGGACTTCAAGTTTTTGCATTGTTAGGAAGTCGCGAAAAACCATTAAAAATGGGCGAACGTCCCCTCTGCAACCGATTCGTCAAAAAGGACGAAAACAAATTAATCTCATAACCGTTCGGTTGGTTGTGAAAACTTGGAGGAAATTAACTTGGATGATGACGAGTTCGACAAGAAATTGAGTCGCCCACCCGGTCGAGATAAGTCAAAAAAGAGGGCACAAAAATCCCCTGCTTCGGGTTTGGGTTCTGGATCGGGCAAATGTGTTTACACCGGTGAGTTGGCCGATTTAAATGCCAACATCACTCAATTCAATACGATTCAACAACAAAGGCTCGAGGAGAAAATAAGCATTCGCGAAGCCTTTGAAAGAAAATTGAGTATGAAAGAAAAGCGCGAAGATATGAAATTTCTCGCTATGTCCGTCGATCGCCTCACCGGTCAAGAGTTAGAGATGACGTTAAAAATGAAGCGCGAGATCATGGAAAAATATAACATGTAGATTTTTTAGGTGTTTCATTTGGATTTTTTATGTTTTTTTATTTTCTAGGTTTTTTATGTAATTTTATTATTAATTATTATGGGCGCTAAATGGGCTAATTCGCGCCACATGAATTGGTTCTTAGTTAGACCACCCGTACTGGTAGTGGAAATGGGCGCTAAATGGGCTAATTCGCGCCACATTTGCGAGCTACACCGCCCCAGGGGCGTTTTTACTCTAAAATGAGTTTGGGCGTGAAATACTTCACAGGAAAATGGGCGTGAAATCCTTCTCTTTTTGGCTGACCCAATAAAATAATTTCATGTGGTGGGGGACGCTAAATTTGGCGAGCCACTACATGTGGCCTTATAGCAACAAACTACAGATGTTTCCTGTTTCCTAAAACAATAATAGATCTCAACTTTATAAAGCTAGCAACGTTTTACCTACAAACTTGCAAAGTGATAATGACACAATTTTCTTATGTTAATTTCCTGTTTAAATACCATTAGTTACTGTTACACCATTTTTTAATTATTTTTTAGGGGTAAAGATTTTGAATGGTGTTTAATATAATCATGTATCAACTTCATTATTTTTGATAAAATTATCGTACAAGTAATTTAAAATGCTAATATACTATTATAAGATATTGGCAAACACTCTGTATAGTTAAAATTTTAGACTGAATTACAAGTTTTATCCTTTAGCTTTATACCAGATTTCAAAGAATGTCCTTTAACTTCAAAATTGATTGGTTTTGTCCTTTATGTTCCAAAATCTTGCACCTTACGTCCTTTGACACTAACCCAGTTAGATTTTAACACTAATACAAGGGTAAATTTGTCTTTTTACTATTCTAGGGGCTATTTGTGTAATTAAGTTGAATTTTTAGACAAAAAATAATTTTAAAAATTAATATAACCCCCCTCTCCATCTCTCTCTCTCTCTCTCTCTCTCTCTCTCTCTCTCTCTCTCTCTCTCTCTCTCTCTCTCTCTCTCTCTCTCTCTCTCTCTCTCTCTCTCTCTCTCTCTCTCTCTCTCTCTCTCTCTCTCTCTCTCTCTCTCTCTCTCTCCCTCCTACCATCACAGATTCATAGTTGTACACCCAACATTATAACATATCTAGTGTTTTGCTCTTCCACGATTATCTTAATGTGAATCTAACTTCAATACCCAGATTCCATTTTGCATCACTCCTAACTTATTCTTAATTCATCACTATTTTTTACTACCCGCACCAAGTTCAGATCCCTACCACCACCGCCGTTCTCCAACCACCAACCACCATCCCATTATAGCCGCCACCACCACCTCTGTTCTCTAACCCAAAACCCATCAACCAGTGATTGATTGTGGATACGGTATAGAGAGGGCGAAGGGTTATACAGAGATAAAAAAAGAGTTTATGTGTGTGTATTTCTGTTCATCCATCTCCAATGATTTCAGTACCTTTTTATCCTAGAATTAATAGCCCCATGTTTGAATTCATTTCAGTTAAAGATCATCAGTCAATTTTGGGGATTAAGGGTTTTAGGGCTCGTAATGTTCTTAAGGGAATCTAGACTGATTCGGTTTGAGTTTTTAAATAAAACAAATGGGGCGGGTTGGGACGATGAAGGGTTGGATTTGAGTCGGAGGTTACATGTAGTGAAGGGTGGTAGTGGTTGTGGGTTGGTGGTGGTGTTGGTGGTGGCTGAGAGAGAAAGGGTAGGGGTCAACAACTGAAGAAGACAGAGTGAGATATTGTTTTTATTATATAAAAAATTGATATTTTTTATTTTGGCTTTTTTTAAATTACTTTAAAAAATATTTTTTTTATATAAAAACATATGTATTTACATTTTGGTTCAAAACTTTTAGGTAGTTACACAACTAGTCCCAAAATGAGTAGAAAGACAATATTACCCTCACATTTCAGTTAAAATCTAACTGGGTTAGTGCCAAAGGACGTAACGTGCAAGATTTTAGAACATAAAGGACAAAACCAATCAATTTTGAAGTTAAAGGACATTCTTTGAAATCTGGTATAAAACTAAAGGACAAAACTTGTACTTCAGTCAAAATTTTAATTATGATGGTTTGTTATGGACCGCATGCTCCTCAAACTTATTCAAGCAAGCCTTACGATAAACCGGGCAAGACTCGTCGACTGGAAATAAGGGAATCATTAAGCAGTATTAAAAGACAACCATATATTAAACCACAGACATGTGTTGCCTAGCCCGTCAATAGGGACAATATACAGGAAGTCTTGGTCATGAGACCCCGTAAGCATTCTTACACTGCTTTCTGCTGTCAGGGTAGATCAAACTCTTCTCTTAAACTCTGGATGGTTTTACTATAAAGAGCATTTGCCAAAGTTTTTTGAGCCTTTGGAGGGCGATGTCCTAATTAGTGAAACCGCTAATATCAAAATTGGGGAGGGAAATGCGCAGGCATTCCAGTGCATGTTCGTTATTTGGGACTAGCCCAACAACCACACTGTCCCGCAGGATGTAGACCTGTAACTTTAATGACTAGGCCCTTGAAACCATGAAAGCATATACTTGACATCCCTGGCCGAATGGAGGCCTAACCCCTAAAGATGGATCGGCAGGAAAGCTAACCTCCACTGAAAATCACTGAAGTGCGTCCCCCCTACACCATAAGATCTTCAATTGCACCCCAAAGCCTTTTGTCGAACAGGGACACGACCTTCTCATCAAAGGAGATTGGCATGTACGCAAGCTAAAAAACAGCTTAGAAAAACCCATACAAGAGCGAAGCAATAGGAGCTCACATTGATGGTCCCCCAAACAAGGTAAGCAACCCATAAAGTCCATGGCACACAAGACTTTGTTCACAACCAACTTGCTGATATAGCTAGTATCCTAGCAAATAACCCCCTGAGGGGTTTGACACCCCTTTCCGGCTTCCCTATCTCACTTGGGAAAGCCCTTCCCTTACCTTCATCCTATTGCATGATGGCCAAAAAAACCTTGGTTTTCTTTATGTTGAGCTCAAGTCCTAAAGATGATTCGTCAGACCTGATGATATCCAAAGCTTTAGCCACTTCTGTTGTGTTTCCTATAATCATATCAGGACAAGACATGACTTCCCCAGTAAAGGAAGATTGGAAGCAAAACCTATACAAGAGCGAAGCAATAAGAGCTCGCATTGAAGGTCCTGCAAACGAGGTAGTGTAAGTCCCGAAATAACACGATATCAAGTAACACAACAGATTGGCGGAATCAAAAAGTTGTGTGATTCAAGAAACAAGATGAATAATATGAAAGAAAAGCTTTCTATTGCATACGGTTTCAGAGAACCGTCTGATACAATAGAGTTCTTAAAACCAAACCGCTAACCTAACAAATGAACAAAACATTAACTTATATACTATGTATCCCACACTGGCCCACATAGCCTAGCCCAAGCCCAACTGAGAACTTATGAGTTCTCGGCGCAAACACCTAAAACTAACCGAGAACCTTAATGTTCTCGGTTCCAAATATCATAGCCCAAACATTGATCACCAATATGTATTTGATAGCGACAGTCTCATTATTATAGACCCAACAATCTCCCCCTAGACTGATGCTATCAAAAGGTCTTCATAACTTGAATGTAGCATTGTGATCTCCCCCTAGATTGTTGCTGGGGTGTTGATGTTGTTTTTGTTTAAAGTCTTATTTTCTGCACTGTCAAACTCGTGCCTTTTCTTCTTCTCTAGGAATAAAATCCACATTTGGATGATCATCAGCATTTGCTTAAACTCTTGTTAAAAGAGGATGTGAGAGGAGGATCTTCACAACTCTTTTCTTTTTCAATCTTCGCTTTTCAAGCAGGATCACAGGTACTTCTTCATGTGTACTTTCATTATCAGAACATGCAATCACATCATGTTCATCTGACTCATGTATATCATCTCATCACGGTGCTTCATGCTTGTCAGCAACTGGAAATCATTTTTCATCAACCCCTGTTTCTTGATTCAAATCAAATTCTGCACATTCTCATAACTTTGTAATAAAACGTTTAAATATAACAGAGGATCCAGTATCATGAACACCTAGTTTTTCAGACTAGTTTCACATGAAAATTTAAAAAAATTGGATTTCTTTCACAGTGGATGATAAGTCAAATATTCAAGAATGGTTGATTTTATAAAACTAAAATAAAAATAAACTCAAAAGCAAAACAATAAGAATCAAAATAAATGAAAAAGAAATTGAAATAAAAATAACTACACATTTTTTTTCTCGAGGGATTGAATCACTATGATTTAGACTCAAGGACACTTATCAACACGGATCTACTCTAGTCGGTCCGAGCAATTGCCAGTATATTCGTCCACTTAAACTTATTGCCTTAGACCTTCTTATTTGACTGTCTGTGATTAATTTATCATGTTTTGGTGTATTAATTATGGACACTCAAGCAAGTCACAATCAAATCCTAGAATTATATGTCGTACACTCTATCATGCAAGAAGTTTCCCTACCACATATTTTCACGGTGTCTGTTCTAGAATTCTGAAACCTTGACTAGGACTTGGTTGAGAAGAGAAAAGAATAGATCATTTAGAAATAGAATGGCATAATATACAAATCAATTTGATTTCTCAAACGATGTAGGTTTTGGTGTTTTGGGCTTTAGAGGGCCTCTTTTGTTGTGCACATTGGCATCTTTTTGGGCTCATTGGCCTCTTTTGGCGTTTTTGATCTACAGCGCGACAATGTACAGCTAGGTCAGCATATATCTGGATGCAGCAGAAACTGACATTGCCTAGTATCCCCAGGTCTTTGCTTACACAAAACAAAGGAGATACATGAGTTTTTCAGAAAACGGTTTCAGATTTAGAACACAGTGTGTATCGGGACGTCACACAAGCATTCAAATAAAAAATGTACCAATTCCATGTGACGTTTCCTACTGAGGCCACACGTTATCATTAGGTGTGTCACAAGATCAGCCAATTTTCCAGTCGCTAGGACCAAGCCTACCGACACATCACCCTAGAGCCTAACCGTTTCAATGCTGGTCTTACATGTGTCAGCCTTTTTCACAATTGATACAACAAAAACTCTTTTTGTAGTTTTCTCTTTTTCACATGTTTTTGTATTTTTCTTATTTTCTCTTCTATCTCCCCCTAAATTTTGTGCATAACTCAAATGAAACACTATTTTTGTATTTTCCTTGATTATCTCCCTTCTCCCCTAAATTTTGTGCATAAATAACGAGAGAATAAATTTATGTATAAAATTTACCAGAAAATAAGAAAAATATTTTTTTGTTCTTTTCTATAACCATTCTCAAAGTAACGACTAATCAATCATTTTCAAAATTTGTGCGTCAAATTTAAATATACCTGCCATGCTGACCTTACCTCCCTTATCTCCTTCGAAGGAAAGATACTCTGTATTAAAAGATGTAGAAGTATGTAACTGTTGGGTTATATTGAGACCACAGTTACCAGATCATAGACTTTTGATGGTTATTGTATAGCTTGATAGTTAGAGGGTTAGTTATGTTATTTAGACAAAGTTGTTTGTGGGAAACCCTAGCTGCGCACTTAACTGGATGGGCCCTGCACACTTATGTTAAGTGCGCAGGCCCAACTCCTCCTATAAATAGAATGTGTGTGTGCAGCTTGTTTCTTTAGGGTTTTTGGTTAATCTTTGTAGCACACGTGAATAGGTGCGTACTTGTCTGTGTATTCCAAGGTTATTCATCATCAAATCAGAAATGGAATCATCATGTTATTCATTGTGTGTGTCGGTTTTATTCATGTTCATCTAGTTTCTTTTATTGTAGAAGATTAATCACTTAAAACACCTAATCCATAGGTGTTTCTAAGTGATAACAATCTCTTGCACTTAACAAGATCTAGCATTTGGGACTTACAATTTGGTATCAGAGCCTCTGTGCTCTAGATTGTATCTACTTTAAGATACCAAAACCCTCATCTTGTTAGTTTTTATTATCAAGATTATTTTCTTTATAAACTTTTAAATTTAGGTGTTTTTCTTATATTTTGGCTTCAAAATTCGTGAAAATTGTGTCTCTGAAGGTTAATAGTATGTCATTTTAGGTGAAAATTCAATCCAAGCACTTCAGAATGAAATGAAAATGTTTTGGAAAGAATTCAGCTGAGTTTTTTTGTTTTTCACAGCCTGTTTTGCGCACTTATTTCATACATTCTGCGCACTTATTTCATATGTTGAGCACTTGTTTCTTGGTTTGAGTACTTAAATCACTGGTTTTAGTACGCAAACAAGGTTGTGCGTACTTATTGCTGTAAATCGTCTTGAGCACTTAATTAGGGTTTCTGCGCACTTAAACAGAAATCCTTGTTTTGTGCGTACTTATTGAAAAGTGTAATGTTGAGTACTTGGCTAGGGTTTCTGCGCACTTAAATCTTAAACGAGAGTTTAAGTGTCTGCGTACTTCATTTAGTGCGCAGACTGATCAGTCAAGACTGAGCACTTACCATGCCCAAGTGTTGACTTATCTGCGCACTTATCAAGAAACACAGCTACACATGTACTTGCAGGACTGCGCACTTATCTAAAGACTACATCTTGACAAGGCTGTTCACATTCTTACAGGTTGCTGCATACTTGATCTGGACCTCTGCGTACTTAGCTGCGTACTTAAGGACTTGGACATTTTCTGGACTGTTAAACTTTAAAATCTGATAAACAAACTGCTAAAAACTTACTTAAATCATGGCCGGTAACAATAACCACTCAACAGTAAATCCTATCACTCAACAAGAACTTGAAACCGGAACAACAACTAGAGTTCCTAAGTTAAAAGGTGTAGAGGACTATGGAACTTGGAAGAACAAAATGAGAACATTCTTCTATGTCACGGACTTCACCCAATGGAATTCTATCCAGTTGGGCCCACACATTCCAATGAGAACCACTGCCACAGGAGAAGAGTTTAACCCTGATCCAACCACTTACACTGATGTCGATAAACAGCTACTCCAGAGAGATCATAAGGCTTATGGTGCCCTTACCATGGCCTTATCAAACGATGTTTATAACATGTTTGAGGAGTATGGGACTGCGCACGATCTGTGGTTTGCGTTAAATGAGTACTATGAAGGGAATGAAGAGATGCGCCAGTATAAGCAAGACATGGTGCAGAAAGAATATGACATGTTCAGTAGCATTCGTGGGGAAAGCTTAAGCTCACATATCGAAAGGTTCATGAGTATGTTGACCAAGATGAAGAAGGCGGGAATTCCTGTGAACAACAGAAATTCAATCAAGAAGTTGCTAGACTCCCTGCCAAAAGAATGGAGCATCCAGTGTATGTTGATCAGGAAAGAATATCTAGACGCCCAGTCTACCTTGGCTGACCTTATCAACACCCTGAAGTCGTTTGAGATGGACATCACGAAGAGAGAAATGAACCAGACCAATCCGAAGGTTGTACCCAGCACTGCAATGAAAAATTTGGCATTAATGACCCCAGTGGGTAACGTGGGTTCAAGCTCGTCTCATGTGTATGTTGATGGAATGGGTGGCGGTAGCTCCAGTTCAGGAAAGACCGTTCCATACTCCGACCCAGTGGCAAGGACTCTCAACCCACAACAAACAAAGCTTGCTAATGAACATGTTGAACTCTTCAACACTTTCATGACCAGCTTTGAAGCATTGAAGACAGGTGACCTGAAGAATGATATGATGAGTCCGGAAGATATGTATCAAGTGGATCCAGACGATATGGTGGAGATGGACCTAAAATGGCAAATGGCCATGATTACTCTAAGGGTGAAGAGGTTTCAGGACAGAACAGGTCGAAGGGTTGGAATGGGAAAGGCTGGCTTTGATAAGTCAAAAATCAGGTGCTACAATTGCAAAACTCTCGGACACTTCAAGTATGAATGTCCAACGTTGAATCAAGCTGAAATTAAACCGGCAAAGAGGATGGTGGCAATAACGGATGGAAGCGAAGCCAATCAGCAGAAGGCACTGGTGGTTCAAGATTTTGACTGGGGAGATGAAGTTGCTGTGGCTGAGGCTGAGGCTGAAGTGAACAAGGCACTGATGGCAAAGATCTGCACAAAATCAACACTTGGTGTGAGCTCTTTGGAAGGGTCATCAGCGGAGATGCCAAAAGGAGAATGGATGGAGAATGCTGGTCTAAAAAGTGTGCTGAATGAGGACAAGGGAAAGGAGGTTGCTACCGAGGAAGCTTTAGTTGCTGAGAAGACTTCCACAAGCAAAGCTGATCAACAACCTCAGAGCGTGCAGAAGAAAGTTGAGGAGAGAGATCTGGTAAGTATTCCTCTTGAAATAAAATCAAAGCTGTGCTCACCAAGGTGTGTTACAGCTGTTGCTTACTGTTTGTCCCACAATAGGAAAATTTTAAGAGAAATGGATGACATCCGAAAAATCAACACTGAAATGAAAGAAAATGAGTTAGCATATCAGCGAAAGTTAAATGCAACAATAGCTGAAATGCACACTCTAAAAGAATTTGTTCTCAGAAAAGATTTTTCAATAAATGACTTAACTGGAAAACTAGAAATATCTAGAAATGAAACAAATCATCTCCAAATTGTTGTGGACAAATGGAATGTAGGCAAGCATGCTCATACAGATATCCTTGATTGTTCAAGGAAATCATTCGTCAAAGATGGAATTGGGTATAAGGATAAAAAGGGAATTGTAAAATCTCTATTTTTACCTTTGAGCAAAAGTGAATATATACCCATTCCAAAACCACATCCAAAAAATGATCTTTTTGAAAAAGAATGTGTCAAATCTGAGTCAAACTCTAATATAAGTAAAAGCAGTGCAGATATGACCCAACAGGATCAGGTGGACGATGATGAAAGTTGTGGTGGACAAACGATGGGGTTAGGTCACCCAGGTGCCAATTACTCTACAGTGAATTGGTTCATCTGGAGTCATGACAAGTCTAAAACTATTTTGAATTCGGATGAATGTAATAACTTAACTAAACTGGATGATTGTAATAGTTTATCTACGATGGATAACTGTAATAGTTTATCTAGGCCGGATGACTGTACTACATTAACATCTAAATTTAATTTAAAGGGCGTTGTGGACCCTGATGATAGGAAGAATCCTATCAAACGCTCAGATATTTGTGTTGACAATGTTATGCCAGTTTGTGTTGATCTTAATGATGCATTCTCTGATAATGAAAATGTATATAGACCATCTCCGTTTGTACCAGAATTAAAAAGAAACAGGTTTGGAAAATTTCTTACTGAAGAAATTCCAGAGTTTACTCCATCATCAACAGATATGTCATGTTCTGAAGAATCACTAAGTGAAACAGATAACACAATTCCTGAAGAATCACAGAGTGATACAGAAAGTGACATTAGCGAGCCAGACTGCAACACAAATGAGAAATCAAGCAACAACAACATTGATGAACCATGTTCCAGTGAAAGCTCATGCTCAAGCAAGATCAAGAGAAGAGCATCACAACCATCATCATCCAGACCCTCTCCAAAGATCAAGCCAAAGCACTCAAAGTGCTTTAGATGTGGAAATAAGGGTCATGTGGTCAAAACATGTCATTTAAAATTCAGTGATGTCAAAGCACTAAACTGTCTTTCTGATCAGATTAAAAACCTTCAAGAAACAGTAAAAATCTTTGATAAAACCACAAAAATTTTGAAAAGACAAGAGTCAGTTTTGGGTGAAAATCACGATAGATCAAAATTAAACCAAACCTGGATTCCCAAAGTCAACTAAGTAAAGGTTTAAGTCATGTTTGTACATAGAGTCTCTTGTATTTATATGTGTATTTCTTGTGTTTTTCTTTTGTATTTCAGAATAAGTTACAGAAATGGCTGATAGCACTGATGAGATATCTATGGCATGTTGATAGTGAGGCTTCTAGACACATGACTGGTCTAAAGGAACTTCTCAAGAACTATAGATTTATTGATGTAGAGTTCGTTGCCTTCGCCGGAAATGAAAAGGGCGGAAAGATTGTAGGAATGGGAGATGTGGTCTCTGACGCACTGACGTTAGAAGATGTGAATTATGTCCCAGAATTGTGCTACAACCTGTTGAGCATGTCACAAGTCTGCGACAAAGGAATATCTGTGTTATTCAATGACATGGAGTGCATCTTTCTGAAACCTGGATTCATTCCGCCCACCAATATGATCATGCTAAAAGCTCCTAGACAAAATAACACATATGTGATAAATATGAGAGATGCTAAATCAGAATGTCAAATGACATGCTTACTTTCTAAAGCATCCGAGTCAGAGTCACTGTTATGGCACAGGCGATTAGGACATGTTAACTTCAAAAACATTAACAAGCTTTCAAAACTAAATCTTGTCAGAGGTCTTCCTTCCAAGGAATTCCCTTTTTCTGAAAAATGTTTAGCATGTGCAAAAGGAAAACAACACAAGAAATCGCACAAGTCCAAAACAGTGAACTCTATAGACTCACCTCTTCAACTATTGCATATGGATCTTTTCGGTCCTATCAGTGTTAAAAGTTTAGCTAAAAAGTCTTATTGTTTGGTGATAACAGATGATTTTTCTCGCTTTACATGGGTGTACTTCTTAGAATACAAAAGTGAAGCTGCCGAGATATTGATGCTGTTTGTACCTCTCATTGAGAACATAGTAAAGACAAAAGTTAGATCAATCAGAAGCGATCACGGAACTGAATTCAAAAATCAAAGCTTCGTGACTTTCTGCAACAACAAAGGGATTCATCTTCAATACAGTGCTACGAGAACTCCTTAACAGAATGGCGTTGCTGAAAGGAAGAATCGTACACTTATTGAAGCGGCCAGAACCATGCTAATCGACTCCAAATTGCGGATCATCTTCTGGGTTGAAGCTGTGAATACCGCCTGTTATGTTCTTAACAGAGTCTTAATTGTAAAGACGCGCGGGAAAACAGGTTATGAACTCCTTTTTAAAAGAAAACCTCTGATTGACTACTTCAGGCCTTTTGGATGCTCATGTACGCTGCTTAACAACTACGAGAACATAATGAAGTTTGATGCAGTTGGAGATGAGTGTTTCTTTGTTGGGTACTCTTCAAGTCAAAAGGCCTATAGAGTGTACAACAAACGAACCAAAATGGTTCTCGAATCTTTCTATGTTGATTGGCAGGAATCCAACTCTACTAACACAGGAGCCGGTCCTGACTGGTTCTTTGATGTGGATGTTGTTTTCAACAATTTCAGTATCATTGAAGAACAATCATCTAACAATCAAGCAGCCGATCCTTCTCCTCTTGAAGATACTCTTTACTCTTCCGAAGACGATGTTGCACCTTTCACCACCCGATTCTCTCCACTCGTAGCTGATCCAATTGTTCCTCTTCAGTCCACAAATGGTGATGCAACTGTTGAAACTACTCCATCTCCTGAAAGTTCTCCAGTTTCAGAAGAAACATCTTCAGCACAACAGTCTGCAAATGATCCATCCAGCTCATCAACTCCTGTAGATCACCTCTCTAATATGCCTTCCCAAATTCAAGAAGAACCAAACATGGGATTTAAGTCATCTAAGAATCATCCTGTGGAGAACATCATTGGACCAATCTCTGAGGGTGTTCTCACTAGGAATCAGGCAGATAAACTTAATATTGCACTATCAGCCTTCTTATCTCAGACGGTACCCTTCAGCATTGAAGATGCTGTCAGAGATGCAAGTTGGGTTGAAGCCATGCAGGATGAGCTGTATCAGTTTAGAAAGCTCGAGGTTTGGGAACTTGTGGATCTACCTGAAGGGAAGTATCCTATCAGAACAAGATGTGTGTTTCGCAACAAAATGGATGAAAGAGGTGTGGTGATCAAGAACAAGGTTCGTCTGGTAGTTCAGGGCTTTCGTCAGCAGGAAGGTATTGATTATGAGGAAGTGTTCGCTCCAGTTGCTCGACTTGAAGCCATCCGTATCTTCCTGGCATACGCCTCATACAAGAACTTCAAAGTCTTTCAAATGGACGTGAAGAGTGCATTCCTGTACGGGAAGATCAAGGAAGAAGTATACGTCTGTCAACCCCCAGGCTTTGAAGACCCTCATCATCCCAACAAATACTACAAATTGGATAAGGCTCTCTATGGACTTAATCAAGCTCCTCGAGCTTGGTATGAGACCTTATCTTCATATTTGCTGCAGAATGGGTACACCAGAGGGAAGATTGACATGACTCTGTTCACCAAAGAAGTCAACAAACATTCTATCCTTGTTCAAATTTATGTTGACGATATTATCTTTGGCTCCACTGATGAAAATTTGTGCATGGAATTTGAAAGCATTATGAAGTCTCAATTTGAAATGAGCATGATGGGAGAATTATCGTTTTTCTTAGGCTTGGAAGTTCAGCAGAAAGAAGACGGAATACTCATCCATCAAGCCAAGTATACACGAGACATTCTGGAAAAATACAACATGACCGACTGCAAGCCGTCCAATACTCCTTTTGCGGCCCAAACAACACTTGTACCAGATCTTCAAGGCCTTTCAGTGAATCCTCACACTTATCGATCAATGATTGGCTCACTGATGTATCTAACGGCTAGCAGACCAGATATCATGTGGGCAGTTGGACGCTGCGCACGTTTTCAGTCCAATCCTAAGCAATCGCATGAAACTGCAGTGAAAAGAGTCTTCCGCTACCTCAAAGGGACACCAAAACTTGGTTTATGGTATCCTAAGAGTGATAATTTTGATTTAATCGCTTACTCTGATAGTAATCATGCAGGTTGTAGGATTGACAGAAAATCTGTCTCTGGTGGTTGTCAATTTCTGGGTAACAGGCTAGTGTCTTGGCAGAGCAAGAAACAGACTACAGTGTCCATCTCCACTGCTCAAGCTGAATACACAGCTGCATCCAGTTGTTGTTGTCAGGTGTTATGGATCCAAAATCAGCTTTTGAACTACGGTTTGAACGTCATGTATACACCTATTTTTATTGATAATGATGCCTGTCGTGACATTGTGAAGAATCCAGTTGATCATTCTAAAACCAAACACATTGAAATTCGGATTCACTCAATTCGCGATGCTCACGACAAAGGATATATACAGGTGTTGCCAATAGATACTGCTGATCAAAAGGCAGACATCTTCACAAAAGCTTTTGACAAAACCCGGTTTCATCAGTTGGTTACATGGCTTGAGATGATAAATTTTGAATAAAAAAAATAAAAAATAAAAAAATAAAAACTTTACTTGTGCATATTTTACAGAAAAATCTTCTTTTTGCTTAAAACAAGATTTTTAGGGAGAAAGTAAAACTAGTCCATCCCTAATGCAAAATTACTTCAGGAAATGATAGGAACTAATCATATCTCGTCAGCATGTGAATAGGACCCAGAGGATGTTGTGGCCTCAAGCAACGATGTGTCGGTAGATTCAGCCTGGAATCAAGTAAACTGCTAATAGGTGATTAACAATGAAGATCTACAGGGAAAGCTGGATTCCCACTGTGCTATAGGTCTGCACAAGCTGAGTCCGGTCATACATAGGTTGAGAAATTAAAAGACACAGAAAATTTTGTGCATAGGTAAATCAAAAGACACCTAAGAGTGCAAGCTACCAATGTGGGGCTAAGAAAATTTTTGAAACTGAGCAGCAAAAGACACGCAATGTTAGTGACGTGCAAACATATTTAAATAGCTCACCAAACGATTAGATGATCATCTTCTCTGCTTATGGTAACATAGACCTAAAGCTCTCATCATCTGATCAAGATAATGATCATCTTCTTTGCTTATGGTAACATAGACCTGAAGCTCTCATCATTATTTTTGCATAAACCTTGAGGATCGGTAGGCCAATACCTAGCACACTGTGGGGTCCATAAAATTTTCGTCAATATTATCGAAGAACATGATAAACAGCATCACCAAACACATGTTTAAAGAGAAAAGGCATGGATTTAAGTGGACAAGCATACCGATAATTGTTCTTAGGCTGCAGCTATCCAACGGGAAATTGAAACGGGTTCTGGCAGGTATGGTTAGTATGATCTTGAATGCAGAATGTGAGATCTGGTAAAACCCCACATACTAAAATGGATTTGGGCCTTTAAACTCTTATTGGGCCAAATTATGAGCCATGCGTACTTAATTGGGCCCTGCGCACTTGACTCAAGTGCGCAGGCCCATTTGGTAACTTTATATATTCTCAGTTATTTTTTTTAACAGATTTTATCTTCTTTAAACCTACTCACTTTAACCATATCTGTTCATCCTCACCGTTCATCATCATACATTCTATTCTTAATCATCATTAGCATTCATTAATCACCTTGCATCCCCAATCTTCTGTTCACATCATTTCTTGTTGATTCTTGACACTGATTAAGGTAGTTAATATGAACTGATGGTCTCTTGTTGTGATTACAGGCTTCATAAGATGGTTTAAATCAATTGGTTTCATGTTTGAAGATGGGTTTTTGAACCTGTTGAAGACTGCGTACTTGATAATGAACAGTGCGCACTTGTCTCATAGAGACTGCGAACTTGTCTCATAATCATACAAAGCCTTTGAATCCCTAATGACCTGCGTACTTGGCTGTGAACATTAAAATCTTAAACGAAGGTTTAAGTATCTGCGTACTTGGCTAGTACGCAGATTTGAATGTGTTGCCAAGGGGTTACCATGCCCGTGTATGATTAGATCTGCGCATTTGTCTAGAGCCTGCGTACTAACCTAAGTGCTCAGTCAAGTATGTGCGTACTTGACTGAGTACTTGACTTAATTGATTTTGAATTGGCCTACACACTTGTGGACATGCTTACTTGAACTTTAAACAAAATGTGACCCTTATCTTGACCATTAAGACACTTGAACGGACTGCGTACTTAAACCCGGACGTTAATGATCTTAAAACTGAAAATCAAACGTATCATGGACACTGATGAAACAAATCCATCAAACCTTAATCCTATGACTATTAAAATTACAAAACTTAAAAAAATAATAATAATAAAATCTAAGTCTAAGTACGTTGTCCATCGAAGTTTAAGTCTAAGGTCAGTTATTGGTCGTCGATTCGTATTCAAGAGATCTAATTGGCTTTTCGTGCTCTTGGTTTAAACAGATGGCACTCGACTGGGATCCGAGAGGAATGCACAATCAGCCGATGAATCTTGAAACCGATGATGTCAAGTTTAAAGACGTAGTGACTTGGATCAGACGCAGCAAAGTCGGATATGCTGTGCAGCACATTGTACCAGTCTACCGTTCTCACATTGAAGACTTCTGGAGGTCTGCTCGAGTTGAAACTGCTGGAAGAGTCAAGCGAATCAATGCTACGGTCCGAAACAAGGCTGTAATCATCACTGAAGATATCGTTCGGAACGTGCTGAGACTTCAAGATCAGCCAGGAACTGTCAGATTTATGCCCAAAGCAGACATTCACCAACAGTTCAAGAATTTCGGTTACAAGGGAGAGTTTGACAAGAGAGGCGATATCAAGAAAAGCCAGCTGACAAGAGACTGGAGACTAATCAGTCACGTATTCATTATGTCTCTGTGTCATAGAAAAGGAGGCTACAACGCGCTCAGCACTGAATGGTCGACCGCAATGATAAAGATTTGCAAGAATGAAGTCTTCAACTTGTCGGGCATGATCTTTGATTACATGGTAAAGAATGCTGAAGCTGGGTCAGGAAAATGGGTTATGTACCCAAGGTTCGTTCAGATGATGATCAACGCACAACACGAGAATCTGCCCCTTGGTGATCAATACAATTTCACCAAAGGTGCACGATTCTTTACTGAGTGCAACACGCCTGACTGGGAACCCATGCTGGAGAATATGTATGCAGCCTAGCGATATCCTGTGGTCATGGAGCTGTACAACAAGATCAAGAAGAGAAGGTCAGATGTTACAGAATCTCGTCAACAATTCACTGCTGCTTCTACACCTGGATCATCTGACCCTGCTCCATCTTCAGCCCAGCCGACTGCTGAAGAGATTGCTCTAGAGAAGGCCAGGGGCAAAAGAGTAGCTACTGAAACTGCTCCATCAAAGCCCAGCAAAAGGAATAGGCCAGCTGGTTTATTACAAGAAGGAAGAGAAACACTGACACCTGAACAACTTGAAACTGCTGAAGTCCTTCAACAAGTTGCTGAGTTCGAGAGGGCGGCAAGAAAGAAAAGGAGAGAACAACTTTCTCAGTCAGAGATTCCTCGTGTAATGACTCAAGACGATATCGAGCAACAAGTGATCTTGGAATCCATTTTCAGGGCAGAACAACCAGAACAACCAGAACAACCAGAACAACCAGAACAACCACAGCTGCTGCTCCAGCTCAACAGCCAGCTGAACCATCCTCCTCAGCTTCTGCTGCACCACGTCGCAAACCGGTGCATCAGGAACTGTATGAGAAGCTTGTGAAAGAGGTTGGAAAGACGGCTGCCAGGGAAATCTGTACCCTGAAAAGTGATGTGCACAACAATCAAGACCTGAGAAAGAAAGTGAAGAAGCTCAAGCACAAGAACAAGAACATGGAGAAAATCATCAAGGATCAACGATACATGATCAAGTTTCAGAATCAGGTTCAGATGAAAATGTTTGATATGTTCCAAGAGTTCAAGAAGCAGCAAACTGGTGCTACTAGCGCAACATTTGATGAGGTATTTGACTTTGGAAAATTTCTGGAGGAAGAGAAAGAAAAAGAAAGAGTTGCTGAAGAAAGTGAGGTGGACGAGATTAGTGAAGATGAGATGCCTGATAGATTTGTGGAGATGGGAATGGATGAAGAAGTTGTATACGAGACATCAGATGGGCATAAGTTGGATCCTGAAAGATCAACTTGGTTTCCTAGAAAGCCCATCACCATTCCAGCCCTACATCAAAACATCCATCACACCAGGTCAGCTCACAAGGAGAGGACTATCTCCTGGAAGTATGATGAAGAGAAAAGGTTATTTGCTGTGAAGAGAAGAGGGGGAGTGATACAGTACTTCAGGGGTCAAAAGGAACTGAAGTCTCTACCTCGATGGGATATCAGGGAGCTTAGCAGGGCCCCATTCATCAACCACACCCACGACACCACGGGGTCCATGCTTGAGTGGTTCATAAGGAAAGAATGTGACACTGATTTCCAAATCTTCAAGCCGCAGAAACCGAGGAGACAGATCTCCAAGAGAAGAATCGATCTAGCAACAGGACGAGGCATGATAACTTATGTGATTGACCCTCCTCGGGTCGTCACACGAGTTCCTATTCGATCTGAGGTTCCAGTTATGCTGAGGTACTTTAAGAAGTGGTTTTACGACAGCAACACTGGTGAAGCAGTCATTAAATTGCAGGACGATTCGGAGGCTATGAGGATTTTGGATCCAGTAGATGTGTTTGCATTTAATCTGTCAGATCTGAATATGCTGTTTGCAAATCAGATTAATGTGGGTGCCGGGAACGCGTTATTTGAGGAGGCCGTCTTATTTAGAAGGGCGGTTGATCGGGCAATGAAGCTAAAGCAGGAATTGCTTGATATAGTTGACAGGATCAATGCAGCAGACAAAGAAAAGGAAGACTGGGAGAAGGCTGCCCAAGCTGCTGATGCTGCTGCTGCAGAAGTTACTCAACCTGAAGTCGAGACCACTTCAGAGGTACAGACAGAAGATCCTGCAACAGTAGCTGATCCGGAAAGACCTGCAACAGAATCTACTCAAGATCCTCCAGTGGTTGAAAAAGATCCAGTCGCACTGTACATTCAAGACCCCCGGAACAGGCTGAGGGGGAGCAAAGCGAGGTTGAGATTGATTGAAGATGGAAGAACTGGTAGCTGTGGTCTAGGGGGAGTATTGTTGGGTTATATTGAGACCACAGTTACTAGATCATAGACTTTTGATGGTTATTGTATAGCTTGATAGTTAGAGGGTTAGTTATGTTATTTAGACAAAGTTGTTTGTGGGAAACCCTAGCTGCGCACTTAACTGGACGGGCCCTGCGCACTTATGTTAAGTGCGCAGGCCCAACTCCTCCTATAAATAGAATGTGTGTGTGCAGCTTGTTTCTTTAGGGTTTTTGGTTAATCTTTGTAGCACACGTGAATAGGTGCGTACTTGTCTGTGTATTCCAAGGTTATTCATCATCAAATCAGAAATGGAATCATCATGTTATTCATTGTGTGTGTCGGTTTTATTCATGGTCATCTAGTTTCTTTTATTGTAGAAGATTAATCACTTAAAACACCTAATCCATAGGTGTTTCTAAGTGATAACAATCTCTTGCACTTAACAAGATCTAGCATTTGGGACTTACAGTAACAGAGAGATGTCACCTAACGTATGCTTGGAACAACCACTACCAACACACCAGTGGTTGTTGATAATCCTCCTTGGCTGTCCCTGCATCAATAAGGAGATTAGTTAGATATTGGTACCTGTAACACCCCGGACCTAGGGCCTAGAGTTTTTCATATAATATTATTAATATATAATTATTAATAACCAAAGATAAATAATAAACCATATGTTTTGGTACGAAACAGAAACCCGAGTCATTATGTATGATTATTATACGAGAGAATGCGATACGTAACCGAACTAATACCCGATAACGAACCCACCCGATACCCGAATGATTAGTCACATGAAAGGGGACATGTGTCCTCACCTTCTTGTGACACATGTCTCACAAGAACCATAGATGGTTTTAAGGAAAACCATCAAAACCTTGCATCTATAAAAACCCCAACCCACCACCCAATACCTTCCTGTTGAAACACAACACACACACACACATATCTAATATATATATATATATATAGAGAGAGAGAGCAGATCACTAGAGAGAGAGAGAGAGAGAGAGAGACCGGTGGTCTCCTCCACCTCCGGCGAAGCTCCGGCCACCGACCCCCACGAACCACCTCCACCTTTCACCCTTTTTCTGGTTATAATACAAGAGAGAACTAGATAGAGAGAGAGAGAGAAAGAGAGAGAGAGAGAGAGGGAGAGTCGCAGAGAGAAAGAGACGAGAGAGAAAGAAAGCTGAAAGAAAGAGATCAGATCTGGAGAAGAGAACCCGGACAAGAAGAGAGAGAGACGTGACAGAGAGAGAAGCAGAGGAGAGAGAGAGAGACAGGCGGAGAAGAGGAAGACGCGACGGCGGCGGCGGCACTGTGGTCACAGAGATCATCAACAAACACAGGTGAAACTCAACCCCTTTCCTTTCTACCTTGGATAATCGTAGTAATGGATGTATGATGAGTGTTGGTGGTGGCGGCCTTTGTTGTTATAGGGACAGGGGAGATAACTGAGATTAGTAGTATGATTTGGGTTAGGGTTCAGTTGTCGAGGATGGAAATAATGGTGACTAGGGATTGCTGTGAAGAAGATGAAGTAACAAGACCCGAGTCAACCCGGTTAACTCGGTCAACAAAAGTCAACAAGCAGAAGACTTGGTCAATAGAAGAAGACCCGAGAGGTATAAGCGACAACCCGAACCCTTTTAGTATTTTAGGATACTATTTGAGATGGTTATCACGTGTGGGACCTCGCCTCGTATTTCGGATTAACTTAGTTATATAATACTAACAAATAAACTTAAGATGTATATGTATTACATAAAACAAACATATTATACATATTAGACAAGTAAGATTATGTTCAGATAATACGGAAACAATGATAGATTGGACATTAGACGATAAGAGATGTTGGACATACATTGAACACTAGACGAACTGGCGGATATAAGACTTGGACCCATGGGACCTATTATTAAATTATAAACGACAATGTAGGGAATGTTTGATTATGGGACATTATACAAATCACATGGACTCGACTTGATAAGTTAACTAAGGCGAATGATGAAACTATAGGACGATTTGTAATATTAATGAATCATGAGAATCGCGACCAAGACAATTCAACTATGGCCTTGACTAGTTATGACAATAACATAATCGGACGTTGGATTATTAAAAACTTAGATATGAATACATATGACTATATATTAATTAACCAACATTTAGAGCTTAGAGTATTATGAAACACTACAACATGGAGATTAGATATTGGTTCGGATATTAAATGCAAATAGAATAGAAGATAATATAACTTGACAAAAGGAATTTCGGATAAGGAACCTAAGTGTGCCCACACGTGTAACCACGGTTTTGGTTACACGCACTAATGTTTATGAACTTGAATAGGATCATGCCAGTGATTGGAAACTTGACTTGGGATGATATGTGATCGTATGATACATTGCCAAGGTGAGTTCCGTGTACCATTCCCCTTTTTCTGTTTTACTGTTTTGGGGTGAATACATGCTTCCTTTTTATAAACTGTTGTGATGTGACAAGATACTAGCTGCCGGATTATACTGACACTCATTAACTCAGAGGTGAGCCGCTTAATATATGGGTAGTACTACTTGGGGAAACCCCCACGCACAGTGAACCCGGGACGTTGGGCTCGGGAAACCCTCCACTGAGGCCTGCGGACCGTTGCGGCATATATTATGCCTTGTAGATCTATAATGGCAGTAGATAGATCTAGTGTTAGGGTTGAGGGGTCGCTTGTACATCGCGTGTGTTAAACTTTGTTGAACTGTGTAAACTTAATTTGAACTGATAAACTGTTTTTGGATCCACTTACTACTTATACGGACTCACCAGCGTAATTGCTGACCCAAAACTCCTTTAAGCATGTGTTCAGGTACTGCAATTGGATGGATGGCAACCGCGAGGTATATGCTTGCTAGTAGCAGAATAGAGGTTATCTGGTTAGAAGATTCGGCTATTTGTGTTGCGGTTAGAGCATCTAGAGATAAGCGGGTTAAGAGATCGGATCGACTAGTGGATTACACTCCTCAACTGCTTCGACGACCGCCGCGTCTCGTCCCTGCAATAGATATTAGTTTATTTATTTAAGTTATGTATTTATATTTTTGAATTAGAAATTGTATGAACAAATAAATATTTGTTAACGTTGCTTCCGTTGTGCAAGTCTGTTACCAAACTGTCGTTTCGACCCGACCCCTCCGGGTCGGGTTGTTACAGTACCCAGGCCATAGTGATCCTGGGCAGTCCAAAAGCATCAATGTATGACACTTCTTTCAAACACATGTCCTTTAGATTTGGAATCGCTACTGCTTTTGGTTTCCAAAATTGTTTAGGCTTAACAAACAATTTAGCTACTTTTGGAGTAGACACTTTTGGTTTTTCAGGTTGTTTAGATTTGGATATTTGTTTTGTTCTTGAAAAACCTTTCGTTTGTTCTTAGCAGCATTCCAGTCACCATCAGATGGTTTAACCTTTGGATTCTCATTCTTCCTTGTCTTAGGTTGAGAGACCTTCATTGACTTAGAGTAGTTATCCCTTGGTGTAATCGTCTGATGTTGTCTATAGTAAGGAACATAAGGACGATGTGGGCAATTTCGAGCAATGTGACGAGGAATTATACAATTGTAACACGTTTGCTTCTTCATGTAAGGAGCATATCCTGGTTCATTCGATCCAACAGAAGATGATATATACGAGTAATAGAATATGTTAGATGATTTGCTGGAACTGTCCTCAAACTTTTTGTTTTGTTTTGCAAATGTAGCACTCTTTGATCTGTTAGCGCTTGCAGTTTCTGAAAATTCATGAGGAGAAGTTTTTCTTTGTGCAGTTGTTTGTTTATGTGCCCTTCTTTATGTGACCTGAACCTGTGCATGAGAGTTAGCACATATATGTTTTCTATTTTTCTGAAAACATTTTTCATTTTTTAAAACAGGTTTTGGTGGCACATATTTTTCAGATGTGCCATTTACTACTGGTTTCAAGAGAAACTTTAGCACATAAGGACAAGCAGTGCTTGATAACTTAGAGGTTTTTAAACATCCATCATCAAGTTTTGAACCAATAGACATAGTCGGTTCATTGCTCTCAACAAAAGAACCCACACTGACATCACATTTAACAGAGGAATCAGAAATTGTTTTTATGTTTGAATTATTAGAATCAATGCATTTATCATCTTCTTCAGTCCACTTTTCAACTAAAACTGTTTCTGCTCATGAAGTAGAAGCATTAGAATTATTCACATATGCAAAATTTGTAGTTACCTCTTTTACTGATCCTGTCCCGACAATTTTTGAATCAAACACATTTTCTAAGTCAGATCCATCTAATGTTTCTGACTCCGTTGACGAACTTGAAGAGCTTCCAGAGTTGATAGATTTTGCAATGATTTTAGACAACAGAGATTCAATTGATCCTATAGAAAAATTAGATTTTATTGAAGATGTGTTATGATTGACATTGTTAGAGTTGTTATATTCAGATTTAACATGGTTGCACATTTCATTGCTTTCTGATTTAACGAACTTAGCAATAGGAACATCACTAAGTGTAGATACATACTTAGATTGTTTCCTGTGCCCTTCTGGTTCAGCAATCTTAATTGGCACAGACTTAACCGGCTCTACCACTAAACCCTTTGGTTTTGTTATCATTATGGGAACACTCTTTGTGGGTTCAACCACCAACCCCTTCCTATATTCCATATTTTTCTCATTTTCTATTTCCTCATCTGAAAGAGGCAATCCGGTGTAGTTATGATTGTAGAGGTGTAATTTCTACAAAACCTATACCAGCTCCTTTGTTTTCCCTAAACTTGAGTTTTAAACTTATCATTTTCTCAACGAGCACACTAGAACAATCAAATTTTCTAAAATGGAAATCGGCATTTTCAAATTTTGATTTCAAAGAATCTAGCTCAGCACTAAGTTCATCAATAACTTTTTTTTTGATGCATTACAAGGCAAGTTTTATTGCTTAAATCATTATTGTATTGAACGACATCCTTTTCTAAGGCTTCTACTATAAGTTTGTAGGCAGAGGTTCGGCTATTAAGGCAAGAAATCTTTCCTTTAAGCTTGTCATTTTCTCTTACCAATTGAGAGTTATAACCTTTGTAAAATTTAGCCTTTTCAACACAAGAATTAGAGCATAAATCAGAAAATAGCTCATGTGAAGCTTGATTGATATATCGTACCGGTACAGGAATCTGATACTGAACAGGTACTGCAACAACAGGAGCGGGTGCAAAAGTTGTAGCAAATTTGTAACTTGGCAAAGTGGCAGCAACATTTTCAACTTTCTGCTTCTCATCCTAATCATACTTGTTTATTATTGAGATCAAATCTTCAAGCTTTGTTGTATGCAAATTCTCGGTGTTCTTGATTTTAAACACACTTGTATCCCAATAATGTGAACCTGGCAGAGCATTCAGAAGTGTTTTGTTAACTTCACTGTTTGACACCTCAATTATGGCATACTTCATTTTAGACATAAGTTTCGTAAATCTGTTGATTTGTGCTTCAACAGTTTCATTTAAGAGATGTCTAAATCAATTGAATTCATTTTTGAGTAGATCAAGTTGAGCAGACATTTTCAATCGATAAATGATGATCCACAAACCCTTTAAATCCGAGAACCAATCTGGAAACACAAATAAACTTCGAGAACTCTAATCCGAGAACAAAAACAAACTGAGAACAATGGAATTCAAGAACTAGTAGATCCAAAAGTGACAATTTGATAACATAACCGAGAACTTGAATCCATAAATAAATGTTGAGAACACAACAAACCGAGAACCTATAATGATTTCGAATACAATCCGGGAACAATTAATATTCGAGAACCCCACATCCAGTTTGAGAACTATGTAGTTTAAAGATCAAAATCTAAGAACTTGCAATTTAGAACAAGTTATTTTCAAACTTCAAAGCCGAGAACTAAAATTTTCGAACATGTCTCCTTTTTGAAAAAGAAGTGTTTGTGCTATCGAGAACTCTCCAACCTGAAAACTAAATCGAGAACCAGTTTAAACAAACAACTAAAAAATTGGAAATATCTTTAACTTAATTGAGAACACAAAAGTGGAGAACCCGTTTAACTGAAATCCAAAAACCTACTAAGATGGAAACAAATCTTTTCAAATATTAGAATAAATCCAAACAATTCAAAACTTGCACCAAATAATCAAAAATCATGGAGATTTTAAAAATGCACAAATCTTGCAACTTTTGATACGCTCTTGACGAAACAAATTTCCTAAAAACACTCATTTTCTTTATGCTCTATTCATAACAGAATCAAACAACCATTTTTTTAACAAACTTGATGAACTTCAAGAACACAAAAATTTAACAATCAACCTAAAATGTATTGAACCAAGAAAAAAACTTTTTATACCAATGACGCCATTTATCTATTGAAATTCAATGAAAACTTATTGTAACCATCAAGAAGGAATAAGTTTGAAAGATTGAAAACAATGTTCAAAAAATTTTGTTGCAACCAAAACACGAACAAAACGAATCAAGCACGAATACCAACTGCCTATAATCCTCACTTTTCTTGATCAAACATTCCAAATCATAACAATCCTCAAAGATTTTAATCGACCATTAAAAACATTCTGACCAAAAAGGAGCCAACCGAATATAATACCAATATCCTGAATTATTGTGAATTCAAGACACAACACACATGAACTACCAAATCACCAGGAAAATGTAATTTTAGTTTCAAAATAAATTAGAGATTGTGAACACCTAAAATGAAACAACAAAGAAATTTTTAAAATTCATCAGCCAAATTTTTTTTTTCTTGAAAACCTTGATATCAAACCTGAGCCAAATCGACTACAATGGCTAGTCTCCCCCTTGAGGCACGACTAGGGTTTAGCTAGTCGCCCCCTACAGGTTGTTCAGCTCTTTTCGCGCGTGAAGCCCTCTAAATCCGATCCGAAACATGTAGAAACACCCAACATCAATCCACAATCATCAAACATCTTAACCAAAACAAAAATCCCCAATTTATCATCAGCCTAACAACCTAATTGCAAGTATTTCCCTAAATGGAATAATATTATGAAAACATCATATCATGCATGAAAACTTTACCCTAAATGGAAAATAATCAGATTTCATCATCCAAACACATTTCAATCATCATCAAATTGTTGTTACATCATTCTAGCATAAACCCTAACAACATTCAATCATCAAATCATTACATAACACCCTAAATCCTTCTAATGCCCTCAAACGGGTCAAAATTTATTTTGCTAATAAAACACATCAAACAACCTTCATAATCTGAGATAATCATCCTAGTAACTCATCCATATCATTAGAACATCAAACATATAAGAATCCCCATGTTTTAATCATCAAAAACCGTTTTCAAGTTTGTATATTTATCAAAAACTCATAGAAATGATTAGACATAGGTTGGAACTGTTTTTCAAGCATTTTCAAAGGTGAAAACTTTATAAAATCAGGTCTGGAGCTTTAGGGTTCAAAATAACAACATGACAAGAGCTTAGGATGAATAACACAACTTAGATCTTGCTTAAACATGATGTTTTAGGCTTGGAAATGGTAGATTTAGGGCAAAAACGTGTTTCAGAGGTTAAGGATGGTATGAGAGAGGTTTGGGCGAGTTAGGGTTGCACAAATGATATTTAACAAGTCAAGTATGGTTTTTATAGCTGCTGCTAGTCGTCCCAGACATACCAGGTGATTAGGTTGCTACAGGTAGCAACTAGGGTTGCTAGTCGCCCCCTGCAGGTGGTGACTAGCTTCTCCGTCGCCCCCTGCATGCAGGTTTGGTTTTTTGGCGCGTTAAACACTATTTTAACATATTATAACACGTATTCACAAAGCAACAAGTTATATAATTATTATAAACACATATTACTTGATAACTAACACATTCACTTTCGTTCACTAATTCCCGGGACTTGAGACTCGTGTGCGTGCATTAAATCCGGTGATCCTCCGAATCACCAACCCTTGTACACATGGTTATGGACCGACTACCGTTGATCCCCCGGATCATCGTAATGACTCCCGATGATTCCCCGAACCATTGTAATGACTCAACTAACCCAGTTAAGTGTAATGCATGCATGATTTGCTATGGTAGACTTATGCATTTGACCAAAGTTACTAACCTGAGTTTGTCGGGTGTCACAAAAGAGGCTACCCCGGAAGAACATAACACCTTAACTACACCTGTGAAGTGATTGTCAGAAACTTTCCGAAGACATTGCTTAATGTTGGCACTTCTTTCAAAGGTGCCCTGGTCAAGAGACACCCCCCAAGAACTCGCCTCCCTCTCCATGGGTTGAGTGGAAAGAGATAGGGCAAGTTCGGCAACCTAGACCCATCCTTTCCCAATGCTAGAGCTTGCCGAATGCTATTACACTTTAAAGACTTTCTATTCCTAGACCTACGCGCTTGCCTACTGAATGGTGGGTCCACCCGTAGTTTGAAACGAGGCAACATAAGATGTTTAAAGACTTTCTCATCATCATTAATGGTCATCATCATCATCAATTCACTTTTTCTTGGAATATGGGACGGGGGATCGGTGGATTCCCACCGTTTGCACCGATTATAGATGGGAGGGGGTGTATGCCGACGGTGAGGCACTCCACCTCAGCCCACCGAAGGCTCTCACCGTTCCACAACCCTTAGTCTTAAGCAAATTGAATTTCAATAATCTTATTGTTTTAAGATTAACTGAAAATAATCCTAATTGTTTTATTTTTACAACTAGTCACACATTTTTTAACCACTTTTATTATTGATGTCTAATAATTTTTTTAAATATATTAACGTTAATTTTGTGTTAGATGGAACAAATGACACCCATGACCTCTAGTTTAGTGGTATGGTGTTCCCCTTACAAATGTGAGGTTATGAGTTTAAATTCTTGCGGATCCAAGATAAGATGAAATTAAGATAGTAATTAAAAAAAAATGGAACAAACGACAAAAATTAAATAAATGATGGAGAAAAAAAAAATACTTTTAGGGTATTTTAGATTTAGATTCCCCTAAAATTATTTTAGATTTTAGATTTAGTAAGGTACACAGAAATCCACAAATTTTGATTTACCTGGAACTACATGTATTGATGTCAGCTTCGTCACTTCCAACCTGCCACAGACCAATAAAAATTCAAGATAAATATTAATGTCTTTTATTTTATTATTTTTAAATGCTTACAAAATAATATAAATTCCGTTAAAAAATTAGAATTAATAAATTATAATAATACAAACTGATCGATAATAATTTATACAAACAAAACAATCAGTAACCCTTATAACTTTTATTTTTGTGCTAAAGATGACCCAATCAAATAGATATCATAGGTTTGCACTTGATTTCACTAAACTTCGCTCACTAGAAATATATGTTTTCCCATCTCGCTTATAGTCGTCTTAATAGAAAACCAAATAAAAATCAAGTATAACTTACGATAACTACGCAAACAAGATTGGTCTTGGCCACGAAAGTGAAAATTCAAAGCGTTATTAATTACATTTCCAAAAGGGCCTTTGGCATGGTGGTATTAAGGTGTTGGATAAGGCTTTGCCTTTCCAATTGGTGAGGGATCAAATGTGACAAAATAATTTTTTTTTGAAAGGTTAATTTCTTTTTAAATCCTGTGGTCTGTGGGACTTGAACCCAAGACCTTCCCCAACCTAGGTGTTTAAAGGCTTTGCCTTTGCCAATGGACCACCACCCCATTGGTAAATGTGACAAAATAATTAGCCGTTCAAAAAAAAAAAAAAAATTAATTACATTTCCAAGATGTGTTGTTATCAGCCAAGTTACACTTTGAATTATTAAAATTTAAACTTTACTCCAAATTAAAAACCTTTATCACATAAGTCCAAAAATCACACAATAATTTAGATATGTACTCAACATTGTTTTGTTGAAATTAAATGTATGCTTTTACAACAATTCAAGTCTTATGAAAATAATTTCCTCAATAATAATAATAATAATAATAATAATAATAATAATAATAATAATAATAATAAATAATAATAATAATAATTTCAAGTCTGCATCATACTTCATACACTCATTACCCTCATCTCTCTCTCTCTCTCTCTCTCTTCTCTCTCTCTCTTGTTCATCCCTGTCTCTCCTCCATCTCACATAAACACTCAAGTTCCATCAATCAACCTTTCAATGAGCAAACCTCCAACAAGATTTTATATTTTCTCACCCACTATTCTTAAATCTTAATCCTTAATCATGCATCTCCACAAAAAAAAAAAAAAAATCTTGTTCAATTCAAATCCTAACAATCACTGAGATTTAGTTTAGTGGGTCATCTTTAAATATTAAAAAGACTCTAAATTTCTTATCTTTTTGTTATAAAGATTCAATATTACCCTGATTCACAACTTGGGTTGTCTTCTTTTTTACTTTTTTTTTTAATTATTATTATTATTATTATTAATCCACAAATGGGTAACACAAATGGTAGAGAAGAAGATGGTGGTGCACAAGGTGAGGGTGGTAGCATTTCCTCTATTGGAAACGATGTCGTTTCACAGGATGTTAATTATATGGGTCAATCTCCTCCTCCTAGCCCTAGGGTTTCTGGCTCTCCATTGATGTTTACTCCTCAGGTAAAGGTTTATTTCTTTAATAATTTTGGGGTTTTTGTTTTTAATTTTTGTACCCTTTTTTTAATGATTGAATACCCATCTGCAAGATTTGATTTTGATGATAGTTGTAAGAGTAATGGTACAGTAGATTGGTTTGCTTTAATGATTGTTTGGTTAGGTTTATAATGTAGCTGATATTGTAGATCTGGAAAAAGTTTGCATTTTCTTTGTGGGATTATTGTGTTGATTGATCTTTTATTATTTATTGATTATTGGTTATTGATGTATTGGGAGAAAAAGGGATTTTAATTGGGTGCAAATTTTGTTTGAAATTGGGTTAGAGGATGAGGTTTGTGGTTCTTGATTTGTTGTTTTGAAGCAATTAAGTTCTTCACATAGTTTTACTTGAAACCTACGCCGTGTTCCCGAGATCACTTAACGAATGAAAAGAAAAGAAAATTTTGTTTGTGTTCCAGAGTTATTTTTTTGGAAGGAAATGGAAGGATTTTTAGGCCAAATTCCATCCTTCCGATTTGGATGGAAATGGAAGGAAAGAAAAGGAAGGAAAGAACGCTAGTGTTTGGTGAAGTTTGATCGATGCGTATGAAGTCTGGTTTATGAGTTTTGAAATACTGTGAATCAATTTGTGGTTGTTTGGTTATGAATTTTGGTCAACTCTGGTTTCATACGCCGGCTGTGATCTTAATAAGCCTAGTTTTGTATAAACATATTCTTATTTAAGCTGGTAATGTTTGCTAATTTGCTCAATCGGCTAGTTTACTCGATTCATGGGAAAAAAGAATGGATTTTAATTTTATTTGGTTCATGTTTTCAGCTAATCATTTAGGCTAATATGTAACTAAGCAAAATAAAAGCAGGGTTCGGACTTGGGATGTATGCTGAAACTAGATCATGATCCTTGTTTCTGTCTTTCTGATTATTATTATATAACTATTACATATTTATGACAATAGATTGCACAGATAGACAAAGATTTGGTGTGATTCTGATTATTCAAGTCACGATAATCAAATCGTAAAACTGCATTCATACACCCTTTAATGTATTGGAGTTGTTAGTATTAGTTAAGCGAATACTATATATTCGATGCGCAATGTTGTTTCAAAAAAATATTATGGTATATATGCTTAAAATGGAACTGAGTCGTCCGTGTGCAGAATTGAGTGATACTTATCTTTGAAGTGATTCTTGAAATTAGTTTCCGTTACAAGACTTTTCTTTATCTTTATCCATATCTCTCGAAAATGTTTTTTTATTCAACTTTGGTAAAGAAACGCGTACTTGGCTGCCCGGGCAGATGGGAAACTGTGCATCTTTATCACGCCGTATTACCTTAGCTGTCAAGAAACGTAATCCATTTCATGTCAAGTCACTGAAGATGTACACATTGCAAAGAGATAAAAATTGATCATATGGTAACGTTGTGACCTTTATCATCGTTGTGTATTTTTAGGTGCCCGTGGCTCCATTACAAAGACCTGATGAGATGCAGTCAAACAATTCATGGATGCATGACTCCTCGAGCTATGAAGACATGATGACTGAGCAAGGAATTCCAACAATGATTACATGGAGCTATGATGGGAAAGAAGTGGCCGTGGAAGGATCATGGGATAATTGGAAAACGAGGTTAAGAAACACCAAACTTTGTCTATCTATCATTTTTCTAATTACATCCTTTTATATTTTATTTTAGATGAATATGTGATCTGATACATATAGAGGGTTGTTCAATACAAAAAAGTAAAGAAATGCCAGAACCACATAAACACTTGCACATAGTGCTCTTACTCTAATACGCAGGCCGGTTATGTAACCGTGTATCCACCTCTCTCTCTCTCTCTCTCCCACTATATCTGGATTTTGGATATCACTCTGTAGTCCGTACAAGTGATTATGCGGTTCAGCATTCACAATAGGTTCCCCATCCCTCATCCACTCACAATCATTCACAACCACATATTACACAAAAATCATTACAGTTTCTCTCTTTTCCACTCACAACAACTTTCAACAAATATTAAAAATAAACACTAGAAAACTGTTTTCCCCAAAATATTCCCAAATATCCCCAACTATACCGATAAACAGCGGGCTCTCCATTTTCTCCACTCACAACCCCATAAAAAATATGGGGTTTTCTCTCGCAAATTTATGGGGAACCAAATGTGAGTGCTCTAACATTGGTTATGTACCGAATGCGCCCCTATAAATGCTATATGTATTATATATATATAATAACTATTTGATGCTTTGTTCTTGACCAGGAAGCCCTTGCAGAAATCGGGAAAAGATTTCTTTATATTAAAGATTCTTCCTTCAGGTGTTTACCAGTATAGATTTATCGTTGATGGCCAATGGAGGTATTCCCCTGATGTGCCATGCACACAGGACGAAGCAGGCAACACTTATAACATCTTAGACTTGCAGGTATTTTCCCTGAAAATTACATATATCAAAAATCAATCTGTCATGTTGGTTTTTCTTCTAATGATGAACCAATGGTCCGAGACTTATTCGTGATATCTTATTCCTAAAACTGTTTGTTTCTCCGTTTGAATGAATCTTGGCAGTTTAATTTAGTTCTTAGTGATTTATACAAAAGGGGTATCTTAACTATAGTGAACGCTTAATCAGTCAGACTAAAACTAAGTAACTTGTAGGATAAAACATCTTGTTTGATACCATTTGGGGTGTTTTGGCATGCGTTTGGAAAGGTGTCATGAGCCAAAGTTACGAACTTTATTACTGTATGAGCTATTGAAATGCCAACTTCATGTAACGTCTTTTTCGTTCTTTAAAAATATGCATATTTTGGAATTTTGGAGTGGTCCATATTTTAGATAAATCATGTGATGTGATGTGATGTCTTAGTTTGTTGTTTTATTTTGTTTCTTTGTAAAAGTAATCTGGATTTTTATGGATGTCTTCTTTGTCCTTCTTCAACAGCGGGTGATAAATTGTATACTTTTCTTTCCCTTTTAGCATTTTTCAATCATGTTAACCCCACAATGCACAACGGTTTTGACCCGTTTAGTCATATGATTGTATCAAAGCGTTTATTTGTTTATCTGTAACGGGTCAAACGGGTAACAATAAAAAAAAGAGTAGCTAAAAAGGGAAAAAAAGGTCAAACTCCACAATAATTGTTGTTGACAAAGTTGTATGGTTTTTATTTATGACAGGAATACGTACCCGAAGACATTGAAAGCATATCTGGTTTTGAACCACCACAATCGCCAGAATCAAGCTACAACAATTTACAACTTGGGTCTGAGGATTATGCAAAAGAGCCGCCCTTGGTACCGCCACATCTCCAAATGACGCTTCTCAACACCCCTTTGCCCCACACGGAGCCTTCTCCCCGACCTCAACACGTTGTCATAAACCATCTTTACATGCAGAAAGGAAAGAGCAGTGATTCTGTTGTAGCCCTTGGATCAACTCATCGGTTCCTATCCAAGTATGTGACCGTCGTCCTCTACAAGTCTATACATCAATAATCACAAACAAGCCAAACGACCCGACTTCTTCCCTTGGAATGTTTTTAAAAGAAATCCAGTCTTGATGGTATGTTACAAGAGAAGAGATGATTTGTGAAGAGATCTTACTTTTATGATGATGATGATGTAGTGATATGATTTTTGAGTTTTATATGTACTCACCATAACCATCATGCAGAAATTTATCATGTAGATTTACATTTACTACTCCCTTGATACAATTTAAGGAATGATCATGTTTTCACTTTTCAAGATTGTTTTTGAACCTCATAATAAAAACAAAAAATCCATTAGAACTTGTCAATATATTTGTATAATATATGTTATTGAACCATAGATCAATGTTAATAATCCTATACATGGAAAGTCTCCATGTGTATATCGTCTGATAATTACGATATGTATATATAGCTATGCTGTCTTTAAAACTCTCTCAAGTTGCGTCATAGATATCGATCATGGGTTCATGAGTAATTCGTTACATACAAGTAATTCGTCACGCAACTAATCTAAGATGTGAAGGTTGATTGTTCTGTCTTCTAGTTTTTCTCAAGTAAAATGACAATCAAATTCAATATGTATGATCATAAAACACGTACACAATTATTTGTAACATGTATCGTTGTTTCGTTATCACTTATCAGACTACAAGTTCATTAGTTTAGATTGAGCAAACCCAATATCACCAACTAGATCATGTATGTTCACAAATGGGTTGTACACATCCTTTTGTTCAAATTCTGCACTTGAATAATGTACATTGTCTTGTTTCTATTCTTTCATAAGACAATATTTTTTTAGATGCAATAACCGGTTGTAGATCGCCTATTAACATGGATTCATTAGAGTTGGCATGTGTAAACTCTTCCAAATTAGTGTCGCGACCATGATCGTGATATAAGATGTGATGACATGGTGCACCTTTTAGATATATACTTTACAATATCACAATAAGGTTCTTGGAGATAACATGAACAAAACGCCCCACTTACGGTGTGCGCATATAATGTATATATGTGTGAGCATTGGGGGACAAAAGTAAAGTTGCACTAGTTTTAACGTTATTTTACTAATTTCGTGAAAATAACGTTAAAAACGACGGACGGTTAATCATGCATCATGTGGTGGCGTGGATAGCCAAAAGACAAAGGGGTACATGCACCGATTGGGTTTGTCCCGATTGCTAAGTGTTCTGTGCCTTATGTCCAAGGTTTGATATCAAACCACATCGAGCCGGTGGTCTCACTGGAAGCAGCCTCTCTATTCTTAGGGGTAGAGGTAAGACTGTCTACATTTTACCCTCCTCAGACCCTACCTTAGCTTTACTATAGGTGGGATTAACTGAGTATGATGATGATGAGATAACATGAACAAACAAAAACACTTGCTAGAAAAGCAATATGGGGACAAGTCAAGTAATATGCTTGTCAACTGTTGTATTTCTTTGTGTTCTTAAGTAGATCTCCATCATTCACTTTTAACTTAATGTTTAGTATCATAGGTGCATTCAAGACTTTGTGTTTGTCAAAGCCATATCATTCAATACATCCAACAATATTTTCGTTGAGATAAACACTCTATCTGACTGTAAGCGGCTTCTAATCACACATATACAAAAGGCAATATCCACTAGTCATAATAGATATGTATCCCAAAAGTTTGCTCCTTTATGAGCCGGCCAAGTGTTTCCCAAGTTATCAACCATCTATGCACGTTCCTTGCATGAAATGCGTTAGATAACTTGAAATAATTAGCTAATGCTACGTGAGAACATATTACGTACACTAATCAAGCGTTACCAGGAAAACTGTTTAACAAAACTAAAAAAATAAAGTACATACCCTGGGCCGTGCTCATACACCCTCCTATAACTCATTTCTAGCTTGTACATGGCAAGGCGTATTCTTAATGACATAAAAAATTACCTACTTTTCATTCTTAAAACTTGTAACATCATCCCAAATAATTTCTCAAAACAAAAGAATTTTCAAATAATTTCTCAAAACAAAACTGTTTACTCGTCTTATTCCCTGATCTTGTAGCATTTGTGTTTCTTATTCAAAGTAAATTTTCTTATAGGGTGTTCATCGAATCGAACAATGAATTTTCAAATTATTCGAATCGAATTTTTCGAATAATTTATTTATTTTTACTAAATTATTATTCGATTCAAATTCGATTAAAAGCTAACCAATTCGATTCGAATAAAGAACTCAATTCGATTTCGATTCGAATTCGTATTAGAAACTCAAGTTTGAAGCGAATCCGAATAACTTCGTTTAAGGTTAAGACTTAAGTTATGAGCTTTAGTTAGGCTTGGGCTTGGTAATGGGTTAATTTATGACTTAGATCAAATTCATAGATTAGCCCATGTTCTAAAGTTATAGGTGTGTATAAACTTATATATATATATATATATATATATATATATATATAATAAACTAGTGGAAATGCCCACACATTGTTGCGGGTAGTTATGTGTTTTTAGGTGCATGTTGCGTGGCGAGTTTGACGTAATTCATTTTTTATACCAAATTGCTAATACAACTAATATATCAATTCACAAAGAGCAATGGACTATAAACTAAAAAATATATTGACATAAAAAACAACAATATAAGAGATGGTATATGACATTATGGATACGCAACGCAAATGAATTTCTAAATCTTTTTAAACCGAGGTACCATAGTTACCATGTCGAATGAGGTAGTAGTATAGTGCTAGGGCCATAATCATTGTACACGAAGATCAAATAAACATGATTTTTACTTTTATGGCTATTTGTGATATTGGAATCTTACTTCTTTGATTTTGGTTTTTGGAAGGGGTTCACATTCCAAGTCACAAGGTTGATAGCTCATAGATCTATTCCATTTCCGATCATTAGTATCTTAGGTTCTTCATCTGAGTTATATACATATCCATCCACGTTATAACGACCAACGCTACATAAAGTTTCAAGTACACAAATTAGACATCATTTTGATGTTAAACATCTAGATTTAATCTCATACGTAAAACAATTTACAAAATTATTTTTAAAAATCCATAGTATAAGGCGTATATTAAATAAGAGAAAGTATAGAATACAAAGCATCCTTAACGTAAAAAGTGTAGGAAGCCACTACAAGCTGCCACCTGCCAACTTAACCAAACCACGATTAACCTAACTAAACTCTAATTAACCTCAATTGCAGTTAAACCCAAGGGAAAATCAGACTTTTTTTCTTTGTAACTGATTACTACAATCACGTTCTATTTTCGTAAACGATTGCGTAACATACGTAAACGATTTTCAAATTCGAATTTGATTTATATAACATCAGTCAATCAAACACATTACGATTCAATCACAATACGATCATCATAATCACAGTCAATTGAACTATTTCAGGATGTTCCAGTACGTTTGTTCATAGTCAATTAAATCGGTTTTTAGTAGAATTATGTTTAATTGTTGATTTTGTTTATCAGATTCAAACTTATCGGTTGATGATCAGTGTGTTTCTGTTGAGAATTCGATTCCAGATCTCGATAATATTGTTTTTCACGGTGATGATCATGTTACTATGTTTTTCATTCAGTTTTTTTTTTCATTTAGTTTTTTAAGTTTGAATTTCGTAAACATCTTGTTTCTGGATTTTCAGACCTGATCGAGGATACTAACCGGGATGTGGATGTTCATAGTTTGAACATCATAAACGAATACAGAAGGATTGAAGGTATTTGAATTGTGTTTTTGATTATTTGATGCGTTTAAATTATCAGATGCGTTTACCAGTTTTCAGACATACATACTTAACAATACGAGTGCGTACAAAGTATGATCAGTGGTGCACAATTATTTGTAACGTGTCTATCGTTGTTTAAATTATTTAAATTAAATCTAAGATGTGAAGGTTGATTGTTCTGTCTTCTAGTTTTTCTCAAGTAAAATGACAATCAAATTCAGTATGTATGATCATAAAATACGTACACAATTATTTGTAACGTGTCTATCGTTGTTTCGTTATCAGACTACAAGTTTGTTAGTTTAGATTGAGCAAACCCAATATCACCAACTAGATCATGTATGTTCACAAATGGGTTGTACACAACCTTTTGTTCAAATTCTGCACTTGAATAATGTACATTGTCTTGTTTCTATTCTTTCATAAGACAAGATTTTCTCCAACAGAGATGCAACAACCGGTTGTAGATCGCCTATTAGCATGGATTCATTATAGCTTGCATGTGTAAACTCTTCCAAAGTGTCGCGACCATGATCGTGATATAAGATGTGATGACGTGGTGCGCCTTTTAGATATATGTGTTACAATATCACAACAAGGTTCTTGGAGATAGCATGAACAAACAAAAACACTTGCTAGAAAAGCAATATGGGGACAAGTCTAGTAATATGCTTGTCAACTGTTGTATTTCTTTGTGTTCTCAAGTAGATCTCCATCATTCACTTTTAACTTAGGGTGCGTTTGTTTCACATGAATTGAATGAAATTCAATGGAATTGGAATTTGAATTCCAACTCTGGAGGTGTTTGGTTCATTAAATTTGTTGGAATTGGAATTGAAATTTTCAATCTTGTGTGCTTGGTTGACAAATGAATTGGAATTTGAATTTGGTATAAATTCCTTCAAATTCCTTTAAGTAAGGGAATTCAAAATCCTTCCAATATTAGAAGGAATTCAAGTCAATTTATTAGAATCTTCGAACGGTTGACTTCATTTTGACCCGAACCGATTCGAATCGTACCATTTCAACGTGAGTCGTTTAGATCCGTACCGCTTTTAACCCAAACCGTTTCGAACCGTTCCGGTTTTGACCCGTACCAGTTTCGGACCTAACCATTTCGGACAGTACAAGCTTCGACCAGTACCATTGCGATCCGAACCGTTTCGTACCGTACCAATTTCGACCAGTACCATTTCGGACCGTACCAGTTTCGACCGGCACCGTTTCGGACCGTACCAGTTTCAACCGGTGCCGTGTTGGACCGAAGCGTTTCGTACCGTACTAGTTTCGACCGGTACCTTTTCGTACCGTACCGATTTCAACCGGTACCGTTTTGACCGGTATCGTTTCGCCCCGTACCAGTTTCAAACCGTAGCAGTTTTGACCGGTACCGTTTTGGACCGAACCGTTTTGGACCGTACATGTTTCGACCGGTACCGTTTTTGTAACACCCCAACCGATGGCCAAATCATCGAGGTGTCACGTAGTGACGATTGTTCAAAAGCACATGGTACTAAAATGTAAATATTATTGTATAATTTAAATTGTCTTACATGGATGAAATGAGAAAAATACAAAAGTCTGAATAAAACATGAAATTTGAAATAAATTATTAAAAGCAAGCACTAAAATCCAATGCTATGGAACTAAGATCAAACTGCACCTGAAACATGTACAAAATAAGTTTTGTCAACATATGAAATGTTGGTGAGCATTCCTAGTTTCAATATATATAGTATGTTGGAAAATGTTATACAATTCAAGTGCAAAGCTACAGTGCATTTATGTAAACTATGTATCATACAAATGAGCGAAATCAATCCTGTGACTGTATAAATGTACTAGAATGAACGGCGGTGTACTTATCCAATAAATGGATAATAACTTAACAATGACCATGGATTCTCCGATGAAAAAGGGGGAGAATCACCTAGGTGGGTTGTCAATCCAATAGCGCTATCCAATGTTATGGTCGGCTTGTACAATGTTAATGATTTCACTAAGTACAAATGTATTCTACATGTAATGTCTAAGCATAAAGCACGTTTGTAAGCAAATGCACATAGTACTAGAATTGTATTCTAAAAACGTGAACTTGTATTTGTAATTTGTATAAGTATACATGTAACACCCCAAAAATGAATAAAAGCAAAAAGGGGATAGGAAGTACTCACTTTCGCCAAATGACTAGATGACTAAGCGAGCGTGAAAATGCGAGAAATCCAAAGATTCAACAACGAAACTAGTCCAATTTAGAAGAAAAGAAACCGAATAGGAAAAATATCAAGCTTCCATTTCGCCAATTACAAGAGCTTATAATCAAAGCTTCAAATGTAGAAGTAATATACTCTAGAAGAAAGGTATGAGGGAGAGTTTAATCGAATTGAAACAATCAATTTAGAGGTGCAAAGTGTAATGGGTCATAGGTGGGTTTTTTATACTAGTTTTGGATTCAATTAGGCTTTAAAATTGGTCAACACAATAAAGTAAGCTTTTAAGATGAATTGACTATTTGACTAGAACTTTTACTAGGATTTTGACTGAGACTTTTGACTAGGACTTTGACTTGAACTTTGACTGTTTGACTGTCTTAGCGGACCGCGAGAGCTAAAAAAAATAATTTTTCTAATTTAATCAATTTTAAGTTATAGACTTGTTTTCTTCTGTTTCTAAGTTGTTTTAGGGTCGAAAATTAAGGGCTTTGAGTATCAAGGTCTGAAACATATGTGCTCGGGTGTAGATGTGAGTATAAAACGTGCATACTTTTACTTATAAAAATTATAAGTTTTATTAAATTGTGAATTTTGGTCCTATTAAAATACGAGGGTTAAAAGTGAAAATTTTGAAATAGTTGAGGAACCAATTATGCACATTTATGAAAAGTGAAGGGTGCAGGTTGTCACAGTCTCCCCTACTTTAGAAAATTTCGTCCCGAAATTATTTTCAAGTGAAGGTTTCCATGAAACAAAAGACATTTGTAAAAAGGCAAGTAGATTTTAAGAAATGCATTAGTCTTGATTTGACAAAGTTTGAAGTAGTTGTTTAATACCCAAAATAAGAGTTTGAAAATCCTTAAAGTTTGATCACAGGTTAGAGAATTAAGAGTTTATAATGAGCAAGGATTGGAAAAAGTATGTAACTGGTTAGGGCAGGGCAGTGTTATAGTAGCTTCCCTTACTTTAGAGAAGTTTCTGACCGAACTTTATTAAGGACGTGCAACAGGATTTCGACTAACAGAGAGTGTAAGAGTATACAAAGTTTGTGTTTTCTGTGTGGATGGTCCAGAGAAAGACTCTAGGAAGTCGAATTGAAGCTCGTGTACGAACATTCTTATTGAAAATGCTAGCTATTAGTCAGCGATCTAATAAAGAGATAGTAATGGGTAGGTTCTTGGTCAGACTCCTAGTCTGCTCCCGCAGTATCGCTCGTGCTTATATATAGGGTGTACCGTAGCTAACCGACCACACTACTGATACTTTGGACTCGTACTGATTGTCTACCAATAGCCTAAGTAGAATCACACACCACCCCCATGTACTTGTAAATCCATGATTGCGTTCCGGACCGTAATCATCGATTTACCTTACATTAGGGTGCTATGCTTTTCCATAACACTAACATAAGTAATACAAGAAACAATGCGTTCAACCAAAATGTGTTAAGTAGTAGATACTGCTCAAGTATAAGATGCGGTTAGAGGTTCTTCCCCTTTCAGGTTCACCTTTTAACCATAATGAGATTAATGTGTAAGTATAAGACATGATTAGGGGTTCTTCACCTTTCGGGTTCACCCTTAACCGGTAAATTTTTGTTCACATCATTGGGCTCTAAACAACCATATTGATAAACTCTGAGGATTACACCGTTCCCCTTGGGTTAGAGGAATACTCTGAACCGAGTCGTACATGGGAACTGGCTTAGATCTCATACGAGCTATCAATTAGTATGTTCGTTGGTCATGATGATGAACAAAATAATGTAAAGTATAACAGGGTTTTGCTCACAACAAAAAAAAAATATGCATACCAAATATGCGTTCATGTAAGTATATAAGTATAGCATAAAATTTCGATTCAAAGAATAGCATAACGTAAATCGAGTAAATCGCACAATTTGCACAAAATGAAAGTAAAGGAGTTAAATTAATGCTCAAAACTAGTGTTGTAAGAATAACTACTAACAACTAGTGCGAGAATAGTTGCGAATAACGCGTGAAAATAACTACCAACAAAAGAATAATACAAAAATAATAAGATAATGTACGAACGTAACTATAAATAGAATGGTGTAAAAAATAATGAAATTTACTGTAAATGAAATTGCGCAGAACAGGCATATAGTCTACTGGTATGTGGATAACTTTTTGGAAACCGAAGAATGTTTTAAGTTCAAATCAGGTTCACTTGAAAAGATTTCGTAGGTACACATTTTCATGTGTTTACGAGAAGTCGAGTTTGAAAAGTGTTATAAGGTATATTATTTAGTTGAAAATTCCTCCCGAAAACATATATTGGACACGTTATATGAAAACATGCAGATTTACATTTGATTTGTAAAATATGCAATGCAAGTTTATAAAATGCAAGATGACACCATTTCATGAAGTGTGTGTAAATCTAATGTGTTTCGAAAGACCAAGATTTAAAATGATGTGAAGGTTTGTGAATGATCCCAGATGCCTTGACGAATTTCGGAAAATAAAATTTTCTGTATTTAAACATTTCTTTAACTTGTGGGTTGAAAAGTCAGAAATTTTTAATTGTTATGAAATGTTGAGGAAATCGAAGTGTTACCCGTTAAGACTGGGTAAACTTGAAACCTTTTAAAATTTCAAACTTTTACGAAATTTATACATTGAAAGATCATTTATTTGCAGGATTGTTAAAGCATCTCTTTGGGCCCATAGCGGGCTATTTGTTTCAAGGCACAAAGTGTATGAAAAGTGTGTTCTAATTTGGCGAATAGGCTTTGTGAAAAGACTTATAGAATAAGTTGTCAAATTAATCATTTTAGAGAGTAGTGTACTAGTGTGTATCGTGTAGGTAGGCATTTATGTATGAGTTTAGTCTGACTAAGATGTTCTAACTAATGGTAGTTGGCTATGGCTTAGGAGACTGGGTGCAACAATATTAGTATTAAGTATATGAGGATATACTGTGACTTCGATCAAATAAGTTTGTAAACATGAACGTATAAAACATGTTGAAATAATAAGTTTGGAAAAACCATGTTCATTTTTAACTGTATGATGACGCAACATTCCTAAAATCAGGATGTGATCAAAGTTAAACACAGAGTTTAAAACTTAAGTCGTGGGTAAAAATGTTTTAACGCAAAACGAGTAATACCTTATAGTGTAAAAATCATGAGCATAAGTGAAATAGTGTAAGCTTTAATGCGATAATATATCGAACAAAAGTTTTAGTAATGATGATAATGGATTCTAAAGCGAATGATCAATGAATAATGGCATATGAAACATCAAGTGATTAAACGGAATCTTCAAATGATAAACAAACATAAATATCAATGATATAAATCATTGGAATTGTTTCCATAGGAAACTTTGACCAACTCAAGTTTTTGAAATTTCCTAGTGACTTGTGGGGGCGTACTTTAGCCTATAAGTGAATGCTCATCCCAAGAGTTCCCAGGTAGGTATACGGGTCCCTCTTCTGATTGGGATTTATACGAAATACCAGGCCTAGACAGAAAACTCAGGATACAGGCGCTCACCCTTCCAGATTGCACGTGCCCCATCACTAGTGAATTCCAAAACTTTAGCAAGATTAAAAACGAGATGCAAAAATAGATCCTTGATATTTGGATTTCACTCCTAACTCAAAATGTATTTCAAAATTGAAAACGATTGTGGAATGAAACCAATCACTAAGTTAAGGATATCACTCCCAGCTTAGTGGTTAAGTTCCTTTTTGAAAGAAATACTCTTTGAGGTGTGGATGTCACTCCTTTCTCAAAGATATATTCCTATGATAAATAACATATAGAGGAGTAAACTAATCACCAAGGTATGGATGTCACTCCTAACTTGGTGATATCGTTTCGTTTGTGAAATACGAGTATCTTCTTCTCTAAACAAAACACCGAAAGAATAACGAGAAAGAATCATAGCGAAAATATCTTGAAAGAAAATAATTAGATAAAGAGAAATAAACACGAGAGGACTCATGAGTGTAAGCTTAGTTATAGACTAGGCTAAAAGGCATTCTAATAACCTAATTCCCTATAACCATGGCTCTGATACCAATCTGTAACACCCCAACCGATGGCGGAATCATCGAGGTGTCACGTAGTGACGATTGTTCAAAAGCACATGGTACTAAAATGTAAATATTATTGTATAATTTAAATTGTCTTACATGGATGAAATGGGAAAAATACAAAAGTCTGAACAAAACATGAAATTTGAAATAAATTATTAAAAGTAAGCACTAAAATCCAATGCTATGGAACTAAGATCAAACTGCACCTGAAACATGTACAAAATAAGTTTTGTCAACATATGAAATGTTGGTGAGCATTCCTAGTTTTAATATATATAGTATGTTGGAAAATGTTATACAATTCAAGTGCAAAGCTACAGTGCATTTATGTAACTATGTATCATACAAATGAGCGAAATCAATCCTGTGACTGTATAAATATACTAGAATGAACAACGGTGTACTTATCCAATAAATGGATAATAACTTAACAATGACCATCGATTCTCCAATGAAAAAGGGGGAGAATCACCTAGGTGGGTTGTCAATCCAATAGCGCTGTCCAATGTTAAGGTCGGCTTGTACAATGTTAATGATTTCACTAAGTACAAATGTATTCTACATGTAATGTCTAAGCATAAAGCACGTTTGTAAGCATATGCACATAGTACTAGAATTGTATTGTAAAAATGTGAACTTGTATTTGTAATTTGTATAAGTGTACATGTAACACCCCAAAAATGAATAAAAGCAAAAAGGGGATAGGAAGGACTCACTTTCGCCAAATGACTAGATGACTAAGCGAGCGTGAAAATGCGAGAAATCCAAAGATTCAACAACGAAACTAGTCCAATTTAGAAGAAAAGAAATCGAATAGGAAAAATATCAAGCTTCCATTTCGCCAATTACAAGAGCTTATAATCAAAGCTTCAAATGTAGAAGTAATATACTCTAGAAGAAAGGTATGAAGGAGAGTTTAATCGAATTGAAACAATCGATTTAGAGGTGCAAAGTGTAATGGGTCATAGGTGGGTTTTTATACTAGTTTTGGATTCAATTAGGCTTTAAAATTGGTCAACACAATAAAGTAAGCTTTTAAGATGAATTGACTATTTGACTAGGACTTTCACTAGGATTTTGACTAAAACTTTTGACTAGGACTTTTGACTAGGACTTTGACTTGAACTTTGACTGTTTGACTGTCTTAGCGGACTGTGAGGGCTAAAAAAAATAATTTTTCTAATTTAATCAATTTTAAGTTATAGACTTGTTTCCTTCTGTTTCTAAGGTGTTTTAGGGCCGAAAATTAAGGGCTTTAAGTATCAAGGTCTGAAACATACGTGCTCGGGTGTAGACGTGAGTATAAAACGTGCATACTTTTACTTATAAAAGTTATAAGTTTTATTAAATTGTGAATTTTGGTCCTATTAAAATACGAGGGTTAAAAATGAAAATTTTGAAATAGTTGAGGAACCAATTATGCACATTTATGAAAAGTGAAGGGTGCAGGTTGTTACAGTTTTGACCGGCATCGTTTCACCCGTACAAGTTTCGACTGGTAGCGTTTCGACCCAAACCGTTCCTACCCGTACCGTTTTCGACCCGATCTAAAACAGTGCACGTCGAAACGGTACAGGTCAAAACGATAGAGGTATAAAAAATTCGGTTCGAAACGGTACGGGTCACAACGATGTGGGTCGTGAGGGCAAGGGTGATAGATTCCAGTTGATTAACCAACCAAACACAATAATAAAGGATTTGAGATTCCAATTCCAACAATTTCCAATTCCTTTGAAATGTTTAAATTCCAAATCCAATTCTTTCTAATTCCAATTCCTGCACAAATTCCAATTCCAATTCCAAACCATTCCACGCACCAAACGCACCCTTAATGTTTAGTATCATAGGTGCATTCAAGACTTTGTGTTTGTCAAAGCCATATCACTCAATACATCCGACAATATTTTCGTTGAGATAAACACTCTACCTGACTATAACTGGCTTCTAATCACACATATACAAAAGGCAATATCCACTAGTAATAATAGATATGTATCCCAAAAGTTTGCCCCTTTACGAGCCGGCCAAGTGTTTCCCAAGTTATCAACCATCTATGCACGTTCCTTGCATGAAATGCGTTAGATAACTTGAAATAATTAGCTAATGCTAAGTGAGAACATACTACGTACACTAATCAAGCGTTACCAGGAAAACTGTTTAACAAAACTAAAAAAAAAAGTACATACCCTGGGTCGTGCTCATACGCCCTCCTATAACTCATTTCTATCTCGTACATGGCAAGGCGTATTCTTAATGACATAAAAAAATCACTTACTTTTCATTCTTAAAACTTGTAACATCATCCCTGTTGGGAATCATGGCATCGGAATTGTAACACGCGGGTTACAACGAATCCTCGGTAGTAATCAACCTTTGACGACTACACGCGGGTTACAACGAATCCTCGCTAGTAATAAATAATAAAAACAACCATAGGGGGTTTAGTAATCAACCTTTGACGACTACACCGGAATTGTAACACGCGGGTTACAACGAATCCTCGCTAGTAGGAAGTTCACACCGTGCACGAACCAACCGGGAAGCAACGCTTGCAAGAGGAAGGTGGTGGTTTGTGGTGGTTGATGGCCGGACCAAAGAAGAAGGAGGCGGCAGCCCTTTCTTTAAGGGTGGCGGCCGCAAATCCTTTGAGAGGAGGCAAGAGGTGTTTTGTTTTTATAAAAGTGTGTTTAGGGTTTACTCCTTAACCCTCCTTTTATAAAACAATAACTTACATTAAGCCCCCTTGTTAAATATCTTAATACTCCTTAATATTAATCTTATTAATATTAAGTCCCTCAAGTCTAAAACAATTATTATTTCATAAATAATAATCCATCTACTCATGAACTTATCTGATTCGTGTACCAACGTGTAACTCTTCGGATTGTACCGGGTCGGGTTACATTGACCTCGACTTTTAATTACATCGGACATACTATATATCCTACAATCTCCCACTCGGACGATTTTAATTAAATGAGTCAATGTGCGCAAAGTTGGACGCCTAGCTGCATCGCAATGCACCCAACACAGTATGACACTTTACAGTCGTCAATTAGTTCTTTAAGTTCAAGTAACACTTTACTTAACCAAATACTATAGCCCTGATAATTCTATCAATAAGTCCCTTCTGTATAGACATCCGTTGATCATAAGACATGGATCATTCATTCTTATATAGTGATAAACTATTCTCTATTCTCGTCTCTAATTCAAAATGGTCTAACGAACTACCTTAGTCCGAGCGTGGCCACGCGTTTATACCAGTTTGAGTTTTACGAGGGCGCCAGAATGTCTAGACTTCTAATCCTGTAGAAGTACAGAATTCCATCAGCGTCATACAACTCCCACTTAATCTCGGATTTCTCCCAACGCTACCCTTATTGCTACCCATGTTTCAGGATACTGTAAGATAACATCAAAGATAGTCCTTGATCAATGTAGTTTAATATGTGCCTTAGGAAAAAGGACAGATTGAACATATCAATATCAAAACATCTCATGACACAGATCCATGGAGATCGTTTTGAAGCGAGTTACATCCAATATTATTCCCTTATAATATCTGTGAATTATGATCCTCAAACCTTTGAGCTATTCATCTCATGAATACAACCATCCCAATTCACAATAGTCTTACATTCAAATTCATTCCCATGTAATTTGATCGACTACGGACATTTAGAATACTCTTATTCAAGGATTTAAGCATACAAATAATGAACACAGTTAATAAATATTTAAATTTGCATTTAACCCATTAAATCAAATAAACATTCAACATAACTGTCATAGTTCAAAATAAAACATCAATACTAATTACAGATCAAGCCTTTTGTCTAACAACTCTAAGCCCTATATTTCCAACATTCTCCTCATGTCTAGCTTGAGGTAAAAGCTTAGTAAAGGGGTCAGCCAGATTTAGATCTGTATGAACTTTGTTCATCACGACGTCTCCACGCTCTACTATTTCTCTCATATAGTGGAACTTTCTGAGTATATGCCTTGCGGTCTGATGTGACCTTGGTTCCTTTGCATGAGCAATGGCACCAGTGTTGTCACACAGTATCTCGATTGGTTTCTTTATGCTAGGCACAACATCGAGATCAGTAATGAACTTCTTCATCCAGGTAGCCTCCTTTGCAGCATCCGATGCAGCAATGTATTCTGATTCACAGGTGGATTGAGCAACCACACTTTGCTTAGAGCTCTTCCAAGTAATAGCCCCACCATTCAGAATGAAAACATATCCCGTTTGTGATCTTGAGTCATCACGATCAGTCTGGAAGCTTGCATCAGTATAACACTTAACTGACAGCTCCTCCTCCAGTCCTCCATATATTAAGAACATGTCCTTAGTCCTTCTCAGGTACTTAAGAATGTTCTTCACTGCAGCCCAGTGACTCTCTCCTGGATTCTGTTGATATCTACTCGTAATGCTAAGAGCATACGAGACATCAGGTCTAGTACATAACATGGCATACATGATGGAACCAATCGTAGAAGCATATGGAACACCTTCCATTTTCTTCTTTTCCTCTTCAGTATTTGCACACTGCTTGTTATTAAGAATGGTTCCATGTGCCATGGGCAAGAGCCCCCCTTTTGAGCCTTGCATTGAGAAGCGTCGTAAGACCTTATCAATATATGTACTTTGACTCAAACCCAATAACCGCTTTGATCTATCTCTATAAATCTTTATTCCCAGAATATAAGCGGCGTCACCAAGATCTTTCATTGCGAAACATTTACCCAACCAGGTCTTAACATCTTTAAGCATAGGGATATTGTTTCCAATGATTAGTAAGTCATCTACGTACAGTATAAGAAAAGTGATATAGCTCCCACTAGATTTCTTGTAAACACACGGTTCATCTTCGTTCTTGATAAAACCAAACTCTTTGATTTTCTAATCAAAACGGAGATTCCAGCTGTGAGATGCTTGCTTTAATCCATAGATTGATCTATTCAGCTTGCACACCTTATTAGGATTCTTTGGATCGACAAAACCTTCAAGTTGAACCATATAGACATCTTCCAGTAAGTGTCCATTAAGGAACACAGTTTTGACATCCATCTGCCATATCTCATAGTTATAATATGCATCAATGGCAAGTAGAATTCTAATAGACTTAAGCATGGCTACTGGCGAGAAAGTTTCCTCATAATCAATTCCTTGAGTCTGAGTAAAACCTTTTGCTACAAGCCTTTCTTTGTAGGTTTGCACATTCCCATCCATGTCAGTCTTCTTCTTGAAGATCCATTTGTTTCCCACAGTCCGACATTCGGTAGGAAGATCAACCAAATCCCAGACTTGGTTATCATACATGGATTGCATCTCTACATTCATGGCTTCTTGCCATTTCTTGGATTCTGAATCCCAGATTGCATCTTTGTAAGTAGTAGGCTCAGCTTCATCAATCATGAAGATATCGTCATACCTTACCGGTGCACGACGATCCCTAATACTTTTCCGAACACTTGGTGTTTCTGTTGTTTCTTGAGTCCTCTCAGGCTCAACTTCAACAACTGGATCAGTTACATCTGGTTCTGTCTGAATAGCTGGTTCAGTCACTTGTGATTTTAGAATTTCTTCAAGATCCACATGGTTATCTCCAATCCCTCGCGTCAGAAGCTCTTCCTCTAAGAAAGTGCCTCTGCGTTTGGTGAAAATCTTATTTTTAGTGGGGTGGTAGAATAGGTAACCGATCTTCTTACCGTATCCAACGAAAACCACTTTTTCGCCTCTGGGATCTAATTTATCCGAAGATTCTAGAGTGACATAAGCATTACATCCCCAGACTTTAAGGTAGGATACATGAGGTTTCTTTCCATGCCATATCTCATAAGGCGTTTTATCAACCTTTTTCGTTGGAGCTATATTCACAAGTCTTGCGGCAGTTTCCAAAGCATAACTCTAAAAGGATTTTGGAAGGTTTGTTCGACACATCATTGATCGAATCATATCTAATAGAGTTCGATTTCTCCGCTCAGACACACCATTATGTTGCGGTGTTCCAGGTGGAGTGAGTTGTGAAACTATTCCACAATCCTTTAGATGGTCGATGAATTCCTGACTAACATATTCACCGCCTCGATCTGATCGAAGCATTTTAATAGTTCTATTTAGCTGATTTTCTATTCGTTTTGGTACTCCTTGAACTTTTCAAGAGTTTCATGTTTATGCTTCATAAGATAAACATAACCATATCTACTGAAGTCATCAGTAAATGTAACAAAGTATCTTTCTCCATGTCTTGACATTGTTCTGAATGGACCACATACATCTGTATGTACAAGTCCTAACAGATCATTGGCTCTTTCTCCAACATTTGAAAAAGGTGCTTTTGTTAACTTTCCACTTATGCATGATTTGCATTTTCCAAACGACTCCGAACCCTTGGAATCCAGGATTCCTGCGGTTTTGAGTTGTTTAACACGATTCTCACTTATGTGACCAAGTCTACAATGTCACATATACGTATCACTAAAGTCCAACTTATTACGTTTATGGGAGATATTGCATAATATGTTATCGTTTTGGATTTCTATCTCATAGATCCCATTGTTGCGTTTTGCATCAAAGTAAAATACGTCGTTAAAATAAGCAGAAATAAATTCACCATTAAAACGATAATCAAAACCTTGTCTACGCAAAGCATGAAATGAAACAATATTTCTAGTCACACTAGGAATGTAATAAACATTGTTCAAAACAAGTTCTAAACCAGAAGGAAGTAAAAGAACATATTCTCCTATTTCCTTCACTGCAACTCTTTGTCCATTTCCAACATGGACCTCCAAGTCAGCTTGTTTCAGCTTTCTAATCTTTCTTAGTCCCTGCAAAACATTACAAATGTGGAAACCACATGCTATGTCAAACACCCATGTTTTGCTAGAAAAAAACAAAGATTTCAATAACATATATACCTGAGGACTCTCCTCCAGAAGCCTTGGCTTGCTTCAGTTCAGCTAAATACTTAGCACAGTTCCTTTTCCAGTGCCCAGTTTCATCACAATGAAAACATTTGGCATCTTTCAAAGGTTTATTGTTGGCAATAGCTTTGCCCTTTCCCTTCCCTTTGCCTTGATAGCCCCTATTCTTGGTTTTAGGTTTCTTAATCTGACCCTCCCTGATCATTAGCACTGGTGCAGTTTTGCCTAGTATGTTTACCTCAGCAGTTTTGAGCATCTGATGCAGTTCTGCAAGTGTCTTCTCCATCCCATTCATATTATAGTTCATAATGAACTGGTCATATGACTTGGGCAATGAGTTCATGATGATATCCCCAGCTAACTCATCGTTCAAGGGGGATTCCAGACGAGCCAAGTGATCAACATATGCCTTCATTTTTAGCACATGAGTGCCAACTGGTGTACCCACTTGCATACGAGTGGTTATAAGTGATCGCATCACATCAAACCTCTCATGGCGAGCATTTTGTTGGAACATTTCCATCAGATGCTGATTCATGTCGTATGCCTCCATGTCCTCCATGGTCCTTTGAAGTTCAGGGATCATGGATGCCAACATCAGACATGAGACTTTCAAAGAGTCATCAAAATGCTTAGCCCAGGTTTTATAAAGCTCACTCTTGGGATTTATGGGTTCATCAGGGACTGGTTCTTCAAGAACATACAATTTGTTCTCTGCTTTGAGAACAATTGTAACATCCTGTATTTTTCCTCAAATAATTTTATTCATTAAATGTTTCCATTATTATTATTCGTCGTTTACAACAAATAAGCTCATAGGTCCCAAAATTTTCCCAACCAGCTATACATTTTAAACTCCTCTCATAATAATAATAATAATAATAATAATAATAATAATAATAATAATAATAATAATAATAATAATAATAATAATAATAATGATTATAAAATCAGATATTTTTAGAAAGTCAAATAGTCAAAGTCCTGGTCAAAGTCCTAGTCAAAGTCTTAGTCAAACAGTCAAAGTCTTAGTCAAATAGTCAATTCATCATAAAACCTTACTTTATGGTGTTGACCAATTTTAATGGCTAATTGAATCCAAAACTAGTATAAAAACCCACCTATGACCATTATACTTAGCACTCTAAACTCGCCAAATACTCTTTCTTCATCTTCAATTTCTGTTATAAATCATCCTTTCAAGCTTTTGCTCGTGCGTTTGACTTTTCCGTTTGACCACTCAATAATCACGATTAAGCTTTGGTAATACTTGGCAACTTTGGGGCTACACTTATACTTTTTCTCGAGACTTAATACTTTTCTATGGTGAGTTTACGTAACCATGTTTATGCAATTCTTTATACTTGCAACATTATACTTGAGCAATTCTACATACATGTCTAGTTGTAAACTTTAATGCCTCATGATTTAGACAACAACAACAGTTTCAACAAGTTTCAACAAGTTTCAACAATACATAATCATTAGCTATGGCCAAGCCGGCGATACTCAATAATAGATCTATTGGATTGACAATCCCACCTAGATTCGTTGACCATCTTTTATGGGGAGCGCGGTGATTGTTATCGTTCCAACATAATATCAAGGTGAACCGTGGATGACGGGATGGAACTAAACTAGTCGGAGGGTTGATTATGTCGATTCAACATTTCATGTTTATTCATGTAGACTTAAACTTACGATAGACATATGAATTGCTAAACTTTTATACTTAAACTTAATTGTTTGACATGGCTTATGTATTCTCACCAACTTCTAGTTGACCCCCCCCCCCCATTTTTACAACTCAACAGGAAATAATGATGCGTGAAGACTAGAGTGTTAGCATGAGAAGACATATTGAACTTTATGCTTATTTGGTTATTTGATGTATTAGAATTCCATTCAACACTTATTATGTATTTTCATTTTGGATATTTTTACTTTAAATAAATTTCAAATTAAAATTTGAATACCATGTGCTACTGTATACACATTCTTACCTGACACCTCGATGTTTCCGCCATCGGTTGGGGTGTTACAACAATTTTCAAGTTGCGGTGCCAGTCCATGAAGTTGGAGTGGTTCAGTTTGTCCTTCTCTAAGATGGACTTGAGAGAGAAATGGGAGGTGGAATTGTTTTCAGTTGACATCTACAAAGTTCAAAATTAATGTAATAGTATTTCATGTTTTAAGTATCCTAATTATTTTATGACCCAAAAAGCAAAATTAATTAGGATGAGATCCCGATTCATCAATACACAATGAACTGGCTTAGCACTGTCCACTGGCACGATTAGGTAGGTAAACAACGATTGTTAATTGTGTCCACTACACAACTTTCCTTTTGGGGTTATCGCTAAAAGCGATGTATGTTTAACCCCAACTATGCCCACTTGTCAAACAAGCGATGTTTGGTCCTTTACTGTTAACTGTAACACCGGCCTATGTTACACAGGAACCGCGATGATTACTTTCACTCATGATCAACGCCCAGATACAGGGTCAGCACTAACATTTGGGTTCGATATAGAACGGAGTGCTAACTCGTTAAGGGTGGCATGAAACATCAATTTAAAATTGGGATTTAATTTTAATATTTACCATAAATATATTGAATGACTCGTTAGCATGATGTGAGTCACACAACAGTTTATAAAATCCAATTTTATATTGTTCGTGATAATTGAAACTCCTTTCAACACTCGACACGGTATAGTTTTAAATACCCTATTTAAACTTCGTTGGTCGTATTATGGCGAATGGACTTGTTTTAATATTAATAAAACTCCTTTTATTAAATATGCTTTTCGGTTTTTTATAAAACTTGTTTTAATAAAACCGTTGCCATGATTGTGAAAATTTTATTTATTTTGGGTTATCTAAATTATTTACAATAAATAAACCACAACCACAAAACATAACAATAAAATTAAATGAATCGAGCCCTAATAGGTCACCCGTTTCGTTTTAGCCAGAAACGAAACGAACTAGTCAAAAGGGTTTCAAAACTATTTTGATATAGCTCCCACTTGACCCGAGATCTCTATCTTCATGGAACCTGTTCGTCCTTTTATCTCCGTCTTGATCTTGTACTTGTAGGATTACAAATAAATTTGAAATACAAATAAAACAAATCCATTCTAATCCTATCTATTACACCGGATCCAATATCCGTAATAAAAATACAAATCAATAAAAAAAATAAAACATCACAAACACAACCACGACAAGGCGCAAAACACCTAGGGCTCGATTCACATCACAATCCATGAACAACAAAAAGCTTTTGATCTTTTGTGAAAAAAAAATTATTATTATTTTTTTTGACAAATAAAACATAGATCAAAATTATAACTTTACCATCTATACGCGCGTAACCGTGGCTCTGATACCACTGTTGGGAATCATGGCATCGTATACACAGCGGAAGCAATTAATATTTTTTATAAAAATCGATTATATACAATATATAATGTTGGCCGATTTATATATATAAATATGTAATTAATTTTATTAATCCGATTAATAAAATATTCCCAATCAGGATCTCAGTTAAACGCGTATAAACTAATAAATAATAAAAACAACCATAGGGGGTTTAGTAATCAACATTTGACGACTACACCGGAATTGTAACACACGGGTTACAACAAATCCTCGCTAGCAGGAAGTTCACACCGTGCACGAACCAACCGGGAAGCAACGCTTGCAAGAGGAAGGTGGTGGTTTGTGGTGGTTGATGGCCGGACCAAAGAAGAAGGAGGCGGCGGCCCTTTCTTTAAGGGTGGCGGCCGCAAATCATTTGAGAGGAGGCAAGAGGTGTTTTGTTTTTATAAAAGTGTGTTTAGGGTTTACTCCTTAACCCTCCTTTTATAAAACAATAACTTACATTAAGCCCCATTGTTAAATATCTTAATACTCCTTAATATTAATTTTATTAATATTAAGTCCCTCAAGTCTAAAACAATTATTCTTTCATAAATAATAATCCATCTACTCATGAACTTATCTGATTCGTGTACCAACGTGTAACTCTTCGGATCGTACCGGGTCGGGTTACATTGACCTTGACTTTTAATTACATCGGACATACTATATATTCAACAATCCCAAATAATCTCTAAACAAAAGAACAAGTTTACAAGTCTTGTTCCCTGATTTTGTAGCATTTGTGTGTTTCTTATTCAAAAGTAGTTTTTCTTGAACTTAAAAGCCACCAAGTTTATATTTAAATAAGTTTATTATTTGATTGTAACATTATGGATCATATTTACTGCTTCTGCCAAAATGGATTTCTAATATCGAAATGTTACTAAGGGCACAAGGAGTGGGTTCAGCGTCACCCCATCGACGCCTAAAGGTGTCTTGTGAAGAGGAGACTTTCAGAATCAGCAAGAAAGTTCTAAATCTTACACCCCTATGCCGCAAATTACAAAGGAAATCACACATCTACATGCCGATTCCAATCGACAAGTTAAGCAAACACCATTCCACATGCACAGCTGGTGCAGATGACACCATGACGAACCCACTCCTTGTGCCTTAAGCTCTTAACTTGGTAATAATATTGGCATCAACTTAAGAGATCACTTACCCCATAAGCATTAAGAAACTAATAGAATCCCATTACATTTAAGTAATCAAGCAAAATTATACTATATAAACCTGGTTTAATAGGTCCTTTCAACAAACTGGATCTATTTTATAATAATGAACATTCAAAATTGTTAGATAGCCCATTTTTTCCCTTTAAATTAGATCTATTATAGTACCATTTCTAGCAATAATGATATATTATTTCATTTAGTGAAGTTTTTTTTTTAACGGAAAATTTCTACTCTTTATGGGACTTGAACCCATGACCTCCCCCTTAGGTGTTACTAAAAGCTTTGCTTCATTTAGTGAAGTTAACTCTTTTTTTTTCCCTCTACTTGATATTGTTTTCTACAACTTACATCGCTCGTTGTCTATGTTAAACTTGAGGAAGCTGAAAAGTTTTTATTGATTGATGGATTATTAAATAAAAACATAGAAAACAAAGGTTTATGTAGACTAGCTATTCTAAGCCTACTAAATATAGAAAACTTGATTCATATTGGTGGATGGGCAAACGTGGAAGATTCGAAGGGCTCGAAAAGGCGTCTTGGTGAGACTTTTCGTTATTTGACAACGGCTGATGGAAACAGGTTGGTAGTGGATGTGGGTTGAAATAGAAGATATGATAGGTTGGTTTTTTTTTTTTTTGGGTTGTAATCATGTTTAATTTATGTATGCCTCTATGGTTTGGCCCAGGTAGCTACTTGCTTAATGTGCCTGGGTGGAAACTTTTGATGTAATAATGTTTGGTGAAATATAGTTTTGTTTGAATGTTAAAAAAAAACCTAAAGATAATTATCAAAAACTATAGGAAGCACATCTCAACCCTAATACTAATACCAATAGATAATTCAAATAATAATTAACCAAACTTAATTATTATTTTACTCATTTACTCCTTTGACTTTGGCTTTTCGAGTTGATATCGCTACAATTTTTACACTCCCTCTTGATATCAACTTTAAATCTCCATCTACTACAATTTTCATACTGGGTTGCTGTTGGATCTTTCACACTCCCTCTCTATACCGACTTCACTTATTCCAATGCTTGAACACAACTCAAGCATCTTTAATACCGGTAATACATTTAGCTCGATTCTTTTCTCCCTCTTGGACTCAAGTCGATAGTTTGCACTCTCTTGAACTCAACCAATAACCAAACTCGATTAACTGGATGAAGGGATAACTTATCAACCACCTTCAACCAAATTAGAACAAAGTGTTCACCAAGATCTAATCGAGATCTTTTACCACTGCCTTTGAATGAGTCTTCTTCTTTTGTTCAACCTACACTACCCTGACACATGGAGTTTAGACCATCCCGACGCATGGTGATGGCACATCATCGTTGAATCAAATACTGACTGATATTGATAAACAAGTAAGCCATAACTTAGAGAACTTTTAATCGAGAGAAGGGTAACCGGTTCCAACAGCCTTTTATTCGATGAACACCGAAACTAAGTTGACACACAACCTAGATGCAATCCTTTTATCAATCACCAACAATGACAACCACACACCGTTATTTCCTCTTTTCGGTTGCCAAATGAATTCCTTAGCACCTTGCTCTTTCGTTTCTCCGCGACACGCCTGTTCGTTTTTTTTATTTCGGTCAAACCCGTTGTTGATCAACATCGAACTACCCGATCATCATCTAATCTGATCTATCTCATCGTCGTAGTTGATCGCACATACAAAACAAACACCATTCCACATGTGCAGCTGGTGTAGATGACACCATGCCGAACTCAGTACTCCTTGTGCCTTAAGCTCTTAACTTGGTAATAATATTGGCATCAAGTTAATAGGTCCTTCCAACAAACTGGATCTATTTTATAATAATGAACATTCAAAAATGTTAGATAGCTCATTTCCCCCCTTTAAATTAGATCTATTATAGTACGATTTATAGCAATAATGCTACATTATTTCTTTGTAGTAGTGAATTTAAGTCTCTTTTTTCCGTCTACTTGATCTTGTTTTCTGCAACTTACATCGCTAGTTGTCTCAAGGTTTTCAATTCTCCAACGACGTAGCAATTCCCACATAAATTGCATTTATTACTCTAAAAATCTAAAGTCAATTTGTGACATCCATGATTGTCTATAAAATAACATTTTGAAATCTACTAGTGTTGAACAATTATTATTTAGAAATGTACATGTCCCCGTTATTGCTTGTTGTAATGGACAAATTAATTAATTAAGTAGGGTCATAAATTGACCCGTCCCTTGACACATTTATTGCACGACACATACTAACACAGTACAGGTAAAATTGCATTACTTAATAGGTACCAGATCATAACACTAAAGCCAAACCGGCCACTAAAGGTATTGTCGAGATTGGTGGGGGCACGTTTAGCATAACCCTATTTCTTATTATTGTTACATTACCATACAAGCATTTGGATTCTCATCACTGAACATTTGAGGCGCATACGAATAGTCCATGTAATACTTTGGAGGCCAATATTCGATCTTTTTGGCTTCTATATTTGTATCATCTTCCTTCTTTGCTTCGGGAGCTTCCTCCTTCTTCTCCTCCTCCTCTTTCTTCTCTTCTTCTTTCTTTTCTTCCTTCTTTTCTTCCTTCTTTTCTTCTTTTACTACAATGGAAGCTTGCTTTCTGGTTTTCTTGATTACATCATTCATTAACTTCGTAGGCTCAAGCACACCTGTCACCACCACTTGTTCGTTTGCCAACTCTGTCTTCACTGACTCAACACCTACATAAAAAATGCAGTGACAAAACCATAACCTTTTAGTCGTGGCCTCGTGGGTCATCATAAGATTTTATTTTTAATTTCATCCAGTTACAATTAGGAGGTCCAACTCATTTTGTTTAAAAGAAACTCGTATTTTATTTTATATATAAATATCCTAAAAGGAGGGCCAATGGACCCCCTTGACTCCCTACTTTTCGCCCATGAATAAAATGTCAAACATTTCTAAACTTTAAGTTATCAAAATGGCATACAACATTGTTGGATTTGAAACGTTTACCTCGGATCTTCCGAATCCTCTTTTGTAAAGCTTGTGCACAAGCCTCGCAATGCATCGACATTTTCAATACCACCGTTATGACAGGAGGTGGCTGCCAAAATATTAAACCTAAATGTCACATTGATCAACTTATAAAACTAATCATAAACAATGATGGACATTGAATCCAAGATAGATTCGCATAGAAAATGTGAACAGTCCAAGAAGCATGCATCCAAAAATATGGGTGGTAGTGGGCATCATACACAATTATAAAAGAAAATATCAACTGGTCCAACATTTTACGGTTGTGTGTTACATATTGTAATTGGCAGCTTTCTATCTTGTCTTTTTGGGTGATATGTACTAGTCACACACCACCTACAATGCATTTAGTTGAAGAGCTCCATGCATTACACTCATAGATGCATAGTTAGTAGCATGTACTACGCATGCTAGTACCTTTTTTTTAACAGCTAATTTTTTTTTGTGATTTATGGGATTTAAACCCCTCACCACTAGGCAAAGCCTTATCCAACACCTTGATACCAGTAAGTCAACAACCACTGGGTAGCATCATTAGTATTAAGCTCAATAGTAACTTATTACTAATCATCAACTAATTTGCCACTCCTCAATACTAACTTGGTACTGAGTTTGCTTGCCACTAATAATATAAGTTACACTGATCTTAGGTATACCATCAAAGATTATTTTTCATGCAATTTTTTCATCCGTCATGCAAATTCGAAGCATTTATAATAACATAAATTCATTTATACTAAAATGGTATTCACAGGAAATAAAGATTTTAGAAAATCAAGACATTTAAGTGTGTTTTTTCTTACTTGGTCAAGTAGGGTATGGAAAGAGTCAAAAGAATGAAACTAGCATTTATTCACATGGATAAGCGTTCACATGCCATAAATGCTGAGTTTCGACATCAAAGACTCCAAATATTTACAAACTTTTTAAAACCCTGATTATATTTCCAAATATATATCACAAAATAAAGACATTTTGATGCGTTTTGTTTTATCTTGTGAATAAAAAAGATGGTGCCATTCAGGGTATGGAGTCAAAAGGTGAACAAAGTTAATACTTTTATCACATCATTTCACATCGATAAGTGTACCACATGAGTTGTGGGCTTCACCCTCCCTTTTAAGTTTTTGACCCTTCATTCTGTTTATACTATTTTTCTTACTTTGTTAGGTTGCTTTCTTGTCACCAAAAACGTAGTGCCAGCGATCACAAGTTGCACTACTGTCACCATTTCCAGTATATATAATTAATATTGTAATGGGTACGTACTATATATATTTGGACCCACTTTTGTTAATCATTATATTTGTGTTAATCATTCAATGATTGATGGTGTATAGAATAACAAATATTAATGCTTAATTCTAAGGGAATTATTAACCTCGTCTTTCTTCTCTTCCTTTGGCGGTTCGGGCTGTTGTTTTTTCTCTGGCTCAGGCTTTGGTTCCGGAGGTTTGGGGATCGGGGATATGATCTCAACTTTTCGACCGGTTTTCTTTTGAATCCTTGCGCTTAGTTTTGTCGGGTCTAATTCCTTTCCTTTTATCACCACCTTGCTAGCCTTGCAATCCGTCATCACTTCTTTAACACCTATTCGAAACTCAAAACTATGACTAACTACTTTAACTAATCATAACATGCTACATAAACTTTTGTAAATCATTTATGCACTACTAGGTAGCTTTCTAGTACTGATTAGATGATGAAAAGTGGTGAGAAAAGAAAGACCTTGAAAACCTCTCAAAGATCTTGCAACTTTTCTAGCACAAGCTCCACAATGCATATCAACCTTCAACACAACCTCTTCATCAACATCTTCTGTTTTCTTCTTCTCTTCTTCCTCCTTTGGTTTCTCATCTTTTTTCTCCTGTAAATTTCAAAATAAATATATTTAATAAAATAGGTTATACATGCATATGTTTATATAGTGATCAGGAAATGATACTTACTTCCTCACCCATTATATTTTCTGAGAAATGATACCTATGTTTAAAAGTACAACCTACCCTTTGAAATGATTTGAGTATATATTTTGAAAGTTTATAAGAAAATTTTGACTATATAAGCACAAAAAACACCATCTCTATCTATTTACTTGTGGAGTGGGGTGGCTCAACATTTAAGCATACAAGAGGTGGGGTGGGTGGGGTGGGAGGTGGAGGTGAGAATGCAAATATGATGTGGGATGGACAAAACGTCCTATGCATAGTCAGCAATATTCATTGCATTTTGGCCGTACTATATACAACATCAAGACAATTACCCTACATCAACACATGAGATGAACCCCATTATATTTTTCTTTTTTCACCTTCCTTGTTTGTACTTCTCCTTAAGTGTTTACATGGTTTTCTCATCCTTAATGAGTATGAAACTCAACACTTTAAGCCTTAAAATAATATATGAAACAAAAGGTATCCATTGAAGTACAAACTATGATATGTAATTACATATTGAACTAAACGGGTTTGAAAGTAGAATCTTAAAGGATATTGATGGCTAAGAGCCTTTGGATATGTTCCATCCTCGTAGTTAGGGATTATATTTGTACAAATGTTATATTTAAATCTGGAAGAATGCCAGATCAGTGGAGGAGTAGTGTTGTAGTGCCTGTATATAAGAACAAAGGAGACGCACAATGTTGTGGGAATTACAGAGGTATTAAGCTGCTGAGTCATACTATGAAATTATGGGAGAGAGTAATTGAGAATAGGATTAGAAGAGAAACCCAGGTTACTGTAAATCAATTTGGCTTCATGCCAGGAAGGTCAACTACAGAAGCGATATACATACTAAGGAGCCTGATGGAAAAGTATAGGGAGAAGAAACGAGACCTCCATATGGTGTTCATTGATCTGGAAAAGGCCTATGATAGTGTACCTCGTAAACTGATTTGGGACAGTTTGGAGGCTAGAGGGATCCCGAGTAAGTATGTTAACATTACTAGAGATATGTATGATAGGACTGAAACTAGTGTTCGTGCGCCTGTAGGAGATACTGATTTCTTTCCCGTGGAGGTAGGGCTCCATCAAGGGTCCGCGTTGAGCCCGTTTCTTTTTGCGGTTATTCTAGACGAGGTGTCAAAGTCCATCCAGGAGACACTACCGTGGTGCATGCTTTTTGCTGACGACATTGTATTGATCGCGGAAACTAAGCAAAGTTTGAATATGAGGTTTGAAGGATGGCGAACAGCTTTGGAGGGAAAAGGTTTAAGGATTAGTCGCTCTAAGACGGAGTACATGCACTGCGATTTCAGCGGGACAAACTACGAAGATCGCACCCAGATCACCATTGAGGGTCATGTGGTCCCGCAAGTAACTAAGTTTAAGTACTTAGGATCGTTCGTCCAAAGGGACGGAGAGATTGATAGTGACGTCGCACATCGTATTCAGGCTGGATGGTGTAAGTGGAGAGCAGCATCTGGAGTTCTGTGCGATAAGAGGTTCCCAACTAAACTAAAGGGAAAATTTTATAGGGTTGCAGTCCGACCTGCTATGATTTATGGGACAGACTGTTGGGCCATCAAAAAGACACAGTTACGAAAGATGGAAGTGGCGGAGATGAGAATGTTGAGGTGGATGTGTGGTCACACTAGGTTAGATCGGATTAGAAATGAGGTTCTTAGGAAGAGGTTAGAAGTGGCTAACATAGCAGATAAGATAAAGGAGGGAAGATTAAGATGGTTTGGTCATGTGAAGCGGAGACATACGACAGCCCCAGTCAGAAGAGTGGAACACCTCACGGTGGAGGGGAGGAGGAGTAGAGGCAGACCCAAATTGACTTGGGTCGATCGGATTAGACAAGATTTGTTAGAATTGCACCTCTCAGAGGATATGGTCCAAGATAGAAATTCGTGGAGACGTAGGATTAAAGTTAAAGATTTTTAGGATTTAAGATTACTTAGGATTTAGGGTTGGCCTCTATGCATGTATATATATATATAAATATATCTGTATGTTGTATCATGTTATACATCCACTATTTTATTTTATTTTATTTTTTGTTTTTTTAGTGTTTAGTGATTGCCTAATTTTTCATTAATATACAGTGTGCATTTTGTTTTTGTCGAGCCGGGGGTCTTTCTGGAAGCAGCCTCTCTATCTCTAAAGATAGGGGTAAGGTTTGCCTACATCCTACCCTCCCCAGACCCTACGAATAGCGTCGCTATTAGTGGGATTTCCTGGGTACGGTTGTTGTTGTTGTTGTTGTTTATTTGTACAAATGTTAAAAGAATTTATACTGTATAGGTGTCCAACCTAATATCAAGCAGGGGCGGACCTAGGCCTGCCCAAGGTGGGCGCACTACAAGAAATTTGACTTTTAGCGGCGACACCTTTAGCGGCGACCCGCCAAAGCGTCGCCGCTAAAAGTCTATTTTAATCTAACCGTTGATCAAAATAAGATTAACGGTTAAGATAAAAACTCCCTATTACTATTAGCGGCGACACCGTCGCCGCTAAAGGTCCTCCCAAAAAATTTCACTAACCCGCCTTCTCTTCTCTTTCCCTCTCTTTCTTTTCACTAAAACTCCTTAGATCTGCCCACAACCATCTCACTCTCACAACCCTCCCTCTCTCCTCCTCCCCATACCACCCGTCGCCGCACCACCTCCTCCCCCTGCAGTACCTCCGCCGCCCGCCTCCTCCCCCTGCAGCCCCACCTCCGCCGCCCGGCTCCTCCCCTGCAGCCCCACCTCCGCTGCCCGCCTCCTCCCCCTGCAGCCCCACCTCCGCCGCTCGGCTCCTCCCCTGCAGCCACTACTACAAATGTTATCCAAGGACGCGGTCATTCGAAGGAAAAGACGCGGACAAGAGCCAACCGCGACTTTAAAGACGTTTTATTATTTTTATATAACACATTTTATTATTGTTATAGGTTAAAGACGCGGGTGCGAAGTTAAGGACGCGGTGCTTGGCATCAGCCGCGACTTATGAGCTTGGGTCCGCGACTTTTGAGTAGGTTATTAATGTTTTTTCTTTATTTAAAATACTAACACAGCCGCCTTTTCACAGCAGCTCCCGCCCTTTCACAGCCGCTCCCCGCCCTTTCACGACGCCCTCACAGCCACTCCCGGTTACCCACAGACGTTTAGGGTAAGATTAATTTCTTTTTGAACCATTAATTTGAGTTATTTCATCTTCTATGAGGTTGTATACAAACACACGGTCTGATTGTATATGTGGTTTAGGGTATGATTGTCGTTTATGATTGTATATGTGGTTCAGGGTATGATTGTGTATGTCGTTTATGATTGTATTTCATCTTCATTATTTTTCAGTTCTTTTTTCCTTATGGTCTTCTATTCGTTCGCTTTTTTTTAATCATTTTAAGTAGTTTTTGTCTTGATGAAAAGGTTGTAAGTTGTTCCTGAAATAATTGTGATTAAAATATTGAATCAGAACTTTACCCCATCAGTTTCATTACCTTCTAAATGTGTTTTCCCCTGCATTCATGGCTCTGTTTAACCAATAATACCTACCATATGCTGATGTTGGATTGATCTTTTGGAAGTCGGAACCAATTCTAGGCGGGCAAGATAATCGTCTATGAGGGTTACAGCAATGGGCGCAACAACATATCTTACGAACATGAGCACTTTGGACAAAAAGTGTTGCAGGTAAACCTAATGTGACATATACAGACATTACTCGATTTTGACCCGGATCCATATGAGTAAGTTAATGTAGTTAAAACATGCACTTTGATAATAAAAACATCCTTCATTCTTGACAATGATTGTTAGCTAGATTCTTCTAATATCTTTATTTGCATATCCATTAAAGTATATTACTATTGTCTTAGTATTCGATAGGAGGCTGCTAGCTTCTGGTTTAGTTAATTACTTTATTGATTTTGTGCGCCGATAGGTGGAGACTAGCAAATTAGAAGATAAGTCAATTGGAGCTGACAAAAGTAATTCGTTATCTCTATTTGGTAAGTGATCTTAACCATTTTGTCATGTGATTTTGCAATGGTTTATTTATCTACTTTATGATAAGAGTATCAAAGCATCAAACATAATATGCATCATCTAAAACATAACACAAAGTTGCAACTTCGTACTTTTGTCAACTCTCTTCCTAGCTACACGCACATTTACTCGGATACATATCCTTGAATCAAAGACGTAGTAATCTATATACTTGGTTTAAATTTTTACTCCTATGAAAACTTAGTACTTTTACCATAAATACTTTTTAAGAATTGAACTCTTGGGTATGAACATAGCGTTGCTTGCCTCATATAATGTCTGGTGCAATTGTTGCTTCTTATTTGATCTCTTGCCTCTTAAAAAGGCAAGACTCATGTAATGGTGATGTAAAAAAGGCAAGACTCATATCTAACTGGTCAAGGCATATGGAATGAAACTCCTCCGGAAGAGCGATGAACCTGAGAACAAGGTGATTCTTTAGTAGCACTCTCCTCTCATATACATATTAGTTTCTTCATAGGATGGCGTTTTCTCTTCTTGTTTGTTTCATGGCTTATTAGGGAAAGTATATTATTATTATATTACTGACCTACAAAAATCAAGCTAAATTTTTTTATGATTTTGTGAGTGGCAGAAAAACCATAATGGGTTATGGGTATGAAGATGAAAATGCAGTTTTGGAATTGACATACAACTATGGCATTACTGAATATGACAAAGGAAATGGTTATGGACAGGTGATTTGTTAAACCCTTATGTTATAACCAATTTTTATTCAATTCTTTCAACAACCAAGTGTCTTAGAGAACTTTATTTTTAACAAATTTTCTAATTCAGATTGCAATCGGGATCGATGATGTGTATAAGACTGCACAAGTTGTTAAATTGTTTGGTGGGCATTAGCTGTGCTCTTGGGTATTCAACCATCCTCATCCCTAAGTTTGACCGATTCCTTCATTAATCCTTATGTTTGGTTGCATAGTTAAAGCCTCTCTAAAGTATAAACCCATGGATTATTTTAACTTATTTGTATACCCATCTCTGAAATAGGATTGATATTTATATATAGGATTATTTTAACTTATTCGAGGATTGAATGACCTGTTATAAAGCAGCCATGTGTCTTTAAACTATATTAAAAATTTTAGGATCATGCAAAGGTCGCGGTTGTATTAAAAAGAAAATCCAGCAGAAGTCGCGGTGATGTAATTTAATATTTATATATGGGCAAGTCTGAAGACGCGGTACCCTGTCCGTGACTTTTACTCAATTCATCTAAAGACGCGCCGTCTTAAAACGCGGTTGTAATCCGCGACTTTAAGTCTTTATACCGCGACTAAAAGACCCTGTTTTTGTCTAGTGAGCCCCACACCACCACCGCCGAACCCTTTAGTTTCTGTATTTTTAACTACTATCTGTGCCAAATGTTGCAATGTTTCCGTGAATGAACAAGCAAGCATTATTGTAATATATCGTGAGGAGCAGAGAGAGCTATTGAAGGGCTTATTTTGCTTATTTTTATTTTTTATCTCTATAATTATTTAACGTTCATGTATTTATACCATTCATTATGTTTCAAGATTTGTATTCTTATTTTCTCTCTCAACAAAGGTGGGCTGCAGCTTCTGGTCAGATCTCACTCAATGGATGGATCCTTCCTGCTGCGCTTTATTTTTGGCAATTACCACATTTTATGGCCCTCGCATATCTATGCCGTGATGATTATGTAACTGGAGGGTATGTAACAAAGTAACTCACTTTTAAAATTGTTGTGTTGTTTTCTGCAGTATCATTAGCTTTTTTTCTTATTTTTTATGCAATGAGAAGTCAAATAGTATGTTAGAGATATCATCATATCAAGTTCGTTGATTCCTTTATGAAATCTATGAAACAGTTAGGTGTTCAAATTACTTGATGAGGGCCTATTTTGACTATATTATTATTATTTTTTAATTTTTAGTGTGTTTTTTAACTCGTTTTTTTGACGACAAAATTTGTTTTTGAACTTCTAAATTTATATTTATGCATATGCATATGCATACATTCAAATCAAGACCGGTTTTAAGTAGGGAACCGTAAGAGCTGCATAAACGCTTGTGCATATATGGTAATAGAGAGAGAGAGAGAGAGAGAGAGAGAGGCGGTTAAGCGGTTCTGCAATTATCAACTTAAACTCTTAAAAGTTGGTTCTGTATTGATCAATCCTCTCTCCCTATATGTGTGTGTATCAATCGGTTCTAATGTATGTAAATTTCAGGTTTAAGATGCTCTCCTTCGCTGATCCTTCTGGTAGGAGAACAGCCTTGGTGGCTTTGAGGAATTGCATATATCTGATTCCATTGGGATACTTGGCCTATGATTGTAAGTTTGCTATGAAATCTGTAATTGGTGGTTGTTTTTAATAAACAAATAGTGTGTTGGGAAGTTATATAATATGTTTAGTAAATAGGATATTTGACCCATTTGGTATATATTTGTAGTTTAAATGTTGATAGTTGACCCATTTGGTATAAATATGTTTAGTAAATAGGATAGTTGACCCATTTGGTATAAATATGTTTAGTAAATAGGATAGTTGACACATTTGGTATATATTTGTAGTTATTTGTTAATAGTTGACCCATTTGGTATAAATATGTTTTGTAGGAGCACATTAATGATATAATAGCGACTCCTCAATTCCAAGCGCAATTGCTCCAAATGGCTAATCAATTGGTCCAACAAAGGCTTGGAAATCTAGGCGGAAGTGGTAATAGTGGCGATCACGATCACGACGATGAAGACGAAGACGAAGAGCAAGACGAAGACTTTTAGGCAACTTTGGTATGTTTGTTTAGTTTTGATGGTGTATACTTGATTCAAATATTAGGTTGGTATGTTAGTTTATTTTGTTTGATATGTTTTGACGAATGTTCGTTTAACTTTGTTACGTTTATTTTATATATATATGTAGATGTTGGTTTATTATTTTTGTTATTATTTAGTTTGATTATGCGTGTGCGGAGTAAACGAATAGCAAAAAAAAAAAGACCTTTAGCGGCGACGCGTCGCCGCTAAAGGTCTTGCCCAGAATGCACAGAAATTTGCCACGTGGCATGCCACATGGCAAAAAAAAAAGTTAAAAGATAATCCACGTAGATAATTACTTTTAGCGGCTACACCTTTAGCGGCAACAGGAGCAATAGCGACAGACTAAAGCTGGCAGGACTTTTAGCGGCAGCCGTCGCCGCTAAAGGTCTTGCTGCCGCTAAAGGTATACCTTTAGCAGCAGCAGGCGTCGCCGCTAAAGGTGGAGTTCCTTGTAGTGGCGGGCGCCCTCCTTGAATTTTTTTTAGTGTTATATACGCGCGTTAATCCCGTCCGCACCCCTTGAAAATTTTCAATCGCACCCTTGACTTTTGAAACCAATGTTTTCAATCACAACAAAAAGGGTGAGGTTGTCGTTTTTGAGGTTTTCCGGCATGCGGGGTGATGATACAATGGTCATGAGTCTGTATATACAGAGAGAAACAACAAGGATGATGAAGAAGGATAGTTGAAAATGAATACAATAATTTATTCTCTAGTCAAATTTGTAAAAAAAACCCGGTTCGTTTAAAGGCCCATTACCCAATTAAATACTTTTTATATACTTTATTGTTTTTTTTTCTACATGATAGCACACTGCGGGTGTCTGTCACTTCACTACTTGCCTCAATCATTTTTTAAATATTATTTTAAGTCAAGTACTACTATTCTTAATTATTATATAAATATAAACAAATGAATAATACGATGGCTTGTTAGTGATTATCGTTAGTGATTTCCATTTTTATTTTATTTCTATTACTAAATTGTTTAAGTTTTTATATATTTATTAATTAAAAACTTATTAAATCTATATAATCACAAATGTTTTTATCATTTCCGTTTATAGATTATTTTCTAGACTTACAAAGGAAAAAAAGCTAAAATCCTACGTTATCAAGTAAGGTTAATTGTCATAAATATTACTAGGATGAGCACACTAATCAACTAACCATAACACCATGTATATGTTGAAAAAATGGTAGTGAAAAATGATGTTTCACTAATTTTGGACTTAAATACATGTATTTATATATGTGTTATATAAATAATTATTTCTGGGTTTGTGTACTATATTGTGAGAGCATCACAACGAACCAAACCATGTCCAAAATGGAGCTAAGATGAATGAGATATCGAAGCTTGAACGTTGCAGGTTGAAACAACCAAAGATGAGAAAATGGATTAAGTTTTGTCCCACATTAATGGTGGGATGACAAAACATGAAGTGGTTTATTATAAGGAGGAGCACTCCTTGTATATTGTTTAGCTTGAGCCAAACACTAGTGGGACCCAAAAGGGTGCGAAGCACCCTTAACTAGCACTCGCACTCGCACTCGCACACGCGCGTGACGTGGGCGATGGGTTCAATGCGACGCTTTGATGGCGCACTTTGCACTTCGCATCGCCGCGAGCCACTCTTGTATTTTTGACCTTGTGCCTTGAGTTCATATTGGAAAAAGAAGAGATTAGAAAATCTCTGCACATAAAATAAACTCTCACGAGATCATTGTTCCAAACGAGAGGAGTACTCTCAAATTCATTTTCTTTTTCACATTTTACAAACACCAAATAACCCGATGTTATCTCTGGCTGAGAGCCATCTTCGGTAGTATACTACTGTTCCGGTTGTTGTACCCCGGGAGACAGACCGTCTGAGAGGAGGCGCGGAATCTGTTTTAAGGGCCCCGTGTCAAACACGATCCTCAACCAAAAACAATCAACATATACTTTATTTTGCAGAGGTGATTAGCAGAAGATGTTGCGGTTGAAGTGCTTGAATCAAGATTCGGTACATTTTGTATTTGTACTTATTTCGTTTATATTTAGTTTTGTATACGGTATTGTACTTTTATATTTTCTACGAATAACGAGAGTCTCGTTATTATTTCATTTTATTATTATTTTAATAAAATAATGAACCCTATTTCCTACAGTAAATCCATGAGGGTGCTTGGGATTGAGTTTCAAAACAACTTATTGACGGCTTTTTCAAGAAACCAATAAGCCAATAAACTGTTTGTGTAACCCAAAAACATTTTCTATTTTGACTTTTGGCTTTTGGCTTTTAAGGGTGGAAAAGTTATTTTTGAGAAGTTATAAATCCTGGCTTTTGGCTTTTGGAGAAAAATTACAAATCTACCACCCATACAACCAATATTCACAATAAGTTAAGCGAAACACTTAAAAAATGCAATATATTGACTTTTTAACGTTTCTTATCCCAAAAGCTAATCCAAACACTTTTTTAAAACTCCTTTTCAAAAAGTCATAAGCCAATAAGCACTTTTGACCAAAAACACTTTTGCATTTCCAAACACAATTCCAAACACCCTCCATGTGTTATTTCTTTCTAGTATATGTTTTCTTTTGCATTGTTATATGCCTCATGTTGATATACATGTTTTGTGTGTTGGCTAATTGAGAAGTTGTATGAGTTTGGTAGCTCAAGCAATTTTGTTACTTTTTAAATATGTGATGTTTTACAAGTTCAATATTGAGAAGTACAATGGTTCAATGAATTTCAAAAAGTCGAAGGTGAGGATAAACGTTTTATGGCTTAAGATGGTTGTACAAAGACAACTTAAGCAGGCAACACTAGCCAAAGGACATTGTACCAATTATGTGGAGTGTATATTAGTCAGAGCATGTTGGGTTATAAAGGAACTGTTGAGATTTTTTTTGTAAATTAATCATTCCATAACCTTGTTATGTTTGTGATCCAAAATGTATGCCAACATATTATTATCATGTTCTTTGGTAAACAAGTAGTTAGTGTTAGTGATGTGAAGAATGCTAATATAGTGTGAAAAATCAGACTCCTTGTTAGCAAGCGTAGGACAAAATCAAGTGATGACGGCAAAGAGGAAATTCATATTCCACTTCAATGGCTAAATTTTGATAATATCATTGTAAACATTAAGGGTGCATGCGAGAAGATTGTCCTCACCTAAAAAAAGGGGGAACACCTTAAAGGCATCAAGCAGGAGCAGCATTGCATAAAGGAGATGGCTTTGATGTTTTGACCATTATATCACTTATTTATTTCCTTTATGGATTCAATTGACCTATTAACATTGGGTGGGGATTAGAAGCAGAATTGAAAGGGTTACAAATGTGCATATTAGAATGCATCAAAACATATGTATATAGTCGGATTCATCATAAACAATTCAAGTCCAAATTGAAAATTAAGTTTAACTGAAACTGAAACATCAACCAGATAAGCATATCTCGAGTCTTCAATAAAATCTTCAAGCTTCAATCAGTCTAGCAAGCTATCATGGTACAATTGTCGTTGGTCATCTAGAAACTTAGGGTCCCCAAGCTTTTGTCCTGATCCCTATTTAAACATAATTATTTAGCCTTTCATGGACCATGAAGGAATGTCCTAACAACCTTTCACGGTCCATCACAGATTATTTTAACCAGTTTAGCCAACAATGGTTTTTCTGGAATATTCTTGTAATCTTGTTGCTTCATGGATCATTATCACTGTCTATGAAAGACCAAATTTGACTAGATATTGACTTTTTATGTTGCTTTTCCAATCTTTTGCTCTGGAACTTCGATTTTGACCGATTTGCTTACAAATCCTTATATAATTACTAGTGAGAAACCCGCGCGTTGCGGCGGGACAGTTAAACTGAACAAAAAATAGATGAAAAAACGTTAAATCACGCACATGCATGGCGGCGAGTTAACTTGCCATATTAAAAAAAAAAAGTTAAAAATGATCATAGAAAAAAGCTACTAAGTCGAAACCGTAACAAATTCACATAAAAAGAGAAATAAAAAACTAAAAAAAAAAACACTTTAAGGACTTGTCCGCCTCTGCTTAGATGACTTGTACATTATCACACACATTTTTTTATAGATACACAACACATATATCAAAATTAAGTACCAAAATTTGCAAGTCTTCAATAAAACTAAACCAGATCACTTAACATTTGAAGTTTTTAAACAATGCCTCTCCTAAAACAAGATCAAGTGTAAAGCCCAGTTTTAGAGGAGTTATGCTTTAATAAATTTACCTTAGTTTTTTTTTTTTTTTTTTGCTAGCCAATGATTATAACATGTGTTATGTAGTAAGCTCACTAATAATCTAACTAAAGTGTGACATGATTTATGCCATGGTACAAGTCATTAATCGGTATGGAATACTTAATCACATTTATTGATGATTATTCATGATGCGTTTGGATATCTTTTATGAAATAGAAAAAGTGAGGCGTTTAAAGTCTTTAAAGTATTCCTTCTTGAAGCCAAATGAGCTAGATGGAAATAGTCAAGAACATCTGACAAATAGAGGAGAATATACAAGCACAGAGTTCTATGATTATCTTAAGGTTCACAAAATCAAAAGAAAGTTAAGATGCATTAATATGCCACGACAGAATGATGTAGTTGAGTGTAACAACATCATCTATAAGAAGTAACCTATGTCATTAATCACAACTCCACAACAAGGTTTGAAGTACAGGTCACCTTTCGAGTTAGTGTTTTAAAAGAATCTACATGCAGACCATTTAAGAACCTTTTGTTGTGTTTGTTACGCGTTTGTTCCAAATAACCTAAGATGGAAGTTAGAAAAGAAAGCAGTTAGGTGTATCGTTGTTGGATACGATGAAGAACGTAAAGGATAGAGGTGTTCTGAGCCTAACTTAGGTAAGTGTCATCTTTCACGATTTGTTTTTTTTTATGAGATTCGTCATGGTCAATGGGAACTAAACTGTTACCGGATACATAAAGTTTAAAAGAAAAATTGGAATAGTCCATAGTGAAACTTAGACTTGATGAAACCAAAAAGGAAGTCTCGGTTGACGAAACCAAACTAGTTCAAGTTCCGCTCTGGGATGCGACGGTCAAACCGAGAGAGGAAGCAAAATCCAAAATAAATGAACATGGAATTGGTCATAGAAGAAAGTGTTGAACTAGGTTCGCTTCTAGAAGCGCGTGACCACGACGTGTGGGTTAAGGAAATGGAAATTGAAGTTGCAGCCTTGATGCGAAATCAAACATGGGACTTAGTCCCTAAACCCGATTATATTAATCCGATATCTTGAAAGTGGGTTGAAAGATAGTATTTGTCTCAATGAACAATTTCATTAAACATAATGCAATATATAGGAATACAATCAAATCTCCTAATTATGGAGATAATAATTATTTACATAATCCTTCCTTAACAAACTCTACATAATATACGGCGAGATATTCGCTATTACACCCACATTCGAAGCGGAAGGAGGCCAAATGCTAAGACTGGAGCGAAAATTGTAAATTAGTACTCTCGGAGTACCCTTGGTGAAGATGTCTGTTATTTGGTGGCAGGTAAGGGTGTGTAGAACCCGAACACGCCCTCGTTGAACCTGTTCACGAACAAAGAGAATGTCCAATTCGATGTGTATAGTTTGATGATTGTAAGTGCATAATGTGGCTGTCGCTTTCGGATATCATGAATAATGTCGTAGATTTGAAGGTTTTTGGTAACTTACAAGTTCATTCGCACTCACAGGTGTTCGAAGGAAGACTTGAATGGGTCGAATGAAGATTTTGATGTTTATTATTGTCTGTTCGTGCTCACGATGGGTCGAAGGGTCCATTCGACCTTGTAAGAGGTCGAATGTGGATGCCTATATATATGTTTAGACGGTTATTGTTTGTAATAGTTGGTCATTAAGTGTGTGTGTTTTGAGTATGTGTTTAGGAAACGTCTGGAAACTTGTGTTTTTCATTATATTCAATAATATAAGCTTTATCTTGATAATATTAATGAAAAACAACTTGAAAATGGATCTTAACGCGTTATGATTATGATTAGTATCATTTTGCATGCGCATTAGGGTTTCCACACCTGATTTGCTCATACTCGTGTTATCTTTGTGTGTTTTTGTGATAAACCGATCCTACAAAATGGTATCAGAGCCATTGCTCAATCACATGACTGCAAATTGATACAAATTGTGCAGATTTTTCATCAAAATTATCAAAATTTTTGCTGTTTAGCATGAACTTTCAAAGATAATGGGTTTTGATTGATTCGGACTAGTTTTTACGAATAAAATAAAAAAATCTTTCACAAAACTTGATCTACATACAATCCGATCCAAAACCTAACAATTTGCATTGAAATTCATCAACTTTTGCGAAAATCAGATCAAAATCATCGATTTTTTGAAGAAAAATGAGTTTCCAGATGGGTCAGGTCGAATCAACTAGGTATTGAGGTCGAATCAAGTGATTTTAGGTCGAATCAATACTTTGTTAGCTCATTCGGGGTGTTTTTAGAGGTCGAATAGGCGTATGTGTCATTCATTCTAGTGTCTTCATCTTCATTCGGGTTGTCGATAGGTCGAAGGAATCACTTAGAGGTCGAATCAGATTGTTAGATACTCATTCGTGCTATCCACTCAGATCGAACCAGCTGATTCTTGTTCCTTCGACCTCACGACACGTCGAACCAGTTATCTGATTTTCAAAATATTCTAAGTGTTGGGATTTTATACATCATGGACAACATTTAGGGATTACCTATGACACCTAGATCTGTTATGACTCAACCACAACAAACACCAATGAACCCATGGGTTGTGGCAGCTGGACGGGGAAATACACAACCACAACAGATTCTGAATTACTGGGGTGTGTCGGGACCAACTCCACCCGCTGTGAGACCTCCTCTACAATAAATTCTAGACTATTGGGGAGTTGCAGCAGCTGCAGCAGTTCAGAGCCAAACATGGTTGCAGAACTCGCTAGGCACTACCAACTCGGCCGACTGGGGAGTTGCGAGTAGTCGGCCTAGTCGGGCGAGTACTCGGGGGTCGAATCGGCCTATGCAGGGAGTACTTGGAATATTCGGCCAACTCGGCTATACTCGGGGACCCACCCTGTAGCGAGTACTCGGCGAGTAATCGGTCAGCTCGGACGACTTTTACAACTATGGAGCCAAACGAAAAATGCTATCACAACTTTGGTGAATGATTTGTCTACCGGGAATGGGAATAGACCGCCAAAGATGTTAAACATAATTGAATACCATTCGTGGCAAAAGAGGTTTAGAATTCATCTTGAAGGTTTGGATGGTGGGGAAGCATGGCAAATGATTGAGAAGGGTTATGCTCCACCGATGATTGAAAATTCAAACACACCGATAGAACTTGATGATCTGAAAGATGATGAGAAGAAGAAGTATGCGGCTGAGAAGAAAGCATACTCACAGTTGTCTCAGGCATTGACAACTGATCTGTTACATCAGTTTGGACCATGTTCTACTGCTAAGCAACTTTGGGAAGCATTAAAGAGTAGATATGATGGTAATGAGAAAACTAGGAGGATTAAAGTTGAAGAGCTAAAGATAGAGTTTGAAAACTTTAGCTTCATGGGAAATGAGACATTGAAAGATCTTACTCCAAGATTTTTCCATTTGTTATCTGAATTGTGGAACTATGAGATCATTTATCCCATGAATGAGGTAGTCGAGAAGTTTGCTGATGCGTTGCCTCCATATTGGAGTCAACATGTTGAAGTTTTGAGAGAGAAGGATTCCTTTCCTTATTGGACAATTAATGAATTTATTAAGAAGTTGGAGAATAAGGAAATGGTAGAAAGAAGAAAAGCGAAGAGATCACAGATTCCACATAATCCAGAGCTTTACTATGCTAGCTCATCTTCTTCGTTTATTCCAAGTGGAGGTGTGAGTGTTGCACAACAAACAACATTTGTGTCGAGTGTTGAACCAAACAGTGCAGCTAGTTACTATGGTGTATCATCTGGACCATCTTATACACCAACTCAACCTCCAATGCAAGCTTCAAGTTATTATGGAACTTCACCGGTGAATATGAAACAACAACAAGCTACACCGATTGTGAATCAAGCTTCATCAAGCTCAAGTCCAATCGTGTTAGAAACTTCTAACATGAACAATGTGACTGTCGAAGTAGCCCAACAACACATTGCCTTGGTTTCGGCTATGGTTGCTTCATACAACGGACTTGTTGCTAGTCAAATCGTGAACAACAATTTGACAAATGAAGATTATGCCCAAATCGACAAAGAAGAAATGGAGTTGATTGATATACAATGGGTGTTTGCTAGTGTTATGAGAAAGGCGACTGAGTTTATTGAGAAAACAGGAAGAACTGATCTTGCAACTTCACCGAACACTACTTATGGATTTAACAAAGGGAAAGTGACATGCTTCAATTGTGGAACCAAAGGTCATTTTGCTAGATAATGTACCCAATCAAAACAACAAGGAAACCACAACCCTTTCAACTCAAAGTATTAAAATCGCCAAAACCAAAACCAAGTTACCTTCCAAAACCAAAACAACCACTATCAAAACCAAACCAATTACCAAAACCGACAAAATATCTCCCAAAATACCACTCAAAGACAAACATCCACACCTAACCAAACTTAATCCATACCAAACAGATATTGAACCGTTGTTCCAGTTACTACACCAAACACTCTAAAGCAAAATGAGAATCAAGCTTTGGTGATCCAACATGATGAAGGGTTCAATTGAAACGATATGCAACTTGGTGTTGAAGAGGTTACTGGAAGAAACGTTGCATGTTTTGCACAAGAGGTGGTTAATGAGGAGTTGGTAATAGTTGAAAAGGAAGTTATTGAGAAGGTGGTGATTGAAGAGTTTGTAGAAGAGGTTGTTTCTGAGAAGGTTGAGGAACCGATTGTTGAAGAAACTGTATCTGAAGTGGTTGTTGATTCTGTTGGTGATATTTATGAGGATCAAGAGTCTGTTTATTCTGACACGGAGAGCAAATCTGATTTGGAAGCAAATGTTAATTCACTTGATGACGATGTTGAGAAACTTCTTGCAAAATCCGATTTTCTAATGACGAAGAAATCGTGCATGGTGGATGACGCTTTCACAAAGGTGGACTACTCCAAATTCTTCTCAGGGAAGGAAGCTCACTTTGCTCTTATGGCCATGACTGACTCTATGAATCTGGTAAGTTCTAACACTCTTCCTAAGTGTAATGATTGTGTAACTTTTCTTGGAAAGTGTGATAGGCTTGAGAGTGAAAAAAAGAATTTGAGGTATGATCTTGATAGTGCTAATACCGTTATTGAGTCATATCGAAAGAGTGAAAAATTGCTAAACAAAACCTTAGAAAGCTATAAGAGAGATGTGTCTGAGTTAACCAAAACAATTTCAAATAAACAAATTGCCATTAACAATTATATAAATGAAATTGAAGAAACCAAATTGGAATTGGCAAAGATAAAATGTTTTTTTAGAAAAGGTTAACAAGAAACTTGAGAGCTATCTCAATGTGGCCTATGTTCTAGATCACATTGTAGAAGAGCCAAGCAAAGAGGGCACATATAAAGGTATAATTTACAAATCTATTCCAGCTCCAGTGTTATTTGGCAATCACAACTATGATGTTGTTACACCGGAGAGCTAAGAAAAATCGGATCCAACATCGGAAAGCGAATCGAACACCTTTAGTGTGGGGGATCTGAATTCTGATGATAGACTGATTATTGGACTAAATGATGAGAATGTAGTAGTTGAATCTGATGATGATTACGATTCTGAGGAAGTCGAACCCAAAAAGAATGATGATATTCCACAGGAAAATCACATTTTGTGCGACTTGGCACCTAAGGTTCAACTTCCTCCTAAGGTTGAAGTAAAACCGTCATCATCAAATAAGAAGGTTGAAACGAATGAATCAGATGATAAACGGGTTAAAATATTTTCTCAGATGGAAGGATCCGATAAGATATTTGCTAACTCTGAGTACCTGATACAGTTTATGAACTATTCCAAAATTGCCAAAATCTAGCACGAAAGTACTATCTGGTTTCCAAAATCAGAGAGGACTAATGAATTTCCTCCAGAATTAATTCGCAAACTGTATGGCCATGAATCGAAAAGGGAGAAAGTTCATGTAACTCGGTTTGTCAAACCCGTAAATAAGGTGAATGTATTTGTTGAACCATCTTACTCATTAGAGCCCGCTCTAGAGAGTTTAAGAATGAAATGCATTGATGGCCAATATCCGGTCAATTCATTCACTAGGTTTCATAAAGTAAAACCGTTTGAGGAATACAGAGCCTGTTTTAAGTGTGGAGAGGGAGTGCATTTACTTGCTCACTGCCCATACGTAAGACACAAAAGGCAAGAAGTTAAGAATAGGCAACACCAAAGGAATCTGAATGTTGGTTTTCCTCAGAGGAAATTTTATCCTCAAAGAAATTTTTACAATCAACAAAATTTTTACCAAAGAGGAAACCAACCGATTGTCTATGACAATCGTAATCGGATTGCTATGGAAAAAGTTGAAGAAACTAATGGTGAAGACAAAGAATGAGAAGCAAAAGGTTTACCTAAAACCGGCTGCTAATTCTTCTGTTGGACCTTCGTCTGTTAAAACAGACAAGGTAACTAAGAACGTTCCACCAAAGAACGATTCTATGAAAACTGAAGAGGTTAAACAACCTCAAATTAGAATCTTGAAACATTCAGAACAATCTTGGTCACCGAAGGGTTCTTCAGGTGCTTCAAGCTCAACTTTTGAGGTTCAACAGAAAGAGATTCCTAAAACAAAAGTTTTAGAGAAACCAATTGAGAACAGAAAAGAAATTTCGAATGATCAGAAAAAGAATGTTCCAAAAGAAAATGTTTGTGATAAAAATGAATCTTTGAATGCTCCAATTATTGACACTCAAAGACCCAAGACCACAAAGCCTTGGGTCCCCCGTAAAAACTAATCACTTGTTTATTGGTGTAGGGAGTTCCAGTTGGCCGTGTTAGTAGTCTTTGGATTGTTGACAGTGGCACTTCCGGGCACATGACTGGAGATATGTCGCTCCTGTTTGATATCAAGAATATTAATGGAGGATATGTCGCGTTTGCTGGTAACAAAGGTGATTATATAACGATGGAAAGGAGTGTGAGTAATGGGATGGTAAGTTTTGAAAAGATTTCTTATGTGAAGCAGATAGATTATAATCTGTTGAGTGTCTCTCAGATTTGTGATAAAAAGTTTTCTATACACTTTGATGACAAATCTTGCTACATCCTGAAGCCTGGTTTTGAGATACCGAAAGAGTGGATCATGCTAAAAGCTCCGAGAGGGAACAACTTGTACATTCTTAATATGAGCAAAGCTACCACTACACAGGGCCAAGTTACATGTTTTCTGTCAAAGGCTACTGAGTAAGAATCGATTATGTGGCATAGACGGATGGGGCATATTCACCTAAGAAATATGAACAATTTGGTGAAAAGTAGGCAAGTGGAAGGAGTGAACGTTAAAGATTTCCACTTAAATGACAAATGTGTGAGCTGCAAGAAAGGAAAATAGTACAAACATTCCCACAAACCCAAGAAAGTTAACTCTGTTAGTATTCCACTTGAGCGTTTACACATGGACCTTTTTGGACCTGTGAAGCGTAAGAGTATTAACAGAGATCTCTATTGTCTTGTGGTTACCGATGATTACTCCAGATTTTCGTAGGTGATGTGCATGCATCGCAAAAGTGAAACTTTCAACAATTTGAAGATTCTGTTTGCCCGTTTGGAAAACATTTATGGTTTGAAGATCAAAAGAATCAGAAGTGATAACGGGATGGAGTTTAAGAATTCCATGATGGATGCATTGTGTGAAGAAAAGGGAATTCATCACGAGTACAGTGCACCTTATACTCCATAACAGAATGGTGTTGCATAAAGGAAAAACAGGACTCTAATTGATGCGGCTAGAACTATGCATGCAGATTCAAATCTTCCGGTTATTTTCTGAAGTGAAGCTATTCATGCAACATGTTATACCTTGAATTGTGTGTTGACAGTGAAGAAGTTTGGAAAGACTTCTTATGAGCTGCTCAATAGACACAAGCCAAGATTAGAGTTTCTAGAACCATTCAGGGCGCTATGTACGATGTTAAATCCTACATAGAAATTTGGATCGAAAGCAGAAGAGGGTCATTTTGTTGGATACGCGACACCACTTAAAAACATGTTTAACAAAAGAACTCGGCAAGTTGAAGAGTCGGCTAACGTGGATGTTCAGCACTACACTCAGAATGCTCTTGGTAATGGACCCGATTGGATGTTTGACTACAAAGAGTTATTTGAGTCATTCAATCTAGAAAGCTTGGTTGAAGAGGCTGTTTTACGACTTTATTATGAGTGTGAGAACGCGGTTACTTCAACGTTAGTGCGTCCAATCACCGTGACTCCTACGACAGCTTCTAATGATACCAATGCTCCTATATCTGAGGAAGAAGTTTTCCAAGAGGCTTCTACAACGCTTGATTCTTATGAGTCGGAAGACGATGAAGAAGTTACTAGTGAAGTAGTCTTGGATAACACTACAGTATCACCTCCAGTGAACCCAAATCCAGATATTCCATCTACATCGAATACGGGTAATGATCTGGATACGGAAGAGAATGTGAATGTTCAAACGGTGATTCCTGTTCCTGATCATCCGGAATCTCGGATTCACAAGGTTCATCCGTTAGAACAGGTTATTGGTGATCCTGGCAGCAGCGTGATGACATGTGGACAGTTGCGGCGTGCATCATCGAATGAAAATATCGGAGCCCTTGCCATATACTCTAAAAATACAAAAATCAGGTGTTCAAAGTGATTGGTCGTTTGCTTGTTATGTTTTGCAGGTTGAACCACAGACGTACAAGGAAGCACTGAACGAAGAATCATGGGTAGATGCGATGCAGCATGAATTACAACAATTTCAGAAGTTAGGAGTCTGGACATTGACTGATTTACCACCAGACAGGAAGAAAATTGGCACCAAATGGGGTTTTAAGTGCAAGAAAGACGATAGAGGAGTGATTTTAAGGAATAAAGCTCGATTGGTCATGCAAGGTTTTCGTCAGACTGAGGGAATTGATTATAGCGAAGTTTATGCAACAGTCGCATGTATAGAAGCAATTCGAATGTTTCTTGCGTACGCATCTTATATGAAATTTAAGGTGTATCAGATGGACATTAAAAGTGCTTTTCTCTATGGTGTGGTAAAGGAAGAAGTTTATGTTGGGCAACCACCGGGTTTTGAGGATCCTATCCATCGGGATAAGGTCGAAAAACTAAACAAAGCATTGTATGGTTTGCACAAAGCCCTGAGACAGTGGTACGAAGAGCTCAGCACATACTTACTATCCAGAGGGTTCAAAAGAGGACAAGTTGACTGTACCATGTTCACAAAACGAACAGAGGGTGATTTGCTTCTGGTACAAATATATGTTGATGATATTATATTTGGTTCTACTAATGAACTTTTGTGCAGGGAATTCAAAAAGGTCATGCAAGAGAAATTTGAGATGAGCTCTATGGGAGAAATGCAGTTCTTTCTCGGATTGCAGGTGGATCAATTGTCTTCGGCGATTTTTATCCACCAGACGAAATACGCATCCGAAGTCTTGAGCCGATTCCAGATGGAGGATTCGAAACCAATTGACACTCCCATACAACCTAATCACAGGTTTGGAGTTGATGCTAAAGGGGAGCTTACAGACCCCTACACGTATCGAGCCATCGTTGGATCTTTGATGTATTTGAGCACTTCCTGACCGGATATTATGTTTGCAACATGTCTTTGTGCTCGTCATCAATCGAAGCCGAAACAGAGTCACCTCACGGCAGCCAAACGAATCCTACGTTATCTGAAGGGATATCCATCACGCGGGTTATGGTATCTTAATGATGATAATTTTGACCTCATTACTTTTAGTGATGCAAATTACGGAGGCTGTGATATTGACACCAAATCCACAACGGCTGGATGTCAATTTCTGGGGAGCAGGCTCGTGACCTGGCAATGCAAGAAGCAGACGTCAGTTGCATTATCTACATGTGAAGCCGAATATGTGTTAGCCTCGAGTTGATGTTCACAAGTGCTTTGGATTCAACAACACATGCGCGACTACGGTTTGCAATTTCTCAAAACCCCCATTCATTGTGATAATGAAGCAGCCATTGCACTCACAAAAGACACTGTTCATCATTCTAAGGCTAAGCATATCCGAATACGGTATCACTTTATTCATTATTGCTATGCTAAAGGTTTGATCGATATGGTGAAAATCCACACTGATTACCAATGGGCAGATCTTTTTACCTAAGCTTTTGACAAATCAAGATTTGAATTTTTATTAAAAGCTAACGGTATTAAGGAAAAGCAGGATTGAACTCCTCTTCGGTTTATCAAATTTCTTTTGTTTTTATGCTTTCAAAAATTAAAAATCTAAAAATATGTTTTTAATTTTAGGGTGAGCATTTTATTTCAGAAAAAACCAAAAACATTGGAAAAATTTGGAAATCCATAAAAATCAGAAAACCCCAAAATGATTTTTCCTTGAGAAAAAGAGGAAATGATAGTACATCAATGAGGATCTTTCGCATGCTAAAGAATTGTAAAGTCAAATACTTGATATGTGATTGACTTTGTGTGATGTGCTGGTAGGCTTCGTAGACTTATTAATGCGTGCCTTAGTGATACAAACATAACGAACTGCTTGCTATGTGGCTGAACACCTCATGGGCATATGGTCTTAGTACCGTAATTTCGTTTGATAGGGTTTGTCCAAAATTTGAGGTTTCGGATCGTTATGTTGATTGTTATCCGGGGATGGCCTGACTGATCTTTTGTCGTATTGATTTACGGACCTAGATTTAGTCAGGATATCCTATTAAAAGAGCTTTAATGCCAAACCTAAAGTTATCGAATGAGGAACTTGAAATGTATAACGATGATCAAAGATCATTTAATGCATCGTATCAAATCTATGATGCAAATCATGATTGATATAAGCCCTCAACCTGGTAGAGTGCATATGTTACTCTGTAGCATTGAGTTGTTGACCTGTACACCTCTGTGTCTCATACCTTGTAACTTACGGATAACAACAGCATAATCACATGTTACAATGAATCTTTGTGCAAAATTCCTTGATACGGGAGTATGTCGTGTGTGTGGGAACCACAAGTGAGTTAGTTATTAATACACCTTAAGCATATCATTTTAAAGCACTGCATAACGGTCTGCATGTGAGCTTATGTGGACAACAATATCAGCAATTGCCGAGTCACACAGTTAGTAAAGTTAAAATGAAACAGAACAACGGTGTGATATTAAACTTTTGAAACCCTAGAACATTGATTTGACACTTTTCACTGCTTGTACATGTGTTTTGTTGTTCGATTAAGCATATTCAATGGTTTTAGGGGGAGAGTAAAACAAAAACTAGGTTTAATTATAACAAATCAGTTTAATCGAGTTTTAAACCCTAGTTTTTTTTTATAGAAAATCATCAATTAGGTTATAACAATCAAAATTGAAGGATCAATAGACTTAATCGATGCTATTAGAGCATGTTCAAATCAAAATCAGAGGTTAAAAAATCAAAATCAGAATTTATAATTTTGAAACTAAGAAGAGTTTCATGTAAAGGATCGTTTTTATGAAAAACACACAATGTATCACACGAGTAGAACAATTCAGGTGCGGAATCCCTAAATTGTATGCAATATGATAATCAATCAATCAATCAATTAGACACAATGAAATCCATGTTAATCATCATTATCATTAATAATCAATCAAGTTTATACATTAAAGACTCGATTATAATGATCAAACACACACACTAGACGTTCTAGACTTTTCCTCAAAACACACACTGAACCTCAACCAAATGACACAACTTTATAACTTTCAAACAAAACTTAAACTATATATAAACCTGCACATTCGACCCTTGTATTGGTCGAATGTGTACGTTCGACCTCTACAGAGTTCGAACCAAACAACTATAAACTTCAAAAACTTCGTTCGACCCATATAAGTCTCATTCGACCTCTCAACAGGTTGAATGTATCTTCATTTAACAATCTTCAATATAAAAACGCCTAATATTATGAATCCAAAGTGATAGCCACATATCGTGTATCAACAAACTCCCCCTTGGCTATTGCTTGGATTGTTGTCTTTCATGGTCGAGCGTCCTGTTCATCAGCTTGATTCTCAAAGCTTTCCTTTTCTCTTTGCTCATTTCAGGTTCAAGTTGTCGTTTGTGCGAACCTTCTTTTGGCATTTCTTTGAGGTTTACATACTTCCCAAGCAACTTTTTTATATTCACATCCAGCATTCACATCATAAGCAAAACAAAAACAAACCACTCTATAGAACTTCATTGCTTGTTCTACATCATTGACTTCAAAATAGATCGAATTGAAATATAACATGTTGATGTCATCCACTGAGCAGTTAATTAACCACATCGGGTCAAAAACTCTAATCTTCTTGAACATAAGCTTTGGGTCTTTGTCCCTTAGCACAATCACTACTTCAGCTGTCTTCCAATCATAGTACCAGAAATGAAAATCTTTATGAAAATTCTGTTGGATTGGCATCAAAGGAATTCTTTTCATAACAACCGGAGGTTTATACTTCAGAGTCACTTTATTCAAACCTGTAATGGGATCAACTTCATTCTTATGGACAATTCGTTTAGGATATTGAGGCCTAAACAAATTCCATTTCATTCTGCCTTCCCAACTCATCTTGTCAGCAAAATAAACTACTGCATCATTATTCACAAAAGCTCCACCCATAGTGTGTCTACAAACGTCCCTCACAACCCAATAAGGTAGTGTTTTAATATCATGGAATCTGTAGAAGTACAGAATTCCCTTTTCCCATTTCACTCCTATACATCTCAGCTATGGAAAGAATTTCCAGCCTAAAGCTCTTCCTTTGAAAAATTGATTATGAAGTTTGTAGAAAGCACCATGAACTCCCGCAATTGGTCTATTTGCTTCCTTTTCTTTCAACTTTCTCAGCAACTCTTTCAGTTCTTGAGATTGTTTGTAAGGTTGTTTCTTATCAGCATCCTTACCAAACACTTCTTCTAACACCTTCTTTCCTTTCTCTCTAGCCAATTTCTCAGCTTCATTCAAGCTCTCTTCATTGATTTCAGGAATCACCACATTCTTTGTCTTCATTGGATAATATTCTGGATATTCTTCATGAGAAATATCCTCCATCTCAATATCTTCAAACACTGGCACGTCTTGATCATCAGAATGTGTTCCTGGTTCTTTAACTGGTATGTCTGGAACCTATTGATTATTCATTATGTCTTCCAGATATTTCCTAATCTGCTTTGCTAGTCCTTCGAGTACTTCATTTGACATAGCAGCAGATAACTCGCCATCCTCAAGATTAGGATCTTGATAATCTATCAAATACTTCATATCTTCACCTTCAAATGTCTCAGGAAATCTACCAGTCAACTCTATTGTCCAGACTTATCTTTCAAGCATCTGTCTGTACATACTCTTATCTTCATCAGTCAAAGCATGAATCTTTTCAGTCCAGAAGATAGACTGATCTTCATCAACTGTTTCTCCACTCTTCTTTTGTTTAGAAATAGATTCGCCTTTGCTTTTCTCTGATTCTCTTTTCTTGAATCTAAATCTGCTTGTATCATCATCATTGTCATCTGAATCTTTATCACTCGACTCTTTATTTTTCTTTGAAATTTTACCTCCTGCATTGTCATCATCATCACCTGAATCAATAATCTCATCATCATCATCATTTCCCTCATCATCTGAATCTTCAAAATTAACATGTTCTTCTTCTTCCTCTTCCTCTTCTTCACCACCTTTTAATTGTGGTGCCTCAGAATACAATTTATCAATGAATTTCTTCATCTCCTTATTCTTGCTCTCAATCAGCTTAATTTTTCCCTTATTCTTTCTATCAGAAGCTCTGAGTTTCTCAATCGTTTCCTCTAACTCTTTTTGTTGCTTTTGAGATGTCAACACAATGTTCAACATATTTGCTTCATTCTCTTTGAGCTGTTTATGTTCTTCTTGCTGTTGACTGAAAGCCTTCATAACATTCCCAATCTGTCTGTTTACTATTTCCATAACTTCATCAGAAACAGTAACTTTGGGTGTTGAACTTGATTCGGCTCTGGGTTTCTTTGTCTTCTTCTCCATTTCTGCTACAACATTCTTCTAAGTTGCAGAAATATTCTCAGGACTAAGTGATGATGCTGGATCAGTTGTGATAACCTCAATAACTTTCTTCTTCTTTAAACTTGGTGATGCTGCTGGTGTTGTTGCTTTCGAACTTGTTGCTTTAGGAACTTTCTTTCCAAGAACCAGTAAATCAATCTCTCTGTTTCTCTTCTTCCTTGGATCTTCCTTCTTAGACATACTCTTCTTTCTGCCTCTAACAATCTTCGCACTTGTCACTGGTGAACCTTGAAAATCATCTAAATCCAGTAACATCTCAGCATCCTCTTCAGTAATAGTCTTCTTATTCTGTTCTTCAACTTTCTTCTCAATTGCTTCAGGTGTACTAATCTTAATGGCCTTGGGATTAGTATCCTTGATTGTTTCTGTTTGAGAATCCCACTCTTCATCATCTTCAGTCTCTTCACTATTAGCTTCATCTACCAACATAGTCTTTGCTTTTCCTTTACCCTTTGTCACCTTCTTTGTTTTGGTTTCAGTTTCATCCACCTTCTATATACCCTTTCTAGACTTTGCTCCTTTGTTGATAACTTGTCTCTTTCTTTTTGCTGTCTTATCAACTGGACACAATGGACTAGCAGAATCCGAATTACTATTATCATGTCTAGCTTTGTCTTGACTTGGATCTGTTTAACCAATATCTCTCAAATGTCCAAATAAATTTTTGTTTGGTGGCTTTTCTGCTTCAGGTACACCCTTGTAAGCAATCATTCTGCTCAAAGTAGCAAACTTTATATGATCTTGATTAATAACTTGCAGAGGATCTTTCTTCAAAACTGGGTACTTATGATCAAATACCATCTGTAAGAATCTAGGATACATCAAGAATTTATCACCCTTCAAGTCTTGTAAAACTTCTTTCATGTGATGGAATATCATCCCCGGCACATGGAAAGGCTTATTTAATATCAATGCCACCACCAATGAACTCAAACTCTTCCTTAGAACATCGTACCCTCCACTAACTAGTCCAAAAACATGTAAAATCACATGTAAAAGATACTTGTAAGGTGGACACAACTTAGCTTTGTGTAACATGCAGTCAGTAACTTGTCCATTGTACTTCATCCTCAAAAAACATTTCCTCTGTTTCATCTAGAGTGCGAGGGAGAAAGGCATTAATGACATTAAGCTGATGAATCGGCCAAGCTTAAGCAAGTGCAAAGGAAAGAACTGTACGTGCAGTGACTGGTTTAACCACAGGACTGAAAGTCTCACCACAATCAATGCCAACCTGCTGTTTATGACCATCAGAAACTAATCAAGCTTTGTAGTGCTCCAAACTACCATCAGATTTAATTTTTTTTTAAATAGCCATATGCATCGTATTATATTCATGTCAGGTTTCCAAGGAACGAGTTCCTAGTTCTTGTTTTTAGTAAGGGCACTAAATTCATTGGACATGGCATTGCACCATTCTAGTGTGGAAAGGGCAGATTGGGGAGTTTTAGGAATGTGTGCAATGGTGGAGGTGTGTAAATTGAACAATTGACACAGTTTGGATATACCGTCCATGGAGCGAGGGCGCATGGTACGGTTGGTAGCAGGTGGTGGGGGAGGAGTGATGTGTCACAAAATTAAAATATAAAACATGCATAATTAGTCTCATAATGGGGCGGAATTGAGCTTAAATTATTTATTTTAGCTACTTAATCGTTCCAAATTGTATTTCTTAGGAAATTGGAGCTCGAAACCTAAAACAAGTGATTTTCGGACAAAAACTGATGAAAAACGGAGATTTCTGAGGATACGAGACTTGCATCATGTTTCCCATATGTTTGGAGACCTTTCTGGGACTTAAACGATGATAAAACCAGTCCGGGACTGACCCAGCACGCCCATGCACACTTGCACGGAGGTTCCGCAGACTAGAAGAAAAGGCAGCCAACTTGGGAAACAAGAAAAAGCTTCTCAAAAGGGACAAAACTATGGTTAGGAGACAAAGGGTACAATATACAACCACAAGTTTGTCTCCCACATGCAAGGTTTTAGACCACATGAAAGGGACATGTTTGTCTCTTTGCCTATAAATAGCAAGCTTCACTCAATCATTTGAAATCCCATATCATCTAGTCTTGTGCCTTATTTGGTCGACTTCCAAGCTTCTTCCAAAGATCTCAGGGTCTTGTGGGAGGCCTTAGGGCCATCCTAACATACCCACCAAGGTTAGGCTTCGTCCTACCTTAATCATCTTGGCCAAGCATGGCATCGTAGAGTAGTACATGCAATAAAACATCGAGGGTAGTGAGGATTGCACTAGATACATAGCACTAGGAGATGGAAGGCTTGTCTATGAGCTGCCATGTTCTTGTGTTGATCGTTCTCTATTGTTATATCTTTCTATGATCTCCGAACCCACTTCGATTTGTAGACTTTTATTATTATTATTAGTTTGTTTTTGGTTATTTGTTGTGTTATCTTCTTATCCAATTCTTGTTTGTTTATCTTGTGACAGGTTCAAATAGTGATTAACTGGATAACCTTTTAAAATCAATCCTAACTTAATTAAATTAAATTATCATGAGGTTTAATCAGCTTCTGGTAGTCCCGAGCTAGATCCAAGGCAAGGAAACCGGTAGTGAGACAGATCCTTCGGGCGTCTGATATCCAAACCGGATTCTAAGCAATGGCTTCTGAAGTGGATCAGATCTGAGTGACACATTTTTGGTTCTTACTAGATGAATGAATGAATTTTTTTTGGCAAAGAGCGGATTCCCTACGAATGCACCAGTGATCTTCGTATTACACACCTTTAGGTTTATCTTCCACCTTTGTTAAGGATTTCATTCGTCTCGAGAGGTTATGGGTTGGGTTTGTTAAGTCATAAATCACTAAACCAACTTTGTATTTATCTGATCAATAAATATTTAAAGTGTCACTTTTAAGATAAATAAAACAAGAATATTATATCTAGGTCTCGTTAGTACAAAACCGTTAACCATTAGGGATACATGTAGCCTGAGCTGACTTTAAGAGAGATCCTTCAGTGTTCATAACCGTTAACCAACTTGGGGGATACGATTTTGCCTGGGATGACTGTAAGAAGAGATCCTTCGGTATGGAACGCGAGAGCTAAGGGAGGTGTACGGTGTTTCTGGTTGGAAGTCAAACCTCCATTATAAAAAGAAGATAAGTTAGAGAACCAGTGACTTGACCGCAGTTTGGGAAGCACCTCTGAAAGCAGGGCTCAACCAGTGAACCTTCACAGCTAATGCGGACGGACATCGGCAGGTTATGCATACTATTCAGCAGTGGGCCCGCTTCTCTACCAAAGAGCCAACACTTCAAGTCCACTCTTATCCTCCTCACAAATAATTAAACTTAATACTATTTCTAATAATAAACTTAACTACTTATAAAGAGGGCCCCGAGATGTGCATGTCCACTATCTCTATTATTTTATCGTTTTATTTTATAAAACCAAACCATTGTTCAAAACTTATTTTTCTTAGAATCCCTTCGTTTTATTTTTCATTTTAAACCCGATTAGTTATTTGATGAAAGGGTGAGTAGGGGAAAGTATGTTCTCTGCCTATGTGTTGGTTTTAGTTTCTAAGTATATATCGTTTACTTATAAATTTAAAACTTGTTTAAAAGGTTTAGTAAGAATTAATCGTTTTCCCAAAACCAATGTTTTGGAATTTAAACATCAAGTTTTTGGCACCGGGAAAATGATATCTTTATAATTACTAAAAGTAGGCACATCAAGGAGAAACCGGTTGTGGGTGTGATGATGTACTAGACGGTCCATATAGGGCAGATGGACAGGTTGCAGGGTGGGAAGGTTGGAGGATCGGCGGGTGTAGGTGAGAATGGGTGGTTAGGACGAAAGTATGGTAGCAGGTTGGGTTGGTGGGCTGTTGTTTTGGGTTGTAGGATTTTGGGGTGAGATGGGAGAAATAGGAGTCGGGGGGGGGGGGGGGGGGGAGAGGATGAAGTGTGGCAGGGGAATTATGGGCCGTAGAGGGTGAGGATTGGGTATGGGGTGGGCCTAGATGGGGGTAGGCCGTGGTAGGAGTTGAGTTCGTAGAAGGTGGGGATGGTTGCTGGACATGGTCCTAATATATGGGGTGAAGAAAAGGTGTTAGAAAATTGTATCCATAGGGTTTGGTAGGAATTCGGATGCTATTTGGAAATATAGATTCCCCAAAGTGTACGTGGCGAGAGATGAAGATTTTGTGAGTGGTTGAGTCAAGGCATTTGTATCCTCGATGATCATGAGGATAACTGAGAAATACACAAGCTTGAGAACGGTTAGAAAGTTTGTGGATGGTGGTGGAAAGAATTAGGGGGTAGCAGAGACACCCAATAATACGAAGATGATTGTATTCGGAATCACAATTGTAAAGAATATTGTATTTCACCTTCTTTTTAGTTTACCTTAATGTAATTTATCTTTTATTCAGTTCGAATGGGTTGTCTTTATATGTTTTCGGTGAATATAATTTCAGCTATTTTTTATGATATCATGCTTTGGAATTTGAATACTTTTGCTCACTTAAGTTTATACTAGGTGAAATCCCGTGTGAAAACACGGGAATACTATATCATATTTTAAGGTCTGTTTACTAAAGAAAACACTAACAAGCCAATCGTATGTTGTAAGGAAAATCTGTTTAGTTACATTTGTTCCATTAACGATAACAGTTAATAGTACGGATCAGATGTTTAATATTTAAAGGTGTTACAACCACGGAAAGATAAATCAATAGAGGGATTATAGCTCTGTTTGGATAAATAGATATTAAAAACAAATAGAGGATCTCCTAAATATCAACCCCTCTACTTCATTTGTAGACAAAAATTTAGGTAACTTTAATACAGTCACAACTAAACAAAACTTTAAACATCTACAAAATATATAAATACATGAACATATAGGTGAAATCCCATGTGAAAGCACGGGAAGATTATATCTTTTTTAAAAAACAATTACTCACCAAAATATAAAAAACATAAGCAGGCCAAAAACTATGGTATGTTTAGTAAACATCAAATTAAAAATTCAATTATCTAGAGTCAGTTAAGTTTATATTGTTATCATAGTTAGTTGTTATGATGTTTATTACAATGTAATGTAAAATGTTCTTATTAGTTTAATTTAATAGATTTGTATGTTAATATATATTGTAGATACTATACGTTGTTGTTACTTTGGCGTATAATGTAATTATGTTATACTTGAGCATATATAAATTAGCAGATGGTTATTCTATTTTAACAAATTGTCATTTTATTTCAACAGACTTTTAAATATGGTTAAGCAAATGTTCAGCCCTAAATATGTTTGAAAATGATGTTTTGGGTTTTCTGACAACATTACTTTATTATAATTATTTCTTTTATTATTAATTAAATTAAATGGTTGTTTTCTCTCCATAAAAGTAGAAGAAAGTGGCATTTGTATTTTCATATCTTTTTCCCTAAAAGCATTTTAACATTCTAAATCTTTATTCCATATTCATAATGATCTTAATAATGATCTTATTTTCAAATGCATTTCAAACACTCCTCAACAAACTATTGGTAATAATCCGATGTTAGTGTTCATGTTGGAATTGGTGTTCTCGGAAAATTCTTACAAACAATCAATATGTATTGGCCGGAGAACTCCGTTGTTGACATATGAAGGAAATCGGTCATAAACATAGAATAACATGTTTATACTTTTCTTTCTTTGTTAACTCGAATATTGAAAAATGCGTTACTTGGCAATATAGTGTTTTGTTGGTATATGTTTCAATATTGGTAGACTTTCGTCAAACATATGGTAATTTTATCTCAACAGACTTTTAGAAGTACTTTAGCAGATGTTCAGGCCTAAATATTTTTAAAAATGAAGTTTTGTTTTTCTGACAACATATCCTTTTAGGAGAGTTTGTTGTTATAAAATATATTTTCATTCAATTTATGATCAATTTTGAATCTAGGATTTACCCTCTAAGAACCATTCCTAATTTGCAAATTGAATTCTTAACTGACCCACGATAATTGAATTCTTAATTTGGTATTTACCAAACAGACCATAGCTTTTGGTCTGTTTATGTTTTTTATATTTTGGTGAGTAATTGTGTTAAGAAAAGATATATTCTTCCCGTGTTTTCACATGGGGTTTCACCTAGATGTTCAGGTATTTATTTTTTTTAGTTGTTTGAAGTTTTGTGTGACACCAGACATGTTTGGCTTAAACATTTTAGTAACACCTAAGTCTACCTTAGCGAGAAACATTTATAAACGGACTTAACCAGGTTAGTTGAGCTGGGTCAGGATAGGATTGTCCAGGGTTCAATGATCTGGAGGATCATTGGGAGTCGTTTTGGGAATACACTAGTACCGGGTCCCGTTGTTGGTGAAATTACATAAACTAAATTAAGTATTATGTGTAGATTAATTCTTATATGGTGGATTATATGCAAATACGTGTTTAAACGATGTGTAGCTGATAATCCATGCTTAAATATGTTAAACATAGATTAAGATTGCATGTTCATGTGCTAGGATGCGTTAAAATGCGTTAAACACGACAAACGGGAATGACTAGAAATCATAGGTCCAGGTTCTACCATAGCGTGGGGGCGAACCTGGAAAATAATCTTGCTTCGACCCTTAATGAAGGGGCGAACCTGGAATGTGAAAACAATAGAATTTCATTCGACCAGTTAAGACACATTCGACCCTGAGAAAGGGGCGAATGTGGGCACATTCGACCAGTGAAAGGGGCGAATGTGGACTAGTATAAATACCAAACTTTGTCATTTTTCACCATTTTACAAACCCTAACCGTCTCTAAACACTCTCAAACGATTTTAATCACTAAGGAATGAGTTTTTGCTCTTGTTTTTCATAATCTAACCTACCAACAACATCTAATCCAGAATCCAAGGTGTGTTCTTAATCCTAAACCTTTTCAAAGCATTTTAATTCGTTTTCATCTAACCCTAAATGTCCAGATCTGTTCTAATGATGTTTTTATCAATAAAAACCTTCTAAAGGTCTTTCTAAACCTAAACCCTATCATTAAACATAGGTTTTCATATCAACAAACATATGTTAATTATGTGTTATGTGGTATTATGTGTTTTTTGATGATTTGATGTTGTACTAATAATAGGAACATGATCTAGGGCTGATATTGATGTTAATTTAGGATTGTTTATGGTCACAATTAGATGATTAATAATATCATGTCTAAATTGGGGGTTTTAATAAAGCAAGGGCTTGATGCATGCTTGTATGATCAATAGAACTTTTTGAGATTTTCAAACACATGACAAACTGAGCACTATTAAGATGATTATGGATTGATTTCAAAAAGTTTCCAAATTGGGTAAAGATTTCATGCATGATGTGATGTTTTCATAATTTTTGCCATTTTGGGAAAGGGCTAAAATGAACAAGTTTTGGGGTAAAATTGGTGGGGTTTTGTGGGGATATGTTAAACATATTCAACTGCTACGTTTGGTGATGTTTCGCGATGTTTCAGATGTTTTTGAAGAGTTTTTGGGAAAAGTATTCTGCCAGGGCCGAACCTGCGCACATTTGACCAATCGGGTGGTTGAAAGTGGAATCCCAGGGTTGAACCTGGAAAATATTGGTCGAATCAGTTCAAAAGGGTCGAATGTGACTTCGAATGGGTCGAAGGTGGCTTCCAAAGGGTCGAATGTGGTTTAAAAAGGGGTGAAGGTGGGACATGATTTCCTGGTTCGACCCTATGGATTCAAAAATGAGATTTTTGATACAAACTAAGTGTTTTATGCTTGAACCTTGTGTGTAATCTATGTGTTCTTGATTAGTTAGGGTAATGAGTCCCCCACGGAATGTCGGGTCGGTCTAGTGTGTCGGTTGAACACTTAAACACGTTTTAAAACATACTTGGTCACGATCTGGACAATCGGGGACTAGATAACCTTATGGTTATTAGTCGGAATACTTATGTGAACTTTTTGATAGATCTCCAGTAGCGGGATTATCAAGGGCTTGGCTTTCTTATATTATTGAAGAACGCAACTTAAGGTGAGTTCACGGCCCCACTTTTACTGCTTTAACTTTTGGGGGAGAAAACATGTGCTAAACTATTTTGGTAGCATATGTCCTACTATGGTTTTAACTTTGCATTTCTATACGATCTTTGAAAGTCCCGGGGAAAACCATGAATGTGCGGGGATGCACAACGGGGGAAATGTGGATAGATCTATTGGGTTTGACAGACCCCACTCGACGGCTTGGAGGGCCGGGCGGGTGCATATTGTCTCGAACTGGTAACATTGGTAATATTGCTGAACACACGCGGGCCGAACATTGGTAACAGTCTAGTAATGGTTTTCCAATCGTAGTAGTAATAAAACATACGCCTAGCTAGCGTACTTGGTAACATTGATATAGTATGGACTTGGTGACACTTTGGTAACTTTTGGTATCACATTGAACAAACCTGTGAACTTGCCAGCATTATATATGTTGACGTCTCTTTTGGCATGTTTTCTCAGGTCGCTAAGGTAGCATCGGTTGGACTAGGCGAACGGGTATGCACTGGCGTCTAGGAGTAGTAGCATGTTTTGAAATAAGTGTCTTTAGTACTTTGGAACACTGTTTTGTAACTATTAAATTCTTTAAATGCTTCCGCTTATGAAATCAATGTTTTTGGGTTTACGTACTTCATATAGTGTCATTTATTGTGACCGTTGACTTTAATCCTGGTTTGTCACGCGCCTCGCGGTAAAACCCCGCAGTGGAAATTTGAGGGTGTGACAGATTGGTATCAGAGCCGATGGTTATAGTGAACTAGGACTGCATGTAGAGTCTGGTCTATAGCCGAGTCACATACACTAGACGGTCACATACTTTGAGTCTCTTAGTGGGATACGTACTAACCTTGTCAGGGTGTCCTTACATCATCATCATACTTCTGTGTTACATCATCCGCTTTTACTTGGGTTCTTACCTACTCTTGTTTTCTTCTTCGGGACTTGAAGAAGAAAGGACTGACTAGTTGGCTCTTGCACATACATGCTTTCTTACACTTGCACCTATCGTAACACGTTACTAGGCGACGATATTCGGTGGCAGTTTATCATTTCGGGTGCACACGAAATAATAAACTGAAATGCATGAAAATCCCGGTGGACTTGGAGTTTAGATGTACAGTCCTGAATTTGTCCCTAAGTTAACTCTTGTAAATTTCTAGTGGTTGACACTAGAGGTGAATTTGAATCCCTCGATTTCTTGATTTGTTAGATCATGTCTGGTGCTCGTGGTGGTGGACGTCGTGGTGGCGGTGGCGGCGACCGTGGTGGCGGTGGTGGTCGTGGTTACATCAACATGACCCAAGCTGAACTGAATGACTTGTTACAGCAGCAAGTGAATATGGCCATGGCTACTTTCAAGGCTGGGATTAATGCCATGGGTGGTGAGTTGATTTCTGCCGACTTTTCCTCATTCTTGGGTGTCATGTTCTTTCTTTTGTATTTTATTCGTGTATCGTGTTTCAGGTATCGCTGTCAATCCACCTCCACCTCAGTGCTCTTATAAAAAGTTTCGGGACTGTCAGCCCTATAACTTCGCTAGAACTGAGGGAGCGGTAGGACTGCTCCGATGGCTGGAGAAGGTAGAATCTGTGTTCATCATGTGTAACTGTCCCGCTGGGGACCGGATTAAGTATGCTACTGCGACATTTGAGGGACCTACATTGTCGTGGTGGAATGCTACTGCCCAGAACATGGGATTGGGGGAGGCTATTGCTATGCCTTGGGCGGATTTTGTGCATCTTTTGAGGAGTGAGTATTTTCCAAGGGAGGGGGTACATAAGTTGGAGCATGAGGTCTGGAGTTACAAGATGGTTGGGTCCAAGATTGAGGAGTACACTGTGAGGAGGAACGAGCTAGCAGTGTTGTGCCCTAATTTGCTCACACCCGAGTATAGGAGGATTGAGCACTACGTTTCTGGGTTAGTGCCGGAGATTGCAGGGTTAGTGGCTGCTGGGAATCTTCCCACTCTTGCTGAAGTTGTTTGATCCGCTAATCGAATGACTAATCTGAAGGTGGCAGAAGGTGTTTTGCCTCCTAAGGGTACTACTGCGAAGGGTTCGGAAGGCAACAAGAGGAAGTGGGATAATGCGGGGAAGAGTGTCGTGCCAGCGCCATCTCAGCCGGTGAAGATGTTTGATTCGTCAGGGTCTTCTTTGGGGCAGAAGTCAGGTGGGTATAATGGGAAGCATCCCAAGTGCAACAAGTGTGGTTATCACCACACTGGGAGTTGTGATCGGGCTCACTGTCATCGGTGCCATCAGTTTGGGCATCTTGCTAAGGATTGTAGGGCATTACTTGCCTCGACCCAAACTCCTGCTGCTACTCCTGCTCCTGCTGCTCAGGGGACTCCAGGAAAGCAGGGGTGCTATAACTGTGGTGACACGGGACACTTCAAGCGTGAATGTCCTAAGCTGAAGCAGGGCGATAATGGGAGGGACGGGAACGCTAACGGGAACAACGGAGGCGGCGGCAGGACTGCGCGTGCTTTCGTCATTGGATCTGCAGAGGCTAGGCAGGATCCAGACACAGTTACCGGTACATTCCTTCTTAAGGATCACTATGTTTCTGTCTTGTTTGACTATTGTGCCGATAAGAGCTTCCTATCTGTGGACATTAGTCGATTGCTAGATATAGTACCCACACCTTTAGAGGCTAAGTACTTAATAGAATTGGTTGATGGTAAGAAAATCGAAGCGACACACACCCTTAGGGAATGTCGCTTGGAACTGTCGGGTTTGTCTTTCCCTCTCGACCTTATGCCGGTACCCCTGGGTAGTTTTGATGTCGTTGTCAGCATGGATTGTTTATCGTTGTATCGTGCGGAGATCGTTTGTTTCGATAAGATTATTCGGATCCCTCTCCCTGATGTAGAGACTCTTTCGGTTCATGGCGAGAAGGGCGGTGCTCCGCTGAGTATCATTTCTAGCATGAAAGCCCTTAAGTATCTTCGAAAGGGTTACTCGGCCATTTTGGCACTTGTTAATGTTTCGACTGACGATGAGAAGAAGATCGAGGATATTCCGGTGGTTCATGATTTTCCCGATGTATTTCCTGATGATTTACCTGGTCTCCCTCCCCATCGTCAGGTTGAGTTTGGCATTGATCTTACTCCGGGTGCAGCTCCTATTTCCCGGGCTCTGTATCGTCTTGCACCTCCCGAGATGCAAGAGTTGTCTAGCCAGTTACAGGAACTCTTGGAAAAGGGTTTCATCCGACTGAGTTCTTCCCCGTGGGGAGCTCCTATTTTGTTTGTGAAGAAGAAGGACGGAAGTCTTCGCATGTGTATTGATTATCGTGAGCTGAACAAAGTGACCATCAAGAATCGCTACCCTCTCCCTCGCATTGATGATCTCTTTGACCAGCTCCAGGGCTCTAGTTACTATTCGAAGATTGATTTCCGGTCTGGTTATCACCAGTTGCGCCTTCAGGAAGCCGACATCCAGAAGACTGCTTTTCGCACTCGTTATGGCCATTTTGAGTTCTTGGTCATGCCTTTTGGTCTCACTAACGCACCGACGGTGTTCATGGACTTGATGAACCGCGTTTGCAAGCCTTACCTTGATAAATTCGTCATCGTGTTTATTGACGATATTCTGGTCTATTCTAAGAACAAGACAGATCATGAGGAACACTTACGGTTGGTCTTGGAACTTTTGAGACGAGAGCGATTGTATGCTAAGTTCTCAAAGTGTGATTTCTGGTTACGTGAAATTCAATTCCTAGGACATGTGGTTAATGAACTGGGAATTCATGTCGATCCGGCTAAGATCGAAGCTATTAAAGGCTGGGAAGCACCAAAGATGCCATCTGAGGTGCGGCAATTCCTAGGTCTTGCGGGTTACTATCGTCGTTTCATTGAGGGATTTTCGAAGATCGCTCAACCCCTCACCACTCTTACCCAGAAAGACCAAAAGTTTGACTGGGGTGAACCACAGGAATCAGCATTTCAGATGCTGAAGCTTAAACTTTGTTCTGCACCTATCTTGTCTTTACCTGAGGGTACAGATGATTTCGTTGTGTATTGTGACGCTTCTATTCGTGGTCTCGGTTGTGTGTTAATGCAACGCGGGAAGGTTATTGCCTATGTTTCTCGTCAACTCAAAGTTCATGAGAAGAACTACACTACTCATGACTTGGAATTGGGTGCGGTGGTTTTTGCGTTGAAAATCTGGAGACATTACTTGTACGGTACCAAATGCGAAGTGTACACCGATCACAAGAGTCTTCGGCATATTTTCGACCAGAAGGAGTTAAACATGCGGCAGCGTCGCTGGGTTGAACTCCTGAACGATTATGACTGTGCTATCAAGTACCATCCTAGCAAGGCGAATGTTGTGGCGGACGCCTTGAGCAGGAAGGAGTCTGTGAAACCTCGTCGTGTTCGAGCCTTACAGCTCACCATTCATTCCTCGTTGCCTGACCAAATCCGTTCTGCACAATCGGAAGCTTTGAAGGAGGAAAACCTTAAAGCTGAAACTATGCACAGTGCTGACAAGCATCTTGAGCTCATGACCGATGGCTTACACTATTTCGCAGAACGTGTTTGGGTTCCCTTGTTCGGGGGATTACGCGAGCTTGTCTTGGATGAAGCTCACAAATCCCGGTATTCTATTCACCCTGGCTCCGATAAGATGTATCAGGATTTGAAGATACTTTATTGGTGGCCAAACATGAAGGCTGATATAGCTTCATACGTGAGCAAATGCTTGACTTGTGCCAAGGTCAAGGTGGAGTATCAGAAGCCGTCTGGTCTCCTGCAACAACCAGAGGTTCCAGAATGGAAGTGGGAGTGAATCATGACGGATTTTGTCACCAAGCTACCAAGGTCACCAAGTGGTTATGATATGATTTGGGTGATTGTCGACAGGTTGACAAAATCGGCGCGTTTCATACCTATTAAGGAAACTGATGGACTCAAGCGGTTAGCTCAACTCTACCTTAAGGAGGTGGTTGCTTGGCACGGGGTGCCTGTTTCTATTATCTCTGATCGTGATTCTCGTTTTGCTTCGCGTTTCTGGAAGGCTCTGCACAAGGCTTTGGGTACTCAGTTGGATATGAGTACGGCTTATCATCCGCAAACTGATGGACAGAGTGAGCGGACGATTCAAACCTTGGAAGACATGCTTCGAGCATGTGTTATCGATTTCGGCAAAAGTTGGGAGATTCACCTACCGTTGGTGGAGTTCTCCTACAACAACAGCTATCACTCTAGCATCAAGGCAGCTCCGTTCGAAGCTCTTTACGGACGGAAATGTCGATCACCTCTTTGTTGGGCCGAGGTGGGCGAGAGCCAGCTCACTTGTCCGGAACTAGTGAACGAAACTTCGGAGAAAATCGTACAAATTTGTAACCATTTGGCAGCTGCGCGGGATCGTCAGAAGAGCTATGCCGATCGCCGTCGCAAACCTTTGGAGTTCTAGGTTGGGGACAAGGTACTTCTGAAAGTTTCACCATGGAAGGGCGTCATACGCTTTGGAAAGCGTGGCAAGCTTAACCCTCGTTATGTCGGACCATTCGCAATCCTGGAACGGATTGGATCGGTGGCATACAGACTTGACTTACCGGCGGAGCTCGGTAGTGTTCACAACGTCTTCCATGTGTCTAACTTAAAGAAGTGTTTGGCTAATGAATCTCTCATTGTACCATAGGAAGAGATCAAGGTTGATGATCGTCTTCGCATTGTGGAGGAACCTGTCAAGATTCTCGACTACAAGATTCGTAACCTTCGTCGGAGTAAAATCCGCATCGTCAAAGTTCGTTGGAACTCGAATCGTGGACCGGAATTCACGTGGGAACGGGAGGATCAGATGAAAGCTAAACATCCTCATCTTTTTCCGAAACGTGCATTCGAATCTAGGCATGTTACTGCTGAAACTAAATGAATCTCGGGTCGAGATTCCTTTCAACATGGGGATGATGTGACACCCGGTAAATTTTCTTTTCGTTTCCTTCTTTCCGTCTCTTTCATTTTTGGGCATTGTGCAATTTTCGGGACAAAAATTCTTTCAACGAGGGGATGATGTGACACCCCGCATGTTTGGCTTAAACATTTTAATAACACCTAAGTCTACCTTAGTGAGAAACATTTATAAACGGACTTAACCAGGTTAGTTGAGTCAGGTCAGGATAGGATTGTCCAGGGTTCAATGATCTGGAGGATCATTGGGAGTCGTTTTGGGAATACACTAGTACCGGGTCCCGTTGTTGGTGAAACTACATAAACTAAATTAAGTATTATGTGTAGATTAATTCTTATATGGTGGATTATATGCAAATACGTGTATAAAAGATGTGTAGATGATAATCCATGCTTAAATATGTTAAACATAGATTAAGATTGCATGTTCATGTGTTAAGATGCGTTAAAATGCGTTAAACACGACAAACTGGAAAGACTAGAAATCATAGGTCCAGGTTCGACCATAGCGTGGAGGCGAACCAGGAATGTGAAAACAATAGAATTTCATTCGACCAGTTAAGACACATTCGACCCTGAGAAAGGGGCGAATGTGGACTAGTATAAATACCAAACTTTGTCATTTTTCACCATTTCACAAACCCTAACCGTCTCTAAACACTCTAAACGATTTTAATCACTAAGGAAGGAGTTTTTGCTCTTGTTTTTCATAATCTAACCTACCAACAACATCTAATCAAGAATCCAAGGTGTGTTCTTAATCCTAAACCTTTTCAAAGCATTTTAATTCGTTTTCATCTAACCCTAAATGTCCAGATCTGTTCTAATGATGTTTTTATCAATAAAAACCTTCTAAAGGTCTTTCTAAACCTAAACCCTATCATTAAACATAGGTTTTCATATCAACAAACATATGTTAATTATGTGTTATGTGGTATTATGTGTTTTTTGATGATTTGATGTTGTACTAATAATAGGAACATGATCTAGGGCTGATATTGATGTTAATTTAGGATTGTTTATGGTCACAATTAGATGATTAATAATATCATGTCTAAATTGGGGGTTTTAATAAAGCAAGGGCTCGATGCATGCTTGTATGATCAGTAGAACTTTTTGAGATTTTCAAACACATGACAAACTGAGCACTATTAAGATGATTATGGATTGATTTCAAAAAGCTTCCAAATTGGGTAAAGATTTCATGCATGATGTGATGTTTTCATAATTTTCGCCATTTTGGGAAAGGGCTAAAATGAACATGTTTTGGGGTAAAAATGGTGGGGTTTTGTGGGGATATGTTAAACATATTCAACTGCTGTGTTTGGTGATGTTTCGCGATGTTTCGGATGTTTTTGAAGCGTTTTTGGGAAAAGTATTCTTCCAGGGTCGAACCTGGGCACATTCGACCAATCGGGTGGTCGAAAGTGGAATCCCAGGGTCGAACCTGGACAGTATTGGTCGAATCAGTTCAAAAGGGTCGAATGTGACTTCGAATGGGTCGAAGGTGGCTTCGAAAGGGTCGAATGTGGTTTAAAAAGGGGCGAAGGTGGGACATGATTTCCTGGTTTGACCCTATGGATTCAAAAATGAGATTTTGAATACAAACTAAGTGTTTTGTGCTTGAACCTTGTGTGTAATCTATGTGTACTTGATTAGTTAGGGTAATGAGTCACCAATGGGATGTCGGGTCGGTCTAGTGTGTCGGTTGAACACTTAAACACGTTTTAAAACATACTTGGTCACGATCTGGACAATCGGGGACTAGATAACCTTATGGTTATTAGTCGGAATACTTATGTGAACCTTTTGATTGATATCCGGTAGTGGGATTATCAAGGGCTTGGCTTTCTTATATTATTGAAGAACGCAACTTAAGGTGAGTTCACGGCCCCACTTTTACTGCTTTAACTTTTGGGGGAGAAAACATGCGCTAAACTATTTTGGTAACATATGTCCTACTATGGTTTTAACTTTGCATTGCTAAACGATCTTTGAAAGTCCCGGGGAAAACCATGAATGTGCGGGGATGCACAACGGGGGAAATGTGGATAGATCTATTGGGTTTAACAGACCCCACTCTATGGCTTGGAGGGCCGGGCGGGTGCATATTGTCTCGAACTGGTAACATTGGTAACATTGTTGAACACACGCGGGCCGAACATTGGTAACAGTCTAGTAATGGTTTTCCAATCGTAGTAGTAATAAAACATATGCCTAGCTAGCGTACTTGGTAACATTGATATAGTATGGACTTGGTGACACTTTGGTAACTTTTGGTTAGGGATGAGCAAGTGGTACCAGGTACCGGTACCGAATCAATTTCGGTACCACTACCGGTTCCAACATTTTTGGTTTTTCGGTATCGGTACTACTGGTACCGGTTCGGTTCGGTACCGGTATTTACCGACTTTTGCATTCAAATACCGGTACCGTACCGTACTGGTTGTGTTCGGTACCGGTACCCACTTTTGGGGAATTTCGGTACCGATATTTTTGGTACCGGTACCATACCGGACCGGTACCATGCTAATCCCTACTTTTGGTATCACATTGAATAAACCTTTGAACTCACCAGCATTATATATGTTAACGTCTCTTTTGACATGTTTTCTCAGGTCGCTAAGGTAGTATCGGTTGGACTAGGCGCACGGGTCTGCACTGGCGTCTAGGAGTAGTAGCATGTATTGAAATAAGTGTTTTTAGTACTTTGGAACACTGTTTTGTAACTATTAAATTCTTTAAATGCTTCTGCTTATGAAATCAATGTTTTTGGGTTTACGTACTTCATATAGTGTCGTTTATTGTGACCGTTGACTTTAATCCTGGTTTGTCACGCGCCTCGCGGTAAAACCTTGCAGTGGAAATTTGAGGGTGTGACATTTTGTTTAGTTGTTACTGTATTGAAGTTACCTAAATTTTTCTATCAAAACCAAGTAGAGGCGTTGATATTTAGGGGATCGTCTGTTTCTTTTTAACATTTGTTATCCCAACACAACTCTCATCTGTCTGTTAATTTATCTTTCCATTGTTGTAACACCCTTCAGTATTAAACATTTGATCAATACTATTAACTGGTATCGTGACCAGTGGCGGATGCACTCATTGTGTAGTGTGGGCATGTGCCCACCGTCCATCCCGCAGCCCACACTTCATGTATATACAATCGCCAGCGGCAACAGAAGTTACAGTGAGTTACGGAGGGCAGTATCCGGTGGTTTCTTTTATCCATTTAAAGAATCAACAACGAGTATCTTTTTCCGTTCAAAAATTTGTTTCTCTTATTCCTCTCTTTAAACACATCAGTTCTTCTCACATGTAATAATAACAAGATGAAGGAAAAAGCTGTAAAACCAAGAAGAAGAGACGTAGAAAGGAGTGTTGGTGAAAAAGTAGGTAGGTATATTGGAAAGGAAAATGTTGCAAAAAACATTTAATAGTTTATTTTGTTGGTACATTTGTGACCGTCGCTATGCAACTCATGTGGGCTTAGTTTTAATGTATTAGAGTGAGGGCATTATTGTGGTAGCCCAGGCGACATGCCTGAGGCCCAGCCCATACTTAGATATTCATAGCCTATATATATGTGTGTGTTAGGTTTAGGGTTTCCAAGTGAGAGTTGCAACAGTCTCTAGAGAAGACTACTATGTGTGGTCTAGTCCAGGTTGGCATGAGATTGAGCTCACCTCAGGCCAGCGTCCCATTCAACAACGTATGTGTGTGTATGTATGAAGAATCTGTGCCGACTTGTTTATCATATACTAGCTTATATCCCGGGAGCGTCCTGGGTTGAAAAATCCAATATGATGTAATAAAATATTCAATATATGATTTGCATAAGAAAAACTCAACCAAATACGGTTCAAAGGCCTTGTGTACTCTCAAGGGTACCTGATTGATGAAAGGGTGTTCCAAGAGTGCTTAGGTTTGATTTCGTTGGCCGTTCGAAAAAAGCTCATAATCGATGTATTGCTTGTTATGAGAGTCGTTGGGGTATCAATTGTCAGTACCAAATAATGGACTTGACAACTTACAAAAACAATAAATTGTACAAAAGTCCATTCTCAATTCCTTTGATATCATATAGGGATCACAAAACCATGGTTTCAATGGAGGTTGCAAGTAAGTACGTGCCATCCTCCACATTCGCCACCCCAAGGTGTGAGTGTCTACCTATTCCAAATTGCATACACAAATTCATCACAACCTCCTAAGTTACGTTAATTATATACCAACCAAAGGTTGCTGTAGATGGCCATCAGTGACAAGTCATCACACACAATGGTGCACGCGACGAAGTTGCAGACGATGCCGCAACACACATGACCCCATCATGATGCTGCACTCGTATCCCACTCGATAACAACCTAGCCTCACCATTAATCTGCAAAGCCGTAATAACCGACTTCAACGTGTGGCAAGCCACGGTTCGATATCATCATCTCGCTATCTCCGCAAGACTCATGATTGTTGCACCAGCGTTAAAGATATCTTCCACTTGTGCAAACAGCTTATGATCCTTCAGTCCTAAACAATTATTAGCTAAAGTCTTAAACGAATTAAAGTTACACAACAGAAAATATATATGCACACCGATTCTACAAACAGTAACATAATCATACGTTTAAAAAACCCTAAAACAACTTAAACTTAATACAAAAATCCATCTAAAAATCAAATTATTATTATAACTTATATGACCATCAAACGTTACACAAAACATGTCAAAAAAAAGGTCAAACAAATACAACAAAATCTTCACAGCCTAATATCTTAATACAGTACAATAACAACACGTCAAAGACTAATCAGAAGCTAAAAAAGAACTCACCAGCGCCATTGCTTCAGGAACAAACGATCGCCTTTAGATATCGATATAGAGTGACAAATCTCGCTATCTTCGCAAGACTCATTGTTGCACCAGCGTTAAAGATATATTCCACTTGTGCAAACAGTTTATGATCCTTTAGTCCTAAACAATTATTAGCTAAAGTCTTAAACGAATTAAAGTTACACAATGGAAAATATATATGCACACCGATTCTTCCAGGTCTTAAAACAGGTGAATTGATCTTCTTATTATTCATCGTAAACACCATAAACTTCTCATCTCCACGACACGAGTTTAATATTCCATCCATAAAATCCAATATCCCTGATAAGCTAACACTTGTTGAACTCGATGTTATAAACCGATCGAGATCTTCAACAATGATTATTGATTTCCTTGTGGTTTGTAACAGAAGCAGTTCACCATTGTTGTTGTTGTTGTCCATTAATGGATAATGATCACAGGTTCAACGATTGTTTATTAAGTTGTTGAATTTGGAGGAGAAATAGTAGATGGCAGAGAATGGAGGCAATGAGAAGATGTGTTAGGGTTTTAATTGTTTTTAATAGGCTAATAACACATGCCACATGGGATGCCACATGGCACACTCAAGGAGAAGGATGCCCTCTATGAATGACATGTCATTAAAATGACTTTGGTTTATTATATATATATAGATATAGATATAGATAGATGAAAGTAAGATTCTTTGTTTTACACATATACTATTTATTGTTTTTTATATATTCGGTTTGACGTCTTGTGGAGATAATCAGGAGTGATTGGTGATGTAGTATCGGTCCTACACGTTTTAACAGTGGTATCAGGGCATAGTTACGAATCGGAAAGTCTAACCGCCTCTTGATTGACGATTGCTCTTGATTTTGGGTTTTATTTCCGCTAAAACTCATAGAAGACGTGATACCGAGTAGTATTTGTGGTTCGCAGCAGGTTAGTTTGTATAAAAAAAACAAAAAAAAAATAATAATTTGGTTTGATCGATGTTAAGGATGTGATTGTGATATGGATCGGATTTTGGGTTGGGGTCCGAATATTTGTTTGAAATTTGAAGATTGGTTTCCAAATTAGTGCCACTTTTTATGGGAATTATTAATGAGGTTAAATTTTACATCTCTCTAAAGTGGGCAAGGTTGGAATATTTATGAGACTAAGGTTTTGGTGGTTTTTTTTTTTTTGAACGATCAACAAAAATTGTATTCCACCAAACTAGCGGGAAACTAGCTATACACCTTACATACATATTACACCATAGACCATAACTCAAATACATCACCACCCGATACTAGATAAGTTAAAATTACACCAAATGTTCCAAACTAGAGATTGTTGTTTCGCCCGTGCTCTAATTCAAAATAAGCTTAGAGCCTTTATATCTCCGAGAACCTTAGAAAGATTAACTTGCATTTGGTTGAAAATCCCTTCGTTTCTATGTTTCTATACGCACCACATAGTCGACAAACAAATCGCATTGATAGCCTTCCTCTTCTCTTTGAGCCAGTTTTTTTATTTCAAACATTGGAACCGCCTAGATTAATGTTGTTGGATCAGTAAGTTGCTCTTTTGTTAGAACTTGCTAGTTGACACTTAAGTGTTTAGCAAGTTCTTGATGAGTGATAGCACAGCGGAATGTTTATAAGTTTATAACTACACTTATCAACAGGAGTTATTACTCCCCCTGGAATCAAGAACTAATAAATGATAAGTGTTTACTGAGAATCTAAGTGTTGAATGAGAATGAAACACTTTGACAGATTCTTAATAAACACGAAATGGAAATAACAATAATAAGTGTTGAAGGATTTCTTGTATTAAAATCAATGTCTAAAACAGATGGATGAACCCTTCTATTTATAGACGTTACAAATACATGAACCTTGCCAAAAGCAAGTTCAGAAACAAGTTGCAACAAGTTGCAGTCTTGGAACTTGTACATAAAGCAAAAAAGAAACATTAAAGTAATAAACTACTGATATACAAAGGCGGTGGAAAAAGATCTTCTGTAAGTACTGATGAATGACAAACTACTGATGAGTAGTTTGTCTTCAGTAGTTCTTCAGTAGAAGTGTCTGGATTGAACTTCAGAACTTCTGATGACTTTCTTTTTCAGTACTTCTGAATCTCTTCTTCAGCAATTTGATCCTTCTTCTTCAGCAGTTCTATACTTAGAATATTTTGACAGAAGTGAATTAGACTAAGGTTTGCAAAAGTGGTTTCACCAATCCTTTTTGTCCTAACAATCTCCCCCTGGATTGATGAAGCCAAAACCTTACTAATTCCTTATTGTTCTTTTCTATCCTTCACAATTTTCCATATTCCTTTGAACATGGAATTCTTGAGCTGGTTTAGTTGATCATCAGTAAGAGACCCTTTCTGTGGTTCTAAGTGTTGGATTGTAAGCAGGTCTTTGGTTGATAGTTTCTTCAGTTCATTCATCGACCTATATGCCCTGCTTGTTTGATTTCTTCTTGTCACAAGTACTGAGTTGTTATCAGTAAAGGACCATCTGATGATTGGTACTTTAGACTTGTCAAAGTCTGCAGTGTAGGGAACCATGGTGGTACGCTGGGTTTCTCCTGAGTGTTGAATGTTTTCAACTTCAGTGACTCTCAGGTGGGATTCACTTCCCTACTGTTGTTCCATCACATTAGGTATCTGAAATGTTGGCAAATGATGTTCAGTTACTACCTTGGTGTGCAGTTTGTCTGTGATGGTCTTCTGGATTTGATATGCAAAGGTGGAAGGATCCCTGAATTGTGTGAGCAGAGGCTTTTCTTCTATATCAAAATCAGAATGGACTACTGTACTACCTTCTAGTAGTACCATCCTGAAATCAGTCTTCACTTTCTCCTCTGACTTCTTTCTTTGTGTAGCTGGTCTTCTTTGAACACCAGAAGTTCTAACTACTGAAGTTGAAGCTTCAGCAGTTTGAAACTTCTCTGGATTAGCAGCCCTTGCAGCCTTATATTTTCTATATGTGTCCACCAATCTTTCTTCTTTCCATTTGGACACTGAGGCTTTTGAATCATAACCATTAGCTACCAGTTCTTCTATCATCTGAGCTCTCTTGGCCTTTGTGTCTTTACTTGTTGCAAGTTTATCTGCAATAAGTTGAGCTCTTCTTGTCAGCTCTTCCACAGAGAGTCTCTTCAATGTGTGGGCTTTGATTTTGCTGTTCTTTGTAATGTAAGACATCAGTTGATGTCTTTTATCTTCTTCAGCAATTTCATCTAGGCTAGCCTGCCTTTGGAGTTCAGCTTCATAAGCTTGAAGTTTTTCTTCATGGCTTAGATCTAAGTCATCCCTTTCTTCCAGTGTTTTCCAGATCTGATCTTCTCTGGCCTTCTTTTGGGCTGCCAATAAACTCTTCTCAAGTAGTTCTGCTGATTGAGAGATTGGAGAAGGGTTTAGCACAGTCATTGTGGTAACTGTTGTAGTAGCCTAGTAGGAGCAGAAGTTGGTTGAATAGGAGCGGTTGATCTGGTAGGGTCAGCAGTTTGAGTCTTGGAAGTGTTAACTTCTGATGGGTTGACAACTTCTGAAGGTTTGTCAACTACTGAAGGATTGTCTTCAGTACTTTCTGATTCTTCATCAGAACTTTGGCCATCAGAGGTTTCTTCATTGTGCCCTTGGGATTCATCAGACTTTTCAGCATCTTCTATTTCTTGAATAGAGACACCAAATTGTTGGGCCAGTTTTTCTTTTCTGGCTTGATTCTTCTGATCTCTTTCAAGGATAGCCACTCTTGCCCTTATCCTGGCTTCGAATGACTCCTTAGGTTCCCTAATTTTCTCCCCCTTTTTGGATTCATCAAGTTTGGAAGTTGAGGGTTGGGAGAATTGACCTGTAAGAGTAGCAATCTGTCTGCTGTTGAATTCAATCTTGTTGGACAGATCGTTCATCTTTGTCTTGATCACTCCAAATTGGTTTTTGATTGACAGCTCCAAGTTAGCTGTGTATGTTTGGAAGTGATTCTTGATGAGAGTGTTCATCATGTGGTATAGGGGACCATCTGGGTTGCATAGCTGGTTCATGTCTATGCTTGTTTGCCCAGGTAATTGGGTAGGCATTTGTAGTGAGGGGTGTGTTTTTGGTTGATCTTCTTGTTGTACAGAAGATGCCACTCTAGGGGAATCATGGATTGAGTGGGCTTTAACCTGAGATGGTGTGACTAGCTTCTTGAGCTTAGAGACACCAGGTGCAGGACCTTCACTTGTAGCCGTCAATTCAGTAGTTTGGTGTTTTGAAACATCATCCAAATCAATGGAATCATCTGAATCCCTGATTACATCCTCAATGAGGACTGTATCAGTTACATCATGAGCTGAGCCCAACTCAGTTGTCTCATGTACCTCTTGTTCTTGGTTCAGAGGATTTCCTACCTCAGGCATTAAGCCTTCATCAGTAGTTGCCACAGTTGAGGTCTTAGCTATGTTACTTCTGTCCTCAGGTCCACCACTGGGTGGTAAATGAGTAGTAGCAGCCTCATAAGTACCAAAAGTTTCTAAGTTTGGGCTTAGAGACTCTGGTTCATCCTCATCTTTGTGGTTAGGGCTTTGAGTGTCCACATCCATGTCACTTTCTGAGGCTATGTCCCCTGTTTTATGTGGTTGATGGGGACTGACATGTGTAGATGGGACTTTCTCTTTTAGCCCAGAGAGAAGTTTGGCTATTTCGATGTCTGGTTCAGAAATTTGGGGTGCTTGTTCAGTAGTTTGGGCAGTGGGTTCAGCAGTTTCAAAGAAGAATCAATTGGAATAGTTTTCTTAAGTCTTTTTCTTTTGAAAAGGATTGTTATTGGTGCTCTTGGTGGGGTTTGAGATGGATGAGACTGAGAGGATGTTTCAGTCACATCTATAAGAAGTGCAGATTGCACAATAGGTTGTTCAGGCATCTCAACCTCCTGAATAGCTTTTCTTTTAGGTTTGGTGGGTTTTTGTTTTTGTATCTTGGGTTTCTTGGCCTTTGGTGGAGTAGGTTTGGAAGATGAGGGTTCCATGGGGACTGGTTCTGGTTCCCCTTGGTCATCTTCTGGCCAGGCAACCTGTTTGTTGTGCCTTGAGTATGCTTGTGAGGTTAAGGGTTTCAAAATTTCAGTTTTACCACAAGCACCTCTGTGACACCCGGCAAATTCTGGTTAACAACGTTGTCTAGATGAAAGTCTACCTTAGCGAGTCACGCGTATATTGTACTTAACTGGGTTAGTTAAGTCGGGTTATAGTTCGGGAACTATTGGTTTAGTCTAGAGGATCATTGGATGTTGGTCTAGAGGTTCATTAGATGTCGGTCCTTAACCAAGTGTACAAACAGTGACGATCGGTAGGATCGTCAGGGCATACGGAACGTACGAGTCTCGAGTCCCGGGAATTGGTGAACGAGTGTAAATATGTGTATTTACTTGTGTTATGTGTTTACAATCATTATATGACTTGTCGGTACGTGAATATGCATTAACATATGTTAAAACGGGGTTTAACGCGCAAAACGCACCAAACCAACCCCTACAGGCGATTAGGAAGCCTAATCACCTGTAGGGGAGGCGAGTAGAGGACCTTAGGGGCGATTGGAGCCCTACTCGTGTGTATGTAGGGGCGATTAGGCCCAATCACCTGCACAATCATGCGATTAGCAGCCCTAATCGCATGAAACTGCTGCATACTCGCCTATAACGTGCTGGACGACTAGAAACGCCTATAAATACAATGCTTAACCTCCTAAACTTCCTAATATCAACCCTAGTCGTCCCATAACCGCCCCAAACACATAAACAACCTCTGGAAGGCGATTTTGATCAAAAACACAAGGTTTCAAGGTCTAACCATCATTCTTTCATAATCCTAAGGTTTGATTCTCATCCATAACACTTTGTAAATGTTTTTAATCAATCCCTAATGGTCCAGACCTGTTCATAAACGAAAAAGCTTTCTGAAAATCGTCAATAAGGGTTGTTAATCGGATTATAACTAATATACGTGCGTTATGGGTGTGTATGATTAGAAAGATAGGATTTTTATGATTCTTGATGATGATTTGATGGGTTATCATGCTAGGTCAGGATTGATATTGATAGTATGATAATAGGAATCTCAGTAATTGGATATTAGGGTTATGATTACGCGTGTTTGTATGATGTTGCATGCTATGTGAATTGGTGTTTGGATTACTTGGTTGCATGCAGGACTGATTATACGAGGTTGAACGAAGGATTTTGGGTTAAACATGTTTAGGATAGTGTTTGGGATGATATTGGGTGGTTACACACGTTCTGGATCTGATTTGGAGCGTTAAACGCGCGAAAAACCGGAACAGCAAGGTTACAGGCGAGTAGCATTCCTAATCGCCTATGTTATAGGCGAGTAGGGTGCTAATCGCCCATATTATAGGCGAGTAGAGGTCTACTCTTGTGTAAGATCAGGTGATTAGCCCTAATTGCCTATAAGTTCAGGGGAATAGCCTAATCACTAGTAAGTTCAGGTGATTAGCCCTAATCACTAGAAAGTTCAGGGGAGTAGCCCCTAATCGCCTATAATAGAGGGGAGTAGCCCCTAATCGCCTATAATAGGGCGAATAGGACTCCTAATTGCTAGTTGACCAACCTAAATGCTAGTTGACTTTTCCTAATCGCGTGTACTGCTGCTGTAAGTGTAAATTAGCATTCCGAGACCCGATTTAACATGTAGTAACATGCTAGGAACCCCGTAACATGTCTAATAACTTGGTAACATATATTTGGATGTATTTCGGTGATACGTGAACTATGTGCTATAACTTGTTGTGCGTTAACGTATGTTAAGTGTACTTGCGTTATTGTACGTTTTGGAGCGTAAACATAACACGGGGAGTCTCGGGTCACCAATGGGATGTCGAGTCTTGTACTTTGGGTCGGTTAAACAGTCACGGTGTTTTCAAACGAACTTGGTTATGGTCTGGACATCTAGGGACTAATTAACCTGCGGGTTATTAGTCTAAGTACTTGTAACTGTCGTATGTTAGGTCGCCGCTTACGGGACTAGCATAGCAGCTGGGTTTACTCGGTTAAGGAGTAACGCAACTTAAGGTGAGTTTACGGCCCCTCTTTTAAACTGGTTTCATATTTCGGGGGAGAAAACATGTGTTAAAACGATTATTTGGTAACTACTGTCATACTATGGGTTTCTATTGTGTACTACACGATCTTTGGAAGTCCCGGGGGAACCATGAATGTGCGGGTTTGCACAACGGGGAAATGTGAATAGCGCTATTGGGAGTGACCAACCCCGCTCGTCGACTTGGAGGGTCGGCGGGTGCATATTGTCTCAAACAGGAACAACAGGAACAACAGGAACAACAGGAACTACATCGGGCATACTTTTGGTATTCGCGTTAGTAATGGTTTTCCAATCGTGGTAGTAACAAAACGTACGCCTAGCTAGCGTATACTGGTTTTCTATTTGTTATAGTATGGACAGGTGGACTTGGTACTTGGATACAAAACCTGTAAACTCACCAGCATTTTTGTGCTGACGTAAACTTTTACATGTTTTCTCAGGTCGCTAAGGTAGCACGACTGGACTAGGGCGCACGCGTCTGCACGGCGTCTAACTAGGGTTGCATGGTCTTTTGAACGTTGAACTATTATTTTATTGTTGGGATATTGTTTTTGAATAAGCTTCCGCTGTAAACGGGATTTTAAACTATGTTTTGAAATTGCATTTATATTCATTTAGACTTGTTTATTGTGATCGTTGGTTTGGATCCTGGTTTGTCATGCGCCTCGCGGTAAAACTCCGCAAGTGGATTTTGAGGGTGTGACAGATTGGTATCAGAGCCAATGGTTATAGTGAACTAGGACTGCATGTAGAGTCTAGTCTATAGCCGAGTCGCACACACTAAACGATCACATGGTACTAAACGTTATAGTGGTTTACGTATGGTCTTGTCGGGGTGTCTCTAAATCGTTGGTCTTTCTACGTTACATCATCCGTTCTATCTTAGGTTGGGTTACTTGTTTTCTAGGCAGTGTGGTCTATTGGAGTAACTCGTGTGCTCTTGAGATTTGTCCAAGGCTCGGACATCTCCCTTTCGCACTCCAATAGAAACACTTGTCATGAACTACCGTAGTATTACGGTGTATAGCTAAGAGTCTATGTTCGGTGATTTGAACTTTGAACTAGGAGAACACTTGGAGGACCATGTAGAGCGTTTTATCATTTTGGGTGCACACAAAATCATAAAACGAAATGCATGGAAGCCCTAGTGAGCTCTGGGTTTGAGGGGATAGTCCTGGATTGGATCTAGCTTTGATCTTGTGAACATTAGTGGTTATCTTTAACTGCGAAACTAAATTTTCTCGTTCTTTCTGCCAGAATCATGTCTGGAGTGCGTGGAGGACGTGGAGGTGGTCGCAATGGTGGACGTGGTGGTGGTCGCGGTGGTGCTGGTGGTCGTGGTGGAGGTATTAACCTATCACAGGCTGATCTGAACAACTTGCTCCAAGCTGCCTTCCAGTTAGGGCACAACGGTGGTGGTAAGTTGTTTTATCCATTTTCTTTGCCTCATTGGTGAGCCTTGTTTACGTTATTCGTGGTTTCTCATACGTTTCATTTCAGGTGGTCCTGTTGACCCACCCCCACCCATGTGCACCTACAAGATGTTCCGGGACTGTAAGCCCCAGGAATTCTCTGGCACTGAGGGTGCGGTTAGCTTGCTAAGGTGGTTGGAGAAAGTGGAGTCGGTATTTCTGATGTGTAACTGTCTTCCAGAAGACCGGGTAAAGTATTCGGCTGCGTTATTTCAGGACGTGGCATTGACTTGGTGGAAATGGTATCACCCAGAACATGGGCATTGGGGAGGTATATGCTATGCCATGGGAGAATTTTGTGCAGTTGCTGAAGCGTGAGTATTGTCCGAGGGAAGAGGTACAGAAGCTGGAGCATGAGGTGTGGAACCTCAAGATGACTGGATCGGAAATCGAGAAGTATACTGTGAGGAGGAATGAGTTGGCAGTGCTGTGTCCCGATCTGCACGTGCCAGAGTATCGTAAGATTGAACACTATGTATCAGGGTTAGTACCGGAAATTGCAGGGTTAGTGGCTGCTGGAAATCATCCTACTTATGCGGAGGTAGTTCGATCGGCCCATAGGATGACCAACTTAAAAGTGAATGAGGGGATTTTGCCTGCGAAGGGTTCAACTGTTAAGGCCCCAGAGAGCAACAAACGCAAGTGGGAAAATGACGGGAAAGGATCTGGGTCTGCACAGCAGGGTAAAAGGTTTGATAATGGGGGTTCATCTTCTTCGGGTAACAAGCAGGGTGGTTATGCGGGAAAACTGCCCAAATGCAACAAGTGTGGACGCCATCACCAAGGGAACTGCGAAAGTAACCGTTGTCACCGCTGCCAGCGAACAGGCCACTATGCTAAGGATTGTCGGGCTACACTTCCATCGACTCAGGCTCCGACTAACAGCTCAGCTCCGACTACTCAGGGGACTACAGGGAAACAGGGATGCTACAACTGTGGTGACACTGGGCATTACAAGAAGGATTGCCCAAAACTGAAGCAGGGTGGGAACAACGGGAATGGGAAACAACGGGGGCGGCGGCAGAAATGCACGTGCCTTCGTCATTGGAGCCGCTGAGGCTAGGCAGGACCCTGACACAGTCACCGGTACGTTTCTTCTCAATAATCGTTCTGTTAGCGTGTTATTTGATTCTGGTGCCGACAAGAGTTTTGTATCCAAGGATGTTAGTCGACTGCTAGATTTAGTACCCGTACCATTAGAGACCAAGTATATTATTGAGTTAGCTGACGGTAAAACGATTGAAGCTACTAGTGTTCTTCGGGAGTGTCAATTAGAGTTGTCGGGTTTATCGTTCCCCATCGACCTTATGCGGTACCATTGGGTAGTTTTGACGTTGTGGTAGGAATGGATTGGTTATCTTTGTATCGCGCGGAGATCGTCTGTTACGATAAGGTTATTCGGATTCTCTCCCTGATGGAGAATTTCTTTCTGTGTACGGTATCAAGGGTGGTGTTCCGCTAAACATCATCTCTAGCATGAAAGCCCTTAAGTGTCTTCGAAAGGGTTATCCAGCCGTATTGGCGCTTTTATCTGTTTCCTCTGGTGATGAAAAGAAGATCGACGACATTCCGGTGGTACGCGAGTTTCCTGATGTTTTTCCCGATGATTTATCTGGTCTTCCTCCTCATCGTCAAGTCGAGTTCGGTATTGATCTTGTACCAGGGGCTGCTCCTATTGCCCGGGCCCCCTATCGTCTTGCACCTCCCGAGATGCAGGAATTGTCCAGTCAGTTACAGGAACTCTTGGACAAGGGTTTCATCCGGCCAAGTTCTTCCCCTTGGGGAGCCCGATTTTATTTGTAAGAAGAAGGATGGAAGTTTCCGATTGTGTGTGGACTACAGAGAGCTGAACAAATTGACCGTCAAGAACCGTTATCCTCTTCCACGTATTGATGATCTATTCGACCAGCTTCAGGGTTCTAGTTATTATTCCAGATCGATTGAGGTCCGGTTATCACCAGCTGCGCGTCAGGGAGGCTGACGTTGCGAAGACTGCTTTTCGAACACGTTATGGCCATTTCGAATTCTTGGTCATGCCTTTCGGTCTCACGAAGCACAGCGGTTTTCATGGACTTGATGAACGCGTCTGTAACCCATATCTGGACAAGTTCGTCATTGTGTTTATTGATGACATTCTGATCTACTCCAAGAACGAGACCGAAAACGGGGAACATCTGCGGTTAGTTTTGGAACTCTTGCGACGGGAACAACTTTACGCCAAGTTCTCAAAGTGTGACTTTTGGTTACGCGAAGTTCAATTCCTAGGACATGTGGTTAATGAACTAGGAATTCATGTCGATCCAGCTAAAATCGAAGCGATCAAGGACTGGGGGAGCACCAAAGACGCCAACTGAGGTGCGGCAATTCCTAGGCCTTGCGGGCTATTTATCGTCGTTTCATTCAGGGGTTCTCGAAGATTGCTCAACCCCTCACCACTCTCACTCAGAAGGATAGGAAGTTCGACTGGGGTGAATCACAAGAGTCAGCGTTTGAAGAACTGAAGTCTAAACTGTGTTCTGCGCCTATTTTGTCTTTACTGAGGGTCCTGATGATTTTGTTGTTTACTGTGACGCTTCCATTCATGGACTCGGTTGCGTGTTGATGCAACGCGGAGAAAGTGTGATTGCGTATGCTTCTCGTCAACTCAAAGTGCACAAGAAGAACTACACAACTCATGACTTGGAGTTGGGTGCTGTGGTATTCGCGTTGAAAATTTGGAGACATTACTTGTACGGTACCAAATGCACCATCTACACCGATCACAAGAGTCTCCAACACATTTTCGACCAGCAAACACTTGAACATACGGCAACGCGTTGGATCGAACTTTTGAACGACTATGATTGTGCTATTAAGTACCATCTGGAAGGCGAATGTTGTAGCAGACGCCTTGAGCAGGAAGGAATCTACTAAACCTCGTCGCGTTCGGGCGTTGCAGCTCACTATTCATTCATCGTTACTGATTCAACTCGTTCTGCCCAATTGGAAGCTTTGAAGGAGGAAAACCTTAAAGCTGAAACTATGCACGGTGCCGACAAGCACCTAGAGCGAAGGTCTGATGGTCTGCACTATTTCGCAGAACGTATATGGGTTCCTTTGTTCGGGGGACTACGGGGATTGTCCCTTGATGAGGCTCATAAGTCCGGTATTCTATTCATCCTGGTTCGGATAAGATGTACCAAGATCTAAAGGTGCTTTACTGGTGGCCAAACATGAGGTCGGACATAGCCTCATACGTGAGCAAATGCTTGACCTGTGCTAAGGTCAAGGTGGGAATACCAGAAACCGTCGGGTCTCCTGCACAACCTGAAATTCCGGAATGGAAATGGGAACGGATTACTATGGATTTTGTCACACAACTTCCTAAATCACCAAGCGGGAATGACAAGATATGGGTGATTGTCGATCGGTTGACGAAATCAGCTCATTTTCTTGCTATTAAGGAGACCGACACCATGGATCGTTTGGCTCGTCTTTACTTGAAAGAAGTTGTTTCTAAGCACGGGGTACCAGTTTCTATTATCTCGGATCGTGACTCCCATTTTACTTCTCACTTCTGGAAGTCTTTGCACAAGGCTTTGGGTACCCAAACTAGACATGAGTACGGCTTACCATCCACAGACTGACGGCCAGAGTGAGCGTACGATTCAAACTTTAGAAGACATGCTGCGGGCATGTGTGATCGATTTTGGAAAGGGGTTGGGAAGCTCATCTGCCGTTAGTAGAATTCTCGTATAATAACAGTTATACACGAGCTCAAGGCTGCTCCGTTCGAAGCACTGTACGGAAGAAAATGCCGTTCTCCTCTTTGTTGGGCTGAAGTGGGTGAGAGTCAACTCACTGGGCCTGAACTAGTGTACGAAACTTCGGAAAAGATCGTACAGATTCGTAATGGTTGGCGGCGGGCACGGGACCGGCAAAAGAGTTATGCTGATCAGCGTCGCAAACCATGGAATTCCAAGTCAATGACAAGGTACTTCTAAAAGTTCACCGTGGAAGGGCGTCATACGCTTTGGGAAGCGTGGAAAACTCAATCCGCGATATGTCGGCCATTTACGATCCTGGAACGGATTGGGCCGGTGGCATATCGACTTGATCTACCGACGGAGCTCGGTAACGTACATAACGTCTTTCACGTGTCAAACTTGAAGAAGTGTCTGGCTGACGAGTCTTCTCATCGTTCACTAGAAGAGATCAAGGTTGATGATCGTCTTCGGATTGTGGAAGAACCTGTGGAGATCCTTGATTTACAAGATTCGTAGCCTACGTCACAGCAAGATTCGTATCGTTAAGGTTCGGTGGAACTCGAACCGGGGACGGAATATACGTGGGAACGGGAGGATCAGATGAAGTCTAAGTATCCTCATCTCTTTCCTAAGGAAGCGTTCGAGTCGAGACATGTCTCTTTGGCAGCTGAATGAATCTCGGGTCGAGATTCCTTTTAACGTGGGGATGATGTGACAACTCGGGTAAATCTCTCTCTTTTGGTTTCTATCTTTTGTTTGTTCCTTCGTTATTTCTTTTGTTTTTTGGTACTTGAGCAATTTTCGGGACGAAAATTCTTTTAACGTGGGGATGATGTGACACCCGGCAAATTTGGTTAACAACGTTGTCTAGATGAAAGTCTACCTTAGCGAGTCACGCGTATATTGTACTTAACTGGGTTAGTTAAGTCGGGTTATAGTCGGGAACTATTGGTTTAGTCTAGAGGATCATTGGATGTTGGTCTAGAGGTTCATTAGATGTCGGTCCTTAACCAAGTGTACAAACGGTGACGATCGGTAGGATCGTCAGGGCATACGGAACGTACGAGTCTCGAGTCCCGGGAATTGGTGAACGAGTGTAAATATGTGTATTTACTTGTGTTATGTGTTTACAATTCATTATATGACTTGTCGGTACGTGAAATATGCATTAACATATGTTAAAACGGGGTTAACGCGCAAAACGCACCAAACCAACCCCTACAGGCGATTAGGAAGCCTAATCACCTGTAGGGGAGGCGAGTAGAGGACCTTAGGGCGATTGGAGCCTACTCGTGTGTATGTAGGGGCGATTAGGCCCTTCACCTGCACAATCATGCGATTAGCAGCCCTAATCGCATGAAACTGCTGCATACTCGCCTATAACGTGCTGGACGACTAGAAACGCCTATAAATACAATGTTAACCTCTAAACTTCCTAATATCAACCCTAGTCGTCCCTAACGCCCCAACACATAAAACAACCTCTGGAAGGCGATTTTGATCAAAAACACAAGGTTTCAAGGTCTACCATCATTCTTTCATATCCTAGGTTTGATTCTCATCCATAACACTTTGTAAATGTTTTTAATCAATCCCTAATGGTCCAGACCTGTTCATAAACGAAAAAGCTTTCTGAAAATCGTCAATAAGGGTTGTTAATCGGATTATAACTAATATCGTGCGTTATGGGTGTGTATGATTAGAAAGATAGGATTTTTATGATTCTTGATGATGATTTGATGGGTTATCATGCTAGGTCAGGATTGATATTGATAGTATGATAATAGGAATCTCAGTAATTGGATATTAGGGTTATGATTACGCGTGGTTTGTATGATGTTGCATGCTATGTGAATTGGTGTTGGATTACTTGGTTGCATGCAGGACTGATTTATACGAGGTTGAACGAAGGATTTGGGGTTAAACATGTTTAGGATAGTGTTTGGATGATATTGGGTGGTTACACGTTCTGGATCTGATTTGGAGCGTTAAACGCGCGAAAAACCGGAACAGCAAGGTTACAGGCGAGTAGCATTCCTAATCGCCTATGTTATAGGCGAGTAGGGTGCTAATCGCCCATATTATAGGCGAGTAGAGGTCTACTTTGTGTAAGATCAGGTGATTAGCCCTAATTGCCTATAAGTTCAGGGGAATAGCCCTAATCACTAGTAAGTTCAGGTGATTAGCCCTAATCACTAGAAAGTTCAGGGGAGTAGCCCCTAATCGCCTATAATAGAGGGGAGTAGCCCTAATCGCCTATAATAGGGGCGAATGGACTCCTAATTGCTAGTTGACCAACCTAAATGCTAGTTGACTTTTCCTAATCGCGTGTACTGCTGCTGTAAGTGTAAATTAGCATTCCGAGACCGATTTAACATGTAGTAACATGTAGGGAACCCGTAACATGTAATAACTTGGTAACTATATTTGGATGTATTTCGGTGATACGTGAACTATGTGCTATACTTGTTGTGCGTTAACGTATGTTAAGTACTTGCGTTATTGTACGTTTTGGAGCGTAAACATAACCGGGGGAGTCTGGGTCACCAATGGGATGTCGAGTCTTGTTCTTTGGGTCGGTTAAACAGTCACGGTGTTTTCAATCGAACTTGGTTATGGTCTGGACATCTAGGGACTAATTAACTGCGGGTTATTAGTCTAAGTACTTGTAACTGTCGTATGTTAGGTCGCCGCTTACGGGACTAGCATAGCAGCTGGGTTTACTCGGGTTAAGGAGTAACGCAAACTTAAGGTGGTTTACGGCCTCTTTTAAACTGGTTTCATATTTCGGGGGAGAAAACATGTGTTAAAACGATTATTTGGTAACTACTGTCATACTAAGGGTTTCTATTGTGTACTACACGATCTTTGGAAGTCCGGGGGAACCATGAATGTGCG